>CM060912.1:656421198-657621198 GCA_030737875.1 Allium sativum | reverse complement strand
ATGTCGCGAAAACCTACTGGGAGAACACTCTTGCTCCTTCCAGTTGATCAAACAAATCATCTATCCGTGGAAGAGGATACTTATTCTTCCTAGTCACTTTATTCAACTCGCGATAGTCCACACATAAACGAAGGGAACCATCTGCCTTAGTGGCAAATACAACTAGTGCTCCCCACTCAGAAACACTCCTTCGGATAAATCCCTTCTTCAAAAGATCGCTTATTTGAACCCCGAGCTCTCGCTGCTCCCTTGGTGCCATACGATGAAGTGGCATCACTATAGGTCTTCCATCTTTCACTAAATCTATACGGAACTCAATATCTCGGTGTGGTGGAAGTCCGGTCACTTCCTCGAAGATATCCGGGTACTGGCCAGCAATGGGAACACTTGATAACTCGTCCTACGGGATATCGAGGGAATTTAGAAAATTAGCCATCACCTCATCACTAGGTAGGCCACCAAACACCACCCTCTGCTCATCATCCGCCCTAATAGTCATCGAAAATCCCTCACAGTCTACCACCACCCCCACACTTTTGGAGCCAATCGACTCCCAAAATAATGCCATACCTAATAGAGCCCAAAACAAAGAAAACAAATATCCATGACTCGATAAGACCACATTACGACAAATCATACTAAGGCTAGTCTAACCACCAATCGGGTTCATCACCACTAAAGGTCCATCGACAATCTCCGGTTCCAATCCCAACCTTTCTACCAGGTCACTAGATATGAAGGAATGGGAAGCCCCGGTATCAAACAATACTCGAACAGGAACATCCTAAATAGAAAGCATACCTTGAATGACGACATTCTTTCCTTTCTCCACCGCAGTTGGGGCATTCGACGAGGAAGGAACAGCATTAATAGCATATGCTTTCACAATCTATTTCTCTTTAGGAGGTTGTGGACATTTTTCCTTGTGATGTCCAACTTGGCCACAATTAAAGCACTTCCTGTCTGCTGGCTTTGCTCGACATTCTATAGCATAGTGGCCCTTCTTGCCACAGCTAAACCACTCTACATCTTTCCTATCTTTCTTTTTCTGACCATCCTTGGTCTGATTCTGCTTCCTTTTATTCTGAGAATTATTCTTGCCTCCATCGCTTGCCTGTGGCTTTGGCCCCTCTGTAGATGCAACAACGACTTCATTCTTGGGCTTAGGATAAAGGCTCTCTGATCCCAATGCTTTTCCAACAATCGATTCAAAAGTCTCATCAATATGGTTTATAAGCCTTTCCCCCAAGTACTGATCTAAGCCTGTTATGAACTTCTCATTCTTCTTCTCGGCAGTGTCAATAAGGGATAATCCATACTTTGATAAAGTATTGAACTCAGCAATATACTCCGAAACTGCCCTACCATTCTGCTTAAGTTCCAAGAACTTCCTAAACAATTCTGACTTCTGGGCAGCTGGGATAAACTTATCACTGAATCGGGTCTTAAACTGATCCCAAGTTACTTGATCCTCAGGGGCAGCTGCCATAACAGTGCTCCACCAATTCATAGCACGTCCTTGCAGCTGGCGGGATGCTAGCTTTTTCTTCATTGCGTCTTCTATTCCCAGATCCTCGAAGATACGCTCACAACTATCAAGCCAATCCTGAACTTCTGTAGCTGATTCCGTTTCGTGGAACGGCTTCCCACCAAGACTAGTATAATCCTTATTAAGCTTGGCAAAACCGGCCCTAGGCGCCTGCACCACTGCACCGCCACCATTTGCAGCATTAGGAGCTGCCCTCGGAACATCCCTAAGCATCTCTCTCACAAAGTTAGTGAACATCGTCCTCATGTCAGGAGCATTCCTATTATTGGCCCCTGAACCCGTACCCCTCGTATATCGACTCATTGTCCAATCTGTAAAGAGAAAATGATTAACCATCTCTTTAGTGGTGCCAGTGCAGTGCGATTTAATCCTTAGATATACTAATAGTATATATATAGCTTTTGAAAACCCAAAATATCACAAATACGCGCTCTCATATACGTATACTATCTCTCCCTGGTGTCTTTTCTTAGGTTAACTACACAACCTATAGCTCTGATACCAAATGTGACAGTCTGCCCCGCACCAACCGACATTTCCAATGAAATGCGTTGTACCGGCGTCCAACCAACACGGGACGGTCGTCAAAAGAAAGGAAAAGGGAAGAAATTTGAACGGTGAACCAACAAAGAACCTGTAGTATATCTCACAGCGATGGAACAAAATATAATAATAACATAACTTGATATAAAACAGGTGAGACAGTGCATAGGCTGAAAACTAAATCATCGTAGCAGCGGAAAATTCAAATTACAACTTATGATCCGTACCATCTTTATTACAACTTTTAAAACTGTCTCTAAAGCAAAATAGGAAGGTACACTACTAATGCCCAAAGTAGCGACCAACAACACAGGGAGAATATATGGGAGTAATACGTGTAAGCCTCCTACTCGTCTCCGGACAGCTACTCGTGCATAACCAGCTAACCTGTCTTTATTCTGCTCGTTTAGGAGCACCCAGAGTAATACGAAGAGAAATAAAACTCTGGGTCAGACAAAAGTATGGTATGAGCGATAAGCAGCAAAAACAGAAAATAACAGGTATACATAACCATACATGGACCTGCAACCAAAGAGTTAATACAACAGGATGAACAATACTCTAAGGTGACAATAACACATGGTGTGAGAATAATGGGGAGGGGGTGTGCATGTCATGGTGATAGCAAACATCAAACATAACAATCATCCTCACGTGTCTCACTCAGTGCATAAAGTATACGATATCTAACACTTTGATCACTCAATTCTTTGCTATGATCACTCTGCTCCATGGAGTCATGACGACTCCAGTGCACTGATCTGTAACCACTAGCACTTTGATATGCCCACTCTGCCCCATGGAGCTATAACAACTCCGCTGCACTGGCTCATAACCCTACTACGATCACTCTGCCCCATGGAGTCATGACGACTCCACTGCACTGATCCATAGCTGCTAATCCGTCTCTCAGTGGTGAGTCAAAGCTATAGACATCGATAACCCCTTTGCACATGTCCCGCAGCAAAGCCCAACTCATGAAGTTAACTCATTGATCACCATTTGGATCCTGAGTAACAACATCCCATTTGGACTTCATTTGCATCTCGAGTTTTGGTCGAATTGGAGTTTGGTTCGGTTCTTCTATTCATGTCTTTCAGTTCGGTTCGGCCATGTATGATGCTCAAGCTTCAGCTCGAAATACATTACTCAACTTCACATTCGGTTCAGATATATACATCCCGGTTCGATTCGGACGTATTCAAGTTCCCAGCTCGATTTCCTTAACTCGGTTCGCGCGCTCGTCTTCTGATCGTTTGGGTTGCCACCTTCCATTCGGTTTGGGTCCTCCTGCCACCACTCCAACTCATTTTGGTTCGATTGCTCCAGCCTCAGTTCGGTTCATGCTCACCATTTCCGATCCGATCCCCACGCCCTCGCTTCCGATCCAAAACCAAATCTAACTCTATGCAAATGGCCTTCCTTCTTGCCAAGTCTCCTCTTATGCTAAGTTCCGATCCGGTTCGAATTTCCTTACTCGGTTCACCGATCCGATCCGAGCCCTATAATCCGATCCGATCCGAAACCCTGCACAATTTCCAACGAGCATATATCGTCCATATTCGCCATACGACGACGTTTTCAACCATTCTAACTTTACTAATCAATCATACAACATTCCTAGTAATAACATAGAAGATCAATCAATAAGGTCAAAACATCAAGCATATAGGTTATTATCGATCAAACATACCCAAAACCCATGGTTTTCCCCTTAATCATGCTTAACCATAACTAATGATAGGATTAGTAAAACATATCCAAATTAACCCAAATTTCTATCAGAGCCTTAAAATAATATTTAAGAATTTTTACATATTTTTCCAGAATTTTAACATGCATAATTTCGTTAATTAACACTAATCACCCCTAATTAGCCGTAATTAGTGAAAAACAATACAAATCACTCACCTTAGCAACAAATGAATTATAGATCTGAACTTTACTACTGTTTTGCGTCGAATTCCTATGCAACATAGCAGTCTAACTATGATTTGGTGTAGATTTGCCTTGATTTGATGTAGATTAAGCTAATACGCGATTAGAAAGCGATTTGGGATGAATTTAGAAGGTGGAGGCCATGGCTAGGGTTAGAGAAATGTTTTAGACGGCTGAGAAAATGAAACAAGATCGTTTTCTAATTGATTTCAGCCTCCCCATAACCCTAATCCCGAAATCCCTCAATGGGCCTAGCTGTTAATCACCTTATTTGGCCCGGTTAAGCTGTTTTTCACCTTCCAAACCCTATTTCATCCATATCTCCCAAACGGAAAGTCCGTTTGATTAATGTGACCACTTTACGGAAACGTAAACCATCATCCGAATCCAATGGAAGTGGTTTCAGGTCAAAACTCCTTATCAACCAAAAGTTATAGGAGAAACAAGATTTTCCAGGGGTAAAACGGTCATTTCAAAATCGACAAAAATCGTGAACATGGGAAATGACCCCAATAGTCATTCCCCAAAGTTACACGACTATTCGATCTCATATAAAAATGAAATAAATATTCTACGATCCTCCGATACGTAGAATGCGGGTCGTTACATGTCGAGTCCGTATCGACGAGCACGACAGATAAAACTGGTTTAGACAGAGTTGATAGCTATTGGGTTTTTAATTAAATTAAACGCCAGTTTGATTTAATTAGAACGAACTCTTTCAGCATAAACGAATCAAGGTGAATAGAACTCACTCAGTTTTATCCCACTTATATTTTACATAAGTCGGGTTTAATATTTGTATGCTTTGGTTGTTATTGTTGATTAATTACTAAAATTTTATCTGAATATTGGATTGAATGGTATTTTTCGAGGTAGTGTATTTGGATGCAGGGAAAACAGGTTGGAGGGATCTAATTGTATTCCTCAAATATATTAAATGTTATTAATTTTCATATTATCATAATATGAACTGTTCTGATTGGATGATTGATTTGGTTGTTAATTGTTGACTAGAAATTCAACTCTTTTTTTGTTCTAACCAATGGGCAGTATTGGCTGAGTATTCGACAGCATATGGCCTATAAATCAACCATTTTATAAATATTGATCCATCATCAGGCGAATCGACAGAAATGAGGTTATAAAAATTGTTTTATTACTGAAGATGGATTTGAAATCTATTATTTTGAATAGAAGTTTACTTAAATGGAAACACATATTTATTATTTGAGTTTATGAGTAATTAATAAATAACTTTATAAAGAAAATTGCTTATGTTAATAAGATTTATAAGCGAATAAGCACAAATTGATGTATCAGTTAGGAGTTGGATAAATTATTTCTAAGAAACAATTAAACGAGATTATTTAAATTAATTATTTTATTAATTAATTTAAGGAGAGAATTAAGTGGAAATGGGTTAACGAAATAACCGTGTTTTGAGTTGACTAAGTCGATTGTTTTAACTGGGGTTGATTATTAAATTAGTTGTTGTTAATTTATCTAATGAAATGATTTAACGAATATTTGTTTTATTATTAATAAGAATTTAAAAGGAAATTAATATTTATTTTAGTAAGTGAGGAAGTAAATTATTTTATTTAATTAACAATTTAAGTAAGCGCTTGAAATCCATTTAAGTAAGGGAACTGTTTTGGAATGGAATATAGTTGAGTTTTGAAAAGAGGTTATGAACAAGTTTTTATATAAAATCCATGCTTTTATAACGAAGTTACAAAAGAGATTTTAAGCGAATATGATAGCTTAAAATATATGTACTTAATATTTAAATTAAGCAAGAGGAGATCGAGATAAAAAGGTTTTTTTTAATTAGACTCAAGTTTTATAAATAAGGTTTATAAAAGGGTGCGTGGGTAAATGTTGATTTTAAGTTGATGTTACTTAATAACGAGATCAAGTGAAGTGAATGGAATTGAAAGAAGATTTTCAAAACGGAAATGGTTTAAAAGCAAACGTTTTGCAGATTTGAATGAAGTTAAGGAAATTAGAAACTGACTGAAGATTAGTTGAGTTGAACGACTTCTTGAGTGTCGATCTGATGTTGGTTTCGTCTTCGGGGTTGATATTTAGGGAATTGTTCTCTTTCTAGTTTTCGGTTAAGAACTAATGAATGTTGAAGTAACAGGAATAGAAAGCGATTATGAGAATATAATGATATTATCAATATTTTAGAAATTAACGAGATGTGTTTGAATAAGTTTATTAAAAGGGAAAGTGCTAGTTATTGTTTTCGAGAATAAAATCAAAGAGATTTCGTGACAATGTTTACGTGAAAGAGTTGAAACCAGAGTTGGGGGGGGGGGGGTGTGTGTGTGTGTGTGTATATATATATGATTGAATTCCAATGCAATTAAAAGGGTTCTGAAAATACTCCTATAGTATAATAAGAAGTAAATACTTTGTTTTAAAATATTGAAAGATTAAGAAGTTAATTAGTTTTTAAATTAAAAAGGCCAAGTGATGCTGAGTACTGAATCAGTGAACTCGTATTTATTTTTATGTTTTAAATGGTTGATTATTTGATAGTTAAATAACCGACTATCAAATCTGACCTATACGATTATTGGTACAGAAAGACCGGGATCAAATTTATATTTGAAACCCATTTTGTACCAACAAACACGAAATGTCAAATATGTTGATTAAAGACGGAGCAGTTGAAGACCGTGGTTCATAAACGGAAGGGCTACTTGATAAATAACTCTGATTTGCAACTAGAGTATTTTGATGGTAATTCAGTCATGACAGAATCTACGAATTTGCAAGGACTACTAGCTATTGATCCATAGGGTAATTCAAGGATGTGTTAGGAAGGTGCCTTCGGTTTGTCCAGTCCTAGGACAACTTGTATGGGCGGATGTTTGACAAAGTATTTCCAAAGGAATCACATACGTTGGCTTCTTCAAACGTACATTAGTATATAGCCGAGAAGGGCACTTCTCTTAACTTAACAACCAGAGTATTTTTGTGAAAATCAATTAGTGATTTTTTGGAGGATCTGACGATGTGGCATTGTAACGTCCCACCATTTTGTCCGTGCCGAATCGAGAAACACGTCAACTCGAACCGTCCAAAACGACAAATTGTTATTAGCTTCTGGGGTAAATAGAATAAATTACCGAATCTCAGATCACAGGCACAGATACAGAGCAATATAATACCTCGCAGCGGAAATTACAAAATACAATAGTAGTTCATGAAGCTGCTAAACAAATTTTACATCAGAGTTTACGTAAATAATACAGCGGAAGTCTAGTATAATAAATTTCCTAATACGTAGATAAATGATACAATATGAAATAGGAACAACAAGAAACGGCTAAAGTGGAACAACTGATATATGAGTAGATACAAGTGAGCAAAACCCAATTCAGCTCCAACTCCAAGGATGAATCTCGAAACCAGAATACTCGATCTGACCCGAGCAATAATGCAAAACAAAACAACTCGGATCAGGACTAACATTCTCATGGAAATAAATCAACTCAAATGAAATGTTCGACGAAATGCAATCAGTAACTTAAAGGATGTTTGGGATCACCATCCGCTAAACTAATACTATAAAGTATAATATGCTATATATAATAGTGTCTATCAGTAAAGTAAAAATATCAAAATAGCATAACCGGGATTACCATTATTACCCTTACACTGTTTATATATTCCCATAGTATATATACTGTAATTCCCCCGTAAACTAGAGGTTGATTAAAGGACACTCCATATAAAAAGTACAAAACAAAGTCGTAGTGGGCACGTATAAGGCATAAGACAAGGCACGCAAGGAATGCCAGAGTGGATTCATCGTTTGCAGAGCCGGACTGGTGGTAACACATAGCAGCTACTACCGCCCACCTCGAGACACACTCCCATATCAAATCGTAGGGTGGTCACCAAATACATCTTAAAAGTAATAGAATGGTATCGAAGAAGTGCGCTCGATAGGAGGTATGACCTCACTTAGTCCGTGCGTAGCTCCTGTTTTAGCCACATAAATCTAACTCAAGGTAGTAAGGGTCTCGTAATTAATATAAAATAGAAAAATAGAGTCGTTCGCCAAATCATCTCCTTCATTCTGGAACTCCATCGCGTTAAAGTAGTTTTCGGTATTGGCAGAGAGTATGACAATAGCCAATCCTGGTCTCTTTAACAACTCGTTTACATTTTTCTCACCATGGCCATTACTTTATAAATCACTTTATAAAATCAATTATACAAAATCTCAAATTCAAATTTGACTTCAAATTAAATATCTAACTTTGATTATATTTAAATCTTGTCAATAACTCATTTATATCACTTTAAATCAAATCGATTTAGAAACCATATCGAAAAGATCTCAAAATATAATATAAACCAATGTTATAATATTTAATCATCGATTTGATTTAAAATCCGAAAATGTTCACATAACTATTTTCAATTCAAATCCCAAATCGACTTATATTCGAATTATAACCTAAAGAACTCAATTGCTATTTAATCAATACCAAAATATTTAACTTCGATAATATTTTGGTTTGGTTTATATTCGTAAAACTCAAGTTCAAAATAATTCGAATGATTCAAATTTTTACCTTTTCAAGATATCGTTTCAAGTTGATTCATCAAATCCCATAATTTGGATCGAGTTCAATACAAACAATTCAAATCAAAAATTTATATTTCAAGTTATACAAATCATACAAATCTAGTTTACTCCTTTCCTAAGAATTCATTCGATTCAATTCAAAATCCTAATACTTAAGTTCAAATTCAGTTTATATAATTTGAATTAATCTTATATTTCATTTTAAAACTAATCATATTTATAACACAAGTCGAAAATTCAAATTTATTACTATAAAGTTAAAACCTTATATTTCAATTCTATCAGTTCATACAAATTTTAAACCATTCTTATAAGTTCGATTTCACAAATATTCCAATTTCAAACTATACGATAATAAAATCGATTTCATATATAAAATCTATATATTCAATTTCACATTCGGTTACTTAAAAACGAATTCATTCCCTATCAATTATAAATTCAATTATATTTTCTCCTAAATTTGGAAGATTCACAATTCAAATTTATCTCATATAAGTTCAACCAATTCGAATTCAAATTCATTTCAACTAAAAATTCATATAAATTCGAATTCGTAACTTAATATGAATTCATTCATTATTCAGTTGTCGTTATATAAATTGACATCTTTAAACTTTGAATTTAAATCGCGAAATCTAACTTATCCAACTTGAGTTTATTATAAAAGTTTATAAAACATATATAAGAAAATAAATTTTGAAAATAGATATATATATAAGTTTATAAAATTCAAAAATTAATTAGAATATAGATTATAAACATATATAAGATTAAAATAATATAGAAAATAAGTTTAAAATAATTATTTATAAAAATATAAAAAGCTAAAAATACTTATATAATTAATTTACATAGTTTAAAAGAAATAAATTATAAGTAAAAACTTAAATAAGCATTTAAATCTATATTTACTTATAAAAATCATTTTAAACATATAATTCAAAGTTATAAAAAAATTAAGTTTAAAATATTTAAAATATAAATATATAAAAATATAAAGTCTTAAATTATTATTTTAAAATCAAATTCGCAAATCGAAATACTTCGAAAATACGACCAACGGTGTCCGTATATAATTTTCTACCCTATGGTCAAGTGATATGGATATTTATCATTTCAACCCATAATTTATAAAATTCTACGAGTCTATCATTTCAACCCGCAATCCCAAATTCAGTAAAAATCGTTCAGGTCTATCATTTTAACCCATAACGATTTTTCTTTATTCTACTGTCCGTTCGAGTATGTATCATTTCAACCCTTAGTGATTTTTCCTAAACTAGGGTATCAACAATCACAACAACAATCACATAGCAACAATCACAGCATATATATCATCAGTGTGACTACGTGTCATATAAATATATCGTGTCACATATGGAATGTGCATATATATCAAATTAAACAATTTCTATCAGCAATCCTATACATTCCATATAACTGTTCATTATTGATCTAACATCCATGGAAAAACGTAAGTCAGGTGTGAGATAAACTCACCTTTCGTGTCACAAAAATGGAGAGGACAACGGATGAACAGTGACTGAGATGACGATATTCGAGCATGATTCGAAAAAGATTCAGCTAGATAATCATTCCATATTTATTTATTTTAAGAGGAGGCCAGGGAATATCAATGGATCGGTATGGCTATTGGGTTTTGGGATGGTTTCCGAACTCAACACCAAATTCAATTTAAAATAAAACACAAAAATTTTTTACACCAAAAATATTATATATATATGTATATATAGAAAAATTTAATGTATATATTTTTTAAAACTACACACATCAAAACTGTATATATATAATATAAGTTTACATATAAAAACAACGGCAATACACAAACAAACACACCAAATACCTTCTCTACCATATATTCATATATACACAAAATAAACACAACAAATATTATTTTACAAATATCATATATATATAATTTGTTTTAAATAAAATCAACACACTATAACACACGTACCACATATTATATATAGCATTTGAAACCACTCACACTCACACATACAAATATATAAACAAACCCCTATACATAACAGTAAAGTCACTCACGCATCACACTCTCACACACAAAACAAACACACACCACACACACATTTCACGCATACAATAAACATAAGAACTCATGAAACAATATACACCCATAGTTTCACGCATGGGTTCGGATGGACAGACGGAGTCTGATGCTAGTCGGGCTGCGGAGCAAGGTTCGGATGCGGGTTTAGCGGGTTCGGGTGTCGGTGAAGGCAAAGGGGTGTGTGAATGACATGGGGTAAGGCTAGCAAGCGGAGTTGGTCTGAGGTGAGGGGTCACGACAGGTGTGGGCATCATGGTGGAGGAGTAGGAACATCGGGTATGGCCAACAAGGGTAGTCGAAGGTTGTTCATCGGGTCGACGTTGTTTTTAGGTGGGGTGGAGCTTGGCAACTAAAGGTGGCGCAGGGGAGAACGATGAAGGGTAGCAACAGGACACGGCTTCATCTGGTGGGAGGAGCAGGTGGGCGGAGGGTTTAGGTTGGTTGTTGGGGGCAAAGTGGGGCGGAGACGCTGTCGGGTTCGGGAGGAGGACAGGCGAGCTGGACGGCAACGGGTAGAGCTGGTGGCGGCGCAGGGTTCGTCGGAGGAGACAGAGGCGGCTTGGAACGGTTTTGGTGGGGAGGCTCGCGAAGTGAAGGACAGTGGGGAAGGCTCGACTGTCCTTTGAAAAAGAAATAATCGGAGCAGCTTTTGTTCCTTTTTTTTTATATTATATTTATATACCAATGAAAAGTTGCCTTGGAATTCATACCGCAGTTAATGTTTGGAATGGAATGGACACAAGTAGTTGAACGGTAGGAATTTTACCGATGTATTGGGAATAAATTGTCACGTAAACAACAGAACAAAGGTTACAAAAAATAAAAGGAGAACTGAATGTTTTGTAGTTGCATTTAAGAAGACACCGACTGCGCCAAAAATGAAATAAACCGAGAACGGATGAATTTTCAATTCAGACGAAAACGAATAGTTTTGAAAATATATTACGAACAGTTTTGAACGATATTTTAAGATCAAAGATAATGAACAATATTTTCAACAACGAAGATCAATACCAAAAGCAAATCAACAAGAGAAATATTTGAATAATAAATTAACGATAAAATTTATTAACATTGGAAACAAAAAAGTATGGGTTTACTATTTAATTTAAAATTTAAGAATAAATTCAAATCAAATAAATAAGCTTGATAAAATAAATTAGATCCGAAATGGTAAATATTGATTTTCATTAATAAAACATATCTATATCAAAAACTGATCATTTGTTATAAAATCTAAAATAGATTTAGTTTTAAATCAATAATTAAAACAGTTATCACATAAAATCCAATAAATTAGGTTTATATAAACAAAAATAAAATAGAAAAAATCAAAATTTAAATTAAATAACAAAAAAATACACCTAAAAATGATGTTCATTATAGGCATTCAAAGTGAATGGTGGTGTACTATCCTAAAAGGGTAATTTAAACCTCAAGCTTTACAACCGGGAAATGACAAAAATCGGGCAGGCAACATGGCTAAGTGGGTCGCTCCCAATTAGGGTGTATAATCACCTATCTAGAGAAATTTCATTTCCTTCTTTATTCTATTAGATGCAGTCCCTTTTTGGGAAACGGTGGGTAGCTCCCAACCGTTGGTGATATACATTCGATACACTCAAGTGAAATGTGTGGTTAGTCATGTGTGGCCGGCTTGCAATATATTCTTGTTGAACCCAGTGTATTCCAGTCTAGAGATACACTATCGACAGGTGGTTCTGTGCCTTGTCATAGTCAGAACCCAATCTCCAATAAGCGCCTACGGTTTTGATTGTGTACTATATATGTGGAGCGTTAGATGCAAGTGTTCCGCTAGATTGCTATTTATTTGTATTTAGACATTATTGTAATATCATAATAAGATATTAATTTCAAAATGTTTTGGGTTACCGTAAGATAAAAACTGTCCATGTTTATGTGTGGATTGGTCTTACGATTATCAATTTCTTTTGAACAGAAATGTTTTGACTTTAAAATCAAGTTAGATGTTATTTATAAACCAAGTGGGTTTCTCACTCTGGTTCACCAGACTGATCCGGCGTTTGTAAATACTCGGGTTAGACCAGGTTTTACAGTTTCAGGTTATCGGACGCTACGAAGTGCAGAAGACGTGCTGGAGGAGTTCAGACGTATTAATTACTATTCCGCTGTGTGTTGTATATGAGGATAGAATATTACAACTGTCCAGATGTGTTGATGTACTCTGATTATTTCAAGCTCTCAATAAAGATTATTTCTATATTATATTTTGTTCTGCTGCGATGTGAGACTCTGTGTTGTGTTGGTTCTTCTTCTATTATAATATTTCTTTCTTTCTTATCTCACCCTCTAATTTCTTTCTATTAACTATCTGGTGATTTCGATACTTGGGTTTTGGCAAGTAATATTGGTTTTATGTATTATTGTCAAAATTTGAGCATCGAATTCTCCAGGTCGTTACAAGTTTTTAAGAAACAAAATTACCGTGCACGGTTTTGGATACATACACTCATTTTTAAATATGATTTCAAAAAGTATATTAGTCAGATAAGTTATTTAAATCAGTTTTAGTAACTAATCGGTTTGAACAATTTTGGTCAGAAACATTATTTACCGAAATTGTAAATTTTGAGATAGATATTTTAATAAGACTTACTTAATAGTTAACAAGGTTAGTAAACTTTTAAATTAATTTTATAAGGATTTATTGCTGATTTTAAAATTCGATGATTAACGCTATTTCAGTAACTTACAAAGGAATATTTTTCAAATGAAATCAAAATTCAACAAGATCAATTTTATTGGATTTAGAACATAGAAAAATGGTAAGAATCCAAATTTCATAATTTTTGGAGTTAATATGTGAGCATGCGAAAAATAAATGCGTAACCGGGTCAATCGGTCAAAACTAAGTGAAAACGTAATAAAAAATAAAACAAATGGCCAAACGAACTCCAAATTCGACGAGACCTATTCCATTGGATCCAGAATGCATTTAATGTCAGAATCCAAAATTTCGTGATAAACGGAATTAACGCTTGGTCGTGCGAGCAAAAGAAGTGACACTAAACTAAAACACTTCATCGCTTGAAACAAGCTCTAAGGCAAAGTCCACCCAAGCCACGTGGCATCCATTGGTGGTTTTCTTCCTCCTCCATCATGCTTTGCCACCTCATCAATCCACATGAGTTTCCACTTTATAAAATACTCTTTCCTTTCTCCTTCCTTCCATTTCTTTCATTTTTCCTTTAAGCTTTCACGTCTTCCTCATTGAAGCTCCCATGGCCGCCACCACCTATAGCTCCTCCAGCCCACTTCCTCCCTTCTCCAGACCCTCCCCCACCTGAATAATTCCCCCCCATCCTCTATCAAGCCGTATCCCCTTTCTCCACTAAAACCCAAAAAAATCCCATTTTTGCTTCCAATTTGCACTTACCTCCACCAAAGCAACCACATTTCACCTCCTACACCCCCATACCCCTACGCCCTAGGCCCCATCTGTTGTACATCCCATTTCTAGCCAAAAACGTGGGTTCCACTACAACCCTGAACCCCCACAAGCCCCATACCCCCTTCTGTTAGCTCTGTAAACCTAGATCTGTGAGCTTGAGTGCTTCTAGCAAGTTTAGGAACCCCGTAGCCTCCAAATTCAAACTCATAAGCCACCTGAAATTTTTTTAGACATCGTACGAGTGTTGCTATTGTAATGTCCTGTATTTTTACGGTGTAATATTTAATTATTTAAAATAGTGGTTTAGAGAATTTAATGGTCGTTTAATAAAATAAATTTGAATATTTAATTAATATAATAATTAAATAATATATTTAATTCTGAAATAATCAGAGTTAGCTGAAATAGCAATATGTTGTGAAGTGGGAAATTCAAAATATATATTTCAGATTAAAATTGAATTATATTAACGAATATATTTAAATAACGACAATTTGAACGTATAATTATATTTTAATTATATTCGAGCTCAAAATGGCGCGGTAGTTCGTAATTTGGCGATTCGAACTTTAAACGAATATATAGAAGCCATTTTAAATCGGATTTCTGTGAAACAAGAAACGTTCGGAGCTGGTGAAGTATATTTTTCTAATGGAGGAGAAAAATCAAGATTTCGTTGTATAGATTTTGATTTACGCCCAAATCAAATTTTAGAAAAGTCGCTGTGGAATTCCTTTATAATTTATAAAGGAATTAATTATATTTTAAAAAGGAATTTCATTATAAATCGACTATCGATTTAATCAGGATTTGAAATATCGAGTTAGAACTTCATCTAGGAATATTCTGAAGCTGTATGATATTCTTTTGTGAATATATACGATAATATTTATTTATTAATATTTAATTTAATTATATTTAAATATATTTATATATTTAAATGGGTTATTCAGAGCTTTAAAAATAGCCACTTTTGTCAATGAAGTCGGAATTCGACGAAACTAATTTTATTGGATCCGCAAAGTTAAATTATTGTTAGATTTCAATTTCCGTGATTTTTGAAGTCAGTATGTGGCCGTACGGATTTTTAATGTGAAAAACAATCAGTATTTCGACGGTTAAAAATATGCTGTGTGAGCATACGGAGTCGGACTTCGACGAAACCAGTTTCGTTGGGACCGTAATGTCGAACTGTAGCTGCATGCCAATTTTCGTGATTTTTGGGTATCGTATGTGGTCACAGGAATTTCTAAGGACATGTACAAGTAGCGGTTGCTTAGAAATTAATATTATAATCGAATATTAAAATATTTAAAACCTACTATAAATAATCCTTAACTCCCTCTAACCCTAAATGATTTTTTCCTCTGGTCAATACTTCAGAATCCGCCTCCAGGAAGTTAAAACGTGAGATCTTATCTTCTTAAATTCATACAAAATCATACACAAGTTCATAAATTAAAAAAAAAATTATATATGGATTCAGATCGAGCTCCTCGACAACCTGGTGTATTTTTCTTTCTGATCGAATCATTTGTCATTCGCTGGTCTTCATCACAGTGAAGTTAGGGCTGAGAAATTCGTGAATTCAAGGCAGAAATTCATGTTTTGGATGTGGTTTTTGAATTCAGCATATCAAGTAGATTGTGATGTGAATTTTGGGTGAGTTCTATTGAGATTGGAGGTCGCGAGTTACTGTACAGGCCAGAAAATGGCTCGACGTCGGAGTTCGACTTGTGAGTTCGAGTAGAACCAGAAGGCGATGGTGGCGTGGAGGATTCAAAGGGGAGCAGGCAGGTGGTCGTCCCTCTTGATTCCGTGAACTGATGGGAGAAATGTTGGTGGAGAGAGAATCGAAAATGGCCATTTGTTTGATACAGGAGGTTACGGGAATTAGGAAGAGGAAGAGAAGGATTAACAGGGATGTTAATTAACTGATGAAGGGGAAATAAAGAGAAGTTAGGTTAAGGTTTGAATTTGGCATTTTGTAAAGGAACAGTGAAGTTAGAAGGTGTATACGTGACCATGTTTTCACGAAGTAGAGAGCTGGAGTTGTGAATCGGAGAAGAAGGAGATGAGTGGGGTGGACTGGTTAGAATGGGCTGTTGAGAAAAAGAGGGGTAAAGCCCAATAACTTTCTAATTGGTTTAATTTAAATTTAAATTAGTATGTAACTTGTAAATTAAATATCTGTGTCATACGATATCAGAATTTCAAACGGTCGTATCCGTTGGGATCGTATGGACGGTGGCTACACCCTGGGACTGACGGGGAGTAAATCCGAGCTCGCTACAATTTATTACAAAATAAATTGTCCGTCTGAATCAAAGATGGTTAATCGTTATTTAACGATCACCGACCAATGTGAGTAAAACTCACTAACTCTTCTCAGTTATATTTTTATAACGTATTTTCATAACTGATAAATAATGGTTGTTTGCTGTGTGTTGGCTGTTTGGTTGAACTGCTAGTCAGTTGATTGAAAATATAGATAACGATATATATATATATATATATATATATCGTTAATCAAATATTAATTCTGTTTATCAGTATATTTCATATTCGTGTTATTCATGTGATTAACAACTGTGGATGCAGGGAAACAGGTTGGAGGGACCCAGCTGGGTTCCTCAACATTTAATTTACTGTTTTTTTCATATATTGTGTTATATGATGTGATATGAAATATGTTGTTGATTTTGTATGGTTGAATGATGCCGATCATTGTTATATGGTACATTAAATACCATAAGGAATACTGGAATGTTAAAAAGGAAATTTTCAATGTTATATTGAAAAAGAAATATTTATAAAATCAAAAGATTTTATAAAAAGAAAACTATTTATTTAGAAAATAAATAGATTAAAAAGGAATATTTATTTGTTAATCAAATAGATAGAATTGAAGGGAAATATTTGTAAAACATTTGCAAATAGAACTGAAAAAGAAATATTTGTAAACTATTTATAAATAGAGTTGAAAAGGAATATTTATTTGAAAAATAAATAGAATAGAAAGAGGAAATATGTGAAACAAATAGAAAATGGAATAGTTAGATTATCAAAGGAATTACTTATAAAATCAATAGATTTTATATAAAAAGAAAATATTTTACAAAATAAATAGAATTATCAAAAAGGGATTTATTTTGTAAATAAATAGATTTTAAAAGGGAATACTTGAAAAGTGACTAGAATTGTATAAAAGGAGAATTTTACATTTGAAAGGTTTAGATCCGTGCTTCGCACACG
Organism: Allium sativum; assembly: GCA_030737875.1. Taxonomy (NCBI): domain Eukaryota; kingdom Viridiplantae; phylum Streptophyta; class Magnoliopsida; order Asparagales; family Amaryllidaceae; genus Allium; species Allium sativum. The sequence goes on along the minus strand of CM060912.1, from coordinate 657,603,770 downwards.
GGTACAACATGAGATGGATTTAAAGCAAAGATTTTAAATAGAATCTATTCCAACAGATAGATTAAGAAGAAAAATTTATAAATAATATTTTATAAATGAAATGTTTATCATTATATAAATAGAATATATAAGTCATGACTTATATAGAGAAGTAAGAATCGATTTCAACATCGATATTTGAAACTGAATAAACATAGAGTTAATCAAAGGAGTTAATCAATTAGAGTTAATCAGTTAGAGTTAATCAGTAAGAGTAAACCAGTTAGAGTTAACCAGTTAGAGTTAATTAGACATAGTTAATCGAATTAGGATTAATTGAATATTAGTTATTCAATTAGAGTTGATCGAATATAGTTATTTGAGATAGAGTTAGTCAAACATAGTTATTTAGGATGTGTTGCCATTTCGTACGACTGCTAGCGTAATTCGCAGGGCTGTAGATAGCCTACGGCGGTCGGATGTTTCCTGAGGGAATCAGGCGTAACCATTGTGACCGCTGGGATCTAGGGTCAAGCGAATGGCATTAAATTGAATATTAGCCATTCGAAATAAAGTTAAAACAGACATAGTTATTCGAATATAAGTTAATCGAATATTAGTTATTCGATAGGAGTTAAATAAGTTGAGTTAAATAAGTAAGTTAATCAAGTTAAGTTAGTCAAGTTGAGTTAATCGAGTTGAGTTAGTCAAGATGAGTTAATCAAGCCGAGTTAATCCAAATGAGTTAATCCAAAGGAGTTATTCAAAATAGTTTATTCGAATAAAATTAAAGGAGTTATTCGAAATAGTTTATTCGAATAAAATTAAAGGAGTTAATTGAAATAGTTTATTTGATTAAAATTAAAGGAGTTATTCAAAATAGTTTATTCAAATAAAATTAAAGGAGTTATTCGAAATAGTTTTTTCGAAAGGAGATTAATCGAATGTAAAACATTCGAAGAGAGTTAATCGAATGTAAATTCTTCGAAGAGAGATTATCGAATATAGTTATTCGAAGAAAGAGTTATCGAATATAGTTTATTCGAAAAGGAGTTATCGAATAGAGATTATTCGAAAAGAGAATTATACATTGAATTCGATTATATCGAAATTCGAGAAAGTAATATTTACTTGTCATTTTTAATCAAGGTTTACTTATTTATTAATAAATTAGTGGTTTAGTTATTTAGTTAAATTAAGGAATAAAAGTTATATTTTGAAGTTAGATATTTAGGAAGAAGGGATTATAACGCTATAGTTATAACCAATGTTTTAAAATAAAGAAGTGGATTCATAAATAGAATCCGAGAGTTTCGTAAGGAAGTTTGTTAAAGATTTGAAAGGTGAGCTTTGTCTATTTCGAGGTTAGAAATGTTGTTCAGTTAAGGTCTGAGAGGTAATTATACCCCAACTTGATTGACTTCGTTTTTAACTAAGGGATGGGTAAGGTTCGATAGTGAAGGTTGATTAAGTGAATTTAGTTAATGAGTGTAATGGTTTAAATTGGCTTAGTGATGTTTTATTTAAACATCTGTTCAAATCAAATGAATAAGTTTTGGAACACATTTTCCAAATATAATCAGAGCTATTTTCTAATCATAGAAAATGAAATGTTGATGAGAAAGAATACTGGAATGACAGTGATACGTGAAACAGAGATGGAAATGTTTTCCAATGATTGATGACGTAAATTTCCTGAATTTAGAAAATAAGAAATATTGAGTATATAGAAATGGGAAATGAATAAATTAATGATACATTAAATTAAAATAGATAAGTGTTGATTGATGATTGATCTATCGAATTTCCATCTGGAAATAAGATCGTTGGTTATCCACCTATTTTTCATTGATAGTTAAATCACCGACTATCGAAGTTTTTGACCATTTTTCCATCGTCAATATGGAGAGACCGGGATCAGATTCATTATCTGAAAACCACTCTGTATGGACGTTAGCATTGCGATCAAATATGATGAAAATATTTGAAGATGGAGTTATGCAAGGGCTATCATGTTTACAGAATAGTGCCTTCGGTTTGTCCAGTCCCAGGACAAATGTGAATGGACGAATGTCTGACAGAGTATATCTAACGGATCGCGTAAGTTGATCTCTTCAAACATACTTACGTTTGGTGGCGGAGGAATTCGTTTCTCTTAGCTTATACCCGTGCTATTTTTGGGGAAATCAATTTGTGATTTGACGGGTATGACGATGTGGCATTCAAAGTGAATTGTGGTCAGATATTCCAAAAGATACGTTTTGACCTCAAGCCTCATCAACTGGGAAATGACAGAAATCGGGCAGGTAGCATGGCTAAGTGGGTCGATCCCATTAGGGTGTATATCACCTATCTAGAGAAAATCCATTTCATTCTTTTATCTATTATCGATGTTGTCCCTTTTCGGGAAACGGTGGGTAGCTCCCAACTGTTGGTGATATACATTCGATACCCTCAAGCGAAATGAGTGATCGGTCATGCGTGGGCCGGGTTGCAAGACGTTCTTGTTGAACCCAGTGTATTCGTCTCTAGAGATACACTATCGGCAGGTAGTCCCATACCTTGTCATAGTCGGAATCCAATCTCCAATAAGTGCCCGCGGTTTTGTTTGTATACTATATATGTGGAACGTGAGATGCAAGCGTTCTGCTAGATTGTTAATTACTTATGATTAGACATTATTATAATATCAGAGAAGTATTGATTTCCAAAATTGTTTTGGGTTATCGTAAGGTAAAAACCATCCGTGTTTATGTGTGGATTGGTCTTACGATTATCTTTTCTTTTGAAAAGGATTTTTGAAAAGTTAAACCAATTGATTTGAGTTTACTCACACCAGTCCCATGACTGACCCAGAGTTTATTTTGTTTTGTTTTCCCTAAACTCTTGGGTGCCCAAATTTGTACGGGCAGTCAAGTAGTTCAGGTCTTTACAGATATACTTGGAGGAGCTTGAAGCAGAGGCTTCGGGATTATATAGCTATTGATATTTCCGCTGTGTGTAAGTGTTGTACTCTGAAAAGGGTTATTGTATATACATACAGTTTTATTTCAAGGTTATGTCATATATTATATTTTATTTGTTCCGCTGTGAGATTCGTGTTTACTCTGATTGTGTTCTTCTTCTTCTATTCTAATTTTCTATCTTATCTATTCTCACCCTCTAACTTCTTTCTATTAATGATCAGGTATTTCCGATGTCTGAATAGTCAACATGGTAGTTTTGTGTTGATTTTCGGAGCCAAAAATTCTAGTTCGTTACAGTGGTATCAGAGCTGAAGGTTAAGTATAACCTTGGCTCTGTGGCGTGACTCAATAGAGATGGGGTTAGTAATACCTTGGATTGAGTTGAGTGTATATATATGAGTGAACGTATTTGTAGATTTTATAAAATGCTAGATCGAAATTTGGACCTAACACCCAAATTGTTATGAATGCTATAGAATTTCAAATGAAGAACGAGGAAAAAGAAAATAACACTCAGAATTTATAGTGGTTCGGCGTTAACGAGCCTACGTCCACTTTATATATTATTGATTATGCTTTTAAAGCTAATACAACAAGGATTTCTCTCAATATTTCAGTAGTTTGACAACAATGGCGGATTCAGTACTCAATATTGCCAAAAAGATCCCAAAAAATGCCAAGCTCTGGGCTATTTATAGCTGATTTTGTCAGGCGGGTCGTGATAACACGTGGCGCAGATCCCGAGAACATCGGATCGCATCGCCACCGTTGAGGAAATAGTCAAATTAGCCGTTGTGGACAGGTGTCGCGATCTGCTTGAAAATCGGATCGTGCAGATGGGGAGAATTGGTCCAAATGACGGTTAGGGACACGTGTCACCAGATCCGTGCGATTCGGATCGCTGAAGACTAGCTCGCGCTTGAACGGGTCAGAGAGTTCACCATGCACCAAGGGATCGGATCGGTTCGCTCTGGGCAACAATATAAGTTTGGATCGGATCGCCTGGATATGTCGTTCGCTGATGAGATGGGGGCGATCCGTCGAGACGCGATTCTCGGTGTGCGATCCGTCGAGACGCGATCCTTCGTGGGCGATCCGTCGAGACGCGATCCTCCGTGGGCGAGTCGATAGAGTGCGATCCGTTCCTTCATATTCTTGGGGAACGTGGTTTCCTGCTTTCCTCTTACGAATGATCCTGGGTGGCTTGGTCAAAAAGCGAGCCAACATATAAAATGATTTTATATTGTGGAGATTTATTGGTTGAGTTGTTTATGGGTTCCGGTCGATCAGTTTGATCCACTGTATCGGTAGGAGTTTCTAAACACTCAAGTACGATAAACCGACACAGTATGTTTTGAAAGAGGGTAAATGAGATAATTTTACCCAAAGTATATTTCGATATAAAGAAAATATTTATATTCGAATTATTATAGTATGTGGGATGTGTTGGTTGATTATAAGTAAAATGGTTATGTAAATAACCAAACAAAACTCGTGTAAAGGTAATATATTAAAGCAGATGAATTAAATCTGAATTAAATCAGAATTGGAATTAAAATTCCTAAAAGTTGAATGGGTGTTTGTAAATGAACTTGGATTAATTATATGAGAATTTTAAGATCTTGGAAAATTTTAATTTTTTTTACAAGCCTTGTGAAGGGTATTTTGAAGTATATTTCAATGTGGAATTGTTTAAAAGGGGTTTTAAAGTGATATAGTATTGAACTCACTTTGATCACTCGGAAATAACTCTGTTGATGCTGGCCACATCATCAGTGTTCATTTTCGAGTGGTAAGTGACGGATTACTACCAAAGAAATTGTTTTTGAATTGTTTTGAGAAAAAAGAGGTTGTTTTGAATCCTGAAAGGGATATTTGATTTTTGAAAGAGCTAAGCTGTTTAAAAATTTCTAGGAAAATTGTTTGAATTAAAAACAAATTTAAAGAAATTTGGCGAAAGCAAACTGGAATTGAATTAAGACAAGTAAGGAAAATTTAATTGAAATAGAACGATATCAAATAAAATTGGATTTGAGAGTTATGAATTTGTTTAAGTATATTGGACGGGTAAAGAAGAGTTAAAACTTGTAATGGAATTTGAGATTGAGAATGGGATTTGGTTTGAAATAGGATGATTGGATTTGAGAACAGATGATTGGAGATTGATTGGGATGACTTTGGTATATGCTGAATTGGCAGTAGAATAAAAGGATTTAATGATATGCCGGACAAAAAGGTACATATTTATTTCTATTGGATATAAGATTTATGAGTCGATTTGGCAAGCCACTTGGCTGTTTGATTTTCTTTTTGATTGGAGAAGGCCTAGAGAGGCGAGTTGGGGTTTGAACTGTTGATCGGTACAAAGGAGGTGTTGGCGAAATTTTCCGGAAATTGAGTGTTAGAAAATTTTCAGGATTTTTGAAAATTTTCGTTATTAAGAATAAATTAATATTTTAATTGAAATTAATCGGTTTAGTTGAAACTGAAGTTAACAATAAACAAATAATTTTTAATCCAGTTAATAGGGTTTGTTTCCTGCCTTAGCAATTTCGAGGACGAAATTATTTTAAAGGGGGAAGAATGTAATGTCCCGTATTTTTACGGTGTAATAATTAATTTATTTAATTATTTAAAATAGTGGTTTAGAGAATTTAATAGTCGTTTAATAAAATAACTTTGAATATTTAATTAATATAATAATTAAATACTATATTTAATTCTGAAATAATCAGAGTTAGCTGAAATAGCAATATGTTGTGAAGTGGGGAATTCAAAATATATATTTCAGTTTAAAATTGAATTATATTAACGAATCTGTTTAAATAACGACAGTTTGAACAATAATTAAATTTTAATTATATTCGAGCTCGAAATGGTGTGGTAGTTCGTAATTTGGCGATTCGAACTTTAAACGAATATACAGAAGCCATTTTAAATCGGATTTCTGTGAAACAAGAAACGTTCGGATCTGGTGAAGTATATTTTTCTAATAGAAGAGAAAAATCAGGATTTCGTTGTATAGATTTTGATTTACGCCCAAATCAAATTTTAGAAAAGTCGCTATGGAATTCCTTTATAATTTATAAAGGAATTGATTATATTTTAAAAAGGAATTTCATTATAAATCGAATATCGATTTAATCGGGATTTGAAATATCGAGTTAGAACTTCATCTAGAAATATTCTGAAGCTATATGATATTCTGTTGTGAATATATACAATAATATTTATTTATAAATATTTAATTTAATTATATTTAAATATATTTATATATTTAAATGGGTTATTCAGAGCTTTAAAAATAGCCACTTTTGTCAACGAAGTCGGAATTCGACGAAACTAATTTTGTTGGATCCGCAATGTTAAATTATTGTTAGATTTCAATTTCCGTGATTTTTGAAGTCAGTATGTGGCCGTACGGATTTTTAATGTGAAAAACAGTTAGTATTTCGACGGTTAAAAATACGCTGTGTGAGCATACGGAGTCGGAATTCGACGAAACCAGTTTCGTTGAGACCGTAATGTCGAACTGTAGCTGCATGCCAATTTTCGTGATTTTTGTGTATTGTATGTGGTCACAGGAATTTTTAAGGACAAGTACAAGTAGCGGTTGCTTAGAAATTAATATTATAATCGAATATTAAAATATTTAAAACCTACTATAAATAAGCCTTAACTCCCTCTAACCCTAAATGATTTTTTCTTCTGGTCAATAATTTAGAATCCGCCTCTAGGAAGTTAAAACGTTAGATCTTATCTTCTTAAATTCATACAAAATCATACACAAGTTCATAAATTTCAAAAAAATTATATATGGATTCAGATCGAGCTCCTCGACAATCTGGTGTATTTTTCTTTCTAATCGAATCATTTGTCATTCGCTGGTCTTCATCACAGTGAAGTTAGGGCTGAGAAATTCGTGAACTCAAGGCAGAAATTCATGTTTTGGATGTGGTTTTCAGATTCAGCGTATTAAGTAGATTGTGATGTGAATTTTTGGTAAGTTCTCTTGAGATTGGAGGTCGCGAGTTACTATACAGGCCAGAAAATGGCTCAACGTCGGAGTTCGACTTGTGAGTTCGAGCAGAACCAGAAGGCGACGACGGCGTGGAGGATTCGATGGGGAGCAGGTATGTGGTCGTCCCTCTTGATTCCATGAACTGATGGGAGAAATGTTGGTGGAGAGAGAATCGAAAATGGCCATTTGTTTGATACAGGAGGTTACGGGAATTAGGAAGAGGAAGAGAAGGATTAACAGGGGTGTTAATTAACTGATGAAGGGGAAATAAAGAGAAGTTAGGTTAAGGTTTGAATTTGGCATTTTGTAAAGGAACAGTGAAGTTAGAAGGTGTAAACGTGACCATGTTTTCATGAAATAGAGAGCTGGAGTTGTGAATCGGAGAAGAAGGAGATGAGTGGGGTGGACTGGTTAGAATGGGCCATTGAGAAAAAGAGGGGTAAAGCCCAATAACTTTCTAATTGGTTTAATTTAAATTTAAATTAGTATGTAACTTGTAAATTAAATATCTGTGTCATACGATATCAGAATTTCAAACGGTCGGATCCGTTGTGATCATATGGACGGTGGCTACACCCTTGGACTGACGGGGAGTGAATCCAAGCTCGCTACAATTTATTACAAAATAAATTGTCCTTCTGAATCAAAGATGGTTAATCGTTATTTAACGATCACCGACCAGTGTGAGTAAGACTCACTAACTCTTCTCAGTTATATTTTTATAACATATTTTCATAACTGATAAATAATGGTTGTTTAATGTGTGTTGGCTGTTTGGTTGAACTGCTAGTAAGTTGATTGAAAATATGGATAACGATATATATATAAATCGTTAATCGAATATTAATTCTGTTTATCAATATATTTCATATTCGTGTTATTCATGTGATTAACATCTGTGGATGCAGGGAAACAGGTTGGAGGGACCCAACTGGGTTCCTCAACATTTAATTTACTGTTTTTTTTCATATATTGTGTTATATGATGTGATATGAAATATGTTATTGATTTTGTATGGTTGAATGATGCCGATCATTGTTATATGGTACATTAAATACCATAAGGAATACTGGAATGTTAAAAAGGAAATGTTCAATGTTATATTGAAAAAAAAAATTTATAAAATCAAAAGATTTTATAAAAAGAAAACTATTTATTTAGAAAATAAATAGATTAAAAAGGAATATTTATTTGTTAATCAAATATATAGAATTGAAGGGAAATATTTGCAAAACATTTGCAAATAGAATTGAAAAAGAAATATTTGTAAACAATTTACAAATAGAGTTGAAAAGGAATATTTATTTGAAAAATAAATAGAATAGAAAGTGGAAATATGTGAAACAAATAGAAAATGGAGTAGTTAGATTATCAAAGGAATTACTTATAAAATCAATAGATTTTATATAAAAAGAAAATATTTTATAAAATAAATAGAATTATCAAAAAGGGATTTATTTTGTAAATAAATAGATTTTAAAAGGGAATACTTGAAAAGTGACTAGAATTGTATAAAAGGAGAATTTTATATTTGAAAGGTTTAGACCCGTGCTTCGCACACGGGTACAACATGAGATGGATTTAAAGCAAAGATTTTAAATATAATCTATTCCAACAGATAGATTGAGAAGAAAAATTTATAAATAATATTTTATAAATGAAATGTTTATCATTATATAAATAGAATATATAAGTCAGGACTTATATAGAGAAGTGAGAATTGATTTCAACATCGATATTTGAAACTGAATAAACATAGAGTTAATCAAAGAAGTTAATCAATTAGAGTTAATTTGTTAGAGTTAATCAGTAAGAGTAAACCAATTAGAGTTAACCAGTTAGAGTTAATTAGACATAGTTAATCGAATTAGGATTAATTGAATATTAGTTATTCAATTAGAGTTGATCAAATATAGTTATTTGAGATAGAGTTAGTCAAACATAGTTATTTAGGATGTGTTGCCATTTCGTACGACTGCTAGCGTAATTCGCAGTGCTGCAGATAGCCTACGGCGGTCGGATGTTTCCTGAGGGAATCAGGCGTAACCATTGTGATCGCTGCGATCGAGGGTCAAGCGAATGGCGTTAAATTGAATATTAGCCATTCGAAATAAAGTTAAAACAGACATAGTTATTCGAATATAAGTTAATTGAATATTAGTTATTCGATAGGAGTTAAATAAGTTGAGTTAAATAAGTAAGTTAATCAAGTTAAGTTTGTCAAGTTGAGTTAATCGAGTTGAGTTAGTCAAGATGAGTTAATCAAATCGAGTTAATCCAAATGAGTAAATCCGAAGGAGTTATTTGAATAAAATTAAAGGAGTTATTCGAAATAGTTTATTCGAATAAAATTAAAGGAGTTATTCGAAATAGTTTATTCGAATAAAATTAAAGCAGTTATTCGAAATAGTTTATTCGAATAAAATTAAAGGAGTTATTCGAAATAGTTTATTCAAATAAAATTAAAGGAGTTATTCGAAATAGTTTATTCGAATAAAATTAAAGGAGTTATTCGAAATAGTTTATTTGAATAAAATTAAAGTAGTTATTCGAAATAGTTTGTTCGAAAGGAGATTAATCGAATGTAAAACATTTGAAGAGAGTTAATCTAATGTAAATCATTCGAAGAGAGATTATCGAATATAGTTATTCGAAGAAAGAGTTATCGAATATAGTTTATTCGAAAAGGAGTTATCGAATAAAAATTATTCGAAAAGAGAATTATACTTTGAATTCGATTATATCGAAATTCAGGAAAGTAATATTTACTTGCCTTTTTTAATCAAGGTTTACTTATTTATTAGTAAATTAGTGGTTTAGTTATTTAGTTAAATTAAGGAATAAAAGTTATATTTTGAAGTTAGATATTTAGGAAGAAGGGATTATAACGCTATAGTTATAACCAATGTTTTAAAATAAAGAAGTGGATTCATAAATAGAATCCGAGAGTTTCGTAAGGAAGTTTGTTAAAGATTTGAAAGGTGAGCTTTGTCTATTTCGAGGTTAGAAATGTTGTTCAGTTAAGGTCTGAGAGGTAATTATACCCCAACTTGATTGACTTTGTTTTTAACTAAGGGATGGGTAAGGTTCGATAGTGAAGGTTGATTAAGTGAATTTAGTTAATGAGTGTAATGGTTTAAATTGGCTTAGTGATATTTTATTTAAACATCTGTTCAAATCAAATGAATAAGTTTTGGAACACATTTTCCAAATGTAATCAGAGCTATTTTCTAATCATAGAAATGAAATGTTGATGAGAAAGAATACTGGAATGACAGTGATACGTGAAACAGAGATGGAAATGTTTTCCAATGATTGATGACGTATTTTTCCTGAATTTAGAAAATAAGAAATATTGAGTATATAGAAATGGGAAATGAATAAATTAATGATACATTAAATTAAAAGAGATAAGTGTTGATTGATGATTGATCTATCGAATTTCCATCTGGAAATAAGATCGTTGGTTGTACACCTATTTTTCTTTGATAGTTAAATCATCGACTATCGAATTTTTTGACCATTTTTCCATCGTCAATACGGAGAGACCGGGATCAGATTCATTATCTGAAAACCACACTGTACGGACGTTAGCATTGCGATCAAATATGAGGAAAATATTTGAAGATGGAGTTATGCAAGGGCTATCCTGTTTACAGAATAGTGCCTTCGGTTTGTCCAGTCCCAGGACAAATGTGAATGGACGAATGTCTGACAGAGTATATCTAACGGATCTTGTAAGTTGATCTCTTCAAACGTACTTACGTTTGGTGGTGGAGCAATTCGTTTCTCTTAGCTTATACCCGTGGTGTTTTTGGGGAAATAAATTTGTGATTTGATGGGTATGACGATGTGGCATTCAAAGTGAATTGTGGTCAGATATTCCAAAAGATACGTTTTGACCTCAAGCCTCATCAACCGAGAAATGACAGAAATCGGGCAGGCAGCATGACTAAGTGGGTCGGTCCCATTAGGGTGTTTATCACCTATCTAGAGAAAATCAATTTCATTCTTTTATATATTATCGATGCTATCCCTTTTCGGGAAACTGTGGGTAGCTCCCAACTGTTGGTGATATACATTCGATACACTTAAGCGAAATGAGTGGTCGGTCATGTGTGGGCCGGGTTGCAAGACTTTCTTGTTGAACCCAGTGTATTCGTCTCATAAGATACACTATCGGCAGGTAGTCCCATACCTTGTCGTAGTCGGAATCCAATCTCCAATAAGCGCCCGCGGTTTTGTTTGTATACTATATATGTGGAACGTGAGATGCAAGCGTTCTGCTAGATTGTTAATTACTTATGATTAGACATTATTATAATATCAAAGAAGTATTGATTTCCAAAACTGTTTTGGGTTATCGTAAGGTAAAAACCATCCATGTTTATGTGTGGATTGGTCTTACGATTATCTTTTCTTTTGAAAAGGATATTTGAAAAGTTAAACCAAATGATTTGAGTTTACTCATACCAGTCCCATGGCTGACCCAGAGTTTATTTTGTTTTGTTTTCCCTAAACTCTTGGGTGCCCAAATTTGTACGGGCAGTCAATTAGTTCAGGTGTTTACAGATATACTTTGAGGAGCTTGAAGCAGGAGGCTTCAGGATTATATAGCTATTGATATTTCCGCTGTGTGTAAGTGTTGTACTCTGAAAAGGGTTATTGTATATACATACAGTTTTATTGCAAAGTCATGTTATATATTATATTTTATTCGTTCCGTTGTGAGATTCGTGTTTACTCTGATTGTGTTCTTCTTCTTCTTCTATTCTAATTTTCTATCTTATCTATTCTCACCCTCTAACTTCTTTCTATTAATGATTAGGTATTTCCAATGTCTGAATAGTCAACATGGTAGTTTTGTGTTGATTTTCGGAGTCGAAAATTCCAGTTCATTACAGCTATCATGTGTAAGAGTCCCCTAGTCTATTCGCACAAAAGATGGGTGGAGTGGAAGCCACGTTGAGAAACTAAAACTCACTAAAAAGGGCTAGTTAGCCATTAAATGTATATTAGTTAATTGGTTTGAATTGTTAACGATTATTAATTGATAATGCATGTTTATAATGATGCTAAGCAATGCATACTATGATAAAACTGTCATCTTTACTGGATATATGTGAATTTGATCTGGTACGTGACATTTAAAACACAAACAGTGTTGATTTGAAACGTTTTGAATGTTAATTGATTTTGGGAAACTAATTCATAAACTATTGTTTATTGAATATGTAGAAAACCCCACACGGGTATTGGGATGATAATTAACCTACACATCTGCCAAGTGTTTATTGAATGTGTACAAAACCCCATTCTGGTATTGAGATGATAATTAACCTACACATCTGCCAAGTATTTATTGAATGTGTAGAAAACCCCACACGGGTATTGGGATGATAATTAACTTACACATCTCCCAATTGTTTTATATGTGTAGTAATTATTTGATTGATGAGGATCTAGAGAGGCAAGTTATAGTTGTATCGATCAAACCGTACAAAAGAGGTTATGGCGAAATTTTTCTAAAATTTTAAGGCTTTAGCCAAATAATTAATAAACTATCATAGAAGTGACTAGATTCAATATTTAATTATAATCGAAGTTTGGTTTGAATAGAACTCATCGCACAACGACTGTTTGCGAATGTCGACTGTTAACTTTAAACAGATGTGCCGGGAGATCCGACCGTCGGATTCTCTCGAAATTGAAAATGTTGGGTCCGAAATGAAAAAAATATTCAAATGAATCTAAGAATGTTGAAATCCAACGGTTAGATTTTGAGATAATATAAATCAAATTTGAATAAAAACAACGCTTAACCTGAGATGACATGTAATCAAGGTAATTGAAAATGGACTATCTTTATATATATATATATATATATATATATATATATAGGGATAAGATATGATAAATCAAGATAAAGGACTTGAAAAGGTTTTGGACTGAATATTCTGAGTTTTGGAAAGATAAAAGGAATTTTATCTGAATAAGCTAGTTAACAACTATAGTAAAGAACCAAAAGGAATATGCGATGACTCTTAGGAGTACAGTCTAGTACCACCTATGAGATATAACTGGGAATTATTCCATTAGGCGATGGGTGGGAAGAACCGAAAGGACATAGAATATTCGACTAAGAAAAGACAAAGTTTTCTGTAAACAAATGATCCAGTGTTCTAAAATATCATATTGGACTTTAAGGGTTTAAATGTAACCAAGGTTTCCAATGTATTAATTAGATGGATTTTGAATGTAAATAGTCTTCGGGTATTTCAATATTGGATTCCGTGATTATACGAATATCGTTAAGGAATTTGGAAGATAGACATATCATTTTTCCCCATATACTATATGTTGATTTCAAAATTTAATATTGAATATGAATCGATGCGATTTCTGTTCAAAGCCTTGTATTTGATATCAAATTGTATTTTTGGTTTATCATGAAGGATTTTTTTTTGAATAACATCTATTTTTTAACCCAGTTAAAGACAAGATTAATTTCCAAGATTAGTTAATCTTTGAATAATGGTGTTTGAAGATTAAAACTAATTTTGGGTTTTAATAAATCTTTAATTAGATTTGGAGTGGAAAGATGGTAATTAAATTTACCAAAACACGAGGAGCGTTAGATGTGGAGTACCACCAGTTTTGCTCCATATGATGAATAGGTTTTTGATATTTATTATTGTTGATTGATTGTTTGGTTTGTGCTCGACCAGTTTATGAGCAAGTATGCTTTTATATTTAGCACTGGGTTTGGTAGAAATACTTGTATGCTAACACCTTGTGATTTATTTCATGATTTGACTATGAGGTGTTTAGCGATGTTGTTTGGTTCATTTCAGTTTAACGAATGGTTTTTGAAATGAGATTTTCATAAGATAAAGGAAGTGTTATTCCCGATTTTGGTCAGGGAAAGTTTTATAAAATGTTTTATAAAACAGAAAGGATTTCGAGGACTTAACCCGATATTTTCGAAATGATTTGGAAATGGATTGTGTGTGAAATTGTATTTCATCACATAACCGATTAGTTGATATTGATAGTATATATGTGGTGCCAGATAATTTATTCTCTTAGATTAACACCCTTCTTCGAGACATATGACCTTGAAGGTTATATTATTAACAGAAACTGGTCATATGTGTGAATCAACAATGTGAAGTACTATGGTTTGAAAGTGCTTGTGATTACTATTATTTCAAAATGGTTTTCCTCCACTTTGGGATATAAAATGGTTTAGTATGTGGCTAAAGATCCGAGTAACCTTGACGACTAAAAGTATGGGTGTGACTCAGGTACCTTGAATGGTCAGTGGTTGGTGTAGTCCTACCCCGTTAATGGGAGGTGCAAGGTGTAGTCCTGCTCCGTTGGTTGGAGGTACACACACATATCGAGCGAATAAGGTGTGTGTCCTTTGCTTTGTTGATGGAAGGAGCCTCCCGATATTTGGTTGTAGACGATTTGTTATGCGTTGATTGTGATATTTTGGAATTTAAATTTCAAAATGTTTTAGTTTTGAGATCCTGAAATGAAAGCTAATATTATATGAAAGGTAGATATGTATTTCGAATGATTTGAAATAAGAAATCGGGAATAGAGTCCAAAGAATAACTTATGTAAAGTTAATTAGATTTTGAAAATCTAAGTTTGGGAATTAAGACTAAATGGGTAGATTGAGGAATTGCATATTGTTTTTTACATCATATGTTCCATAAGTCTATTTTTTATAGTTGATTGTGCACTGACATTCGTGTGGAGTAAACCTATACCGTTTTATAGGGCGTGGTCCCGTAATATTTCTTATTTTTAAAAATAAGTTAAGAATAACTGTAGGGTTTTTCATACCAGTCCCATGAATGACTTGGAATTTATTATTTCCCACCTTAACTCTGGGTGTCCTTATTTACACATGGATAGCTAGTAGTTTTGGATTTGCAGATATTGTTAAAAAGAATCATGGATTTTGGCTGGAGCTATACTCTGGATTATTTCAGGTCTTCCATTGTATATATTTATGTTTCCGTTATATTGTAGTTTACAAATAATTGATAATTTTCTGCTTTGTAACAATTATGTGTACTCTGATATATTCTGTACTCTGTTGTAATATTGTTATAATAGCAATGAAATGTTTTTTGTGTTAGTTCTGATGTGTTTTATGCCCAAAGTTAACGGTTCGAGGATTTCTGTTGTTTCGGATAGAACCTGTGCGACTTACGGTCGATTCAAAGGGTGGGGATTTTCGAGTCGTTACAGATACAAAATGTGGAAGTTGAGTTTTGGATATGAGGAGCTGTGAGTTCAGGATACGAATTGATGATGAGGCCGCCAATCTCGAAGTGTTGATTGAAGTCTTAGCAGCTTAGTCGAGCCGGATGACTATTATGAAACCCCACGTCCATTAATGTCACTCTTTAAGAGAATGCATTAAGTTTCGTGTAGCATTATAGGTAAACATAAACCTTACAAGAAAGATATAAAATAGCAACGGAATTAAAAACTTTATTAATCATAAAGCATCGTGGTTCAAAACATCATATGTTTGAAAGTACATAAACCCAGTACATCATCAAAACTTCTGTCTTGCACTTAAAACATTAGAGTACAAAAATAAAAGAAGCGTAATTCCCTAAATAAAAACATAGCCATAGTAGATAAGAGCTCTAGCAATACATCTAAGCAGGTCCAAGCAAGATGAAAGCAGAATACTGGTCAAGCCTGAGTATTCCCACCTTGAGAACCGGGGGGGGGGGGGGGGACGGAAGAGAAAGATAAGGAAACAAAAAGGGTCAGACATAAAGTCTGCCGAGTCCAGTTACTTTCAGCAAATAAATAAGTAAAAGTATCATGACAGGTAGATAAAGTGGATAAGAAAGGTAACAACATAAAAGGCAGGTATGACAAGGTAAACATGATAGAGTGTGTACGCTTCTCTAATGATTACTCTGCACCGATACTAGTATAACCAAAATGAGATGATCCCAACAACTATAAAATCGTAGAATTAGGCGTACTTTCTGGTGAGAGGTTTTAACCCCATACAATCAACATGCAGCTCAACAACAGGCTCTTAAATTTACCAGAGTCTAGATGTACCCTAATTACTACTCTAATCAATCGGCTCCTTACTCCGTAGATACCCTATGCTGGCCCCACAGTAGGGTGTATCACTCCCTAAAGTGGCAACCCTTCGTTTTCCGGATGTGCATAACCATATCTACTGATGTCACGGCATCTTATCTTCCTCTGTCCGGACCATGCACACACATGACCCGGTAGGTATGCGCCACGCCCACACCATCCCCTACGTTTGGATCTCTTATATTCAGCCCAGTAAGTGTGCCCCGACTCCAACCTAGTTCGGAGTACTCGTTTGATACCTATATATGGGTTACTGACTGAAACGGGTCCCACACACAAGATGATGCAAGCTCTCCCCTTTGTCTTGTATCTCCACTAGGTTTTCCTCAGATTATGCCTACCTACTGGTGTCATAAAATTGCATAATCCCAACAGGTTAAGTTTGTGGGCCAATATATATATATATATATATATATATATATATATATATATATATTCTCACCCTTCCAGATTTGCTTAACCCACCCACTGTTTCAAACAAGTTTACTTAACCCCTAATCAGGTTCATGTTCATACAATCCCTATGGATTCAACTAGGTTAAGTATTCTAATTCATTACCATGTCCATTTATGGTTATAATATGCTAGACTTCCCACATTAAGCCTACTACTTGTGGATGATGGATATGTTGGTCGGTTCCGGGCAGACTTCTTTCATAAGTCGGGCTCAACCTCGTGTCTTAGCATGTCTCGTGTTTGTGCACTTAGGCCCCTCACATTAGATTCACCACTTGTGGTCGCTGGATAAGCCAGGCGGTTCCGAGTAGACTTCCACCATAAGTGTAATCTAACCTCATGTCTAGGCATAGTTACAGTTTCTAATTACTGTAATCCTAGACAGTCCAATTATTAACCAAATTTACCTATGTCGTTATAAGTTTCCATGCCCCTTTTCCCAAGTTATGTTCAGAATAAACTATATGCCCTAAATTCATATTATTACACTTTATTCAAGTTATGCCCAAATTACCTATCACAAGTTATACCAAAATTAAACATTTTCCGCTTGTTCCCAATCTAACGTATTCACATATTTCAGCGGCATGCCTAGGCTCGAAGGTAGCCTGACTATATAAAAATAAAATGGGAAAAGATAGAGGGAAAAGGACAGAGATGATCATACTAACGAGGTTGACATATAATGGCATAAACATATAGTGGCATAATGACAAGATAAGCATATATGATGAACATGTGACAATAGCACTGATTCTACCATAAGAGGGATAGGCATGATGTGATCTAACAATGATTTAGATGTCTAACTAACAACATATCTGATTTGGCCATAAACATAATAGAACAGGTAAAAGGTGATCTAAACAGTGAATTAAATCTACAATCAAAGGTAGATCTGACATGATAAAGGTTAAGATCCAAGTCATAGTCATGTCACAATATCATAGATACACAAGTTATAACAGATCTGATATGATTTCAGCAGTCACAGGAATAAATCCAAGTTATAGTCATATCAAGTTTTACTTTTAATTATTTAGATCTAAAAGTAACTTAAACTCATAGCATTTGGATCTAGAAAAATAGAAGAATAATAATAGATGTTGAATCACATATCTACACTTGAATAACTCTAAACTTGATTAACTCGATTGCAGAAGATTAAAAAGGCTTTAATTGATCTGGGCAGAGGTTGCATCTAGTTCTCCATTATTTTTTGTGTGCAAAAACAGGAGAAATGAAGCCATATTTATAGCCGTACACAAAACCCTAATCTGTCCAGATTTGCGCGGGTGGTCGACCCATGGGTCGACACCCCCTTGAGGGGTCGACACCCCTGAGCGAGATTTTTGCCGCCCACGGAATTTTGATTTTCGAACCGAAATTTGATTTTCTGGATTTAATTATATATATAATTCTCATGAGCTTATACAAACTTCAAACCTTCATAGCTTTTCATACGGTGTCCGTTTTACGCAAATGTCTATTTTGACCAGAATTCCGAGACGAACACAATGGCGCAGTCCATTTCCCTTAGTTTTGAATTTTAAATTAATTATTCTTTAATTTTCCCTCTTTAATGTTGTTAAAATTATGGGGTGCTACATTCTCCCCTACTGAAAGGATTTCGTCCCCGAAATCTCCAAGTTAACAAGAGTGTATATCCTACCATCCATCACCCATCTGCTCATACACCAATCACAGACATACATTGTCCTTAAAGATTTTTAATGCTTATATGAACATATGAAAATGTGTGTGTATATGTCCCAATACTAATGCGAAGATCAGGCGGTCTACTGATTCAGTTGACCTCCTTAATATAATGTATGTTAGTGCAATGAATCCAACATGTATGCAAATAATCCTATTATAACATGTAAGTTCTATATGGGTGCACAATCATATGTCCAAATGCAACATCCATATAAGGATACATCCATTTCCCTCCATTAAAAGAAGAAAAATGCACACACATCTGTATGCAGTATGATAGTGATTGAGTCGATCTAGTGCCTAATGTGTGTGTATATGCATCCACGAGCAACTACTAGCAAACACTTGCATCCATCAAACATAACATGTCTCAAACACTTGTTTACATCCATGGAATTCCTACCTAAAGGTCGAAGATTCGATCTATAGGATATAATTTAAATGATAGAAACAAGCATAAATAAAAGCTTTGGAAAGGAAGTTAAGAACATACCCTCGAAAAGAAAAGGGTAAGAAGTATTAATCTTGTCTTCGGTTTCCCAAGTCGCATCCTCTGGGTTATCTCCCCACTGAACTTTCAACAACTTGACTTCACTATTGCATAGCTTCTTAACTTTTGATCCAAGAATACGGGTAGGAACTCGTCTGACTGTCGCCTCCCGTTCCACCTCTACTTCCTCCAATATACTCGGTTCAACTACTTCCACGGTATCATGCCAGCATTTCTGCAAATGAGAAACGTGGAAAACATTATGAATGCCGGATAGCTTCTAGGGTAGCTTTACTCTATAGGCCATTTGGCCAATCCTTTCTATTATGGGAAATGGCCCTACAAATCTTGGTGCCAATTTCCCTATAGATCCAAAGCGAACCACATTCCTCAAAGGTGACACCTTAATGAAAACTATGTCTCCTACTTCAAATTCAATGTCAGTCCTTCTCTTGTCTGCATAGGATTTCTGTCTATCTTGAGCGGTCTTCATTCTCCGTCTGATAAGATCAGTCTTCTTGGACGTTTCTCTAACTATATCTGGTCCAAGTAATAACCTTTCTGTAGATTCCCACCAATAAGTTGGTGATCTACAAGGTTTTTCATATAATGCTTCAAAGGGTGCCATGCTAATGCTAGCTTGATAACTGTTGTTGTAGGTGAACTCTACTAAAGGAAGATGCTCTTCCCAAGTCCCTCTGAAGTCTAGAATACATAGCCTTAAAGATCCTCAAGAATTCTGTTCATCCTTTCTATCTGTCCATCAGTCTGTGGGTGATAAGCGGTGCTCAAACACAACTGTGTACCTAAAGCTTCTTGCAAGCTCCTCCAAAATTCACTGGTGAAGATGGGGTCACGATCACTTACGATGCTGGAAGGTATTCCATGAAGACGGACTATCTCACGAACATAAACTGCTGCCAACCATGTCGCCATCATCTTGCTCTTCACCGGAATGAAATGAGCGCTCTTAGTAAGTTTATCCACCACAACCCAAATACTGGTATTGTCTTTCTTTGATCTAGGCAAACCATCTATGAAATCCATAAAGACGCTCTTCCACTTCCACTGTGGAACCTCCAAAGGATGAAGTAAATCACCGGGCTTCTTTTGCTCATCTTTGACTTGCTGACAAACCAAACATTAAGAAACAAACTTTGCCACATCTTTCTTCATCCCAGCCCAAAAGAAAACCCTCTTTATATCCCTATACATCTTATCACCACCTAGATGAATAGTTATCTTAGAATGATGGGCTTCTTCTAGGACCGTCTTTAACAGACTCCCAGTTTGGGAACACAAAGCCTTCCATCTCGTCGCAACCATCCTTTATCGTCTATGGAATATCTACTGAGGTGACTAGAAGTCTCCCCTTTACTGAGCCTATCCAGGATGTTTGAAATCTGTGGATCATCTCGCTACGAAGCTCCTATCTAATCCATAAGAGTAGGTCGTATCTCTAGCGATGCAAATAAACCAGGCAATAACTCGGTGGAGGCTCTAAAGTCAAAAATCGATATGAACTCCAAGCTTTTCCTCTCCACAAACAGAGGACTTAAGGCCATCCTCTACCAACTCAGTGTGTCTGCGACCACATTACCCTTGCCAGGGGTATAAGCAATCTCAAAATCATAAGAAGCTAGGAACTCCATCCACCTTTGTTGCCTTAAATTAAGATCCTTCTGTGTAAACAAGTACTTGAGAGATTTATGATCGGTGTACAACTCGAACTTCTCTCCAAGCAAATAATGACGCCACATCTTGAGCGCGAATACTATGGAAGCTAGCTCTAAATCATAGGTAGGGTAGTTCTTCTCATGAACCCTTAGGTGTCTACCCCTATAACATACTACCTTTCCCTCCTGCATTAGAACTGCACCAAGCCTTGGTAGACAAGAGCTCGAGCAATACATCTAAGTAGCTCCAAGCAAGATGAAAGTAGAATCCTGGTCAAGCCTGAGCATTCCCACCTTGAGAATCTGTGGGGGGGGGGGGGGACATAAGAGAAAGATGAGGAAATAAAAAGGGTCAGACATAAAGTCTGGCGAGTCCAGCTACTTTTAGCAAATAAATAAGTAAAAGTATCATGACAGGCATATAAAGTTGATAAGAAAGGTAACAACATAAAAGCCAGGTATGACAAGGTAATTAAATATGATAGAGTATGTACGCTTCTCTAATGATTACTCTGCACTAATACTAGCGTAACCAAAATGATATGATCCCAACAACTATAAGATGGTAGACTTAGGCGTACTTTCTGGTGAGAGGCTTTAACCCCATACAATCAACAGGCAACCCAATAATAGTCTCTTAAACTTACCAGCATCTAGATACCCTAATTACTAACCTAATCGATCGGCTCCCTACTCCGTATACCCTGTGCTGGCCCCACAGTAGGGTTCACTCCCTAAAGTGGCAACCCTTCATTTCCTGGATGTGCACAACCATATATACCGATGTCACGACATCTTATCTTCCTCTGTCCGGGCCCATACACGCACATGACCCTGTCGGAATGCACCGCCCACACCGTCCCCTCTTTTGGGTCTCTTACAATCAGCCCAGTAAGCGTTCCCCGACTCCAACGTCGGAACGCGCCGCCCACACCATCCCCTCTTTTGGATCTCTTACAATCAGCCCAGTAAGCGTTCCCCGACTCCAACGTAGTTCGGAGTACTCGTTTGATACCTATATATGAGTTACTGACTGAAATAGGTCCTATACACAAGATGATGCAAGCTCTCTCCTTTGTCTTGCATCCCCACTAGGTTTTCCTCAGATTATGCCTACCCACTGGTGTCATAAAATTGCATAATCCCAACAGGTTAAGTTTGTGAGCCTATACCCACCCTCCCAGGTTTACTTAATCCACACACTGTTTCAAACAAGTTTACTTAATCCCTAATCAGGTTCATGTTCATACAATCCCTATGGATTCAACTAGGTTAAGTATTCTAATTCATTACCATGTCCATTTATGGTTATAATATGCTAGACCTCCCACATTAAGCCTACCACTTGTGGATGTTGGATATGCCGGTCGGTTCCGGCCAAACTTCTTCCACAACTAGGGCTTAACCTCGTGTCTTAGCACGTCTCGTGTTTGTGCACCTAGACCCCTCACATTAGATTCACCACTTGTGGTCGCTGGATAAGCCGGGTTGTTCCGAGTAGACTTCCACCACAAGTGTAATCTAACCTCGTGTCTAGGCACAGTCAAAGTTTCTAATTTCTGTAATCCTAGGCATTCCAATTATTAACCAAATTTACCTATGTTGTTATAGGTTTCCATGCCCCTTTTCCCAAGTTATGTTCATAATGAACTATATGCCCCGAGTTCATATTATTACACTGGATTTAAATTATGCCCAAATTCCCAATTACAAGTTATGCCCAAATTCAACGTTTTCCCCTCCTTCCCAATCCAACGTATTCGCATATTTCAGTGGCATGCCTAGGCTCGAAGGTAGCCTGACTATATAAAAATAAAAAAAGAAAAGATAGTGGGAAAAAGACAAAGATGATCATACTAACGAGGTTGACATGTAATGGCATAAACATGTAGTGGCATAATGACAAGATAAGCATATAGGATGAACATGTGACAATAGCACTGATTCTTGCATAATAGGAATAGGCATGATGTGATCTAAACAATGATTTAGATGTCCAACTAACAACAGATCTGATTTGGCCATAAACATAATGGAACAAGTAAAAGGTAATCTAAACAGTGAATTAGATCTACAATCAAAGGTAGATCTGACATGATAAAGGTTAAGATCCAAGTCATAGTCATGTCAGAATATCATAGATGCACATGTTATAACAGATTTGATATGATTCAAGCAGTCACAGGCATATATCCAAGTTATAGTTATATCAAGTTTTAATTTTAATTATTTAGATCTAAAAGTGACTTAAACTCACAGTGTTTGGATCTAGAAAAATAAAAGAAGAATAGCAAATGTTGAATCATAGATCTACACTTAAATAACTCTAACTTGATTAATTCGATTGCAGAAGAAGAAAAAGGCTTGATTTGATCTGTGCAGAGGCAGCATCTAGCTCTCCATTATTTTTGGTGTGCAAAAACAGGAGAAATGAAGCCATGTTTATAGTCGAACCCAAAACCCTAATCTGTCCAGATTTGCGTAGGGGGGTCGACCCCCCTTATGGGTTTGACCCATGGGTCGACACCCCTCTTGAGGGGTCGACCCAGGGGTCGACACCCCTAGGTGGGATTTTTGCCACCCATGGAATTTTTTATTTTCGAACTAACATTTGATTTTCTACATTTAATTATATTTATATATAATTCACTTGCACGTATACAAACTTCAAACCTTCATAACTTCTTCATACGGTGTTTATTTTACGCAAACCAGGTGTCTATTTTGGCTATAATTCCGAGACGAACGCAATGGCGCAGTCTGTTTCCCTTAATTCCAAATATTAAATTAATTATTCTTTAATTTGTCCTCTTTAGTGTTGTTAAAATTACGAGTTGTTACAACTATTCTTGTACGACTCCATTTAGGCTCGAATCCTGAATGTTTCGATGACACTTCTGGGTTGTTGATCCACGTGATGAGTCGAGTCATGTGGACCTGAACTGCTTTCTATAACTAGACCAAAAGGCCAGTTGCCCCCCAAAGGATGTCTTGTGCTAACGTGACACGCTTTGAGTTGAGACAAGCATTCCTAGAAGCTAGAAAGATCTCCTAGTTAGGTCAAACGATTAGTCATGACCTTTCTATTGAGTAGACATGACGCTTTGTCGAAGCTTGCCAATGTTAAAGGATCAGGAAGCTAGTTCGTAATTGTAAAATAAACGTCGTCATGTAGTTAAGTTCGAATCTCCAATATTTATATAGTTTATTGAAAACAAAATAAAAGTTTAAACAAAATTAATTATTTTATTTCCAAAGAATCGTGAAATAAGTTGTTACCCGACATCACATATTTTCAAACTATTATTAATTTAAATTAAACATCATTGTAAATGTTGTGATGAATGATAGAGATCAAAATTATCTATATGTTATGAAGTAATCAATCGAGTCTAATTCAGTTAAAATAAAACGTTGACATGTTTTATTTAAAGTTAATCGTCTTGTACTTGTTACTATTCTGAAATTTGAACTGAGATTTGTACAAGTAAATTAATCTGAATAGGAAATTCACGAAAACTATATATGATATGAAATAATTTGAATAAATATTTTTACTTGATTATATTGCTTAAATTTGATAGTTAAAGGACCGACTATCAAATAAATATTCCTTTTAACCATTGATATGTTAGTTCGAAGAGACCGGGATGGGAACTAGACCAAAAACCACTTCGAACTGACTTAATGATTCGTTAACTAACTTGCAGGGATACTTATAAAAATGGAAGGATCGAAGACTGTAGATCTTTATGAGCAGAAGAACTACTAGTTGAATTTCTCTGATTAGCTCCCAACGATATTTCGACTGGTGATTCTGTCGTGATTGAAATCTTCGAATTGCAAGGACTACTCGCTATTGATCTATGGGGGTGATTCCTATATTGGATGCAGTAGGAGAGTACCTTCGATTCATCCTATTCCAGGATTAGTTGTATGGACGAATATCTAACAGAGTATTCCCTAAAAACCACATATGTTGATTTTTACAATTAGATCAAGTTGATGGAGAAGAAGGCAACTTCTTTAGCTTAACACCCAGAGTATATTTGTGGACGTCAATTAGTGATATGACAGATATGATAATGTGGCATTCAAAGCAAAGGAAGATGTGATGTTCTAAAAAGGTAAGTTTAGACCTCAAGCCTCATCAACCAGGAAATGACAAAAATCGGGCAGGCAGCATGGCAATGTGGGTCACTCCCACTAGGGTATATTATCACCTTATCTAGAGAAAACCCATTTGCTTCTTTATTATATTGATGTTGTATGCTTTCAGTAACGGTTGCTAATCCCGACCGTTGGTGATATACATTTGGTGCACTCAAAGGAATGAGTGGTCGATCACGTGTGGTCCGATTGCAAGATGTTCTTGCTGTACCTAGTGTATTTCTCTCTAGAGATACACTATCGAAAGGTGGTTCCATACCTTGTCATAGTTGGAATCCATTACCTGATAAGCGCCCACGGTTTTGATTGTATACTATGTATGTGGAGCGTGAGATGGAAACGTTACGCTATGTTGCTATTTATTTGATTTGGACACTATTATAATAACAGAATAATTTTGATACAAAGAATGTTTTGGGTTATCGTAAGGTAAAAACCATCTGTATTTATGTGTAGATCAGTCTTATGATTATCCTTTCTTTCAAAAGGATTTATAAAAGTTAAATCAAGCTGTTTTTAAATCGTTTACTCATACTAGTCCCATGATTGACCCAGAGTTTATTTGTCTATGTTTCCCCTAATCTCTATATGCCCAAATTTGTACGGACATTCAAGTAGTTCGGGATTTTACAAATTCACTTGGAGGAGCTTGGAGCATGAGGCTTCAACATTAGATATATAGAGTTTATTTTTGCTTTGTTGTATATGTGTTGTACTCTAATGATGTACGTAAGTACAAATACATACGTAGGTACAAATATAGTTTTGTATTTCAAGAGTTGTTATATAATATATTTTATTCAGTTCCATTGTGAGATTCTAATGTTAATTTTGTTTTCTTCTATTCTAACCTTTTTCTTTCTAATTCTCACTCTATAACTTCTTTTTATTAACGATCCACTAATTTCTGGTGCTTGATTAGTTGATATGTGATAACAAATACCTATTTGCGTCGATAATCAAGATCAGGAATTTTCGGGCCGTTACACGAGGGCAATGACGATTGCACATAGAAAACGGAAGAGAGAACGAGGATGACCCATCCAGACTCTTTGAGTGGTATGTCCCATGTATCGTATCTTACTTGTGCCATTCTGACTTGTACTATTATAATTTCATATGCTAGGGTAGGATTTGTGTTGATGGATTGTTGGATGCTAGATTGGATACTCGTGGATGGTATGCGTAAAGGATACTTTGTTTGCTCATGAATGCTTGGGATTTCGGGGGCGAAATTCATAAAGGAAGGGTGAATGTAACGACCCGTATTTTACGTATCGAAGGATCGTAAAATAATTCTATTTGATTCCTTAGTGGTCTTCTAAAATTTTAATAAGTTATTCATATGGATGTGAGACATGTCCATGATTTTTACCAAATCGTTTTATGACCATTTTACCCCTATGACTTACTGTTTTGGCTATAACTTTCGTTTGGGACCGAATGAGGTGTTAAAATTAGTATCATTGGATTTGGATGGTGGCTGGACATTCCATTGAGTGGTGCCCGATGGTTTAAGAGAAATTGTTGTTTTAAGTTTTTGTTTCTACTAGATATGATAATTAGCAACTAATGGGTTAATTAATGAGCCTACTAGGCTATTGACCTAAAAGTATAAATAAGTGGGTTTGAGGAGAGAATTATGGTTCTTCTCCTCATTCCAAACATCACATGAGAATCTCTGGTTCAACCTAATTTATTAGAACCCTAATTTTCTTTCATTAAGTCCTTCTAAGTCATGTCAAATGGCAAGATCTACATCAAGAGGGATTGAATGTTGTCACTTGCATTTAATTCAAGGGTTTTATTCGCTGTATAGATTTGTATTGTCTTCTCTGTCGTATTAGATCTAGATTTAGGTAAGTGATGGAGACTCTCACATGCTTACTACATATTATATATGTTAATTAGGTTAATCAAAGACCTCATATGCTAATTTTTACCTAAAATCGGTTCATATATGTTTAATTCAGATCTCGACGCCTTAGAATAAACTAAGTTGATCATATACTATGTAGTTCGCTAGATCCATCATGTTCTTTATGTGCTTAATGTCAAATTATGTTATGTTTGTGATTATTATGATATAAATCATGATTATATGCATCCATATGATTGTTCATGTTTGAAATTGGATGAACTGTTACTTGTTTGGTTGAATTGTATGTTATGCATGATTTGTTTATTTAGAATTGTGTGTCGTAGGACTTAGAATTGAAGAATAGAGAAAATCGGAGGTTCGGGTGATCGAATTCAAATGAAACTCAGCGAAGGGGATCTAAAGGCCGCCGTGGGGCAACACGAGAATTTTAGAGTGAAAATTCACTAAGTATGAGGACCAGTACTGATCACGAGCCTATGGAATGGTACCGATCCATCAAAACTACTCATATGGGGTTGAGGCTTTGGGCATGACTTCTTGTGTAACATCCCAAATTTCAACGGGGCCGGATTTTTTGCGAAATGCAAAAATCCAAGTCCATTGAAATCCAAGTTAGTTTGTTTGGTATCCTGCAGAAAGAAAAAGATAAATATATCAGATCACACAATAAATATCTCATGGTGGAATGGAATAAAATATAATAATAACTAAATACTTACCATAATAATGACACTATCTAGCAAGTGTCTCTAGCTGTAAAATCTCTGCTACCTGTTTAACCTATGGGTTTGTTATGAGGAGGGAGTCAGAAAAAAAGTTCTGGTGAATGGAAAAATTATACTTTTTTATAAATAACACTACATGCACTACACCAGGAACGACCTTAAGCAACATTTGAAAAACGCTACCAAAACCTTTTGGTAGCATTTTAA
Organism: Allium sativum; assembly: GCA_030737875.1. NCBI lineage: Eukaryota > Viridiplantae > Streptophyta > Magnoliopsida > Asparagales > Amaryllidaceae > Allium > Allium sativum. The sequence goes on along the minus strand of CM060912.1, from coordinate 657,576,326 downwards.
AGAACGCTACTATAGGTCCCGCAACTAAAGTCTAATTTTTTTTGGATGCGTTTTGATAAACGCTACCAAATCTTCTGTACAGTTGCGTTTTCCAAATGGTATAGAAGCTTTTGTACGTGGGTCATTTTTGCTTTCCTGTAGCATTTATTTTGTGCATTTAAAAAATCTTCGTTGCATTTATTTTATGCTACTAAAAATTCAGGTGGTGTTACATTTTTTTTCTGTTGCGTTTCTTAGACGCTACTAAAACATGTTTATTGTTTTGTAGCAAATTTTTAATGCAACTATATACTGTTAATGGCTTATATTATTTCTACCTGCCGCTTATATAATAACCATATTAAAATCAACAACAATCATATAAAAATCTAATTCAAATCAATAATCAATCATATAATCATCATACTCAAATAACTGAGAACACATTAGTCACATAAGTATTTTCCATAACCATTTGGATAATAGTTACTCGACAAAATTGACAAATTCACATACCATAAGTATTCAAAAAAAACTTACACGATAAGTATTTACAAATATCATAATACATATAATAATTGAAGTCATGTCCATTGTTGCTGATTCTCTTCACTCCATAAAAGCTAATTACCTGTAGACAAGGTTGATAACCAACAATAAGAATTTGTCATGAATTATTGAGTAACATTCAAACAATAGTTTATGTCATCATCTATAAATCAAGTTTACATAATTTTCATAAACAAAAATAGACCATAAACTAAGTTCATACGATATCCATTAAACAAAGATACAACATCTATAAGCAAAAACACAAGATACATAAAAACAAGTTTGCATTAAATACTATAACAAATTGGGTTGCCAAAAAAGTTCATATGCTTCTTATGTATGAAGCACATATCATTTTTTTACTTTTGCACACATAAACGATCTTTAGTTACCAACAGTGAAGAAATCCATAAGTTAGTGATTTTGTTAGCTATACACGACATGATTTACTTTTGGTTATTGTTAACACTTTCAGATTATTTATTTAGATTATTAAAATAGGCTTGTTACTTTAAGACATTTATACGTACTGGATGGAGCAACCAAAAAGTAGGTAGACATGCGAAACTTACTACCCAAGACTATGTGGCACCAATATGATATATATTTTATAATTTAATGTTACTAATATTACCATAAACTTAGCTAATTTGATAAAACTTGAATAATTTATTATATTAGTTATGATTAACTTAGCTAAACTGTAATTATAAATTTAGTCAAATTTTTATAAAACTCAGTTAACATAATTTATTATTACTATTATTATTATAAACTTGTTCATTTTTATAAAATTTAGTTAATTTAGTCAACTTGGTTAAATATTTATTAGACTTAGTTAACTTTTATAAGCTTGTTTATTTTATATACGTCTAAATTATTGTTTATAAAATTTAGTTAACTTAGTTAATTATTATTATATTTTTTATATAAAATTAAATTAATTTATTATTATCGTTTATAATACTTAACTTAGTTAAATTGTTATTATCGGTGTGAATTTAGTTAATTTTTATAAAAGCTTAGTTAACTTGGTTAATATTATATAGTTCCATCTTTCTATTATAAACTTAGTTTATTATCATTATCATTAGTATTGTTATTACAAACTTGTTAAATTTTATAAAACTTAGTTATATTAGTTTAATTTTAATAATACTTTGTTGATTTTCATAAATCTTAACTAATTTTTATAAAATTTAGTTAACTTAAGTAAATTATTATTATTATTATTATTATTTATTTATAATATTTAGTTTATCTCTAATAACACTTATTTATTAGTATTATTATTTATAATACATTGTTAACAGTTAAATTATTATTATTTATTATAAATTTAATTAATTTTTATAAGACTTAATTAACTTGATTAGCATTTATAATTTGTTATTATTATTGTTGTTATTATTAGAAACTTAGTTTATTATTATTACACTTACTGATTATAGATCATAGTTAATTATATAAAATCAATAACTTAGTTAATTGACTTACTGTTTATTTGGATACTATGTTCAAATTTCATACTACAGTTTACATTTATGTTCACTTACATATCAAGGTTTGTCATCTTATAAAAACTAAAGTCAAGTTTTGGCATCCATGATTTATGATATCTTCCCCACCTGAATCTACAATATAATCAATGTCATACAGCAAAAGATCAATTGCAATAGTGAGTTTCATTCAAAATTTATTACAAAAACTTGCCTTTTTTCCATCAGTTCACTGTATTTTCATAAACTTTTTCTTCTGACCCCGGTGAAAAATAGACATTTTTCTGAAGAAACCTGTAACGACCCGTATTTTTACGGTATATAAATGATCTATTTAATTATTTAAATAATGGTTTGATTATTTAAAATGACCAGGATTTAATAATATTGAATATTTAATTAAAATAAATAATATAATAATATTTTAATTTTTGAAATAGTCAGAAATAGTGGAATTCACAATATGGTGTGAATTGGATCATTTGTGATATTTAATTCAGTTTAGAATTGAATTAGAATAACGAATATATTATTTGAACTGCAGTTTGAACGTATAATTATATTATAATTAAAATCGAGCTCGAAATGGTGCTGCAGTTCGTAATTTGGCGATTTGAAATTCAACTGAATGTACAGTATTCGTTTTAAATCGAATTTATGTGAAACAAGAGACACTAGGAGCTGGTGAAGTATATTTTTCTGATGGAAGAGAAAAATCGAGATTTCATCGTATAAATTTTTAGTTATGTCCAAATCAAAATTTAGAAAAGTCGCTATGGAATTCCTTTATAATTTATAAAGGAATATTTTATATTTAAAAAAAAATTCATTATAAATCGAATATCGATTTAATTGGGATTTGAAATATCGAGTTATAAATCCAATGAGAGCTGAATGGTATTCCACTGTGAATATATATACGATAATATTTATTTTTAAATATTAAATTTAATTGTTTTTAAATATATTTATATATTTAAAGGGGTTATTTAGAGCTTTAAAAATAGTCAGTTTTGCAAATGTAACGGCTAGGGTTTTGCCCGGACCTAATCGATCGCAAAATCGACTAAGACCGTTCAAATCCCGAACACGTTAACTCTGGGAATACAACACATTGGAACAACAACAGCAGACTTTTATAAACATTACAATAATGTTACATCAGAATACAGAATATATCAGAGTACATTGAATAAAATTACAGCGGAAGATAAATTTCAATAAATTTTATACAATAAACAGCGGAAGACTTCTATGCTTTGGACACAGCTCTAGGCTTCGATCCAGAATATTGCTCAAGAGATAAATATCTGCAAAAAGCTACTCGACTGCCCATGTGGAAAAGAGGGCACCCGAGTTTGCAAAGTGAAACAAACTACGAGTCAGTCATGGGACTGGTGTGAGAATTCTTAACTAATATAACTAATAGAAATAAGGCAAATCTAAGGACCACACCACTAACGCGGAACGGGTTTTATTCCAATGGATTGCCGGTGCATAAATTAAAGTAAATCGTTAAACAACGCAATGCTTTTTAGAAAAATGAAACCATTATAAGACCCAAGTCCCATCACACAATGCAACGCAAAGCGGAGGATAGGGTTTTACCTTATAATGGTCAAAAGATGCTTGATACGACAAAACGGATTTGATATTATTATTAGTGTATATATGTTTCAAAAACATTTCAATCGTAATGTATCAATCATAGACGACATAGTACCCCATCCTACTATGTCGCCATACTAGTTCTACAATCAAAACCACACGGTGTCATATTGGAAATTGGGTTTCCATCATGAGTCAAGGCTAGGGAGGAGCTCCTTACCGATTCGAGACATTCTAGCTAATGTCTCAGGATTCCCCGCAGTTAACCCTTGGATCCTGCAGGGCCGGTCCACACATACAACTTTGTGGATTTGTTATTCCTGAACACACGTTTCCTGATCCTATTGGACCTATCATCCGAGGCGCCTCGTTCCATCATCCACATAAGTAAAATACCAGCCAGTTTAAGCACTGACACTACTCCTAGCTAGAAAGAAATGTGCTGCTCTCCCTGCGTTCCCTTCTCCCGTTTTAGACTCCAACCGGGTTGTGAGGCTCGTGAAGCTACGTAATACACAAAGCTATGCTTATTCAAGCTGTGCTTTGATCGTCACCACAAGGTTCTGCTTTTCAACAAGAAACCTTGATCATTGCATCTTGGTATGCCACACTGTCAATCCATATCATACTACTAATCCTTTGCCAAAATATATAAAAGGGTGTTAAGCAAGAGAATAAATTCTCCGCCACCAAGCATTCATACATTCGGCAGAAAATCAATAAGTACAATATAAAGGAGTACACTGTCGGACACACCTTCCATTTATGAGTCCGTTTTGGGTCTGAACGAAACCGGAGGCACCTTATTCCTCGCATATCCGAATAATCAACAAGTACGTCTGGACGGCCACCATTGTAGCCCCTTCAAGGTAGCTACTCCAATCATGGGCGTCAATGGTAACTCATCCATTCGACGTGAAGATCGTCGGTCTTGTACCGTCTTTAACTCTTTGACTGTTGGTCGTCGTATTCATTATTCAGAATGGGTTAAAACCGGTCTTTCCAAATAACTCGCGTGGTTTAAAATTAGGTTCTATATATAAACCACGTCAACGCCTCATTCCAATTCAGAATATCCTTTTTATAAAGTATTCACATTATTAGGGAAAGGTTCCCATAAATTTTATCAAAGATAAATCTTTCAACTTATTCTTTAATCTTCCTTTATTCACCTTCAATCTAATTAAAGATTTATTTAAAACTTTATTAAGTTTTAGTCTTCCAAAATCATTGTTAAATGACTAATCACTTTTCTGGAATTAATCTTATCTTTAATCCGGGTTTAGGAACTGATGTTATTTAAAACATAGTTCACGAGAGACCCCATTTCATGTTTCATTAATTTCCAATTTAATATATAATATTAGGCATCTCTTCTTTTAGAAAATTTCATTTAATCTTAATTAAAAGATTAATTAATAACAAATCAAAATTTCACTATTGATTTGAGTTTCAAGAACTAATGCCCTTCAAAACATTGTTCACAAAAAACCCATAATCAATTTCCTTTTTTATTTCAATTATATTTAATAATTGGAAATCTCATTTAAATCTTAATAAAAAGATTTTCCTTTACTCAAATGGATTTAATAATAATGTTATTTAAGACACTATTCACGACAAACCCAAAATCTAACTTGATATTAAATATAAAGCTTTGAATGGGAATTATATCGATTATATTCAATATCAAATGCTAAAACCAACGGATATCATATCAGGAATAACGATATTAAATATCTTCCAAATTCCCAAAATAATATTCGTATAATCACAGAATTAATATTGAAATAGTCCGTAGATAATTTCCATTCAAATCCAATTCAATATACTCATTGGGAATACTTAGTTGTATCAAAAACCAAGTTCGTTTCCAAGACGATTCCAACTTTTATTCCAACTATAATCTAAAAATTGATTATTCTATATGTTATCCTTTTATAATAATATTATTTTCCAAAATATTAATTTTGAAATTTCTCTTTTAATATTCATTATAAAATGGATAAAATAAATCAAAAAACTCGTTCGGGTTTTTAAAATACGTTGCTATTTTTTTTTTAAAACGAATTAAATATCCCAACTCATTTTCTTATCCATTTGTATTTTATAATGGGCTAGACCTCTCACGTTAAGCCTACGACTTGTGGATGCTGGATGTGCCGGTCGGTTCCGGGCAGACTTATTCCACAAGTTGGGCTTAACCTCGTGTCATGGCCCGTTTCATATTTGTGCACTTGGACATCTCACATTAGGTTTAACATTAGTGGCTGCTGGATATGCAGGTCGGGTCCGGGCAGACTTCCACCACAAATGTAACCTAACCTCGTGTCCAAGCACAATTATAATTTATTTTTCCAAAACATATTATTTGAAATTATCCTTTCCATTAAGGAATCTTAATTTTAAGATATTCTTTATTTCTAAATATCTTGATTTCAAGTATCTTAATATAAATTGTAACTTTCCATATTATTATGATTTTATAATAATAACCTTTTCAAGATGTTCAATTTTGAAACCATATCTTTTTTACTTTAACATATTGACACCAAAGATGTAATCTTTTTAATTGAATCCTTTTATTGTAACTTTTAGACAATAAAGACGTAATCTTTCTAAATCAACGTCAATTAATTCCATTAATTGAATATAATATAAAATAAAAACATTCCTTTAATTCAAGATTGGTAACATTTTGAAAACATATCTTCTTAATTTAACATATTGACAATTAAAAAGGTAATCTTTTTAAATTCTAACTTCTTTTATTATAACCTCTTAACAACAAAAATATAGTCTTTTTTAATTCAAAACGTTGAAACCATCGTTCAATTCCATTAATTGAATATTAAATGAAAATATTCCTTTTTGATTCAAAATTGGAATGAGACCTAAATCAAATACCATTAATTAATGGATTTCATACAACGCATTTGTGAAATAATGATAGACATTCCTTTATCACCAAAATAACATTCCAATAACATTCAAATAACATTCACACCACATTCAAATAACATTCAAACAAAATTCAAATAATAATATATTATTTGTGCACTTGGGCGATGTGTGAAAATATCAGCCCAATCAACATATACCAGTTAGGCAACTTGTATATGGCAGTGTAACATATTTGAATTATCATAAATAATAATAAATTAACATTAATTAGCATGCTACCTATTTTCAAAATTCAAACATTGTATCACATCCAAACATCAATTCACAACATATCATGCATGCCACATAAATAATTCTAAGTTTTTATTCACATCTAAAGTGTGAATAAAATATACTTTCTTAATTCATGTCTTTTATTTACATGTAGAATGTAAATAAAAATGTTCTTTTCTAATACATGTCTCTTTTACATACAAAAATGTAAATAAAATATTCTTTTCTTTTACATGTCTTATCCCTAAGTTTTTAATCTCGCATGACTCTTCTAAAAAATGATGTTTTAATCATGACATTTCTAATAAAAATGTAGCTTTTATTTATATAACCTATTTCTAATCAAAAATGTTGTTTTTATTTAGACCATACATTTCTAAAATTAATGATATTTTTATTAGACCATTCATTTCTAACATTAATGATATATATATAGAGGGTATATTGCTAACATTAATGATAATTATATTTAGACAATACAGATCTAACATTAATGATATACATATTTAGACAATACATATCTAACATTAATGATATTCCTAGTATGTTAACATTAAAATGACAAATTCTAATATGTTAACATTAAAATGACAAATTCTAATATGTTAACATTAAAATGACAAATTCTAATATGTTAACATTAAGATGACAAATTCTAATATGTTAACATTAAGATGACAAATTCTAATATGTTAACATTAAGATGACAAATTCTAATATGTTAACATTAAAATGACAAATTCTAATATGTTAACATTAAAATGACAAATTCTAATATGTTGACATTAAAATGACAAATTCTAATATGTTAACATTAAGATGACAATTCTTTTATTTTCTTAGCATGTCACTTTTTTTATTCTTTAAACAATAAAAATGCAATTTTATTTATTCCTAACATGAACATCCTTTTTGTACATAAACAATAAAGATACGATTTTTTTACTTCTAACATGAAACATCTTAGTTATATATATAAACAATAAAAATATGGTTTTTATTGTTTGCACAAAATTTTGACTAACATGTATATCTTATTTTATATATACAATAAAAATATAGTTTTTATTTTAATTGGTCAATTCTAACATAACGATGTTTTTAATCCAATGTGCCAATTCTAACATAAAGCCATTTGATTATGTTTAATCCAATTCAACAAAATGACAATCTAATTATTGTCAAACATAATTAACAATTTAATCATGTTAAATCTAATTTCAATCAAAATGACAATTTTAATTATTGTCACAAACAAGATATAATTATTTTCAACAATCATATTCTAACAAATATGAGACACACAAATCAATTCAATAGTTCATCGCAATCATAAAACAACGAACACTGAATAAATACATACACGACATCATCATGAACTTGTATGAAATACATATAATTTCACATTTCAGTAATAATTTATTTTTAAATTATAAAATAGAAATCTCACATTGGGTTTTTTTGAATTCTTCCAAAAATTTAGATCGCTCTGTTCTGTTCCATGCTTTATATCTCATTGCTACACATCGAAAATCGTTTAATTCCTCTAGCCACGTCTTCTTCATCGTCGTTTTCTATAAACCATATAACCCAAACATCGTCTTCAACATCACCACGATGCTCCTCCTCTAAAACACCTCGAAGTCGTCGTCTATCAGCCCCGACTCTGGTTGAAGAGCGCAACGAGAACCCATCATCGCCACATGATCTTAAAGAGGGGAGAAAGCTCTTCAAATTATGCTTTATACGGTTTGGGAAATTCGATTTGGATTGGAAGAGATTAGCAAATGAAATTGGGAGTTTAATGGCCTTTGATTCGGAAAGAATGGCAGCTCCTCATTCGTGATTAGGAATAGGTTTAGAGAAGTTTTAGGATGTTATATAGTGGTGTAATATATATATTATTTGGTTATATATTTTATATTATCCCACACTTGTGTCTCTATATATGTAGTGGGTTACAAATGAATATATATTCGCTGACTACACATGACATGTCAATCTAATTAGCATTTATTTCTTATTTAAAAATTCAAAAGAAAAATACATAAGGAAAGGGAATAATGGAAATGTAATTAATGCATGATTTAATGTTAATTGTGACAAAGTTTGTGAATTTAAAATTTCAAAATATATAACATTAAAATTGTAGAATTTAAGGAACATATTCAATTGGACATACAAGAATAAGACAACAAAAATGACTAGAAATTCACATAAATAATGTAAACAAAATATATATATATATATATATATATATATATATATAAGGGAATAATATATATATACATGGGATATTTTTTTTGCTTTTGTAAGAATAAATAATAATAATGGGAAAAGGAAAATGAGGGGATGAAAATATAAGGAACGAGAACATGCAACTGAAATAAGATGCATGAATGTAGCAGTAAGGAAATAAATTAATAAAATGGAGGAAAGAGATGAATGGATAATTTATTGTTTAATGTTAAATGCTAGAATGTACGTGACTTTTAAAATTTCTAACACATAATATTAAATATCATTTGTTATTGCATAGATAAAGTTAAAAGTTTTACTATTTTTTTTAAATATAAACAACATGATATAAAAGATAAGGGAATGCACACATGTATATATATATAAACAAAATGGAGAAAGAAGATTTAAAGGGATGTAGATGAGAATACAAAATAAAATACATGTAAATAAAATGTAGGGAAGGAAATAAATGAATGCATAGGTAATGTGAACTAGGATGCATGAATGTAGAAAACAAAAGAAAAAAAAGAAATGTGAGCATGCAGATGCATGATTTATTTGATTATTAATATCAACATTAATTTTCGTTAACTGCTAGTTAAAACGTGCGTTGTATACCGTTGACACTTTATCGCTTTACAATTTCTCTTATACAATTCAAACTGGAAACATTCTTTTATTATCAACATATTATTAAATAATCAACTCATCAACATATTATTAATAAATCATCTTATCAATTTTTTTTATTAATGGAATTTTTTTAAATTCTAGCGTATTTTCTAATAATTTTTTTTAAATTGGCACCAAAACCCCAGGTTGTTACAGCAAACGACCTCGGAATTCGACGAAACTAATATTGTTGGATCCGCAATATAAAATTATTGCTAGTTTTCAAGTTTCGTGATTTTTAGAGTCAGTGTGTGGCCGTAGGGGATTTTAATGTGAGGTACAGTCGATAAATCGACCTTTAAAAATACGCTGTGTGAGCAAACAAGGTCGGAATTCAACGAAACCAGTTTCGTTGGGTCCGCAATGTCAAACTGTAGCTGCATGCCCATTTTTGTGATTTGGCGGGTATGACGATGTGGCATTCAAAGTAAATGAATGTATGATCTGTTAAAGATACGTTATGACCTCAAGCCTCATCAACCGGGAAATGACAGAAATCGGGCAGGCAGCATGGCTAAGTGGGTCGCTCCCATTAGGGTGTATATCACCTATCTAGAGAAAATCCAATTCGTTTTTTTTTATCTATTATCGATGCTGTCCCTTTTCGGGAAACGGTAGGGCAGCTCCCAACCGTTGGTGATATACATTCGATACACTCAAGCTAAATGAGTGGTCGGTCATGTGTGGGCCGGGTTGCAAGATGTTCTTGTTGAACCCAGTGTATTTGCCTCTAGAGATACACTAATGGTAGGTGGTCCCATACCTTGTCATAGTTGGAATCCAATCTCCAATAAGCGGCCGCGATTTTGTTTGTATACTATATATGTGGAACGTGAGATGCAAGCGTTCGGCTAGATTCTAATTACTTGTGATTAGACATTATTATAATATCAGAGAAGTATTGATTTTTCAAAATTGTTTTGGGTTATCATAAGGTAAAAACCATCCGTGTTTATGTGTGGATCTGTCTTACGATTATCTTTTCTTTTGAAAAGGATTTTTGCAAAGTTAAGCCAAATGATTTGAGTTTACTCACACCAGTCCCATGACTGACCTAGAGTTTATTTTGTTTTGTTTTTTTCCCCTAAACTCTTGGGTGCCCAAATTTGTATGGGCAGTCAAGTAGTTCAAGTCTTTACAGATATACTTGGAGGAGCTTGAAGCAGGAGGCTTCAGGATTGTATATCTATTGTTATTTCCGCTGTGTGTAAGTGTTGTACTCTGATAATGTTATTATACTGTTTATTTGCAAAGTTATGTTATATATTATATTTTATTCATTCCGCTGTGAGATTCGTGTTTACTCTGATTGTGTTCTTCTTCTTCTTCTATTCAAATTTTCTATCTTAACTATTCTCACCCTCTAACTTCTTTCTATTAATGATCAGGTATTTCCGATGTTCGAATAGTCAACATGGCAGTTTTGTGTTGATTTTCGGAGTCGAAAATTTCTAGTTCGTTACAGTGGTATCAGAGCTGAAGGTTAAGTGATTACCTTGGCTCTGTGGCGTAACTCAGTAGAGATGGGGGTTAGTGATACTCTAGATTGAGTTTGAGTGTATATATACGAGTGAAAGTATTTGTAAATTTTATAAAATTGTTTTATATTGTGGAGATTTATTGGTTGAGTAGTTTGTGAGTTCTGGTCGATCAGTTTGATCCACTTTATCGATAGGAGTTTCTAAACACTCAAGTACGATAAACCGACACAATATGTTTTGAAAGAGGGTAAATGAAATAATTTTACCCAAATATATTTTGATATAAAAGAAAGGTATACCTTGGAATTATTATCATATATTGGATGTGTTGGTTGATTATAATTGAAATGGTTATATAAATAACCAATTTGAGTTCTATAATATAAAAGTAGATTAACTAAATCTGAATTAAATCAGAATTGGAATTAAAATTCTGAAAACTGGAAAAAAAAGTGTTTGTATGTGGATTTGAGTTGAGTATAAGGAAAATTTAAGATCTTGGGAGATTTTAAATTGTTTACAAGTATCGTGAATGATATTTTGAAAAAGATTTCAAAATGAAAGTGTTTAAATTTTGAGTTTTGAGTAATATAGTATTGAACACACTTCGATAGCCGGGAAATAACTCTGATGGTGCTGGCCACATCATCAGTGTTCATTTTCGAGCTCTAAGTGACGGATTACTACCAAAGATTTTGTTTTTTTATTTGTTTTGAGAAAAGCAAGTTATGGGAAAAAGATATTTGATTTTTGTGAAAAGCAAGGTTAAACTGTTTAGAAACTTCCAAGAGAGAGTGTTTGAACAAAAACAAATTTAAAGAAATTTGTGGATATGAATTCAATTGATACCAAATTAACTGGAAATTGAATTGGAGGATAATATATCAAGAGGAATCAGATTTTTGAATTGTGAGATAGGAATCTGAAATGGTATTGGATTGATGAATTAGGAGTAGGAATCAAGAATGGAACTTTGGTTTGAAATGGAATTTGGCTTGGATACGTGAATGATTTGGTTTTGGGAATAAAATTGGAATTTTGTTTGGGAATGCATGTGTATATGATGACAAGGTAGCAGATGGAAGGGATATAATGGTATGCCCGACAAAAGGTACATGTTTAAGTTTCCATATGAGGTTTTATGTGCCGAATCGGCAAGCCGCTTGGCTATTTGATTTTCTTTTGAATTGGAGAAGGCCTAGAGAGGCGAGTTGGGGTTTGAACTATTGACCGGTACAAAGGAGGTGCTGGCGAAATTTTTCGAAAATTTCGGGTGTTAGAAAATTTTCAGGATTTTAAAAAATTTTCGTTGATAAGAATTAATTAATATTTTAATTGAAATTAAATTGGTCCAGTTGAAATTGAAGTAGATAAGTAAACAAATAAATTTGTACTAGTCAATAGCGTTTGTTCTCTACCTTAGCAATTTCGAGGACGAAATTATTTTAAGGGGGGAAGAATGTAACGACCCGTATTTTTACGGTATATAAATGATCTATTTAATTATTTAAATAATGGTTTGATTATTTAAAATCACCAGGATTTAATAATATTGAATATTTAATTAAAATAAATAATATAATAGTATATTTAATTATAATATATTTAATTTTTGAAATAGTCAGAAATAGTGGAATTCACATTATGGTGTGAATTTGGATCATCTGTGATATTTAATTCAGTTTAGAATTGAATTAGAATAACGAATATATTATTTGAATGGCAGTTTGAACGTATAATTATATTATAATTAAAATCGAGCTCGAAATGGCGCTGCAGTTCGTAATTTGGCGATTTGAACTTCAACTGAATGTACAGGATTCGTTTTAAATCGGATTTGTGTGAAACAAGAAACGCTAGGAGCTGGTGAAGTATATTTTTCTGATGGAAGAGAAAAATCGAGATTTCGTCGTATAGATTTTTAGTTATGTCCAAATCAAAATTTAGAAAAGTCGTTATGGAATTCCTTTATAATTTTTAAAGGAATATTTTATATTTTAAATAAGGAATTCCATTATAAATCGAATATCGATTTAATTGGGATTTAAAATATCGAGTTATAAATCTAATGAGAGTTGTATGGTATTCCACTGTGAATATATATACGATAATATTTATTTTTAAATATTAAATTTAATTATTTTTAAATATATTTATATATTTAAAGGGGTTATTTAGAGCTTTAAATATAGCTAGTTTTGCAAATGACCTCGGAATTCGACGAAACTAATATTGTTGGATCCGCAATATTAAATTATTGCTATTTTTCAAGTTTCGTGATTTTTAGAGTCAGTGTGTGGCCGTACGGGATTTGAATGTGAGGTATTGTCGATAAATTGACCTTTAAAAATATGCTGTGTGAGCAAACGAAGTAGGAATTCGACGAAACCAGTTTCGTTGGGTCCGCAATGTCAAACTGTAGCTGCATGCCCATTTTTGGGTATTGTATGGGCTCACGGTGATTTTTAAACAGTAAATACAAACAACGATAACTTAAAATAAATATAAAAACTCGAATAAAAAATATTAAAACCATACTATAAATAATCCTAACACCTCAAACCCTAACTCCTAATTTCCTTGGTCAAAATCATTTCCGCCGCAAGCCCCTTTTCTCTTCTAGTAATTTTTTTTTCGAGCTTCACAAATCAAGATAAATTCAAGTAAAATTCTATAAATCCCCGAACTCATATCGTTGTACTCCTATAGGTCAGCTCTTCATTTCTATGTAAGAAATTTGGGGTTCGACGTTCATTTTTGGGGACCAAATAAAGTTAGGGTTCGGTTTGTTGAAGGTTTGAGATGATGAAGGGTAAATCGAACACTGGATTTTGGTTTGGGGTTGAAAACCGCACCTTGTGTGCTCAACTTGTGGGGTTCATTGACATTTTATGTCGATACTGGGCTGTCGACGCAAATACTAGGAGGAGGGCGGACGAGATGAAAAGGGTATGATGATGGAGCATTTCAGAAGAGAAGTTCAACGGTGGTGATTTTGCACCGAACCGTGATGTGCTGAAAGGGAAAGGGGAGTTCGAAGTTGGATTTTTGTGTTGAGTGGTATACTGGAAGCTCACGATGAATTGGGGAAGAAAGGAAATGCGGTGGTGGGCTTTTTGTGTTAATGGGCCGGTGAGGATTTAAAGGTTAAAGGCCATTTAAGTTTTAACTAGTTTAATTTTATTTTAGATTAGTTCAAACTTTAAAACTGTATATCTATTTCATACATTATCAGAATTCAGTAAAACAAGATCCGATAGGATCGTATGGACGAGCACTACACAGTGGAACTGACTGGGAGTGAATTGGGGCTCGTTTGGATTTATGGTGAAATTAAACGCCTGAATCAAATCAATGACCAATTATCATTATTTAACGATAACCATTCAAAGTGAGTAAATCTCACTAACTCTACTCAATTTATATTTTCATAAAATATTTTTTTTTGAATTTATAAATAATGGTTGTTTGCTGTGTGTTGGATGTTTGGTTGAACTGCTAGTCAGTTGATTGAAATTATAGATAACGATAGATATAAATCGTTGATTGAATATAAATTCTGTTTATCAGAATACTTCACATCCGTGTTATTTATGTTGATTAACATCTGTGGATGCAGGTAAACAGGTCGGAGGGACCCAACTGGGTTCCTCAACATTTATTTTTACTGTTTTTCATATATTGTGTTGTATGATGTGATATGAAATCTGTTGTTGATTTTATATGTTGGAATGATACCGATCATTGTTATATGGTACGTTAAATACCATAAGGAATACTGGAATGTTAAAAAGGAAATTTTCAATGTTATATTGAAAAGAAATATTTATAAAATCAAAAGATTTTATAAAAAGAAAACTATTTATTTAGAAAATACATAGATTAAAAAGGAATATTTATTTGTTAATCGAATAGATAGAATTGAAGGGAAATATTTGTAAAACATTTACAAATAGAATTGAAAAAGAAATATTTGTAAACTATTTACAAATAGAGTTGAAAAGGAATATTTATTTGAAAAATAAATAGAATAGAAAGAGGAAATATGTGTAAAACAAATAGAAAAGAAATAATTAGATTATCAAAGGAATTACTTATAAAATCAATAGATTTTATATAAAAAGAAAATATTTTATAGAATAAATAGAATCATCAAAAAGGGATTTATTTTGTATATAAATAGATTTTAAAAAGGAAAGACCTGAAAAGTGACTAGAATCGTATCGAAGGAGGGTTTACATTGAAAGGTTTAGACCCGTGCTTTGCACACGGGTATAACATGCCATGAATTTAAAGCAAAGATTTTAAATAGAATCTGTTTTAATAGATAAAGTGAGAAGATAAATTTATAAATAATATTTTATAAATTTAATAAGATATTTATCATTGTATAAATAGAATATATAAGTCAGGACTTATATAGAGAAGTAAGAATTGATTTCAATATCAATATTTGAAACTGAATAAACGTAGAGTTAATCAAAGGAGTTAATCAGTTAGAGTTAATCAAAGAAGTTAATCAGTTAGAGTTAATCAGTTAGAGTTAATTAGATAGAGTTAATCGAATTAGGATTAATTGAATATTAGTTATTCAATTAGAGTTGATTGAATGTAGTTATTTGAGAAAGAGTTAATAAAATATAGTTATTTAGGATGAGTCTCCATTTCGTACGACTGCTAGCGTAATTCACAGGGCTGCAGATAGCCTACGGCGGTCGGATGTTTCCTGAGGGAATCAGGCGTAACCATTGTGATCGTTGCGATTTAGAGTCAAGCGAATGGAGTTAAATCGAATATTAGTCATTCGAAATAAATTTTAAACAGACATAGTTATTCGAATATAAATTAATCGAATATTAGTTATTAGATAGGAGTTAAATAAGTTGAGTTAAATAAGTTGAGTAATCAAGTAAGTTAGTCAAAATGAGTTAATCCAAAGGAGTTATTCGAAATAGTTTATTCGAATAAAATTAAAGGAGTTAATCGAATATAGTTTATTCAAAAGGAGATTAATCGAATGTAAATCATTCGTAGAAAGTTAATCGAATGTATATCATTCGAAGAGAGATTATCGAATATAGTTATTCGAAGAAAGAGTTATCGAATATAGTTTATTCGAAAAGGAGCTATCGAATAGAGATTGTTCGAAAAAGAGAATTATACATTGAATTCAATTATATCGAATTCGGGAAAGTAATGTTTGCTTTCCGGTTTAATCAAGGTTTATTTATTTATTAATAAATTAGTGGTTTAGTTATTTAGTTAAATTAAGGATAAAAGTTACATTTTAAGGTTGGATATTGGAGAAGAAAGGAATTATAATGCTATAGTTAAAATCAATGTTTTAAAATAAAGAAGGGATTCATAAATAGAATCCGAGTTACGTAAGGAAGTTGTTAAAGGTTTAAAAGGTGAACTTTGTCTATTTCGAGATTAGAAATGTTGTTCAGTTAAGGTCTGAGAGGTAATTATACCCCAACTTGATTGACTTCGTTTTTAACTAAGGAATGGGTAAGGTTCGATAGTGAAGATTGATTTAGTGAATTTAGTTAATGAGTGTAATGGTTTAAATTGGCTTAGTGATGTTTTATTTAAACATCTATTGAATAAATTTTGGAAATATTTTCCAAACATAATCAGAGATATGTTCTAATCATAGAAAATAAAATGTTAATGAGAAAGGATACTGGAATGACAATGATACGTGAAACAGAGATGGAAATGTTTTCCAAATTTAGAAAATAAGAATTTACAAATATATAGAAATGGGGAAATAGATAAATTAAAGATAATTTAATAGAAAGAGATAAATGTGGATTGATGATTGATCGATAGAATTTCCATAATGGAAATAATATCGTTGTTTGCACACCTGTTTTTCTTTGATAGTTAAATCACCGACTATCGAAGTTTTTGAACATTTTCCGTCGTCAATACGGAGAGACCGGGATCAGATTCATTATCTGAAAACCACTATGTATCGACGTTAGCATTGCGATCAAATGTGATGAAGATAATGGAAGACAGAGTTAAGCAAGGGTTGTCCTGGCGATCCTAGGTAGAAATCGCCTAAGATGGATCTACAGAATAGTGCCTTCGGTTTGTCCAGTCTCAGGACAACGTGAATTGACGAATGTCCGACAGAGTATATCTAACGGATCGTGTAAGTTGATCTCTTCAAACGTACTTACGTTTGGTGGCGGAGGAATTCGTTTCTCTTAGCTTTATACCCGTGGTATTTTTGAGGAAATCAATTTGTGATTTGGCGGATATGACGATGTGGCATTCAAAGTAAATGAATGTATGATCTATCAAAGATACGTTATGACCTCAAGCCTCATCAATCGGGAAATGACAGAAATCGGGCAGGCAACATGGATAAGTGGGTCGCTCCCATTAGGGTATATATCACCTATCTAGAGAAAATCCAATTCGTTCTTTTATCTATTATCGATGCTGTCCCTTTTCGGGAAACGGTAGGGTAGCTCCCAACCGTTGGTGATATACATTCGATACACTCAAGCGAAACGAGTGATCGGTCATGTGTGGGCCGGGTTGCAAGACATTCTTGTTGAACCCAGTGTATTTGCCTCTAGAGATACACTATCGGCAGGTGGTCCCATACCTTGTCATAGATGGAATCCAATCTCCAATAAGCGACCGCGGTTTTGTTTGTATACTATATATGTGGAACGTGAGATGCAAGCGTTCTGCTAGATTCTAATTACTTGTGATTAGACATTATTATAATATCAGAGAAGTATTGATTTTTCCAAAATTGTTTTGGGTTATCGTAAGGTAAAAACCATCCGTGTTTATGTGTGGATCGGTCTTACGATTATCTTTTCTTTTGAAAAGGATTTTTGGAAAGTTAAGCCAAATGATTTGAGTTTACTCACACCAGTCCCATGACTGACCCAGAGTTTATTTTGTTTTGTTTTTTTCCCTAAACTCTTGGGTGCCCAAATTTGTATGGGCAGTCAAGTAGTTCAGGTCTTTACAGATATACTTGCAGGAGCTTGAAGCAGGAGGCTTCAGGATTGTATAGCTATTGTTATTTCCGTTGTGTGTAAGTGTTGTACTCTGATAATGTTATTATACTATTTATTTGCAAAGTTATGTTATATATTATATTTTATTCGTTCCGCTGTGAGATTCATGTTTACTCTGATTGTGTTCTTCTTCTTCTATTCAAATTTTCTATTTTATCTATTCTCACCCTTTAACTTCTTTCTATTAATGATCAGGTATTTCCGATGTTCGAATAGTCAACATGGCAGTTTTGTGTTGATTTTCGGAGTCGAAAATTTCCAGTTCGTTACAAAACCCATTATTGCAATTCGCATTTCACTGAAATTGTTATCCCCAAAAAAAGTCTGGTAGAGGTATGACAGACTTATAAATATTGCAAAACCAAGAAAGTGAAACTTACTTGCTACACTTTGAGTTGTAACAACCCGGATTTTCAAAACCAATTTAAAATTTGTATTTTTGCTATTTTAATGGATTTTGAATATTTAAAATGATTTATTTTAAATAATAACAACTAGAAATTTATTTTGAATATAATTAGAACGTATAAATTTATTTTATTTATAAAATGAGCCTGAAATGGCGCGGTAGTTTGAAAATTATACTTTAAATTTCAATTGAATGTACATGATTCAAAACAAATCGGATTTCAGTAAAACCCGAAATACTTGAATCTGTTAAATTATATCTTTCTAATGAATGTGAAAAATCCAGATTTCATAACGAGAATTGAAAGTTATGTCCATTTTAAAATATAAAATAGTCGCTATGGAATTTATATATATTTTATATAATATATAGCCCTTAAAAATAGCCATTTTGCAAACGACCTCCGTTTTTGACGAAATAGCTTCTGTTGGATCCGGAATGTCAAATTATTGCTAGATTCCGATTTTCATAATTTTTGGAACTAATATGTGAGCGTGGTGAATTTAAACGCGTTTGGTAATTTTAGTTTGAATTTAATCTACTGAAAAATGACCATTTTACAAACGGTCTCCAAATTCGACAAAATTAGTTATGTTAGGACCGTATCATCAAAACATAGCTAGATTTATTTTTCGGGAATTCTTGGAGTTAGTATGTGGCCCCGGTAAATTAAAATGTGCGTTCAAATTCAATATATATTGATTTTTATTTTAATTTCGATAAAAACTAATCTCGAAATAATCGAATTGGCTTATAAAACATATTCCATTGTGTCCGGAATGAGGGTATTTAGCTAGGGACGACAGTCGTTGGGTTTGATTTGGAGTTCGTATGCAAAAACACATTTTTGGGATTAAAATAATATTAAAAATCATATATAAATAAAATGAAAACTCTAATTTCTCGTCACAAACTTTAAGCCGCCCCCAATTAAGAACCGACGACGATATTGTTCCTTATTTGATTCTCCAATCTCTCCAAATCCACTCAGTAAATTTTAAAACTTGTAAAGCAAAAATTGAAGAGCGTATCGCGATCTAGGTGTTCAATGGGCGTGATCTGAAATGAGGGCGTGTGGTGGTCGTGGTTCCTCTTGAAACTGGCGGCGTTCGATGATAGTTCCTAGCGAACTGGGGGCTTTGAATTTCGTGCAATGACTGGGAATGGAAGGCGACGTGATGGTCTTCGAAGTGGCATAGGCGGATCAACTCCTGGTGGCTTCATTGGTTATGCGTGAGGAGAGAGAGTCGGCGAGAGCTTGGGTTCTCCTGAATACTGAAGACGACGGGAAAAAAGGTGAAAGGAGGAATTAGTTTAATTTAAGTAATTAATTCTATAATTAGTTATCTATTAAAGTAATTAATATTAAAACGATCATATCTTGTTCATGCGAAATCAAAATTCAGCAAATTTGGGTTCATTGGACTCGTCTTGATGACCACTACAGCATGGAATTGACCAGAATAGAAACGGAAGCAGTTGAGATTTTTGATATAATTAAATGCCACTTTAATTATATTAAAACAATCATTTTAATAACGATTTTCTATCCAATCAATGTGAGAACTCTCTCTCTCTCAAATTATTTTCCAGTTATTATATAATAGGTTGCAGACGGAGCTTAGTAACTCCTGACACTATTTTTTTTGTACAAAACATGATTGATTTGTGTGATTTGATTGTGTTGTGGGAATAATTGACTGTATTGTATATTGTGATTGTGATATATATTAATTTCAAGGCGACCCCGATCAATTGAACAAGGTAGCAAACCAGCTAGGTAGCTTATGAACTGCTTGCTCAACCATCTGGATAGGTTTCCTTTGTTAATGCCACCATCCAATCACAGAGCGAGGTAAGACTGATTCTTGTGCTGCCAGCTTTTCTTCTCATTTGAGAGTGAGAGGCTTCCTCCCGTATCGAAAGCTTAGGCAGGTATCCATTCATTTCTTCTCGACACTTCTTCTTTTATTATAAAAAAACTCGCTTACTGGTTACCCTGTTTGACTTGCTAAGAAACTGGAAGAGAGATTTCAAATAGAAACAACAACTTTCAACCTTACAGAAAGTCCAATACTTAAACTTACTTGAGGTTGAGTCGTCGATTTTTAAAAAAAAAAATATTATATGAAATGTGAATAAATTATATATATGCGATGTGAAAATTATATATATGCAATATGGAATATATATATATATATATATATATATATGCATTGTGAAAATTATATATACACGATGTGATATATATATATGTATATATATGTATGAAATGTGAATAAATTATATATATGCAATGTGAAAAATATTTGTTTGTTAAAAATATAAATTTTAACATATATATGCGATATATAAAGTAGTCGTGTATTGAAATAAATATTGGATTGTTAAAAATATTATTTTTAACATATATATGAGATAAATAAAATGGTCATGTGTTGAAATAAATATTGGTTGGCTAAAAATATTATTTTTAGCTTATATATGAGATATATAAAATTGTAGGGTAATGGAATAAATATTGGATTGTTAAAGATATAATTTTTAACATATATATGCATTGTATAAGAATGTCATTTAATGGAATATTCAATTTTGATTAAAAATTGAAATGGAAGTTGAAATCATTTTTAAAACAAATTTATAAAATATGTTTTAAATATAAATCGACGATATATATATATATTATATATATATATATTATATATATATATATTATATATATTTAATGGTCGGAATAGAACGCGCCGCACAACGACCGTTCGCGAATTTCGACATTAATTCAAATGGACGTAACGGGAGATCCGACCGTTGGATTCTCCTAAAACCGGAACCGTTGGGTTTGTATCGAAAAGAGCTTTGCAATGAATATAAGAGATTTAAAATCTAATGGTTATATTTGGAAATATGTCTAAATCAATTTCAGAAAAGGTCGCTATGGATGCAGTTCGGTGGCCGTTATTGGAAACCGACTGTAAGGGCCTTAATAAAATTATTAAAAATATGAAAAAATGTGTAAAATCATAATAAATGATTTGGAAAGATTTTGGATGAAAAATTCTAGTTTTGAAAAGATAAAAGTATATTTTTATCTAAATGAACTAGTTATGAACTAGATTAGAAATCCAATGGTTTTTAAATGAATAATTTGGATCTGTAAAGGGTTTTAATATAACCAGAAATTTTCCGATAAATGAATTGGAAAGGAATTAAATGGAAATAATCTTCGAAATATTTCGAATATTGGATTTCTTGATTATATGGATATTATTGAGGAATTTGGAAGATATAGATATAGATATCATTATTCCCAATACGATATCCGTGGGTTCCAGAATTTATGCAACATCTCTTGATTTTAAATATTAAGATTAAAGAATACTAAAATTCAAATGTGAGAATTAAGGGAAACGGGTTGCGCCATTGCGTTCGTCTTGGAATTCTGCTTGAGATAGAGTCCGAGTTTGTGTGAATTGGACTTTGTGTGAAGAAGTTATGGCCTTCAGAAGTTTCAGAATTTAAATAAACTAAAAACAGCTCGAATCAGAAATTTAAAATTCAAATTGGAATTGCAGAAGCGGGCTGGGAGGGAAAATTCCCGCCTAAAGTCCAGGTCGACCAGGGGGTCGACCTGCGCCCCCCCCCCCCCCCCCGCCTAGGCAGAACTGAAAGATGACGCTGCTTTGACCTGTTGCTGAGTCATTAGGGCTGAGGTGTTATTCTATCTTGACCGGATAGTCTTGATTGATTCTAGGTTAATCGAACGGCTCTTAATCAATTAAAATTCTATATAAGGAACCTAAATCTTAATCTAAAACATACTAATTCATACTAAGAGCCGCCATGCCGTCAATGGAGAACCTAGAGTAGCCTCCATGTCTTTCAACTCAAGAACGAGATTAAAGCAAGAATAAAAATCAAATCTAAATCTAAATAACGATTAGTCTACATCAAAGGCGAGCAATTCAGTTTCAGAATACAGATTCCAGAAAGACAAGACTATTCTTTTGTTTGTGAGTGTAATATCTTTCACAAATTAATTAATTAATTTAATTATGATAAGTTACAATTGGGATTGTGAGAATATGATTTTGAATCATGTGATGTTGAATTATATGCAAGTTTGTGATGTTGGATTACATGTTCTTATATGAATTATGTGCAAGTTTGTGATGTTGGATTACATGTTCTTATATATGCAAGTTTGTGATGTTGGACTATATATTCTTATATGAATTATATGCAAGTTTGGGATGCTAAAACATATATGAATCTTATGCAAGTTTGAGATATTAAGGCACATGTCAATCTTATGCAAGTTGGGATGTTAAAACATATGTGAATCATGTAGATACATATGCTAGTTTATATGCAAACATGTGACATTAATCTTTATGTTTAGATCCATATGCAAGTTCACATCTTTATGTTTAGATCCATATGCAAGTTCACGCCTTTATGTTTATATCTATATTTAGATCTATGGCAGTACATAGTTATGCAAATTGCCTATGCTAGTTTTGTATGAGAATCATATGCTAGTTTGTTCATATGCAAGTTATAGGAAAACCATACACATATATGCAAGTTATTGGCTATGTAAACTTATGTCATGATTCTTAGATCTATTTTATGTGCTATGCAAGTTGTGACGTTGTTTTTCCTTTTATAAGTTAGACTATTGCGAGTCTAACATATGTCATATTAAAACGTATGAATAACATGGGGACGATGGGAAAATATTAAAAATGCATAATTGTGAATTGGCATAGAATGTCCTTAAAAGGCATATAACTAATTTGAGGCATTAATTGGTATAAATTATATACCTGAAAATGTAGACATAATTTAGGTGACAATTATGGACATAAATAAATTTGGAATATATTGAAAAATTTGAATATGGATATTAATCCAATTTGGGGTTAAATAATTATATGATAATTACCCGCCTAAGACACGAGTTTAGACTCGTTTGTAGTGTAAGACTGCCCGGACCTGCCCGGCAAATCCAGCAACCACAAATGTCAATCTAATGTGAGAGGTCAAAGGCACGAATTAAATGCGTAACAATTGTAAAGACACGAGGTTAGGCTCATTTGCGGTATAAGACTTTCCGGACCCGCCCGGCAAATCTAGCAACCGCAAATGTCAGTCTAATGTGGGAGGTCTTTACAAGGTTACAGTTATAATGAATTATGTAACACTAACCAGATAAACATGTGGTGGGACATGGGGGTTAAGTGGGTGCCTTGGGTGGCTTGTGAAATACGATTAGAAACACTTAACCAAGTTGAAACATGTAAGAAGGCATGAATAAGAATGAGGTTAAGTGGGAAACCTTAGTGGGGACCAAGCATAGGTGGAAAGCTTGTGCCAGGCATGGGGGCCCTTTTCAAACCAGTAACTCATTAAGTATCTTTGTGAGCTTGACCCAAGTCGAGGACGGGACACGCTTACTGGGTTTGATTGTAAGAGGTCAAAACGGGTTAGCGGTGGCAACGCAAGTCCAACGAGGTCATGTGCGTGCGTGGGCCCGGGCTGGTAGGTAAGACATTGTTGCATCATGTAGATATAAGCCGTGCATCTTTAGTGGTATCGGGTTGCCACTTTGGGGAGTGATACACCCCACTGTGGGACCAGCACGGGTATCTACGAGTTAGGGAGCCGATCACATGGGGGTAGTGGGTATAACTAGTGGAGATAGGGGCAGGCGACACCTATGAAGGTAACTAGGGGTACACGAAACTACCATTATCATTGTTGTGTTCTGTAGGCGGGATCAACTTTTAGGGTGACTAGTAATGGTGCGGTGTAATTAGCATTGGTGCAGTATAGTAATTATCCTATAGTGATTAGGAACGAGATTAACGCCAGAATATTCCTTTTGTTTGCTTTGTCATGGCCACTTGTTTCATGGTCATACCTTGTCTTACCAGTTTATGCCTTATCCTAGTTACTTTAATAATTATATTGTTAAAGTTATTATACTCGCCAGACTTTATGTCTGACCCCCTTGTTTTCGCCTCTTTTCTTCCTTTCCCCCTCCCAGGTTCTCAGGGTGGGACTAGTACTAGTGAAGCATAATCTTGGATCTCTTTCTCTCTCTTTTGGGAAGCGCTTGGATTGCTGAAAGTAAAGTTCAGCTCATCACTTTTATGGCTACTTGTGTTTGGGTTATGCTTTTTTACTTTATGTACTCAGAAAGAAATTTGTCAAGATGGATATTAAGTGTACTTGGTTTTACTGTTGGTTTATGAAGTTGATGTAATCAAACTATTTCTCCGCTGCAATAAAAGTTGTTTTAAAATTTTCAAGTACAATATATGTATCTGTCTTGTTATATTCTGTTCTATACACTAATAATGCTCCATGGAAGTTAATGCATTCCCTTTGTGAGTGACATTAATAGATGTGGGACATTACAATTTGATATTGAATATAAGTCGATATTATTTTTATTCAGAGCCTTGTATTTAATATCAAATTGAATTTTGGGGGTTTGTCGGGAATGGTGTCTTCAATAACACTGTTCTTAAACCCAGTTGAAGTTTACCAATTAATTAATATTTAATTGGAATTGGATTGAAATTGGATTTTTGGTTTATCGTGAACTGTGTTTTAAATAACATTAGTTTTTTTTAACCCAATTAGCAGTGAAGAAATGATTTGGAATTTATAAATCTTTTAATCAAGATTTAATGGAAATTTTCCAAAGTCAAGTTTTCTAATTTAAAATATTAAATTGGAATTGAATGGAATTCGATTTGGTTATAATCGAGATGAGCTTTTGTGAAGGAAGACCGTTACTATTTATGGAATTTAAAAGGCCTTACCGTTATTCCACATATAGTAATAGTTTGATACAGAATTTTATATCGATTATATACTGTTATGATTTCCGTGAAGATTCCATTTTAATGGAAGATGATTTTGGGTTTATCGTGAACGTTGTTTTTAATAACATTGGTTCTTTGACCCAGTTAAAGACAGGATTAATTTCCAGAAAGTTGAATAATCGTTAAGTAATGATTTTTGAGATTAAAACTAAGAAGAGTTTTAATAAACTTTAATTAGATTGGAATGAATGAATGGTAATTAAATTTACCAAAACATGAGATGTGGTATAAACCGAATATACTTGGCTATTGATATTGATTGATTGTCTGGATTGTGCTCGACCAGTTTATGTGCAAAATATGCTTTTACATTTAGCGTTGGGTTGGGTAGAAATATTTGTATGCTAACATTTTGCGAAACACTTCACAATTTGACTATGAGATGTTTAACGATGTTGTTGAGTTCATTTCAAATTTAATGAATGATTTTGAAATGATATTTTTCTTAAGTGAAAAGAAATGTATTCCCCATTTTGGACAGGGAACGTTTTATAAAATGTTTTATAAAATAGAAAGGATTTTGAGGGCTAAACCCGATGATTTGTAAGTGTATTATGGTTTTACATTGTGGTTCATCTCGTATCCGATTAGTTGCTATTGGTAACGTATCTATTTGATGGAGGAGAATTTATTCTCTTGCTTAACAATCTTCTTTGAGACGTACGAGCTCAAAGGTTATGTGAATAATAGTGACTAAGCATATGTGTGAATTGTTGATGTGAAGTACTATAGTTTGAAAGTAATTGTGATTATTATGTTGTGAAATGATTTTCCCCACTTCGGGATATAAAATGATTTAGCAAGTATGTGGCTAAAGATTCGGGTAACCCGAGAGTGACTAAAAGTATGAGGGCGGTGTAGTTCCCCAGAGTTTGGAATGAAGCATCGTCAGTGTAGCCTGCTCCATAGTGGGATGCGCGCACACACACACACACACACACACACACACACACACACACACACACATATATATATATATATATATCGAGTGGGGGGGGGGGGTGCGTACAGCCTGGTCTGAGGGCCGTGCACGATATTTGGTTGCATACTTGTTTGTATGCATTGTTATATTTTGGAATTCATATTTCCAAAGATTTTGGTTTGAGATCCCAAAGTGAAATCTACTTTGATATGAAAGTTAGATATGTATTCCAAATGATTTGAAGTAAGAATCGGGAAATAAAGTCCAAAGGAATAATTTCTGTAAAGTGAATTGGATTTCGAAAATCTATGTTTGGGGTTAAGCCTAAATGGGTAGATTGGAAAGTTGCATGTTGTTTGATGCATTGTAGATACATATATCTATTTTTGGTTACTGTTTAGACACTGGTATTCATGGGAGTAAACCCGTTTCGTGACATACGACATGGTCCCGTGAATTACCATATTATAAAGTAAAGTTTTAATAACTGTTTTGAATTCTCACACCAGTCCGATGACTGACCTGGAGTTTATAGTTTTAACCTAAACTCTGGGCGCCCCTTGTAACGACCCAGATTTTTTAGCTATTTGATTCGAATATTTAAATTTGTTTTAAATATTATATTTGAATTAATTATGTAATCTAATATCGAACTCGTTAATCAAACGACGACTAAGCATTTATATTTATATTTTAAATTATAAAACGAACTCGAAACAGCGCGGTAGTTCGTGAAATGGAATTTCAACTTCAATTGACTATACAAAAGCCGTGTTAAGCCGGATTTCGGTGAAACAAGAAGCGTCTGAATCTAGTTGATAATATTTTTCTAATGGAGGAGAAAAATCAAATTTCCGTATTGTAGATTTTATTTTACGTCCAAATCAAGTTTTGAAATAGTCGCTGTGGAATCGTTTATACGCCGTAACGGTTTATTTCAATATGATTAAATATTGACTTCGGATTTAGACAAGTTCTTTTGAGACGTGAGTATAATTTAATTTTTAGAATTTTACTGTAATTTTTAATTCGCAAAATAAGCAACTTTTTATTTGGAGTATTTCGCACCCTATATCAATATTTTGGGGTTTCTAAATATGAGTCAACCTACCGATATTATTATATTTTTGGGATCGTGGCACACTGCTGAGCGCGACGGTATTTTTATTTCTGTTGATAATAAGGCGTATGTGAACGGAGTTGGATATAAAAGGGGTACATGTCAATCTAATCTACCCTAATGTATATGTATGTAGGCCAACCTATATTATACACATCACTGCTCTAGTACAAGACTCTAACGCAAACAACATAGGAAATGAAAACTAATAAATAGCCACATGCCTACTAAAACGTTTCCATCGGTCTAAGGAGAGATTTAGACATTTGCACATGCTGTAACATACGGTACAAAATTGAATACAGCCACCCTACTAATACCAACAGCTAACCTCGAGACTATGGAAACTGAGCCTACCCTACCCAAACGCTGTCTCATATTCACACAGCAATTGTACAATGAAGACAACTCGAAATGAAAGAGGAGCAGACCTATTCTACTGTCTACGGTCTACAATGCCGTGGGTGCCAAGTTTTATAACATTATAAATATGGGGCTCCTTCGTTATTTCAGAACAAGCAAGAAAAAAAAAAGAACAAAAAAAGGAAAAAGGAGATGGATGTTGGGTTCGAAGAAACAACGGTGGACTACTTGAATCGGTGAGGTGCTGCCGTCGGAGCTTGTTCTTGCACTGGAGGAAGGCAAATGTTCCGGTCGGCTTAGGGTGCTGCGGTGATCTTGGTCGATGGACTTCGGATCAGTGGGTGGAGGAAATGACATGGATGCTGGGAATAAATGCTGGAACGAGGTGGAGCAGTGGGATGGGCGGAGCCGTACTGTGATGGCTTTGCGTGAGGAATAGAGTGAGGAAAGGGAGGATGTTCGGCGTGTTCATCTTTACTGAGCAGGTACTGTTTCCAGAAGAAGAAGAAAGTTCATGAAATAAAAACGGGAGGAAGAAAATATAATTAGAGGAGGAGGAAGCGGTACAAAGGAGATGGAGTGTATAATCTTTTAAGGGGAATAATTATACTGGTAAAGAAGAAGAGGGAGAGGCGTGTGAGGAAGGTACAAAAACGAAGTGCATGGGAGCAGTTTAACGGTGATGCTTTATTCAGACGTGAAGGAGTATTTTGCAGTGAAATGGTTCACGTGGCGGAGGATCGTATTTTGGGTTCTAGTGGCATCGGCAATTCACAAAGCAGGAAGTTGATTTAGCCAAGGCTAATTACAGGGCTTAGCCGATTAAGTAATGAATAAGAATTGAAAAAAATTAGAAATGCTGAAATCGCGATGAAAAACACTATGCTGTTGGGCAAGATTAGAAGCAATCGGATTTTCCGTTTAAAGGCTGGGTTAAAATAAACCAAAGCGATGCACGGACCGTCGATCGAAATAATAGGTGAGTTAATTCTCACACCTTTCTGAAATACTTTGATGTGCTGAATTCATATAAATTTAAATTGGTTGATTGAATGCCTTGGATGCCTATGGTTGCTTTAATGGTTGACGTAAATTTTATTATCGTCATTTAAATTATTCCTGTCTACTGATATGAAATATTTTAATGACCTGTGTTGCAGAGAAGAACAGGTAGGAGGAATCAAACCGGTTCCTCAAACCTTTAATGTGCTGTTATTTCATATTTTATATGAAATGTTTGAAAACCCGTTGACTTTAAACCCTGTTGATTGTTGGTTGTTGATTGTGGTTGAACTTTGAATCAATATATAGTATTGATTGGGGAATAAATAGCAGATGGTCATGATATACACCGTTTTATAAAAGTTCGATTCACCGTCAGATGAATCGCTAGAAAAGAAGTTATGAAATTATTTTATAACCAATATAGATGTTTAAAATACATTATTTTCAATAAAGTTCTAATAAGGAGAATAAACCAACTACATAAATATGTTGATTGGTTTAACCAAATTGACCGTGCGTAAAGCACGTGCTTATTAAGTGACTATTAAAAACGATTTTACTTAGCTAATTCAAGTGGCCAGATTTGACGAACAATTAGAACGGGTTACATTGATATTGATTAAATAAAATCAAAGTGAATAGAATTATTTAGATCTATTTATTTTTAAATGGTAAGATTTAGAATGATTAACTAACTGGTTAGTCGTGTTTAGAGTTGAACAGCTAACGGTGTTAACTGAAATTGTTATTTTAATTAGTTAGCTAATTTAAGAAGGACCGTTAATGGTAAAACAAACCCATGTCTATTCTGATAAGAAGGGTAAAGGATGATTATTATTTATTTTATAATAATCAAATGGGATTATCTAAATTAATTAGTTTGGTGATTAACTTAAATGGGAAGATAAATTAAGATTTGATTAACAAGTTAATCATGTTAGAGTTGAATAAGTCAACTGGTTAACAAAAATGGATTTATCAAATTAATTTATATTTATTTGATGGAAATGATAATTGGTTAAGTAAACCATATTTTTAAATGTGAAATTTGATTAACATTTAACAATAATCAAATTGGAAGTCTTGGGACTTAAAAGGGAAATGGGATTTTGGGAAAAGATAAGGCTCATTAATATTTTAAATAGATTATATTAATGAAAATAGAAGTTAAGTTTAAATCGTGGCTTAAAGAGAACCCTTATTTGAAATCCTATTTAATCGGATTTATGAAATCCTAGATTTCGACGGAGTATGAAACCCAAGGAGTAATAAATATATTAGAAATGGCATTTGAGCCAGAGTATAAATTTAAAGTATTGGAGTTAACTGGAAATCAGAGGAGATGAGTGATTTCTAAATGTTCATCTGATGTTGGTTTCGGCCTTCGGGGTCAATATTTAGAGCATTATTTTCTGACGATTAAGAACTAGTGTAGATATGAAAAGGGAAGTCGAAAGGTAAACCCAAAATTGAATTAGAGTAGTTAAACGAGATCAGTTATAAAGATGCGATATAGATTGTTTCAAAGAAAAGATAGTGTTTCATAAAGAGAGAATTAAAATAAGATTTGTTGTGATATGGAAATAAGAATTGGCTTTTTTGTATTACAACTGATATTCATCTTACGATAAGAACGTTGTTGATCAAGGTCTGAGAGGTAATTAAAATACCCCAACTTGAACAACTTCAGGATTATCAAAAGATGATATCAGTCGTAATGTTGAAGAGGTGAGAATAAATTGTTGTGGGAAAATAACAGTGTAATGCCATTGAAGATTTGTAAATATAAGATTCCAAAATAGAAGGATAATAAAGGGGTTAGAGAATATGAAATGGTATTTCCTAATAAAGAAAATAAAAAGGGGTGTGATGGTTGGTGGAAAGATAACGGCATTTTCAAGGTTATAGAATGAAATGCAAACAGGCTTATTCTAAAAGAATGAGGGGTGGTTTTGGTATTCAAAAAAAAAAAATGAAGCCAAAGAAGATGTCGTAATAATTATTTTACAAACGATAAGTGAGTCGATAAAATGATAAGAAAGGTTATAGCCATGTTTGGAAATATTGGTGAAAGATAAATTAGATATGATTTAAGATATTTTCTAAATATAGAAAAGGGGATTTGAGTATAATTATATGATTAGAACCAATATATTATTTTTGGGTATCTCAACTGAGAGATTGATTTTAAAAGGTCCAAGTGATGCTATGAAATAAACAATGGATTTGTTTTATTTTTGTGCTTGTTTATTTTGATAGTCAAATAACCAACTATCAAAATCTGACCCAACGTTATTGGCACGGGAAGACCGGGATCGAATTTATATTCGAAAACCATTCCGACCAATATATATACGAATACGTCGAAGACGCTGATCGTGATGGAGCAATTGAAGACCGTAGATCTTCATGAAGCGGAAGAGTTACTTACAATCTCTGGCTGATCCCTAGAGATATACTGTGATTCTGTCGTGATTGGAAGCTATGGGTTGCAAGGACTTCTCGCTACTGATCCATGGGGTGATTCCTATATTGGATGCAGTAGGAGGGTGCCTTCGGTTCATCCTGTTCCTGGATGATGTGTATGGACGATGTGAATGGTGGCTAGCTGTTTCAAAAGTCGATTATAGCCTCAAGCCTCAACAACCGGGAAATGACAAAAATCGGGCAGGCAGCATGGCTATGTGGGTCGCACCCATTAGGGTGTATTGTCACCATCTAGAGAATATTCATATTTGTTACTTCTTTCATTTCTGTATCTCCCGGGGATTTCGGTGGTCGCGCGACAAAAAGCCGTAAGGTGACAATATGCTCGATACACTCAAGAGAAATGAGTGGTCGGTCATGTGTGGGCCGGGTTGCAAGACGTTCTTGTTGAACCCAGTGTATTCGTCTCTAGAGATACACTAGCAGCAGGTGGTCCCATACCTTGTCATAGTTGGAAATCCAATCTCCAATAAGCGCCTGCGGTTTTGATTGTATACTATATATGTGGAGCGTGAGATGCAAGCGTTCTGCTAGATTCTATTTACTTGTATTTAGACACTATGATAATATCAGAAGAAGATATTGATTTCAAAATGATTCGGGTTATAGTAAGGTAAAAACCGTCCGTGTTTATGTGTGGACTGGTCTTACTATTATCTTTTTATTTCAAACGGATTTCAAAGTTAAACAAGTTGGTTGCTGTATGAATTTATCACTGAAAAGTATTTCAAACTGATCCGGGTGAATTTTGTTTTAAATCAAATGTGCTCGGGTCAGACCAAGCATATTTACAGGTCAGGTTTCCGCTGGAAGCAACAGAGATGGAGTTGAAGTCGAGACGTATTCCATATATATACGGGTACTGGTTTATTTCTGCTGTATGTTGTATTGATCTGAATGTATACTCTGATGTTGTAATATACAGTTCCTTTAAAAAGTATTATTGATTATTATATTTTGTCCATTCCGCTGAGAGACTCTGATCCTCTTGTTCTTCTATTCTAATATTTCTTTCTTTCTTTTCTCACCCTCTAACTTCTTTCTATTAGCTTTCTGGGCTTTCGATATTTGAGTTTGGACACGGGACGTGTTAGTGTCTGGATTCGAGTGTCGGAAATACCCGGGTCGCTACACCCCTATTTTCCACACGAGCAGCTAGTAGTTTTGGTTTTGCAGATTTCTATTTTACAGGATTCTGGTTTACAACTAGAGCTATATTCGGAAAGCTTTGTATCCGTGTATTTCTGTCACTTGTGTTATGTATTATTTTTCCGCTGCTAATGTAATTTTAATCTCTGATATTTCTCTAATGTATATTATTTATTCATACTCTGTTATATTCTTGTACTCTAATGTAAATTGTTGTAACAACAATGAAATGTTCTATTGTTTGTGTTTCTGATTTGTCGTGTTCTCAACTCAATCCGGGCATCCCTGTAAGGGTGAGTTTGGGTCGTTTCAGCCAAATAATACTGGCTTGAGAGAATCCACAAAGCAAGCTTACAGCCATAATTATGTCACTTGATTCCATGCCACTTCTATTCCTTCATACTCATTAAAGGCCCTGTAACTAAACTAGCTATCATAATATAAGTATATGTTGACAAAGGAAAGATACCTTACTTTAATCCTCGCGTAAGATTTGTAACATACTCTCTTCGAAGCTCTTTCACCAAGAACGTCATTATATTAAAAATTCATCAGTAACAATTATGTCAGTTATTTCAAACAACGAAAAATAATACCCAAACTTATTGCTTGACAATTATTTTTCTTTTGGTCCATTTAATCATTAATTATACGTATGCAACAACAGAAATAGTAAGAAATGAATCTGCTCATGACACGTAAGGCAAGAAAACATACCATACAATTTGATAAATATCGGTACTAATTAGTTTTGATTTCACTTCATAAGTTGATAATGTTAACCAAACTCCATGTTGTCCTCTCTTTTGAATGCATAATGAATAAATTGTTGCATCCAGTTGATTGTATTAAGGATGATGATAAAGCTCATCTACCTGTTATAGTTAATACATTTGATGCAAAACTCATCACATAAAACACTGAAATCTGAAATGTAACGAAGTTCTGTATTTGTGTTATGTTGATGACAGCCATCCTAAATCATTCAATATCCAACTCCTTGGCCACGACATCACTTCACCACCAGCTGCAATCTCCTATAACCTACAAATAACACCAAGCCACATCTCCATTAACTATTATCTCAATGTTCTTATAAATACAAAACAACTTGGTGAAAATAGAAGAGTGCCAATAGCTTATATGATGTGAGTAGTTCTGTCATTAACTTATCCAAAAGATGAATCATAAACCTTTAACAATATCAGAATTGGCTTAGCATAATACTTAATTGTTGATTGTTTAAGAGTAAATATAATATTACCTCCTCAACTAACTGAGAACCGACTCATTTGCAGAAGGAGAAAGTTCCATATATTTTCTATCTTAATATGAAATACAGCAAAAATAAGAAAAGAAAAAAACATACCTTCAGTGTAAATCTGCCTCATCTGTAGGACTGCCTCTACCAAATCAGTGCATTTAACTTTCATTCTCCTTGGATGTTTCTTCTTCAGCTTGCTGTAAAGGACTGTCCAACCTGCATCATCTCTTTATTTAGTGTTGCCATTGCGTCTTTCATCCTTTGTGTCGAACTACTTGACTTTGCATCTTTTAGTCCGCTCACATTCATTCTTTGTGCCACCTAGCTTCGTTCTTTGTGTCACTCAGCTTCGTTATTTATGTCGAACCGCTCGATAATGCTTCATCCAGCACTTTCAGCTGTTTCTCCGTTTGGTATATTGCCGAATCCGCTTGGTTCTTTGTGCCTATAGCTTATATTCTCACTTTTTCTTCCTTTGCAAATTTCTATGCTTCCTTCACCATTCTACCAACCTACATGTTTCACAACAATCATTACATTATGCTGGAGGTGCTCAAAATTATTTAACTGGTCATTTAAGTATCATACATTGAAAGAGAAACGATGATTTTCGTATGAAAGAAATTGTGACCATATATTGATGAATAGAACTAAATGCCATTGTACTTCAAGTGTACAATGGTATATAAACAATGTCATAAGTATCATACTGGACTCAGGCTCAAAAGGTTTTAGATTAAAACCGCCTTGACTTGGTTACTAAGCTCAAAACCAAGGTTGTAAAATATGAACTAGAAATTAGAAATTTAAATAAGGATTAATCAGAGCAATGCGCTTTTTAATTAAATCATTTATTTTGGACTAAATTTAACTATCCACTCCTGCTTTAGTATTAGTTAATCCAAATTGAAATGAATTGATAACTTGTGTTTAGCGTCATCTCATCTTAAGGTTCAGGGACAACTTACTAAGAATCAATCAAGGCAGTAAGACTTCTTGAAACTAGCATATAGATGCTAACAGCGCCATCAAATCTCATGGTGCCAAAATAGCACCTAAATACCCATTTATATTTTATGAAACAATAAGCCTTGCCTAGCGCCTAGGCAGGGCCTAGGCAATATAAGGATTTTGCAACAGAGCTCAGAACACAAAAGAAAATAAGAAAAACAACAATGGAAGATGAAGGAAGAATAACCTTAAGAACTTCATCAATAGGAGAAACCAAAAAGAAAACAATTTTATGCACACTGCTTAAAGCTTATAGCTGAAACAGACTGTAGTGCATTGTGCTTTCAACGTTTCGATATCAAGTGTTAACTCCAACTATTACCAATCCCAACAGAAGTACATGCATCCAGAATATTATGGTACCTAGCATTATTAGTGCATTTAACATACCTCACCACTTGCTAAAGTTCTAGCACCAGTGATAGTAATGTCTTGCTTCTTTCCAGTGCCCTTATCCACAGTAGTGACAGATAAAATACCATTTGCACTGATATCAAACTTGACTTAAATTTGAGGCACACCTCTTGGTGTAGGAGGGATACCATTGGGTTTGAAACTACCAGTGGATCTGTTATCTCTTATGAATTCTCTTTCACCTTGGAGCATGTTGATTTCAACACTGGTTTGACCATCGAGTGTTGACTGAACATGTTGTTATCTGACACATTCCACGGGCTCAGAAGTGAAAGCCGTAAATCATGAATATGACTGCCAATAGGGAAAGAAGCTCTGCATTTGAACTTGAGTTTGCATTTATGGTTCGTGACTTCCATGTAGATTTTCTTGAAAATCTAAAGAGGGATTGATATTCAAAGTAGGCAATTGATCTAGTTGATTAGTAGCTGCTTTAGCATCCAATGCACCCCACCGCTGCCGCTGATTGGTTTTGCTCGGTATTCACTTAGGTACATCATCGGCCTATAACCGTGGGTATCTTATTGTGACGACCCAAACTTCCCAGTCAAGGAAAGCCTGGATAGCTTTGAGAACAACACACATCAGAGCACAAACTGAAGAACATTTTATTGCTGATTACAACATTTCCATCGGAGTACAAGAATATAATAGAGTATGAATACTTATTACAGAAATAGAAATACAATAATATCAGAGTTTTAAATTACATTAAAATAGCAGCGGGAAAAATAATACAAATATACAACTGGAAGGAATACACGGATACAACCCTTTCCGAACACCGCTTCAGCTGTAAGCCAGGATCCTGTAAAAATCTGCAAAAAGCTACTCGACTGCCCGTGTGGAAAATATGGGCACCCGAGTTTGTCAGTGAAACAAACTACAGGCCAGTCATGGGACTGGTATGAGAAATCTTAACTTAACTATCTAATAATAAGGCTAAACACAGGACCATGCCGCTAATGCGGAATGGGTTTACTCCATTGGATTGCCAGTGCATAAAATAAAGTAAAACGTTAAACAACGCAATGCTTTTTAGAAAAATGAAACCATTATAAGACCCTAGTCCTATCACACAATGCAACGCAAACGGGAGGATAGGGTTTTACCTTATAACGGTCAAAAGATGCTTGATACGATAAAACGGATTTAATATTAGTGTGTATATAAGTTTAATAAAAAGACATTTCAATCATAATGTATCAATCATAGACGGCATGGGTACCATATATCATGTCACCATACTAGTTCTACATTCAAAACCGCAAGGTCGCATCGGAAGTTGGTTTTCCATCATGAGTCGAGGCTAGGGGCAAGCTCCTCTCCGATTCGAGACACTCTAGCAAATGCCTCAGGATCCCCCGCAGTGAACCCTTGGATGCGGTAGGGCCGGTCCCCGCCTATCGGCAGTGAATTGGTTATGCCTGAACACACGTTTCCCGGTTCCTTTGAACCTATAGTATGACCACTAACGGCCTATAAAAATCCGAGGCGCCTCAAAATCCATCATCCACATAAGTAAAATGCCAGCCAGTTTAAGCACTAACACCACTTCTAGCTAGAAAGAAACGTGTGCACTCCCTACGGTCCATATCCCGTTTTTGACTCATTCCAGGGTGTGAGGCTCGCGAAGTCACACTATACACAAAGCTATGCCGTAATAGGCTATGCTTTGATCATCCTACAAGGCCCTGCTTTTCAACAAAAGCCTTGATCATTTGCATCTTGGCGTGCCACATTGACAATTCATGCCATGCGATCAATCACTATTAATATATACCAGGGTGTTAAGTAGAGAATAAATTCCCCACCACCAAGCTGACATTCATAAATAGAAATCGATTTAATTCACATGGAACGAAATCCAATGTCAGACACGTATCCATTTACAAGCTTATGCTCTGGGTCTGAGCGAAAACCAAATCCGAACAATCAACAATAGTCCGGACGACTACCACTGAAGCCCCTTCAAGGTAGCTACTCCCATCATGGGTCTAAGTAGCAACACATCCATCTGATGTGAAGAACGTCGGTCTTCAACCATGTCTTCATCTTCGACTCTTCATCGTCGTAGTAATTATTCGGAATGGGTTAAACCCGGTCTTCCCGAATAACTCACGTATTTTTATAATCAAGTACTATAAAAACACATCCAACGCCTCATTCCAATTCAGAATATTCTTTTAATAAAATATTCAAATTATTCTATCAAAGATAAATTCTTTACATTTATTCTTAAATCTTTCTTTTAAAGATTTATTAAACCCAATTTGGTTTTAAATATCACACAAATCATTATTC
The DNA here is from genome assembly GCA_030737875.1 of Allium sativum. Lineage (NCBI taxonomy): Eukaryota > Viridiplantae > Streptophyta > Magnoliopsida > Asparagales > Amaryllidaceae > Allium > Allium sativum. The sequence goes on along the minus strand of CM060912.1, from coordinate 657,538,718 downwards.
AATGATTATTTGAATTTAAGAAATTAACCTTATCTTTAACTGGGTTAAAGAACTAATGTCATTTAAAACATAGTTCACGGTAAACCCAAAATCATCTTCCATAAAATATGGAATCTTCACAGAAATCAAATCAATATATAATCGCTATAAATTTCTGTATCTGACCAATAATATAAATGGAATAACGGCAAAGCCTCTTAAATTCCATATGTAGTATCAGTCTTCTTTTACAGAAGCTTATCTCGGTTATTATAAATTCGAATTCCATTCAACTCCAATTTAATATATTAAACTGGAAACTTCACTTTTGGAAAATTTCCATTTAAATCTTAATAAAAGATTTATAAATTCCAAATCATATTTTCATTGTCAGTTGGGTTAAAGAACATATGTCCTTAAAAACACAGTTCACAATAAACCCAACTCACATTTCATCTTATACCAATTACTAAATATAATTGAAAACTTTAATAATCTAAATTAAAAGATTATTCTTTTCATACGGGGGTTTAAGAACAGTGTTATTTAAGACACTATTCATGACAAACCCAAATTCCATTTATTTAATTTAATTTCAATTAAATATTAACAAATTGGAAAACTTCATTAAATCTTAATTTAATGATTTATTCTAGTTGACAACTAGTGCATTTCAATAAAAGTATATTTTCCCAAAATATATTCTTTTTCTAAAATATTCTTTTCAAAAATATATTTTTCTAAATTATTCTTTTTCTAGAATATTCTTTATTGGAATGTGACTCAACCAACAACCATATATTTTGTATGGAATCAATAATCATGATAAATAATTATCAAACATCCAAATGACGACCAAAGTGGAATCTATAACTGTGTGAGCATTAAAGTAAATAACTGACGCTCATCACAGACTTTCAATCCATCGATTGACAGATAACTAAATATTGGGATCAGTGTGTATCCAATATCCTCCCAATACCCGTGTGGGGTTTCATCCATCAAACAAGTAATAAATTATTTGTGCACTTGGGCGATGTGTGAAAATTATCGTCCCAATCACATAAACAATTCGGGTGACTTGTAAATGGAAGTGTAATATTCAGTTTGAATATACTAGCATTTTATTTAATACATCAAACATTTCAACATCACAGACATATATTTCAGGCCATCGCTAATATCATATTTTTAACATATGATCTCTTTATTGTAACGAATCGACAATAAAGATATTAACTTTCAATCTTTTAAAGTGGCAAAAGTGTCATTTTTTTTCTTCATTCTTTCAAAGTGGTAAAAATGAATGTTTTTTAATTCATTTTTCTAAAGTGACAAAAATGTCCATTACTAATTCATTCTTTTCAATGTATAAAAATATACATTTTCTGAATTCATTCTTTTTAATGAATTCTAATTATCATTAAAAATGTGAGTTATATGTAAATACGTCTTTAAAACAAAATGTTTATATTTTTAATGTACCCTTTACATTAAGAGTGTAAAATCAAATGCAAATACATTTTATATCAAAATGTGTATTTTCTGATGCCTCATTTACATTAAAATGTAAAATCACATGTTTATACATTTCATATCAAAATGATGTTATAATTCCAACATAACATTTCTAACAATAATGGTGTTTTTATTTTAATACTCATGTTGTAAAAAAAAAATGTTATTCTATACTAATGCAACAAAAATAACATTATTATTTTATCAATTAACAAAATGACAATTTGGTTTTGTTTAATTCTTCTTATGTAAACAAAATGACAATTTGTCTATTTCTTTTTATGTAAACCAAATGACAACTTGTCTAATTCTCTTTTTAGGTAAACAAAATATGAATTTTGTCATATCCTTTTTAATGGAATCAAAATGTTCATTTTAACTAATCCTTTTTAATGAACTCAAAATGTTCATTTTAACTAATCTTTTTTAAATGAACTCAAAATATTCATTTTAACTAATCTTTTTAAATGAACTCAAAATGTTCATTTTAACTAATCTTTTTTTTTTATGTAAACATGAATGCAATTTTTGAACAAATCCTTTTAATGTAAACATAATGCAATTTTTGTTCAAATCCTTTTAATGTAAACATAATGCAATTTTTGTTCAAATCCTTTTAATGTAAACATAATGCAATTTTTGTTCAAATCCTTTTAATGTAAACATAATGTAGATATTTATTTACAAAACAAATGTCAATTCAAAAATGTTATTTTTTTTTTTACTATTATATTTTGACAAAAGTGCCACTTTTGCTTCAACTGTTACATTTTGATAAAAGTGACAAAAATGGTTTCAACTTTGATAATTTAGTTTTAAACTGTTATAATTAAACAAAAGTGTATATTTGTTCAACCATTCTAACTTGACGAAAATGAATGCTTTTATTTCAACTATACTAATTGACAAAAATGGATATTTTTGTTCAGATAAACTAGATTGACCAAAATGAAGGTTTTTGTTTAACCACTCTATATTGACCCAAAAATGAATGTTTCGTTCGATTCTTTTTATTGTACTGAATTGACAAATAAAATGTTATTTTTAAGCCCATACCTTTCATTTCATATAAGCTACAAAATAAAATGTAATATTCATTCTAATGTTTTTGTCTGCATCTAGAATTTCAACCACTTTAAATCATATTTTGTTTGCATCTAAAATTGCAAGCAGAAATGTAACTTATTCATTTCAAGGTAGGTTTGCATTAGAGGATACAAAATAAAAGAACATGTTATATTTCAATGTATATTTGCATTAGAGAATGCAAATAAAAGAACATTTATATTTTCCAATGATCTTGTTTTGACAAAAATGTTATTTTCAATTCAATAATCAAGTTTTGATAAAAGTGTTATCTTTTAATTCAATACTTATGTTTTAACCAAAATGTTATCTTTTATTCCAACTCTTTAACCGTATAAAGTGTATATTTTTGTTTAATCCTTTTTATGTACAAAAATGTTGATTTTGTCTAATTCACTTTTAATATACAAAAATGTTGATTTTTAACATATCTGACAAAAATTGATTTCTAACATATATGACAGAAATTGATTATTCTAATATATATGACAGAATTGATTATTCTAATATATATGACAAAATTGATTATCCAAATATATATGACAAAATTGATTATTCAAATATATATGACAAAATTGATTATTCAAATATATATGACAAAATTGATTATTCAAATATATATGACAAAATTGATTATTCAAATATATACGACAAAATTGATTATTCAAATATATATGACAAAATTGATTATTCAAATATATACGACAAAATATGATCTTATCGTATACACAAAATTCTAACAAACATGAATACACAATCACAATCAATCGTCCATCACAATCACAACACAGTCAACATTTAAATGAGTATATACATACAACATGAATTTCATACTGAATGAATACAATAAAATAAATAAACAATTAATTTTAATTCAAAAATAGAAATCTCACCAATCAATTCAGATCTGAAATTTCCTCAAATCTTGATTTTCTCAGTTTCAGATCTAGTTAGCTTCATAGCGTAGATCTGATCCATACGAGTCCAATGCTTTCAGTTTCGTTCGATTCAGATAAGAAACGAACGAGATACGATCATTTATGTGTTGGTGATAATTTAAATTAATTAATTAAATAAATAAAACAAGAAATACCCCTTCTTCTTAACTCAGACCTAAGGCCGACAGTATTTGCTACGTTGATCGAAACCTAGGTTTTGATTTCGTTTGAAATTTTAAGCACTTGAGTTCGATCTGATGTATCCACGCCGACAGGCTCAGGAAGGCGCCCCCGAACCTCCCCCTTTTGTCCAGCTCGCATGCCGCCCAAGGTGGAGCTTTGCTAATGAACAACGTGAGTTTGGACTCGCTGTTCGTGATGGAGGTGCAACGAAAGGGGATCAAACCCGTATAGAATCAGAGATCTCGAGAATCTCTATAGAATTCTTCCTTTATCTACCTTGAATCGATAAGTGGATTGAGAAATATTAAAGGGGGAAATTCGGTGTGTTCTTCGCCATTGATTTTGAGGGAGGTGGCTGAGAAGAATACGGTGTATTGGGGTTTATACGTATGGTATATATAAGCGTATTTTATACCGTATACCCTTTTTTTTTAATTTCATTTTTCTCTATCACTATTAACTCCAAATCAAACCCAACGAGTGACACCCCTAGCTAAAAACCTCCATCCCGGTCATAATGGAATATGTTTCGTAACCCAATTCGGCTGTTACAATATGTTTTTCTTTAAATTTAATTATAAGTCTTTTAATTATTAAATTTGAACGTATATTTTAAATTACCAGGGCTACATACGGACTCTAAAAATTACAGAAAAATTATTTCTGGCTTTCTTTTGTCTATACGGTCCTAACAAAACTAATTTAATCGAATTCTGAGACTATTTGAAAAATGGCCATTTTCAAGTCGAATAAATTTTACCTAAACTGACAAAACACATTTTCCTCTGCCACGCTCACATATTAATTCGAAAAATTATGAAAATTGAAACCTAGCAATAATTTCACATTCCGGTTCCAACAAAAGTGGTTTCGTCGAAAACCGAGGTCGTTTGCAAAATGGCTATTTTCAAGGCCAATATATTTAATTAAAATATATATAAATTCTACAACGAGTTTTCTAAATTTTAAACTGGACATAACTTTTGATTTATAAAGTGAAATTTCAGTTTTTCAGATTCTTTAGAAAGATATGATTAAACAGATTTAAATATTCCTGGTTTCACTAAAATCCGATTTATTTTGAATCGCGTACATTCAGTTAAAGTTCAAAATCAAATTTTCAAACTGCAGCGCTGCTTTAAACTCCTTTTATATTGAAATAAAATTTATTTGTTTTAACTTCGATTAAAATAAATTTTTAGTCGTTATTATTTAAAATAAATAATTTTAAACATTTAAAATCCTTTAAAATTTCCAAAATAAAAATTTTAAATTGGCCCCAAAATTCCGGGTTGTTACACTTATTCTTCAATATTACCATCAACTTTTTCAATTGTATCTTTCTTTTTTTGACTACATGAAAGGATTAAAATTAATCCAACATATCAATCGAAACGACGAATCTTCGAAAAAGATTTAGTATGTCATATGCATGACAACCCCTTATACAAACAAAATGATACATGTGAAATTAAAGTCAAAACATATGAAGTCCTTGCATCACAAATGAAAAGGATAAAACTGCCATACCCGATAAGTAATGAAGCACAACAATGACCAATATTTCAAGAGACCTCATCCTTTAAGTTTATTCCAAGTTAATACAGAGTGCTAAATTTAAAATTTCTTGATGGATTAATTTGGTCAAGCTTGCAAGAGTAGTGATTCTTCTACCGTAACTCAAGTATCCTTTATAAATCAGCAAATTACCTACAAACGTATAAAAAAATCAGCAAATTACCAGATAAGCAAAATTGATCCAACAACTATCATCCAAGCATAAATGACACGAAATAAACAGGACAAATATGAACTATGTTGCGAACTCTACTAGATTTCTACAAGCAACAATTCATGACTCTTTTATGTACATATGGAGATGAAACAGTATATGCGATGCATGATGTCTAAGGAGGAGCCTCCAATCAAGGCATAAGATAAAGGTACAAGCTACAATAAAGGCATAAAATTTTGAATATCATGGCTACCCCTACAACTCAATGTTCCCTCACTGGTCAAGCTTTAGGGTACATTCGGGTTTTCTCAATTAAATAGTTTCATTAAAGTAAAATTTTAACCAATATAATGACTTAGGCATAGAGCAGATCATCATAAGGTTTAATGAAATGTAAATATAAGGGTGCAAATCAGCACAGGATTGACTTGCTTGGGTGTAGCAGACTTAATATGTTATATTTCAGGTGTGCTTCAGTGTTGCATAGTCAATATAAAATTGATGTTATCATACCAGTATTATTTCTTTTATACCATTTTTGTAAGAACCAAATAAACATAAAAAAACATAGAAAACTAATTACAGTAACAGATCCTTCAAAACTTAATAGTGAAATAGATCTGGTTTAAGCTATAGGAAATTACTTTAGATCATTTAAATTTGCAAGTGAATTATGAAATATGTATTTTAACATTATAAAATCCTGTAAGCTCAAAAGTTAATACCTGCAATCAAGCGTAAGCAGAGTAGAACAAATTTTCTTCCTAACGGGATTTAAACTTCTGCTTCTAATTCTTGTTATCGACTTTCAACCCATTCCTCTTCTTTCCAACCAACCACTGATAGGCGTAGCCTTCTCACACCATTCTTGCTGACGATCCTAACTCTAACTCAAATCCAATTTTGACCCAGACCTTTGAAATGTTACATTGTACAAACAATATTTGTGCAAAATCAGCATAAACAAAATTGGCAACCACTTATAGTAACCAAAGACAAATTTTCTGATAGTGATATGCCATTTTATCACTGGACCACTTTTACTAAATTATTTGGGTTTATTGCACGTTACACTTCGTATTTCATGCATAAATCGTACCCATCTACTCGAAAGTAGATTAAACTTATATATCATATATATGTAGATGTATGCCCCTCATTTCAAGGTACTCCCCATATTATCCTTTTTGAGTGGTCTCCAACGTCGTACTATGAAAACATAATAGATCTCTATCACCTAAGCTATGGAAGAACACTAGACCATGCTACGAAGGCGTACTAAGCCTCCATCTCTATGTTACGAAAGTATACTAGGACATACTATGAAAGCATACTAAACCTCCAATGCCGCGCTACAAGAGCGCCCTAATCCCGAGTTCCCCTGTAGAACTCGTCTTGGGAATTTCTATATTTGTAAAGAACAACTTCTTTAGGCCTACAATACAAATATCCTTAGATTGGCCTATCTCTTTTCTTAGTGGCTATGACCCTACTCATCCGTTAACTAATGAAAGACCATACAAAAAGCTAAGTGACAGTGCCCCTACCAAACAATATAAACATCCAATTGGTGTTGTACCCATCCAATGTCTTGATAGTGAAAGATCATTGGCATGTTGGTTTAGCTCCTATCTTTCCAGTACTCACTCCAACTAATGATGATAGGTACACGAAAACTTACAATTCCTTTTGGGTCATGACCAGGAAGCCTGCTCTTAGAGACAAGGTAGCCATCAAATCATCCTAAAAATCCTCTCATCAGTCTTCTTGATGCCCTCAACATAAATGCATCCAAGACATACTCAGATGGAACCGTACAGACATGCTTATGGTGGTATAACTTCGTTTGGCATACCCCAGAGGTCCATTTCAGAGTATCCTTACGTCCTGTAGAAGTCTTGCACTTCTTTCCAGTCCCATAAAATAATAAGTTCGACGTGCTCCCACAGTGTCTTTGGACACCTACGATGGTTGCCCCATTAGGATCTTCATTCCGTCGGACTGGACCAAACACATATCGCTATTTTATTAGTCCATATGTATAATGTACCATTATCTGTTTTACTTTCTTTTCCTATCATTGATTTACAATATTCTTTAATCCATTTAATCTAAATATTCATTATTTGTTAATCAGCTTTATTAGTTACCATTGAACCATAAATTGCCTAATCATAAGGCCACCATAGAACCATCCAATTGCTTAATCACAAGGCCACTATAAAAGTTTTCTTATTAAAATTAATTAATAATTTTAAGTTTATTCATAATAAGCCTTCCTTATTTCATTTCACTTTTTAAATTATCCCTTTTATGTTATAATCTTTCTTTTACCGTTACCATCAAATTACGCCCCATTGTCATTAAATTGCGCATATTAAATTTCTTTTACAATTGTAAGTTTACAATAAGCCTTTTTCTATTTCTTTTCCCTACATAACATTTTACAATTATGTTACCCTCTTTTCTTCTTGACTTTGCAATTTATTCTTTAAGAAGTTAGGCATGTTCCTAATTGATTGGTAATTGAAATCGCACAATAATTTATTTCCATAGTTTAAGGTAATTACAACAATAAAAACCCATAATTACAAGATATTCTTTTTAACCATTTTAGGGTGGTTGGAAAGTGCGCAATGCGACTAAATCCCTATTTCTCACTAATCCATTCCTTTATTTCTTCTATTACTTGCAATTATGTTTTCCATTTTTCTTACAAACCAAACAATAGAAATATATTCCCTTTTTCCTAACCAATCAATCTAGGCTATTTCTAACTTCATGATTTAATCGTTATACATAAATACCTGTTCCCAATTTTATATTTTCAATTTGACGTGACTATAGTAGATTTGGACGTAATTGGACTTATACCCCCTTTTTCTTTTAACTCCAATAATTTCTATGTTCATTCCTTCTAAATATGAAAGTTTATTTTCAACAAAAAAGTATGAAAATTCTCAGATTTACCATTCAACTATGAATTTATTGTATGTAATATTAATTATGTCATGACAACCTATGTCACAATTAATTGATAAGTCTTATCAAATTTTCCGATTTTCAGCCTAAGTTCCCATTTTATTGCAGTTTTGGAATCACATGTTCATTTAGTGTAATGGATCGAATTTCGGTACCCTTTGGGTCGACTAATAACACCACACGCCCAACCCAAATTGCACAGAAATACGAATCATTATTAGAAAGAAGTTAGAGGATGAGAAATAGAAAGAAAGAAATATTAGAATAGAAGAAAACGAAGATCACAAACTCATAGCGGAAATGAATAAAATATATTAGATAACCTAAACTTTGAAATACAAATCAGTAACTTTATATACATACCATTATCAGAGCACAACGGTTATCCCTGGAACAGTTATAAACACTTGTTTCCAGATACAACATAGTACACAGCGGAAAATATGATAATCTATAGCTAACTGGTGAAGCCTCCTGCTTCGAGCTCCTCTAAGGGAATCTGAAAAATCTCGACTACTTGACTGCCCGTACAAATTTGGGCACCCAAGAGTTTAGGGAAAACGAAGACAAAAGAAACTATGGGTCAGTCATGGGGCTAGTGTGAGTAAACTCCAACCATTTGTTTAACTTTTAAAAATCCTTTCGAAAGAAAAGATAACCGTAAGACCGATCCACACATATACACAGATGGTTTTTACCGAACGATAACCAAAAACATTTTGATATCAAAATCTGGTGATATTATAATAGTGTCTAAATCAAATAAATAGAATCTAGCAGAACGCTTGCATCTCACGCTCCATATATATTATAAAATCAAAAACCGCAGGGCGCTTATTGGATATTGGATTTCCAACATAACAAGGTATGGAACCACCTTCCAATAGTTTATCTCTAGAGGCGAATACACTGGGTTCAACAAGAACTTCTTGCAACCCGGCCCACATATGACCGACCACTCATTTCGCTTGAGTGTATCGAATGTATATCACCAACGGTTGGGATCAGCAATCGTTTCCCGAAAGGGACAACATCGATAGACTAAAAAGCAAATGGAATTTCTTTAGATAGGTGATTATACATCCTAATGGGAGCAACCCACACAGCCATGTTGCCTGCCCGATTTTTGTCAAATTCCGGGTTGTAAGGCTTGAGCTTTGAATTATTTTCCAGAACATCTGGCCACCATTCACTTTGAATGCCACATCCTCAGATCCATCGGAAATCACTAATTTGCTCCCACAAAAATACTCCGATTGTTAGGCTAAAGAAGTTTCCCTTCTTTGCCACCAACTTCGTACGTTTGAAGAAATCAACATATGTAATCGCTTTGGAAATACTCTGTCAGACACTTGTCCTTACAAGTTTACCTGGGTCTGAATAAACCGAAGGCACCGTTCTATTAATCCATTTTGGGCAATTTCTACCTAGGGTTAACAGAGCAGCCCTTGCATTTTTCTCCGTCTTCAATTATCTCCAGCATATGTTGATACATAACGCTTATACCAATACATAGTGGTTTTCAAATATTAAATCTGATCCCGGTCTCTCGATATTGACAACGGAGGTACAAAATAAATTAAAACTTTGATAGTCGGTGATTTAACTATCAAAGAAACATCCATACAATCAACAGTCCTATTTCCAAATGGAAATCCTACTGATCAAGCATCAAACAACACTGACCTCTTTTTATATTAATTCCTTATTATATCATCGTTTCAAAAATCCATTTTTCACTCTTCCATATCCTTTCAAATCTCAATCTCGATTCTTAGAAGACATTTCTAATGTCATCATTCCTATATTCGAGAAGATATCTCTTATTCCAATTTGAAAACATTTCTTTATATTCATATATTCTTATTTCTATATTTTAGAAAATATAATTTATTAACATTGGAAAAACGTTTCCAATTATGATTCCTTACTTCTAGTTATCATTATTTTCTATACTTAGAACTACCTCTGATTTACTTCGGAAAATGTTTCCAAGACCTTTTCATTTAGTCAAACCCATGTTACATAATAAACATCGTTGCTATAACTCAATTCATTAATTATTCATTTACTAATCTAACCCGTAACCAATCTTCACTACCGAACCCTAACCATTCCTTAGTTAATTAGGAAGTCAATCAAGTTGGGGTATAATTACCTGTCAGACCTTAACTAAACAACATTCTCAACTTTGAAATAGTCAAAGCTCACAATTTCAAACAGAACATCGCTTATTCGACTTTCAGATTCAATCTAAGAATCCACTTCCTTTACGGAAAAACATTGATTATAACAGTAGCGTTAAAATCGTTGTCTCCAAATATTTGATTTATAAAACATTATTTTTAACAACAGCGTTACAATCGCTGTCTAGAATTATAGAACATCTATTATAACAACAGCGTTAAGACCGATATTAAGATTTACAAAAAACATTTATCATAACGACAGCGTTAAAATTGCTGTTTAGAGCATTACAAAACATTTATTATAATGGCAGTGTTAAAATCGCTGTTTAGAATAAAGTACCGTGTGCGACGCACACGCTTCCGTTGTTCATTTTTAAAAGATAGTCAAAATGTCTGAATTTAAACAATGCAGACATATACCTTTCTTTTTGTCGAAACCCATAAGATAAAGGTTATATAAGGATAAAAATCCGCTCTCCACCCTTTTTACAACAAAACCTCTTTCCTTGGATTTTATTTCAAAAATCCATTTATCAATGTTTAACACAAAACTATCATATGTGTTTTCCTTTAAACCATTATTCACTTAAATCGTGAATATATTTCTTTGTACATAATCTAATCCATTTGATTTACCATATCAAATCCAAATTCCATTTTATAGCTTTTATTTACCATTGTTTATAGAAAATCTCATTATTAATTTTAAATATTAAAATCTTGTTTGTAATTTCTTTTATAATTTGCTAAGTTCGAATTTCATTTCAAACATTGGTTTCACATTAGATTTCCACTTTTCCATATAAACTCAAATTTGAATTTATATTTCAATTTATCCAATGATAAATAATTCATTTGATTTATAAACTCCTTTAAAATCAACTTCTTGTTTTAATAAAACAAGTTTCTACTGTTTAACTCCATTCGAAATTATACTTCCATTTTTGGAAAAATATTTTCCTTTTTAAATCTCAAATTTCATTTTCTACATTCGAAAATATCTTACGGTATTTAAATACCATAATTCTAGGGCCAGTGATATTTAAACACAACAAGATCAATCACAGTTAATATATCAAAGTATAGGTCACAACTAATGCAAATACAATAATATAAATGTTAAGGAATCCAGTTGGATCCCTCCAACCTGTTTCCCTGCGTCCACAGATGTTAATCAACATCAATAATGTTAGTTTCACATCAATATAAAATGTCAGAACTGATAATCGATCAACGATGTAATCATATCAACCATTTCAACCAATTTTATCAACTATTCAACCAATCAACCATTGCACAATATAAAATTACTATAAATAAATAAAGCTCGTTTATACAAAAATATAAACGAGACAGGGTTAGTGAGTTTACTCACATTGGTCCGTAATTGCCGGTTTTGCCCTTTTTGTTTCATTTCAAACGAAATAGACTTCTAATTTTTTCTATGAGATTCCATTAACGCTATTCTCCGCCACTGTAGTATCCGCAATGTAGATACAGATGCTACAATCCCAAGGTGCATTATTTGTTTTACCCTGAACAGGCCGACGGGAATTTCATGGAAGCTTGCTGCAGTTTGTCCGTCTCTAAGTAATGATGTTGGACATATATAAGCCTAATTGAAACCATTTCCACTTGTAGATCCAGTGTTTCAAAACACATGAACCCGAATACTTCCTTTGCCCAGCTAAACAACAAACCACGCTAATCCACGCTTCAGGAAAACTGTCCAGACCTCCTACTCCACCAATTCCCAACACCAAACCAATTGTTCCATTAACGTGAACTTCTTCTTCTCAGTCAACAGTCCTCACCTTTACTTCGATCTGCACCGTCCAACCAAACTAACCCCATCAAATTGCGTACAACACCACCCAACAAAAACCACTTCGCCACATTAAAATACCCACTTCACAACATTTAAATTTCCTCTCTGATTTCAGTTTGGACTTACAACTTCAAACATGCTTCATCAAATTCACCTTCGTTTCACTACAAATCTTAGGAATGACCTCTACCCAATACATTCGAAAACCGTTCCCAATTCATATCCTACCGCTCAGCAACACAAGCTCCTCACCCTTGCTCTTCACGTGTCCATAACCAGGCACGCACACTAAACTTTTTCCCCCAAAAACTTCATTCAAGTTACTCCATTAATTTACATTAACGCCAGGTTGTTATCTTCTATGGCACTTCCACCACAATCATCCCAGCATCGGACTGGACACAAGCCTCCCCTCAACAATCCCGTTCCTTCTTCATCTCAACCCCCTCATCTTCATCACAGCGACTACAGGGGACCACGACATCGTGTGTTTCCAGACCACATCAAATCATCACCATAGATGCGCCTTACTCCAGTAAACATCTCGCACCCCTCAAATCCCCCCAAATAGACGATCAACCGCATGCCCAAAACACAGCCCTAGCCGCTGCTCAACTCCGACACCCAAGATAAACCTCATCACACCATTCAGAAAGTGTCCCAAAGCGAAGACAATCCTTCTAGTAACTCAAGAAATAACTCTTTGAATTTATGGAAATTTAATCGAATTTGCCGAATTTCGAATTGGCGATTTGGGTGTTATGGGACTTTCGAAAGAGGGAAAATAGTCGGCTTTGATTTCCTTTGGAATCAGGAGAGGAACACGCTGTTCACATTAAATAAAATAGGAGAAACGAAAGATTTGGTATTTTGTTTTGAGAGAAGTTCATGATAGATGAAAGAAAGAAATAGAGAAGGTCGGCTTGTTTTATATATAGTGATTTGGGAAACGTGGTACTCACGGTGTCCAATAGCTTGGCAAGCACGGTGTTTAATAACTTGGCGGTCACTGCTTCTCTTACCTTGGCACACACGGAATTGAAGAAAACGTGGGAGCAGGCAGTCTAAACCTTGCACGGTAAGGTAAGATAATATATGTATATATTATTATATTATTTTATTTTATGTATATGCTTTCAACTTTGGCTTTCTGTATATGAATTGTGTATATCAATCTGGTATACTGTGAAAAGGCATGGTGCACCGTCCCTTGAAATGAATTTACGCAATTTCCATAAAGGAGCCAACGCATTGATAGTGTACATGAGGTCGTACTCTAAAATATACCCAAGCAATCAATGTCATTAAAAGAAACTTTAAACTATGATGAAATGTGGCATTCTCATTAATTTAAATGATGCTTGGTTCAAAGTAAAACATTTCATTTATATAAAAGGGTGTGAGACTTGTATGGGTAAGTTAAACAGGCACGTGTGGCTTTTATATGTTTAAGTTTCATTTTAAATTATATTATAAATTATACATTTAAATATCGTTTTATTAAATAATTTCTTATAAGTTCCTATAAATAATTCAAATAACAAATTTAAATATTCAGAATTCAACGGCTGAAAATCCGGGTCGTTACATTCCTTCCCCCTTAAAATAATTTCGTCCTCGAAATTGCTAAGATAGGAAATGATGCTACATACCCTATTAACTAGTTCCAAAAATCTTTCTGTTCACTTCTTAACTTCAGTTTAACTGGACCAATTTGTTTCAATTAAAATATTAATTTATTCTTACTAACGAAAATTTTCAAAAATTCTGAAAATTTTCTAACACTTTGAATTCTGAAAAAAATCGGCAGCATCTCCTTTGCGCGGCTCAATCGATACAACCACAACTCGCCTTTCTAGGCCTTCTCCAATCCAAAAGAAAATAAAAAAGCCAAGCGGCTAGCCCCATAGGCTCATAAAACCATCAAACTCAAGTAATATTGTAAACATGTACCTTTTTGTCGGGCACAAATTCCATCTCTTACATTTGCTTCCATTAAGTATATGCTTAGCATATATCCATTTCCAGTAGGTTTCAAACCAATCCAACTTCCAGTTTTGAAATCTCTAATCAACTTCTAATTAGTTCACTTCCATTCTATCGATTCCATTTAATCTTAATTTCAGAATCAATCCACTTATTCAGCTTGAGTTTCAATTTCCATTTAACTTAAGTTAAATTTCAATCCATTTGATTTACTTCCACCATTTCAATTTATTCGACTTATACAAATTAAATTTTAATTTTTAGAACTCAAATTCCCGGGTTTTATTTCAAATTAGTATGAAATCATATATATTTATACACATATATTTATAATCAACTCAATTCAAAACCTTTGAATTTATAAAACAACTTTATTTTTCTCAAACAATTTCCATTAATAAATCAACTATGGTAGCAATCCGTCACTCAGAAACTCGAAAATGAATACTGATAAAGTCGCAATCCATTATCAGAATTATTTTCTCGCCACTGAAGTGATTTCAGTGCTTAATCCCTTTAAAAATCCATTTAAAAACCATTCTTGTTCAAAAAAATCCTTCAAAGTAACGTTATATTACTATAAAAATACTTCAAAAAAATATTTCTGAACATCTGGGATTCAAATTCTAGAATTCTGGTTTGAATTTAATTTCAGTTCATCTTATTTATGTATATTTTCCATATACAAGTTATATTTGGTTATATATAACCATTTAAATATTTCATAATTCCATTTGATTGTAATGACAATCAATCAAATCAATAATTTTAGAAAATTATTTCTTTATACCAGAAATAGTTTTGGGCAAAATTATTTTATTTACCCATTTTAGAACAATACCATATCGAATAGCTTTGTTAGAGAGTTTAGAAACGCCTATCGATACAGTTATACATCCTATATCGACCAGAATTCATAAACCACTCAACAAATCAATCAATACAATATAAAACAATTTTATATTCAATCTACAAATACGCGCTCATATATATACACTCAAACTCAATCTAGGGAATTACTAACCCCATCTCTATTGAGTCTCGCCACAGAGCCAAGGTTACCACTCAACCTCGCTCTAATACCAAATGTAATGGCTCGAATTTCAGTACCCTTTGGGTCGACTAATAACACAACACGCCCAACCCAAATTGCACAAAAATACGAATCTAGAAAGAAGTTAGAGGATGAGAAATAGAAAGAAAGAAATATTAGAATAGAAGAAAACGAAGATCACAAACTCATAGCGGAAACAAATAAAATATATTAGATAACCTAAACTTTGAAATACAAATCAGTAACTTTATATACATACCATTATCAGAGCACAAAAGTTATCCATGGAACAGTTATAAACACCTGTTTCCAGATACAACATAGTACACAACGGAAAATATGATAATCTATAGCTAACTGGTGAAGCCTCCTGCTTCGAGCTCCTCCAAGGGAATCTGAAAAATCCCGACTACTTGACTGCCCGAACAAATTTGGGCACCCAAGAGTTTAGGGAAAACGAAAACAAAATAAACTCTGGGCCAGTCATGGGACTGGTGTGAGTAAACTCCAACCATTTGTTTAACTTTTAAAAATCCTTTCGAAAGAAAAGATAATTGTAAGACCGATCCACACATAAACGCAAATGGTTTTTACCTTACGATAACCAAAAACATTTTGATATCAAAATCTGGTGATATTATAATAGTGTCTAAATCAAATAAATAGAATCTAGCGGAACACTTGCATCTCACGCTCCATATATATTATAAAATCAAAAACCACAGGGCTCTTATTGGAGATTGGATTTCCAACATAACAAGGTACGGAACCACCTTCCGATAGTGTATCTCTAGAGGCGAGTACACTGGGTTCAACAAGAACTTCTTGCAAACCGGCCCACACATGACCGACCACTCATTTCACTTGAGTGTATCGAATGTATATCACCAACGGTTGGGATCGACAACCGTTTCCCGAAAGGGACATCATCGATAGGCTAAAGAAGCAAATGAAATTTCTCTAGATAGGTGATTATACAATCTAATGGGAGCGACCCACATAGCCATGCTGCCTGCCCGATTTTTGACAAATTCCGGGTTGTGAGGCTTGAGGTTTGAATTATTTTCCAGAACATCTGGCCACCATTCACTTTGAATGCCACATCGTCAGATTCATCGGAAATCACTAATTTACTCCCACAAAAATACTCAGCTTGTTAGGCTAAAGAAGTTTCCCTTCTTTGCCACCAACTTCGTACGTTTGAAGGAATCAACGTACGTAATCCCTTTGGAAATACTCTGTCAGACACTCGTCCTTACAAGTTGTCCTGGGTTTGAACAAACCAAAGGCATCGTTCTATTAATCCATCTTGGGCAATTTCTACCTAGGGTTAACAGAGCAGCCCTTGCATTTTTCTCCGTCTTCAATTATCTCCAGCATACGTTGATACGTAATGCTTATACCAATACAGGGTGGTTTTCAGATATTAAATCTGATCCCGGACTCTCCATACTGACAACGGAGGTATAAAATAAATTAAAACTTTGATAGTCGGTGATTTAACTATCAAAGAAACATCCATACAATCAACGGTCCTATTTCCAAATGGAAATCCTACTGATCAAGCATCAAACAACACTGGCCACTTTTTATATTAATTCCTTTTTATATTATCGTTTCAAAAATCCATTTTTCACTCTTCCATATCCTTTCAAATCTCAGTCTCGATTCTTAGAAGACATTTCTAACGTCATCATTCCTATATTCGAGAAGATATCTCTTATTCCAATTTGAAAACATTTCTTTATATTAATATATTCTTATTTCTATATTTTAGAAAATATACTTTATTAACATTGGAAAAACGTTTCCAATTATGATTCCTTACTTCTAGTTATCATTTTTTTTTAAACTTAGAACTACCTCTGATTTACTTTGGAAAATGTTTCCAAGACCTTTTCATTTAGTCAAACCCATGTCACATAATAAACATCGTTCCTATAACTCAATTCATTAATTATTCATTTACTAATCGAATCCCTAACCAATCTTCACTACCGAACCCTAACCATTCCTTAGTTAATTATGTAGTCAATCAAGTTGGGGTATAATTACCTCTCAGACCTTAACTAAACAACATTCTCAACTTTGAAACAGTCAAAGCTCACAATTTCAAACAAAACATCGCTTACTCGACTTTCGGATTCAATATAAGAATCCACTTCCTTTACGGAAAAACATTGATTATAACGGTAGCGTTAAAATCGCTGTCTCCAAATATTTGATTTATAAAACATTATTTTTAACAACAACGTTACAATCGCTGTCTAGAATTATAGAACATCTATTATAACAACAGCGTTAAGACCGCTATTAAGATTTACAAAAAACATTTATTATAACGGCAACGTTAAAATTTTTGTTTAGAGCTTTACAAAACATTTATTATAATGGCAGCGTTAAAATCGCTATTTAGAATAAAGTACCATGTGCAACGCACATGCTTCCGTTGTTCATTTCTAAAAGATAGTCAAAATTTCTGAATTTAAACAATGCAGACATATGCCATTCTGTTTGTCGAAACCTATAAGATAAAGGTTATATAAGGATAAAAATCCGCTCTCCACCCTTTTTACAACAAAACCTCTTTCCTTGGATTTTATTTCAAAAATCCATTTATCAATGTTTAACATAAAACTATCATATGTGTTTTCCTTTAAACCATTATTCACTTAAATCGTGAATATATTTCTTTTCACATAATCTAATCCATTTGATTTACCATATCAAATACAAATTCCATTTTATAACTTTATTTACCATGGTTTATAGAAAATCTCATTATTTAGGTCACAACTAATGCAAATCCAATAATATAAATGTTGAGGAATCCAGTTGGATCCATCCAACCTGTTTCCCTGCATCCACAGATGTTAATCAACATAAATAATATTAATTTCACATCAATATAAAATGTCAGAACTGATAATCGATTAACGATGTAATCATATCAACCATTTCAACCAATTTTATCAACTATTCAACCAATCAACCATTGCACAGTATAAAATTACTATAAATAAATTTAAAGCTCATTTATATAAAAATATAAACAAGACAAGGTTAGTGAGTTTACTCACATTGGTCCGTAATTGCCGTTTTTGCCCTTTTTGTTTCATTTCAAATGAAATAGACTTCTAATTTTTTCTATGAGATTCCATTAACGCTATTCTCCGCCACTGTAGTATCCGCAATGTAGATACGGATGCTACAATCCCAAGGTGCATTATTTGTTTTACCCTGAACATGCCGACGGGAGTTTCATGGAAGCTTGTTGCAGTTTGTCTGTCTCCAAGTAATGATGTTGAACATATATAAGCCTAATTGAAACCATCTCCACTTGTAGATCCAGTGTTTCAAAACACATGAACCCGAATACTTCCTTTGCCCAGCTAAACAACAAACCACGCTAATCCACGCTTCAGGAAAACTGTCCAGACCTCCTACTCCACCAATTCCCAACTCCAAACCAATTTTTCCATTATCGTGAACTTCTTCTTCCCAGTCTACAGTCCTCACCTTTACTTCGTTCTACACCGTTCAACCAAACTAACCCCATCAAATTGCGTACAACACCACCCAACAAAAACCACTTTGCCATATTAAAATCCCCACTTCACAACATTTAAATTTCCTCTCTGATTTCAGTTTGGACTTATAGCTTCAAACATGCTTCATCAAATTCACCTTCGTTTCACTACAAATCTTAGGAATGACCTCCACCCAATTGTAACAACCCGAAAATCTGAGCCAGTTTAAATTTTTTATTTTGGCAATTTTAGCGAATTTTGATTATTTAAAATAGATTATTTTAAATAATATCGACGAGAAATTTATTTTGAATAGAATTCGATGTATATATTATATACGTCGTCGTTAGAATATAAATATTTATATATAACTATAAATAGAATTGAAAATGGCGCGGTAGTTCGATAATTCGATTTCAAACTTCAATTGAATGTACCGGGTGCATAACAATCCAGATTTTAGTGAAACCAAAAATAATGGAATCTAATTGTGAATATCTTTCCAACGAATCCGACAGATCAAAATTTCATAGCGGGAATCAAAAGATATGTCCAGTTGAAAATTCTGAATAGTCGCTATGGAATTCAGGCCCTTAAAAATAGACATTTTGCAAACGACCTCGGATTTTGACGAAACCACTTTTGTTGGGTCCGTGATGTCAAATTATTGCTAGATTCCAAATTTCATAATTTTCTGAATCAATATGTGAGCGTGGCAAAGGGAAACGCATTTGACCAGTTTCAATTGATTTTAATCGACTGGAAATTGGCCATTTTTCCAACGGTCTCAGAATTCGACGAAACTAGTTTTGTTAGGACCGTATCGTCAATACGAAGCTAGAAAATATTTTTCTGGAATTTTTCTAGTTAGTATGTGACCCCGGTAATTTGAAATGTACGTTTAAAATTCAATATAGCGATTTAAATGTAAATTCAACGGAAACTGATTCAAACGATCGAGTCAGCCAACAATACATATCCCATTGTGTTCGGAATGGGGGTAAAACGCTATGGACGATAGGCGGTGGGCCTCGTTTAGAGGTCAAAAATAAAAGTTGCTTTTTAATGATAAATAAAATAATTAAAAAAATAAAAAATATATACTTCCCCTTCCTTTTTCTTCTTAACCTGGCCACCCTTTATTTTTATTTCGAATCGAACTCTCAGAGGAAAAAAAAAAGAAAAAAAACGACGAAGACGACGGGCGGAGCCCTCCCTCCCTCGCGATCGACGCGGCCTCCTCCATGCCGCCGCCAGACCTTCATCGCGGCCCCCCTAGCGCCGCTGCCACAGACGATTCCCCCCTCCCTCTTCTTCTCCCTGGCGCCGCCGCGCCAAGCACAGCCCCCCCATCAGCAATCGAGCACCGCGAAGCCCCCCTCGCCTGACCTCCGCCGCCTCCACCGATCTGACCACCCACGTCAGCGCCCCATTGCCCCACTCCGCCACCAAATCGCAGCAACTCCTCCCCGCTTCGAACGGTGAGTTTTCGTTTTAGTTTATTGATTTTAGTTGTTTTATAAAACTGAAATTCTTTATTACTTAAAAACTGATTTTTTTATTTGTTATTAAAACTGAAAAGATTAGATTTTTAATTTAGGAAAAGTTTAGATTTTGAAATGTAAAAAGGTATGATTTTTTTTTATGATGAAGTTTATATTTTTAAATATAGAAAGACTAGATTTTTATTATAGTAGATAAGATATTTAAAATAAAAATATGATTTTTATATCTTTAAAGTATCAAAAATATAATCTTTAGTGTATAGAAGATGTAAAAATATGATTTTTGGTTAGGTAGAGAGTTAAAAATATAATTTTTACTTGATAGGAATATTAAAAATATCATCTTTATATGTGTAGAAAAATAAAGATGAGATTTTATAAAGATGAAATCTTTAAAATTTGAAAAGGCGAAAACTATATTTTAGAAAGGCGAAATCAATATTTTTGAAATGGAATTTTTATCTATATGACACCATGGTAAAAATTCGATTTTTATCTATAGGATAACAAATTAAAAATTCGATTTTTATCTATAGGATAGCAAAGTAAAAATTCGATTTTTATATATTGAATAGCAAAGTAAAAATTCGATTTTTAAATATATGTAGTGATTATAGAAATATGATTTTTAAAAATTGAAAGTAAACAAATAAAAATGTGACTTTTATTTTAAAGACATCAAAATATAAAAATGTGTGATTTTTATATATGTAGTGACTACGGGCAACGAAGATGATAAAAGGCGAGAATGAAGAAGATTTCTATAAATGAAGTGTCGTGAAGTTGGATAGCTATTGGTGAGAACTTCTCACTCAAATCTCTTTTTCTAGTTATATATGTACTAGGATGCAGACGGTGCTTAGTAGCACCCGACACCCGTCATCCACAGACCATGGATGGCTTGTTTGTTAAATTGTTTGGTTGTGTAGTTGGTTAGTCTATTTGGTTTGAATTGAATTGTTTGGTGAAATGGAATGGATTTGATTGATGTGTGAATGGCGTGGGCCTTCACTAGACCGGGGATAAGGCTAGGCCTCGTCCCGTTTCTAGTATCGTGCCGTTATGCCGCCGAAATTTTCTAAAATATGTTAGAAAAATAAAAATATCATTTTTATTGTGTAAATGAAATGAATAGAAATTCATATGTTAAAATAAAATATATTATCGTTAAAAATATAGTTTTTAACGTGAAAGTGAATAAATGAATATTTATAAACAAATCGGCCGATTTGTTTATATACACTGATTTGACTGATATCGATTGGGTCGATAAATTTTACACGTCGCCCAACTACACAACTAAAATCTGTGTTTGATTGTTTGAAACCCCACACGGGTGTTGGGATGAAATTTGAAGTTCACTCATCCTGATTGATTAAATATGTCGATCGATTGATTGACAGACTGTTATAAGCGTAAGATATCTATATTTGATGCTTATACAGTGTAGTGCACTTTGGTTGATGGTTGATTATTTTTCAATGCTATTATATACATGTGTTGTATGGAATCCATATAATTAACGTTATATGGTGATGATTGGGCCTCATTCCAATCGGGAAAATAATGAATATTATAAAAGAAAATTCATGTGTTGAATATAAAAATAGTCATGTGTTGACGATGTTCATGTGTTGAGTGAAATATTTTATACAATGAAATTTACATCTTTATCATATTTAAAATTAGAACTACTTTACGGTTGAAGTCTAATTGAAAATCAAACGATAGAAACCACAGTTTTATAAAATATTCTACATAACAAAAATAGTGATGTGTTGACAGTACTCATGTGTTGAGATTAGTCGTGTGTTGAAAGAAATATAGATTCATGTGTTGAATGGGATAAATATTCATTTGTTGAATAGAATAAAGAAGTTGTGAAAAATATAAAGCCGTGTTGATTAGTTTTGCGCCATTTTGATGTGAACGATATTTATATCGATTTTATTCAAATTGAAATGAATATTATAGCGAATTCGAATTGAAAAGAAAACGAATTTGAATTGAATATAAAAGGACTTCGAATGGACTTGAATATAAAACAAATTCAAGTTGAATTGAAAACGAACTGAAATTTAATTGAATTCGAATCGAAATTAAATTGAAATCAATTTGAATTGAAACGAATTTGAATTTGAATTGAATTGAAACGAATTTGAATTCGAATTAAATAAAATGGAAATGAATTCGAGTTGAATTGAAATCAAATCGATTTGAAATTGAATATAGAAGTTGAATTGTTTTAGAAACGAATTTAAAACGATTTATAAAATTCGTTTTAAATAGAAATCGACGAAATATATATTATATATATTATATATATAATATAATGGCCCGAATAGAACGCGCCGCGCCGCGGTAGTTCGTGAATTTGGACCATTTATTTCAAACGGACATTACGGGAGATCCGACCGTCGGATTCTCCTAAAACCGGAACCGTTGGGTTCGTATCGAAAAGAGCTTTCCAATGAATATTAGAAATTTGAAATCTAACGGTTGGATTTGGAATTATGTCCAAATCAATTTTAGAAAAGGTCGCTGTAAGTGCAGTTCGATAGCCATTGATGGAAATCGACTGTACGGGCCTTGATAAAATTATCAAAAATATCCATAATTTGTGTAAAATCGTAAGAAATGATTTGGGAAGAATTGGGCTGAAAAATTCCGTATTTGAAAAGATAAAAATAGGTTTTTATCGAAATGAACTAGTTGTGAACTAGGATTAAAATCAATTTATTTTTGAAACAAATAAATTGAATTTGAAAGTGATTTTAAAAATAACCAATATTCCCAATATGTGGATTGGACTGGAGTTGAATCGAAATTATCTTTGGAATATTTCGATGTTGGATTTCGTGACTATACAAATATTGTTATGGGGATTTGAAAGATATATTTTATATCGTTATTTCCAATACGATATTTGGTGGTTTCAGAATTTGATATTGAATATAAGCCGGTATATTTTCTATTCAGAGCCTTGTATTTAATATCAAATGTGATTTGGGTTTATCGTGGATCGTGTTTTAGATGACATTGGTTCTTTAACCCAGTTAAAGGCAAGATGTTGATTTTTGAAAAGATTAAAACTAAGTGGAGTTTTAATGAATCTTTAATTAGATTGAAAAGTGAATTGATAATTTAAATTATCAAACCTGAAAAGTGATCGAGAGTGGAGTATCACCAGTTTGGCTCCAAAGCGATAGTTAAATCTTTGATTAGATTTGAACGTGAAATGGTAATTAATTTTACCGATAACACAGTGGTGTTAGATGTGGAGTATTACCAGTTTTCTCCATGGGATATATAGGTTGGGATTGGGAAATAAAATAAATAATTACTTCGGTGTGGTTCGCTAATCCCGACTAGTTTGAAATGATATCCAAAGGAAGATTAAAGAATAAATTTAGAAGAATTTATCTTGGATAAAATTAATGGGAACCTTTCCCTAAGAATGTGATTTTGTGAATAAAAGAATATTCTGAATTGGAATGAGGCGTTTGTTGTGTTTGTGTAACATTTGTTTATCATATACGTGGGTTATTCAGAAAGGCCGGGTTTATACCCATTCTGAATAACCGATTCGACGAGATGTCAAAGATGAAGACGGTGGTTGAAGACCGGAAGTCTTCACATCGTTTGGGTGATTACTGATGATCTTGATTGGGCTGTACACCCAGGATGAGGGAAACAGTTGGTGATCGTCCAGACGTACTTGGAGATGGATGGATATGCGAGGAAAGTGCCTCCGGTTTCGTTCAGACCCAGAACGAACTTGTAAATGGATTGTGTGTCTGACATTGGATTTTATTCTGTGTTGATTGATCTCTATTAAATATACATCTTTTTGGCGGCGAAGAATTTATTCTCTTGCTTAACGCCCTTCTCTGAGACATACGAGCTCAGAGGTTGTATATCGATGGACATCAGTCGCATGGAATGAATTGCCTGTGTGGCACGCGTAAGTGGCAATTGATCAAGGCTTCTGTTGAAAAGCAAAGTCTTGTGGTTGATGATCAAAGCACGGCCTGTGTGGCGCAGCTTTGTGTATAACGTGAATTCGCGAGCCTCACACCTCGGTATGAGTCAAAAACGGGATAGTGACTACAGGGAGAGCACGACGTTTCTTTCTAGCTAAGGTGGTGTCAGTGACCTACCAGCCCTGACATTTATATACTTTTCACCTGTGTGGTTGTTGGATACGAGGCGCCTCGGATATAGGTCTGTAAGGACCGGGAAACGTGTGTTCAGGAATTGCCAATCCTCAAAAGTAAGAGAGGACCGGCCCTGAAGATCCAAGGATCATAGTGGGGTCCTGAGGCATTTGCTAGAGTGTCTCGAATCGGAGAGGAGCTTGCCCCTTGCCTCGGATCATGACGGAAATCCAATTTCCAATACGTGATAGTGCGGTTTTATTTGTAGAACCTAGTATGGCGACATAGTGGTATGGGTCATTCATGCCGCCTATGATTGATATTTATGATTGAAATTGTTTTGACACTATACACCTATAATAGTATCAAATAATGTGTTTTAAACGTATCAAGCATGCTTTGGCTGTTATAAGGTAAAAACCCTATCCTCCGGCTTGCGTTGCATTGTGTGATGGGACCTGGGTCTTATAACAGCTTCATTTTTCTTTATTTAGCATTGCGCTGTTTGTTTTATGCACTGGTATTCTTGGGAGGAAACCCGTTCCGTGTTATACGGCGTGGTCCCTTGATTTACCTAACTTTAAAAATAAAAATTAATAACTGTTTTAGTTCTCACACCAGTCACACGACTGACCTGGAGTTTATTGTTTTAACCTAAACTCTGGGTGCCCTTATTTTCCGCACGGGCAGCTAGTAGTTTTGGTTTTGCAGATTTATATTCATAGGATCCTGATTTACAGCTGGAACGATGCTCGGAAAGCTCTGTATCCGTGTATCTCTTCTAGTTGTATATTGTATTATTTTCCGCTGCGATGTATTTAAATGTAATTTAAATCTATGATATTTATCGAATGTAATTTATTCATTTATACTCTGTATATTCTTGTATCTGATGGAATTGTTATAATTACAATGAAATGTTCTTCTGTATGCGTTCTATTTTTTCTTGTCCTCAATTCTATCCGTGCTTTCCTTAACGGGGAAGTTCGGGTCGTCTCACTAATACATCCGAAAACCGTTCCCAATTCATATCCTACCGCTCAGCAACACAAGCTCCTCACCCTTGCTCTTCACATGTCCATAACCAGGCACGCACGCTAAACTTTTTCCCCCAAAAACTTCATTCAAGTTACTCCATTAATTTACATTAACGCCAGGTTGTCATCTTCTATGGCACTTCCACCACAATCATCCCAGCATCGGACTGGACACAAGCCTCCCCTCAACAATCCTGTTCCTTCTTCATCTCAACCCCCTCATCTTCATCACAGCGACTACATGGGACCATGACATCGAGTGTTTCCAGACCACATCAAATCATCACCATAGATGCGCCTTACTCCAGTAAACATCTCGCACCCCTCAAATCCCCCTAAATAGATGATCAACCGCATGCCCAAAACACAGCCCTAGCCGCTGCTCAACTCCGACACCCAAGCTAAACCCCATCGCACCATTCAGAAAGTGTCCCAAAGCGAAGACAATCCTTCCGGTAACTCAAGAAATAACTCTTTGAATTTATGAAAATTTAATCGAATTTGCTGAATTTCGAATTGGCGATTTGGGTGTTATGGGACTTTCGTAAGAGGGAAAATAATCGGCTTTGATTTCCTTTGGAATCAGAAGAGGAACACGCTGTTCACATGAAATAAAATAGGAGAAACAAAAGATTTGGTTTTTTGTTTTGAGAGAAGTTCGTGATAGATGAAAGAGAGAAGGTCGGCTTTCTTTATATATAGTGATTTGGGAAACGTGATACTCATGGTGTCCAATAGCTTGGCAAGCACGGTGTTTAATAACTTGGCGGTCACTGCTTCTCTTAC
Source organism: Allium sativum (assembly GCA_030737875.1). Lineage (NCBI taxonomy): Eukaryota > Viridiplantae > Streptophyta > Magnoliopsida > Asparagales > Amaryllidaceae > Allium > Allium sativum. The sequence goes on along the minus strand of CM060912.1, from coordinate 657,512,225 downwards.
CTTGGCACACACGGAATTGAAGAAAACGTAGGAGCAGGCAGTCTAAACCTTGCACGGTAAGGTAAGGTAATATATGTATATATTATTATATTATTTTATTTTATGTATATGCTTTCAACTTTGGCTTTATGTATATGAATTGTATATATCAATCTGGTATACTGTGAAACAGCATGGTGCACCGTCCCCTGAAATGAATTTACGCAATTTCCATAAAGGAGCCAACGCATTGATAGTGTACATGAGGTCGTATTCTAAAATATACCCAAGCAATCAATGTCGATAAAACTTTAAACTATGATGAAATGTGGCATTCTCGTAAATTTAAATGATGCTTGGTTGACAGAAAAACATTTCATTTATATAAAAGGGTGTGAGACTTGTATGGTTAAGTTAAACAGGCACGTGTGGCTTTTATATGTTTAAGTTTCATTTTAAATTATATTTTAAATTTTACGTTTAAATATCGTTTTATTAAATAATTTCTTATAAATTCCTTTATATAATTCAAATAACAAATTTAAATATTCAGAATTCAACGGCTGAAAATTCGGGTCGTTACATTTAGTCTCAAATTATCAAATCCTTTTTTATTCGTAATTCTATTTGAATTATATTTTCCAACGCATGCGTACAAAAAGGATTATAATTAGTTACATAAAATAAGATGCACAATTCAGTCGTATACATATACCAATATAGCAGATTTATACATATTTTGCTCGTAACCAAAATTAAAAATAAAAATGTAAAATCCGACGTTGAAAGGGAAAAAGAGGACCAAAAGAATATCTTATTAATTTAAAAGGAATCAAGCAATATCATAAACCATTATATATAAAAAAAATCCACTTACCTAGAGCGCGTTCTAAGATTTGAATTTGATTTGGATCTAGGTTTGTTATCTGTTTTTCTTAGATTGAATCTACAAATTTGTTTAGATAGAAAATCTAGACATCTAAATCTTGAATCCGTTGCTTTTTCCTCTAAATCTCGAATCAAATAACCTAAATTTAATATATTTTATATTTTGAAGAATTTGGAGGAGAGTAGGAATAGCAAAGCTCCAGCACCCTCACAGAAAATATGAGTTCAAGTGCTAGGCCCTGTATGTTTATTTATAGATGTCCAGACAAACCACACAAGTCGAATATATATTAATATAAATCCCTTCATTCAAATCAAACCCGATTAAGGAGTCATGTATTTAAAAAAATCGTTCGAGGACAACATGGGTTTACCCATGCCCATGCTTGAGCCAATCCAGCCCCCATATGGGTCGACTCAGCTGAAATATGGGTCAACCCATGCAATTTAAATGAAATCGCTGGGTCCCCATTTTGTTTGTGATTTATTTGTTGCTCGTTTTGATTAATTTCGTATTTATTTCTAGATCGTTTTTGTTTGTTTTTATATTTTGTTATATTCTTTTCTGCTTTTGACATGGGTACAAATTTCAAATTCAAACGCATAATTGAGAAAACGAATAAAGAGAAAAAAGAGGAAAATGAACGAATAGCAAATATGTGTGTATACTTTGAATTTTATTTATTTATATTTACACAAGAATTCAAATGTTATTTTTAACGTTATATTCATTTTCTGTTTTATTACCTATGCATTAATATTCTTCTATTTTCAACATGCTTTAAAATTTAATTTCATGTCGTACCATTTCAAGAATTAGCACGTGCATACTCATTTTAAATTAGAATGTTACTTAACATCATAGAATTCTGTGTGATTTAATTTCATTTGTGAGGCATGTTTATTTTCGAATTTAAATGAGCGTTGCCTCTTACATTTATGTATATATGTATTTACTGTTTACTCACATTTCTCGTTCACATTTGAAAGCATGTAATTAATTCTGAAAAGGTAACTCACATGTAAATACACATTTCTCGTTCTTACATTTTAATTCCTCCATTAAGACTTTTTATGATTACCGCTCAAGTTTTATTGTGTACTCACATACCAAAATAATTCCTCATACCTTTACCAACAGTCCATGCACACTACTGGAACCATTCTTACTAAATTATCTTTAATTTAATAAATTTTTTATTCTCAAAACTTTTCCTAGAAGTAAGAAAAGGATTATGCACTTTAACTCAGTTGGAGCTCTTATTTATTTTAACACGCATTTCTTATTTAAGAGGAATTAATAAGATCGAGTTTCTATAAATCTTTTCTAAAGAGGACTTTTGTGTTTTGTGTAAAGAAAGAGGAAACTTCATTATTTCAATATATTTTTATATGTTTGTTGAAATTGGTATCACAAAATATGGCGTTTCACTTATATTTTGTTCACCTTTTTCGCTGCACCTTTCCTTGTTACTTTAACAAAACATGTTTACTTACAAACTTATAGATTCATAAAAACTTATCTTATAATTCTTCTTATTTTGATAAGTTAAAGTGTTTCACAATCTGTTCTTTATGAAAAAATTCTTTTACTCAAGATCGCCTAGCACCATATATGTCTAATTCATTTATAATCACAGTTTCTCTTAACCACTTATATTGCTTAACACCACAACTTGCTTACGCACTTTATTCTTTTGAAAACAAATTTGCATAATTTTCTCAAAAATTATTTTAATGCAATCTTAATATTACAAACCGGTAAACTTCAAAAATTGTAAACTTTTTAATTTGAAACTTGAAAAACTCTTGTAAAAGTGTTTTTCCATATCTTTACTTTTTCAAGTTATATCAAAAGTCTAATTGTGGGACAAGTACAAAGTGGTTTCTTAATTTTTCATTCCCAAATCCTTTGCATCAAAATATTTTTCTATATCCAAATTCTTTTTCACGCTAATTCCTCCAAAGCTATCCGAACTGAAATGTAAGTCTAGCGCCACTTTTGTGCCAAATGTGTGCATATATATAAATTTCTAATCAATTTTCCCTCTTGCACTTCCTTAATTTACCAGACTCTACTGCCCTATCCACTAATCTGAAATACCAAAATTTTAGATACTAACACACGGAATCTTCTCTCTTATTTTTTTTTTTCAAAACATATTGCACACTTTTTCCCTCTAGCCACTCATTGGCATATTGTTCTCAAATCCATTACCGTTCCCTTAGTGTACAAAACTGGTATCCCAACTTTCTCCATGTGTTGCTTCACCTAATTAGTTGGTTCCTATATAGATCTAGGTGTATATATAATATATTTATATGTTAAAAATACAAATATGTTCAATCATTATCTATATAGGAATATGATACCTAAGCTCTGATACTAGATATAACAACCCAAATTGCAGCAGACCCGAATTTTTCGTAAAATACTAAAATCCAAGTCCATTGAAACTCAAGTTTATTTGTCTAGTATCTAGAAGAAAGGCAAAGATAAATATATTAGAGCTTACAACAAATATCCCATAGCGGAATAAAATGAAATATAATAATAGGTAAATACTTACCATAATAATGACATCATCTAGCAAGTGTATCTAGCAATGCGACTAAATCCCTATTTCTCACTAATCCATTCCTTTATTTCTTTTATTACTTGCAATTATGTTTTCCATTTTTCTTACAAACCAAACTATAGAAATATATTCTCTTTTTCCTAACCAATCAATCTAGGCTATTTCAAACTTCATGGTTTGATCATTATACATAAATTCCTGTTTTCAATTTTATATTTTCAATTTGACATGACTACAGTAAATTTGGACATAGTTGGGTTTGTACCCCTTTTTCTTTTAACTCTAATAATTTCTATGTCCATTCCTTCTAAATCAAAAAGGTGATTTTTAACAAATAAGTATGGAATTCTCAGATTTTCCATTCAACTATAAAATTACTATACATAATATAAATTATGTCATGACAACCTGTGTCACAATTATTTGACGAGTCTTATCAAGTTTGCCTATTATCAGCTTAAGTTCCCATTTTATTACTATTTTGGAATCACATGTTCATTTAGCCTCAAATTATCAAATCCTCTTTTATTCATAATTCCAACTGAATTATATTTTCCAACGCGTGAAAACAAAAAAGATTATGATCGGTTGCATAAAATTAGACGCACCATTCAGTTGTATATATATATATACTAATATGGTAGATTTATACATATTTTGCACGTAACCAAAATTCAAAATAAAATTGTAAAATCCGACGTAGAAAGGGAAAAAAGGACTAAGAGGATGTCTTATTAATTTTACCGGAATAAAACAATATCATATACCATTATATAAAAATAATAATAATTTAAATCCACTTATCTGTAGCGCGTTCTAAGATTTGAATCTGATTTGGATCTAGGCTTTTTATCTGTTTTTTCTTAGTTTGAACTACAAATTTGTTTGGATGGAAAATATAGACATCTAAATCTTGAATCCATTGCTTTTACCTCAAAATATTTAATCAAATAACCTAAATCTAATCCAATTTTGTTTTTGAAAAATTTAGTGGAGAAAAGTAATGGTAGAGCTCCAACACCCTCTTAAAAAATACGAGTTCAAGAGCCATGCCTTGTAGATTTATTTATAGATGTCCAGAAAAAGCATGCCCCTCGGATTTATATTAACGTAAGTCCCTCTGTTCAAATCAAATCTGGTACAGAAATAGCATAAAATATTCGAGGCCCATTTCTGGGTCGACACAGCCCCTATATAGGTTGACCCATGGGTCGATCCAACTGAAATATGGGTTGACACATGGAATTTAAATCAAACCTCTGGATCTTCGTTTTGTGTGTGATTTATTTGTTGCTTGTTTTGTTCCATTGCGTATTTATTTCGGGTTCATTTTTATTTGTTTTTGTATTTTGTTATATTCTTTTCCATTTTTGACATACATCCAAATTTCAAATTCAAATGCATAATTAATATGCACGTATACTTTGAAATTTGTTAATGTATATTTACATAAGATTTCAAACATTATTCTTAACATTATATTTATTTCTTGTTTTATTATATACGCATTAATTTTCTTCCATTTTCTGTACGTGTTAAATTTTAATTTCAAAAGCGTATCATTTCTATTATTAATATGCGCGTACTCATTTTTAACTGAAATGTTGCTTAACGCTGTTAAATTCCCCGAAATTTAATTCCATTTGTGTCACATGTTTATTTTCAAATTCAAACGTGCGTTACCTCTGATATTTATGTTTATATATATTTATATGAAATAAATATACATACATGTGTATTCATATGTGTGTTACCTTTTCAGAATTAATTCTCTGCTTTCATGTTTTAACTTAATTCTCATTTATGACTCTTTTAATGCAAATAATGACGTGAATTGTTAATTAAAGAAACGTTGAAATTTAATGTTAACTACTTTCCTTTTCTTGATTCAATTCTTTTTATCACACACATTTGTTTTCGAATTTCAAATGCACATTACTCATGTTATTATTTTGAAATTTTATTACTTAAAAAGTGAGGTGTTACATTTAGGCAGCTCAAGGAAGCTATGATAAAAATTTCAAGTGGAAATTCTCTAAGTGCATGGACCGATACCGGTCCATAGCCTATGGACTGATCTGTAATGACCCGCAAATCTGTACCCTTTGAGTTGACTAAATACCCCATATGTCCAACCCAAATTGCGTAGAAATACAAATCATTATGAAATAAAGAAGAACAAATATAGAAGAAGAATAGGAATAAAAACATAGAATCTCACATCGTAGTGGAATGAAACATAATACATAACAACTTTTGGAATTCAAAATTTTAATTGTATAAACATACCATTATCATAGTACAATACTTGCAACACAGCGAAAATAACAATAGCTATAGCCTCTTGCTCCAAGCTCCTCAATAAAATCCTAACTACTTGGTTGCCAATCAAATTCGGGCACCCAAGAGTTTAGGGTAAAACAAATCAAAATAAACTCTAGTTCAGTCATGAGACTGGTGTGAATAAACTTTAACCGCTTGGTTTAACTTTTAAAAATCCTTTTTAAAAGAAAGGATAGTCGTAAGACCGGTCCATTTATAAATGCAGATGGTTTTTACCTTACGATAACCTAAAACATTCTTTGAACCAATACTATTATGATATTATAATAGTGTCCAAATCAAATAAATAGCAATCTACCAGAACGCTTGCATCTCACGCTTCACATACATAGTATACAGTCAAAATCGCGGACTCTTATTGGATAATGAGTTCCAACTATGGGAAGGTATGGGACCATCTTCTGATAGTGTATCTCTAGAGAGGAATACACCGAGTTCAACAAGAACATCTTGTGTAACAACCCGAAAATCCCCGCCTTTTGAATCGACCGTAAACCTCACAGTCCGATCCAAAAAGAAAGAAATCCTTAAACTATTAACTTTGGGTATACAACAAATCAGAACAAACACAAAAGAAATTTTCATTGTTATTACAACAATATTACATTAGAGTACAAAATATATCAGAGTACACATAATTATTACAAAGCGGAAAAATATTATAGAATTGTAAATTACAATACAGCAGAAACATAAATAGTACAGTAAAAGACCTGAAATAATCCAGGATATCACGGGATCACGTGATCATGTCGTATAATACGGAATGGGTTTCCTCCATGTGAATTTCAATGCACATATAATAACCAAAAATAGACCTATGGAGCCTATGATGCAACAAATAATATGCAATTCCTCAAACTAGTCATTTAGGCTTCAAAATCTAATTAACTTTACAAAAGTTATTTCTTTGGACTTTATTCCCGATTTATTATTTCAAATCATTTGAAATACATATCTAGCTTTCATATCAAATTATCTTTCACTTTCGAATCTCAAACCAAATCACTTGGAAATTTAAATTCCAAAATATCATAATCAATGCATAACAAAACGTATGCATCCAAATATCAGGAGTTTTCTCCCATCAACATGGCAAAGGGCACATACCAACGTTCGCTAGATATATAGGTGTATCTCCCACTGACGGGACCAGACTACACTGACCAACCAATTGAGGTTAAGGTTCTGGCACCCATACTTTTAGTTATGGATTACTCGAATCTGTAGCCACATACTAAATCATTTTATATCCCGAAATGGAAAAATCATTAACACCAATAATAATAAATAAATCATATCTTTGATAATTTCCACTTCTAAATCTTTTCAAAATCATTATTATCCGTAACATCAACCAAATACGGTATATATCAATCAAATATCATTCTACTACCCAAGTAAGGTTCACATCAAGATCCATTAACCAGTAATTAGTGAATTACTTACCCAAGACTATTAAGGTTAAAACTATTTTCAAATCAACATTGTTTATGTTTAAGTGTCACATACCCAAGCAAATACATGCATATTAATTAAAAATGATGTTTTAACATATTAATCATCATTTAACATAATATTAAACTTGCATCATCAACCAATAATCATCACATAATTTAATTCAATTAACAAACAAACAGTTAATTAAAAACTAACGCTTTACTAGCTTCGGTTTCTCACTGTGGGTTCCACTCCGTCAATCTTTTTGGGTGAATGGAAAGTGGACTCTTACGCATGACTACTACACTCCTCCAATGCCTACAAATTTTTCTGGAAGCTTACGGGTCCGAGTTTTGAGGCTACGGTGGTTTTAGAACTCGAAGGACATAGATGTAGGCATACGGAGCAACCGAGAGGGGGCATGGGGTCCACGAGGGTTCGACCTTGAAGGGAGTGGGTTGTAGGGGTGCTTCGGGGTTGGATGTAGGCTGTACAGGTTAGAATCGGGCTGTGGTCGGGGTAGAGGGGTGAGAATTTGGGTGAAATTGAAGCTAATGGTGGTGATTTAGGTGCGGCGGCCATAGCTTGTGGAGCTTGGTCGGGATGAGAATTTGGGTGAAATTGAAGCTAATATTGGAGGAGGTGCGGCGACCATGGCTTGTGGAGCTTGGAGGAGGAAGGTTTTAAGGAAAAAAGTGAAAAAGAAAAGGAAGAAAGGAAGAAAAGAAGGGATGTTTTATAAAAGGGGAGATTACTTAGATAAATGAGTTGTCAAGTAGAGGTGAAGGAGGAAGTAATACACTTTGGTGCCTTGATTCATTGACACCTCATTTGGTGTATTTTCCTTTAAGGCTTTAGTTAAAATGTGAATGTGTTTTTGTTCAACCTTACGTCTAACACTGCATGATCAGACGTTAATTTCATTTAAACGAAATTTTGAACTCTAACATAAATTGTAATTCCGGATCCAACGGAGGTCTCATCGAGTTTGGAGTTCGTTTGACCCTCCGTTTAATTTTTAGTTGTGTTTTTTCTAAATTTGACTGATTGAGCTAATACGTGTTTATTTCTCGCATGCTCACATACTAACTCCAAAAATTATGAAATTTGGAATCTTGCCATTTATCGATGTTTTAGATCCGATAAAATTGGTTTTTTCGAATTCCGAGATCTTTTGAAAAATGTTTTTTTTAAGCTATTGAAATAGCATTAAATTATCGAATTTTTAAAATCGACTACAAATCCTTGTAAAATTAATTAAAATAAAATTTTAAACTAACCAAAAATTTAGGTCGTTACACTCTCCCCCGCTTAGAAATTTTCATCCTCTAAAAAGAAGGAAGACGTAAGCAAGTTTATTATTTAAAATATAATCTTTCAAAACCAATTTTGAAAATCTATTTCTTATTACGAATACACTCTTTCGTATTTGTAATACTCTTAACTCATTCTAGGGTATTATTAATCCCATCCCTAATGAGCTATTCTTCTAGGATGTTACTAATCCTATCTCTGATGAGTCTTTTCTTTCCGTTCTCATGTGTTGTACCCTAAAATTTTTGAATTAACCAAAACTCTGATACCAACTGTAACAACCCAAAAATCCTCGCCATTCGAATTGACCATAAACCACACAGGTCCAATCCAAAATGAAAAATCCTCAAACTGTTAACTTTGGGCATACAACACATTAGAACAAACAGAAAAGAACTTTTCGTAACATTGTTACAATATTACATTAGAGTACAGAATATATCGGAGGACATCATAAATAATAAATTACAATACAATATACAGTGGAAACCCTACGGTTGCACTTAACTTATTTTAAAATAAGGCATATCACGGGACCATGCCATATAACATGGAACAGGTTTCTTCCATATGAATGCCAGTGCACAAACAATTACCAAAAATAAACTTAAGGAGCCTACGATGAAATAAACAGTATGCAATTACTCAAACCACCCATTTAGGCTTAATTCCCAAAATTAGATTTTCAAAATCTAATAAACTTACAGAAGTTATTTCTTGGTCTTTATTCTCGATTTCTTATTTCAAATCATTTGAAATACATATCTAGCTTTCATATCAAATTAGCTTTCACTTTGGGATCTCAAACCAAATTACTTGGAAATTTAAATTTCGAAATATCTCAATCAATGCAAAAAAAAAAAAAATGTATGCAACCAAATATCAGGAGGTTTCTCCCATCAACATGGCAAAGAGCATGTACCATTGTTCGTTAGTTATATAGGTGTATCTCCCACTAACGGGCCAGACTACACCGACCAACCAATTTAGGTTAAGGTCATGTCACCCATACTTTTAGTTATGGGTTACCCGAATCTTTAGCCATATACTAAATCATTTTATATCTCGAAGTGGAAAAATCATTAACACTAACAATCACAAATAAATCAAATATATGATAATTGCTACTTCCAGATCATTTCAAAATCATCGAGTTTATTCCTCGAAATCCTCTCTGTTTTATAAAACATTTTTATAAATCATTCCCTATCCAAAATTGAGAATAACATTTCCTTTCTCTTATCAAAATCCCATTTCAAAACCATCAAAATCCCATTTCAAAACCATTCATTTAATTGAAATGAACCCAACATCATTGCTAAATACCTTATAGTCAAATCATTAAATAAATCACAAGGTGTTAGCATATAAATATCTCTATGCAACCCAATGCTAAATATAAAAGCATATTTGCTCATAAACTAGTCGAGCACAATCCAAACAATCAATCGACAACAATATATATAAAAAACCAAGTATATTTGTTTCATAATCCTTTCAAATCATTTATTATGATTTAACATAATTTCCCTTTTTTATTAATATAATAATAGTCTATTTTCAAAAATCCTGATTATAAGTATTTACGGGACCTGGTGCTGTTTTTATTCAAGTCTGATTTGGATTTATCTCATGATCTACTGATTGGATCTTAACATTCTTAGATTCATTTGAAAGCTCTCTTTATTTCAGACCCAACGTTTTCAGTTTCGGGATAATCTGATGGTCGGATCTCCTGGTACATCAGTTAGAACGGTCGACATTCGCGAACTGTCGTTGTGCGACGATTTCTATTCAAACCAAACTTCGATCATAATTAAATATCGAATCTAGTTTCTTCTAAGATAGTTTATTAGCTATATAATCACCATTGGAAATTATATTTCCATTTTCAACTTCAGTTTCAAATATTTCCAATAAATGGAAATTATAATAATATTTTATTATTAAAATAATATTATTTTTCAAACTTTATTATTTTAAGTCCAAATTTTCCTGATATCCGCTATAAAATAAATAAGAAAGTTTTGAAAAGGAATTCTTTTCAAAACGCTTCCCAAATACCCTAACCGAACTTCAGTTTTATCGATTATTATTCATTTTGAAATAAATCTTGAATAGGTCGTAATTACATAAAATTTAATTCAAATCAATTTGTTTCAATTACGAATATTCATCGTAATTTTATAATCTTTGTATCCATCCAAAATCGGATGCCAAATTCATACTTTTATTTTCACCTATTATTATATTAATATAATATTCACTAAATCATTATTATCCGAAATATGAACCAATAGGGTATATATCAATCAAATATCATTCTAATACCCAAGTAGGGGTCACATCAACATCCATTAACGAGTAATTAGTGAATTACTTACCCAAGACCATTTAAGGTTCAAACTGTTTTCAAATCAACACTTTTGTGTTTAAATGTCACATACCTAAGCAAAATACATGCATATCAATTAAAATTGATATTTTTAACATATTAGTCACCATTTAACATCATATTAAACTTGCATTATCAACCAATAATCACCACATAACTTAATTCAATCAACTAACAAACAGTTAATTAAAAACTAGCCCTTTACTAGTTTCGGTTTCTCACCATCGGTTCCACTCCATCAATCTTTTCGCCTGAATGGAAAGAGGACTCTTACACACGACTACTACACTCTTCCGGTGCCTACAATTTTTTTGGAAGCTTACGGGTCCGAGTTTTGAGGCTGTAGGGTTTTTAAAATTCGACAGACAAACTAATAGACATAGATCTGGGTATACGGAGCAAACGAGTGGAGGTATGGGGTCCATGAGGGTTCGATCTTGACAGGAGTGGACTGTAGAGGTGTTGTGCGGTTGGAGGTGGACTATTGCAGGTCAAAATTGGGCTGTAGTGGGGTAGGGGGTATGAATTTGAGTGAAATTGAAGCTAAGGGTGGTGATTTAGGGATTTAAGGAAGAAAGCTTAGACTTTTTAGCCTTTGTAAGAGAGGGGAGGCCACGACAAGGATGAGAAGAGGGAGAGGCATTGCTGGCCAGTGGGCAGGAAATGCTGAAGGGGCAGCGCAGGTTAGTGGAGGGAGGAAGTGCGGCGGCCATGGCTTGTGGAGCTTGGAGGAGGAAGGGTTTAAGGAAGAAAGTGAAAAAGAAAAGGAAGAAAAGAATGGGTGTTGTATAAAAGGGAAGCTCACTTGGATGGATGAGTTGTCAAGTAGAGATGAAGGAGGAAGAAACACACTTTGGTGCCTTGATTCGTTGACACCTCATTTGGTGTATTTTCCTTTAAGGCTTAAGTTCAAATGTGAATGTGTTTTTGTTCAACCTTACGTCTAACGCTCACATGATCAGGCGTTAATTCCGTTTAACACAAAATTTTAAACTCTAACATAAATCGTAATTTTGGATCCAACAGAACAGGTCTCATCAAGTTTGGAGTTCGTTTGACCCTCCGTTTTATTTTTTAATTGCGTTTTTGCTTAATTTTGACCGATTGACCCGATGTACATTTATTTCTCGCGCGCTCACATACTAACTCCAAAAAATTATGAAATTTGGAAGCTTACCATTTTTTGACGTTTCAGATTCGATAAAATTGGTTTCCTCGAATTCTGAGATCATTTGAAAAATGTTTCTTTTAAGCTATTGAAATAGTGGTAAATTATCGAATTTTTAAAATCGACTTCAAATCCTTGTAAAATTATTTAAAAATAAAATTTTAAGTTGACCAAAAATTTGGGTTGTCACATCTTGCAACTCTGGCTGAACATGACGAACCACTTACTTCGCCTTAGTGTTCCGAATATATTATCACTAAAGATTAGAATCAACAACTGTTACTGAAGCATACAACAACGATAGAATAAAGAAGCAAATGGATTTTCTCTTGATCAGGTGACAATACACCTTAATGGGAGTGGCCACACTGCCTTACGACCTCCCGATTTTATACCATTTTCCGGTTATGAGGCCTAAGGCTACGTCTTACCTTTTTAATACGACAACAATCATTTACTTTGAATGCCACAAAGTCAAATTCGCTAAATCATTTATTGATTTCCCCAAAAATATCACGGACATAAAGCTAAGAGAAACGAATTCCTCTGCCACCAATGTAGATACATTTGAAGAGAACAATGTAGATGATCTATTAGGCATACTCTATCAGACATTCATCCATACAAGTTGTCCTAGGACTGGATAAACAGAAGGCACCATCCCATCAATCCATCTTAGGCAATTTCATCCTAAGATTAACGGAACAACCTTTGCACTTTACTCTGACTTCAGTTATCTTCAGTATAATCTGATTTGCAACGTTTATGCCTATATAGAGTGGTTTTGAGATAACAAATCCAACCGGTCTCCCCGTATTGGCAACGGAAATATAAAATTGGTCAATACTTCGATAGTCGGTTATTTAACTATCGAAGAAACAAACATTCATTCGAAGATCCTATTCCCAAAGGGAATACTATTAATTAGCACCAAACAATCACAGATCCCTATCTAATAAATATTTCATTGATTAAATTCTTCTCAGTATTCATTCTCAATTTTCTTATCAAGATATTTCAACCACGCTTGGATTCTCTCTGCGCTTGGAAAATATTTCCATATTACACATTCTTTATTTTCTATATTTAAAAATGTCTTCTATTACTTGGAAAACATTTAGATATTACTTGGAAAACATTTCCAATTACTTATCTCTTCTACAGAACTATTTATTTTCTATACTTAGGAAATATTTGTTATTATATTTCCAAAATCATACTTACTTGGGTTAAAACACATGTTGTGTAAAACATCATTATGATAACCTAATTTATTGCCATTCCCCTTCCAACCTCTTAAGATTTAATTTTATAAATTCTCTTTTTACTTATAAAATTCCATTATAAGTTTATTCTTTTATTAAATGCCATATATAATTTTTATGTTGATTTCTAGTTATCAAATTCTCTTAAAATTTTCTATCTCCTTAAATTTCTAGAAAATTTCGCCAGCTTCTCCTTTGTACTGCTCAATCGGTACAAGTACAAATCGCCTCTCTAGGCTCTTTCCATTCAAAAAAGAAAATCAAAAAGCCAAGCGGCTTTCCAAATAAGCTCATAAAATCTCGTATTTAATTAAATATGTACCTCTTCGTCGAGCATTTCAATTAATTTCTTCCATTAGCTTCATTCCATACCTATTTAATATATATTCAACCACTCCCAATTTATTTAAACTCAATCCAATCGTTTTAACTCAATTTGCTAATTAATTTGCTAATTAGATCTTTTGCCTAATTACCTTTTTATTTGAACATATCATGTTTATATATATTTTTAATTTGCTTAAAAACCAATGAATTCCATTTCAACACAAGTTTCATATTCGATTTCGAATTTTGAATTAACAAATCCAAAGTCAAACTAAAACCAAAACTCCCTTAACTAATTATTCTTCTAATTAGTAAATTTTATTCAATAATTAAAAATCTGATTTTTGTTTCAAAAATCAATTTATTACTCCACTTGAGTTCATATTTATTTTATAACTCAAGTCCGAATTTTTTGATGAAAATCCGATTTTTTATTTACTCAAAATCCTTTTATTTTGTTGATAAATCATGATGGTTTAAAAATGAACATAGCACTGTTTTTCTGGGAATTTGATTTTGACATAACTCAAAATCCATAAGACAAAATCCAGATTTTTCTCCTCCATTAGAAAATTATCACTTAATGGGTCTGACCGATTCTTATTTAAAAAAACTCCGACTTATATTGAGTTCTATATACTCAATTGAAGTTCGAAATGTCAAATTACAAACTACCGCGCCGTGGCGACTTTTCTTTAATTAAATTCAAATAAAAACGTTTAAGCTTTTCTTATTAATAAATTCCAACTCTATCCCTCCACATTTTATTATAAATTAAACCAGTTTCCAAATTTAACTTAAACATTCCAATTATCCTGAATCGTCGATTATTTCATAACTCGGTTACAAATTTATTTACAACTTAATCTTCCATATTTAATTCCAATTCCCTTGGAAATAAATTATTTTATAAAATTCGATATAATCAAATTCTAATTATAAATCCTTTGGATTTCTCTCAATTTAGTTTATATTCCAAATTTCAGAATAAAATCTATCGTTCCTTTTTCGAAACAATTTCCAATTCCATTTTAAATTCATACTTGAATTTAAAATTCCAAATTATCCTTTAATGATTATCCCACTTTATTTATAAACATCATTTATAAATTTACATCCTTGTTTTATACATTAAAACAAGTTCCGTTCAAAATCTATTTGAAACCTTATTCCTATTTTGGAATATTTTATTATTTTAACTTATATATTTAACATAGAATCTATTTTTATATTAAATTTTATATTTCTATTTAATATAATTTCAATATCTTTTCTAGAAATAATATATTTTGATAAATTCGACATAGTCAAATTCAAATCATAAATCTATATGGATTTATCCAATTTAATTTACATTCCAAACATCGGAATAAATTCATTGTTTACTTTTTAAAACGACTCCTAATTCTCTTTTTAAATTCATATTTGAATTTAAATTTCAAATAATCAAATGATAATTTTTCATCTTCATCATAAACATTATTTATAATTTATGCTACTTGTTTTTATTTTAGACAAGTCTTTTATTTTCTTCAAGCCCATTCGAAATTCAAATTCTATTTTTAGAAAAATAGAATTTTCCCTTTTTAAATCCAAATTCTTTTCCCTATATTTTTATATATCAATATCTAGGGCCAGTGATATTTTAACATCCAAAACACCCAATAATCAATTGCAGATTATTATCACATCATATAACACTATATATGAAAACAAACAATAAAATTGTTAAGGAATCCAGTTGTTCCCTCCAACTTGTTTTTCTGCATCCACAAATGTTAGCCAAAATAAATAATATAATCCCGCTTCAAGGCAAGATATCGCGGTACAGAAGGACATCCATGATATATACTGTAAGGTGCATAGGGTGTCGTCTGCTAATAGTAGTGCGAGAAATATCCAATTACCAAGCCTAAATATAACTTATATATATATATATAATAACCACAATTGATCAACAATTATTCAATGCATCCAAACAGCCAACAAACAATATATAAAATAATTCCAAAATAAAAATTCATTTATAATAAAATTATAAACGAATCCAAAGAGCGAGTTTACTCACATTGATTTTATTCGATGATTATATTTTATCTAATTTTAAACAACTATTTAAAATTAGATAAGAATTTCATATAGCTTCAGAGCACTCTAAATCAGTCCCAATGCGTATCCTTTGCCAATACGATTTCGATGGCCCCTATTTGTTTTGGTTCTGATAACATACGATATATATATATATATATACACACACACACACATATATGTAATATAAACTCGATGCAATTTAAATGGTCATTAACTAGTTATTTAAAAAATAATTAATAACAGATTCCATGCTTATCTCCTTTCTTCCCCAAACCGATTACACAATAACCCACCACCCGATGTGCTTTCCCTTCCTAACTTGCTTCCATTATTTTACAAATCCAAAATTTTATTTCTCCATCCTCCTTCCCTTCTTAATCTCCATAAAATTTGTAATAACTCAAAATTTCTGTACTAATTTAAATTTTTTCTTAGTAATTTTAATGGCTTCTGAATATTTAAAATGATTTATTTTAAATAATAATGACTAAAAATTTATTTAAATCGAAGTTAAAACGTATAAATTTATTTTAACTATAAAACGAGCCTGAAATGGCGTGGTAGTTGGCAAATTCGATTTTAAATTTCAAATGAATGTACAAAATTCAAAATAAATCGGATTTCAGTAAAACCAGAAAAATTTGAATCTGTTTAAAAATATCTTTCTAATGGATGTGAATTTAGATTTCATAATATAAATTGAAAGTTATGTCCAGTTTAAAATTTAAAATAGTCGCTATGGACGGAGGTCGTTTGCAAAATGGCTATTTTTAAGGGCTATATATTATATTAAATATATATATATATATTTAATATAATATATAGCCCTTAAAAATAGCCATTTTGCAAACGACCTCCGTTTTCGACGAAACCACTTTTGTTGGATTCAGAATGTCAAATTATTGCTAGGTTTCAAATTTCATAATTTTTGGAATTAATATGTGAGCGTTGTGAATTTAAACATGTTTTGTCAGTTTTAGTTTGAATTTAATTGACCAGAAAAGGCCATTTTTCAAACGGGCTCAGAATTCGAGGAAATTAGTTTTGTTAGGAACATATCGTCAAAACATAGCTAGATTTATTTTTCTGTAATTTTTGGAGTCAGTATGTCACCTTGGTAAATTAAACTGTACGTTTAAATTCAGTATATATTGATTTATATTTTAATTTTAATGAAAACTGATCAAAACGATCGAATTGGCTTACGAAACATATCCTATTATGTCCGGAATGGAGGTATTTAGCAAGGATGGCATTCGTTGGGTTTGATTTGGAGTTCCGATGTAAAAACTAACATTTATGGAATTAAAAGAATTAAATAATTAAAAATATAAAATAGTTTTCTATAAAAAAACCCCTTTTTTTACAAACCAAGCTGCCACCCTTTGAAAGAACGACTGAAATCTTCGAAATAAAATCCATCAATTAAGCTTGATTCCTTCATTGAAACTCAGAATCCATAGAACGAAAATTCAAGATCTTCTCGAGTTATGTAATTCCACACAAGTTTGATTAAATATCGTGTAATATTTTCTTCGATTTCCCTGCTCGAAGACCGACCGTTCCTTGGCATTTCTAGGGCGCCATGTTGGTGCTAGTGGGCCCCAATTCCAAGCGCAGGTAGCGGATGTCGGTGGCTATCGTGAGGCAGTAGCTGATCAGGCTCCGGTCGATCTTGGCATCGCCGATGGTGACGTATGGAGGTCGAGCGATTTCCAGAAAAGTAAAATGAGGATAGTAACGGTTTTTTTAAAACGTTTTTATAGTTAATTATAAAAAGTATTAATTATCGTATCTTCTTCGTACGAGGTTCGAATCCGATGATTCAAGTTGTGTTGGATTCGCAGCGACGAACACTACATAATGGAACTGGCCAAAACAGAAATAGAGGCATTTTGAATTTTTGAAAAAATTAAATGGATATTTAATTTTTTAAAATGATCCTTTAATTAAAGAATGATAGAGTGGAACCCAATGTGAGAACTCCTTCTCACTAAATTATACTTTATCATATTATTGTATTCATGTATAAAAATATATAGAATTGCCAGTGTAAATTTTTATCGGTTTTAATCATTATAAATTGTATACGGTGCATGTTAGCTCACCTCCCTCGTCCACAGACCATGGACGATTTAATTGACTGAATTGTGTTTTGTTTGTAATGTTGGAATGTTTAACATATTAAAAAAATGTTAATATTATTGTGGTAATTGAAATTAAATTATAAATGGATTTTATAATTTAAAATAGTAAAATTGGAATAAATATCCATTTACAAGTTAGATGACTTGTTTATGTACACCGATTTAACTGATATTGATTGGGACGATAATTTTTACACATCGCCCAAATGCACAAATAATAATCAGTATTTGTTGTTTGAAAACCCCACACGGGTATTGGGATGATATTTGACATATACTAATCCCAATATTTAGTTGTATGTCAATCGATGGGTTGACAGGCTGTGATGAGCGTTATTTATTTGTTTTAACGCTCATACAGTTGTAAAACGCACCCTGGATGATGTTTGAATGTGTAATGACTATTCATCATTATTATTGAATACATGCGATGTATGAAATCCATATAACTGAAATTATATGGTGATTGATTGAGTCGCATTCCAATTCAGAAATAAAGAATATCTTAAAATAAAGAATATTTCAAAATAATATAATATTTAGATATGAATCAAAATATGATTTTGATGTCCGATTTGGGATGGACACGAAAATATCGAAATATGGAAGCCGAGTTACGTAGTTAAATGCCATTTTTACCAGAACGGGTTTATCGATCAATTTTATTTAATTTACAATAAATACGAAAAGGAATTGAATTTCAAAACTAGATATATTGAAAATATTATCATTTTAATATTATAATGATATAGAATATTCAATTTTGATTTAAAATTGAACATGAAATTGAAATGGTTTTAAAACAAATTTATAAACGATTTATAAAATACGTTTTAAATAGAAATCGATGATATAAATATATTATATACATATGATGGCCAGAATAGAACGCGCCGCACAGGGACCGTTCGTGAATTTCTACCATTAACTTCAAATTGATGTAACGGGAGATCCGACCGTCGGATTCTCCTAAAACTGGAACCGTTGGGTTCGTATCAAAAAGAGCTTTCGTATGAAAATAAGAGATTTGAAATCTAACGGTTAGAATTTAAGATATGTCCAAATCAATTTCAGAAATGGTCGCTATGAAAATTAGAGATTTGAAATCTAACGGTTTGAAATCTAATGGTTAGAATTTAAGATATAATAATCCAATTATTTTTAGAAAAAATAAATTGGATTTGTAAAATGGTTTTAATATAACCAGAATTTTCTAATGTATGAATTGGAATGGATTTAAATAGAAATAATCTTCGGAATATTTCGATCTTGGGTTCCGTGATTATACAAATATTGTTGAGGAATTTGGAAGATATATATACTGTTATTCCCAATACGATATTTGTTGGTTTCAGAATTTGATATTGAATATAAGCCGATATAGTTTCTATTTAGATCCTTGTATTTAATATAAAATTGGATTTTGGGTTTGTCGTGAATGATGTCTTAAATTACACTATTCTTAAACCCCGATGAGAAAAGAATAAATCTTTTAAATAAGATTCAGAGAAATTTACCAATTAATTAATATATTTAATTATAATTGAATCGAAATTGGATTTTTGGGTTTATCGTGAACGGTGTTTTAAATAACACGTTCTTTAACCCAATTAACAGTGAAGAGATGATTTGGAATTTATAAATTTTCTTATTAAGATTTAATGGAAAATTTCCAAAGTAAAATTTTCCAATAATATATATTAAATTGGAATTGAATGGAACTCGATTAGGTAATAATCGATATGAGCTTTTGTAAAGGAAGACCATTATTATGTATGGAATTTAAAATGCCTTTCCGTTACTCCACTTATAATATTGTTCTGATATGGAAATTTATATTGATTATATATGGATCTGTTTTCCGTGAAGTTCCCATTTTTATGGAAGATGATTTGGGTTTATTGTGAACTGTGTTTTTAATAACATCGGCTCTTTAACCCAGTTAAAGACTAGATTACTTTCTTAAATTTGAATAATCATAAAATAATGATTTTTGGAGATTAAAACTAAGCGGAGTTTTAATGAATCTTTAATTAGATTGAAAAGTTAATGTGGTACTTAAATTTGCCAAATTTGAGAAATGATCGAGAATGGAAGACCACCAGTTTTACTCCAGGCGATAGTTATATCTTTAATTAAATTTGAACGTGAAGTGGTATTAAATTTACCGATAACACAGCGGGTGTTAGATATGGAGTACTGTCAGTTTTTCTCCACGGGATGAATAGGTTGGAATTGGGATTAATAAATAAATGATTACTTCGTTATGGCTCGATAATCCCGACTAGTTTTACAAACCTTAATTTGGTTTAGAATTGTGGAAAGATAAAATAAAATCTTTTGAAATTGATATCCAAAGGAAGATTAAATAATAAATTTAAAAGAGTTTATCTTTGGTAAAATTTGTGGGAACCTTTCCCTAAAGATGTGAATATTTGAATAAATTAATATTTTGAATTGAAATGAGGTGTATGATGTGTTTTTATAGCACTTGATTATAAAATACGCGAGTTATTCAGAAAGACCGGGTTTAGCCCATTCTGAATAACTGATATGATGATAAAAAGTCGATGATGAAGGTGGTGGTTGAAGACCAGGGATCTTCACATCGTTTGGATGATTACTAATGTCTCGATTGGGATGTACACCCAAGACAAGGTAATAAGTAGTGATCGTCCAGACGTACGTGGAGATCGACTGGATATGCGAGGGCCTCTGTCCTATATTGGACATGTGGGACGAGGAATATAGTGCCTCCGATTTCGTTCAGACCCAGAATGGACTTGCAAATGGATAGTGTGTCTGACGTTGTATTCTTTTATACTGTATTCGTTGATCTCTGCTAAACATATAGTTGTTTGGTGGCGGAGAATTTATTCTCTTGCTTAACATCCTTCTCTGAGACGTATAAGCTAAGAGGTTATATATTGGTGGAAATCAGTGGTACTATATGGATTGACAGTGTGGCATGCTGAGTTGCATGGATCAAAGATTTTGTTGAAAAGAAAGGCTTTGTGGTTGATGATCAAAGGCAACTTTAATTAGCATAGCTTTGTGTAGCGTTAATTCACGAGCTTCACACCCCAGGTATGAACCAAAAACGAGATAGTGACCGTAGGGAAATGGTCTTATGTTAGTTCTAGCTATGAGTCACGTCATGGTATGGAGCCCAGACTGTTTACTCATGTGGATGTTAGAAAACTTTACTGATGGAAAGCGAGGTACCTCAGATATTATTTGAGTCCCTAGTGGCTCTAGAGTGGTC
The DNA here is from genome assembly GCA_030737875.1 of Allium sativum. Taxonomy (NCBI): domain Eukaryota; kingdom Viridiplantae; phylum Streptophyta; class Magnoliopsida; order Asparagales; family Amaryllidaceae; genus Allium; species Allium sativum. The sequence goes on along the minus strand of CM060912.1, from coordinate 657,491,024 downwards.
GACGTTACTGACCCATTTTGGAGGTTCGATAGGACTGGCTAACATATCGTTTATGGTATTGCCAATCATCGAAGGATGACCGGCCCTGCCGCTTCTAAAGGTTGCCCATAGGTGTGATGCTGAGGCATTTGCTAGAATTTGTCGAAATCGGAAGGACGATCCCTTGCCTTGGTACATAGATGGAAACCCAATTTCCAATACGTAATTTCACGATTTTAGTTGTAAATATATATATGGCGACGTAATATAAAGGTACTACGCCGCCTATGATTGATACATTTACATTGAAGTTGATTTCTTCACTTATAGTAATAATAAAAGATGAAATTTCGCGTACCAAGCGTATTTGGCTATTATAGGGGAAAACTCTATCCTATGGCTTGCGTTGCATTGTGTGATGGGGCCTGAGTCTTATAATAACTTCATTTTTCACTTTAGCATTGCGCTGTTTATTTTTATGCACTAGAATCCATGGGGGATAAACTCGTTTCATGTTATACGGCGTGGTCCTGTGATTTACCTAACTTTAAAATCAAGATAATAATTGTTTTAGTTCTCACACCAGTTCCCATGATTGATTCAGAGTTTATTGTTTTAACCTAAACTCTGGGTTCCCATATTTTCCACACGGGCAGCTAGTAGTTTTGGTTTCCACATATATTTCTTTTCACAGGATCCTGGATTACAGCTGGGGCTATATTCGGAAACTTTGTATCCGTGTATTTCATTTAGTTCTGCTAGTTGATGTACTTCCGCTACGCATTGTATTTATATATTTTATTTCTGGTGCTATGTATTTTAAATCTATGATATTTTTCTATGTAATATTTATTCATACTCTGATATATTCTTGTAATCTGATGTAAATAGTCGTATTAAGCAATGAAATGTTCTATTGTTCGTGTTTTGATTTGTCGTGTTCTCAAAGCAATCCGGGCTTTCTCGACAGGGGAAGTTTGGGTCGTTTCAAGATTCACACCACCATATCATCCCCAGTCTATGGCCATTGAACCCCTCCTTGTAAAGCACTGTACAACTCAACCTACTCATCTTCCCGAAACACCATAGACGATGTTTCCAACGTTTCTCACACAATCAACTCCCCGTGAAAATAGACATTAAAATCACTGTTTCACTCTACATCGCGATTTTCACCACCCTAAACCAGCCACGTTGAATAGGAGCCCCCTGATGTAGTCGCGATCTGTAGGTTTCCTCGATACCATGAGAGCGTCACCCAAAAGCTCCATCGAGCTTCACAAAAGTTAGGGAAACGATGGTTTTTCCTAGGACAAACAAAAACTACTAACCATTCAAGCTTTCGTTGCCTAAATCGATTAAAATTCCAAGCCTAAACCAATTGTCAAAACACATAATTCCATAAAATAGAGCCACTCCATCAAACACACATAATTACTTGGAGATCTTGTTGTAACAAACTCGAAGAACTTGGTTCGGGAATTTATTAAGGAGCGGTATTTTTTTATTAGGTTTCGAAGCTTTCAATTTTTTTTCTTTCAGCAAAATAAAAATGGAACGAGAAATGGGTTGGTCTTCGAATGATTTGAATTTAGGAAGTGGCCATTTTATTTCTACTGAATGAGCTTTGATTTCTTTCTAAAATGAAGAAAATGAATGTGAAAAAAATAGAAAGGAGATGAGGGTAGTAACATTTATTTATAAGCGAAGAAACGAGGTAGGTAAATAGGCTTTAGTACATCCTTTAGGTCAACTTAGGTACAAGTTAATAAATTCGATTTAAATTTTCATTTAATTTGATTCGAGTTAAAAATGTTTTGATACGATTTTGAGCTTATCCATTAATTTTATAATCAAATATCTCTGGGTTCATAACTTGAAATAACAATCCCATATTTTAACGTAACGACGTACCTCGGGTTATACCGTTATTCTGAACACATTGGAACAGGTTCTGAGACCTAATTTGATCGTATAGAAGAGATATTAATTTAAATCTATGAACACATAATTCACAACCATCATATGTACATTCAATTTTTCAACCATTTGTGCACTTGTGCAAAGTGCAATACAACATAATAATACATGAATGGAACGAATGCCTAAGCGGTACCTCCTATATGAATGCAATATTTTTTTTTTGAAAACATGATGAATACATCCTAAATATATTGACAATTTCTATATGAATGCAATATTTTGGAAATCAAAATACTTTTTCGCCCAATTTTTCCCACATTCTTATAGAGCAAGAGCATAGTTCATCCAATTTCTGCAACCAAACCTTATCAACCAGCTTTAAATTTTTTGAACTACAAAAAAAGTCTAATTTTCTGGATTCGATTTCTTATGTTACACAAAGGTAGAAAACGAAAAACTTCACATCTTCTGTTTTTCTTTTGTGTACCTTTCCTATCTTGACTTGGATTTTATGTAATTATTATATAGGAATTTCCTACCTTCCTATCCAAGCACAACTTACATAAGAAAATTTCCTTTACTATAAATTTTCTTTTCTAACTTACTTTGGAAAAATCCATTTTTTCTATTTCTCGAAATTTTCCATTTTTCACAACTGTCATATTTGTTGCTTTATTTAACAACTGACACTATCGTTTGTTTTCTTTTAGTCATGACATTACTTTCTTCCTTAGCTTACTTAACTTAATCCGATGACCTAAGTTTAGTTTTTAAATAAGCCTTCCAATTCTATCCAAACCAAAATAGGAAGACAAGCACACTACATAGCTACTATAAAGGGCTAAGAATCCCAGTACCATGTCCCCAATGGCCAAGAAAAGTCCAAACCACAGGATCTAAACAACTCACTTTCCCTATACCATCTACTTGTCACAACTAGTCCTTGCTGTGTACTAATAGTCTTTCCAAGCAACAACCTAGGTTCTATAGTGCTTATGCACTCTACCGGAATTTATTATTATTCCAAAATAATTCTTGTTATTTACTTTATAGCCTCATAAATTTTCCTCATCTTTTCTAAGTACTTATCCTTACCTGCTCCTTGATTTAAAAACGAGGTTTGGTTTTATCATTTCATTTTCCTTCCAGATATTAAAAGCTTCAAAACTTTTCTTATTCTTCATTAAAACATATTTTTGCCAAACCATAAATGACATCTCATAGAAACGCAAAACTTTTTTCTTCTTTTTTTCAACTCATAAAAATTGGCGCAGCCAAGGACAACTATTTCTCAATTAATTTCACAATTTCTCATTTTACTATGTCAGTTCAATTACTTACAACAAGGTGTAAATTTCTAAACTTATCCCATACATCTACTCTATTCTAAACATTCTTTTTCAACTTATTTTGTCCACCCCCAAAGTTTATGTCAAAAAAATTGTCAAAAATTATTGTGGAAAGAATAGAGATTCTCAAAAAAATTCCTTAGCGAAAATTTAAGTTTTTTTTTTTGAAAAAATGAAATATTTTCTATGTTTTGTTATTTAATTCTCTCATACATTATAGCTTAAAAACTAGTGAGCTATACATGCTCTACAATGTACTCGTTTTTCTGAAAGAATTCATTTTTGACAAAAATTTCATAAGAAATCACCATTTCAAAAATATGCCCCATTTTCCCCAAAACTCAATATGTACTTTTCAAATATGTTTCTTACATATTTTTTTTCAAACATCAAGAACACCTCTTTTTTGTTAAGTAAATTGTTTCTACAGAATTCAGCTGGTACATATATTAAAATTGTAAACTTTTAAGGTCAAAACTTGAAAAACACTTTAACTATCACCCAAAAGCTTTTAAAATTTCTAGTTAAAAGTTATCAATGGGGATAGACTCAAAGTGGGTTTCACACTTACTCCGACTTTCCTAAATATTCCCGCAAAGTCATTTCTCTCAGATATATATATTCCTGATCCATTTCCTTTTTACTCTTTTCCAATTTATACGGCTTGACTGCCTAACCCACTAAATCGGAATACTAACATTTCAGATACTAACATATAGGATACTTCTTTTTCATTACAAAATACATTGTACATTTATCACCCAAACTACCTGAGGGTCTTTTATACTTAAATTTCCATAACTATTTCCTTAGTGTACGTAATTGATATCCCAACTCTCAGCATAAGCCGCCCTTCCCATTTAGTGGGCTTCTTTATGGATCTAGGTATATATATAATATTCGTATTTTTAAAAAATACAAATACATTCACTCACTAAATATATAGGAATCTTAAACCTAAGCTCTGATACCAGATGTAACAACCCAAATTTCGACAGACCGATTTTTTTCTTGAAATCCCAATCTATCGAAGCTCGAGTCGGCTTGTCTGGTATCCTGCAAAAAAGACAAAGATAATAAATATATCAGAGCTCAGTAAAAATCTCACAGCGGAATGGATAAATATAATATAATCAAGTATAGCCTTACCGAAGTAATAATACTGCCTAACCAATTTCCAAAGCTATCATATCTCTGCCACAAACCTAACCTGCAAGTGTGTTACTAGGAGGGGTCAGAACACAACGTTCTTGTGACTGGACAAATTATACATTTTGAAATAACCCTACATATACCGTTAGTTATATTTTATTATTTATTAGGTTGTTTGGGTTAACAACACTAAGGATCTATGCTCATGTCGTACCCACCTACTTCTCACTAGATTAACCTAATATAGTATATATGTAGCTACCCCCAACATATCAAGGTACTGCCCATAGTACCCTCCGCGCACGGTCTCCACCGTCATGCCACGGAAGTGAATCTTACGCTAAACGACATATGGAAATCCAAATCATTACTTCATGTTACCGCACAGAACCACCATTGCTATGGCGCATAAGCATATGGATCATCATACCCAAACTCCTCGGTCGGATCAAGCCTCAACATGGATTAATGCCCTAATGTCTATGATACACCACCCGTGCGTGTATCCAGACCCTCAAACGTACGTACTATCTACTGTATCCCGAGTCTTGTAATAGGGCTGCATCCAATGCACAGAACTCGGTCGGGAGCTTTCCATATTTGTATAGGTCCGCTCAAAGGATCTATAATATAGATATCCAGAATATGGTTTGCATTTTCACGGTGGGTATAGTCCCACCCTTACCCCTTCCTCAAATAGTTGAAGATTACACCAAGAGCTAAGTGACATACCCCTAGCGAGCAATCTAATCATCCAATTTGGTGTGTCCCTCAACCAACATGTCGATAGTGAAAGATCAATGGTCTCTTACTTTAGATCTAGTCTTTCCGCATCACACTGACTACAGATGATAGATACCCAACGATTACTATCCTTAATTTGGTCCTGACCAATCTCTTCCGAGGCCAATTGCCGAGTCACCCAACGCCATCCGCTATAGCCTTCTGACTGCCAAGTCTACAATTGCAGTCAAGGTATAGTTACCGGGTGGTACCGCGCAGACCAAACCTATACGAGTACAGCCTGAGCGTGTACCACAACAAAGGACCACAACGTCGTACCCTACCACGTCCTTCAGAGTCTGCGTCTTTCCTCCAGTCCCGCAGAGCAAGCAAGCTGAATAACCAAGCATAATAATCAAATGGACGCACTGCTCCCGTGTCTCAAGACACCTTGATGATATACCCTACTGGGTTCTTCACCTTCGTACATGCGGCCTGGCCCAAGCACATCACACAAATGTGTTATTAGAGACTATGCTTAATCTTTAAATCACGCGCTTGCTTTATCTTATCAGATTACTAATTAACTTGATTACCCAAATATTCTCTTTTTATTTAAGTTACAAGGATTTCCCGAGCCCCTTATATCCCTGAAGAATGGACCCTAATGCCTATTAATCATACAGGTTTAACTTAATCATGTTTTAAATTCATTAATAAGCCCATAACATGTTATTCCCTAGATTGTAATTAACAAAAGTAATTTACAGTCTTTTTACATTATTACCATGTCATTTACTATCCAACTACATGTTTACAAGTTCAATAACATGTTTTACTTAATGTATAATTAAATATATTCTTTCTCAGTCCTCATGTTTTCTTATGAAATGTCTACTTAACATATAATTAAGTACAACTTATTTCGTTTTATAAGTCTTCCTTAACCTTTCTTATTTAATCATATCCTTGTCTTACACTGTCATCACAACTTGTTTTTATGTACTTATTAACTTAGTTCTCTTAACTAAGGTTTATTAATAAGTTCTCTTTTTGATGTATTATAACCCATGTTATAATTCTACTTGTTCCTAGGCCAAGCCTACCCATTATATTACATTCTCATTCATATAATTAATTATAATAGGTTGTAATCCTCGTTCATCATATTTTCCCTTTGTTCCTTAACATTAACCAAACTTTTACTGTTGTAACATCCATTTAATTACCGTCTTGTATATTCTCATTATTTCAGGAAAACATTTCACACACCTCATTAGATTGATTTATGGAAAGATATAAAGATCTGTTTCCATAACGCACATAAATCAAGATCCATAGTTGCAAGCTATTCCTTTCATTTTCATTGTGGACATATATTTATCTTTTTATTATATTAATGTGCAAAAAGGTAAAAGAATCCCTATTCCACACTAATCATTCTTTTCCTTCCTTTTCTTGCAACTATGTTTTTAGTAATTTTACATTTATGTAAACGTATCAATTTCCCAAATCCATCTAACCCAGTCCACTAATAATTTTCCCTTTTTTTCCTCTTCTTAGTTAGATGTTATTTCCAAGTCACTGTAAATCTTCCATACAAATTAGGAACATCTATTCTTTTTTCCATTATTCCCAATTTCACTGTAATTTGATTTACAATATATCCAATTTATCATTAACCAATATTTTCAGTAACATATTTATGTTTATTGCAAATTCCACAATTCCAGTGATTTTTAATCCAATAGAAGATTAACATAATAGATTTGTACAACAATATATTCTTAACATTCTAGAGAATAAATTATCACAGTTTACATTTATTTAACATGTTAAGAATAACGAGGAACGTAAACGGTAAATATACCATAATCCAAAAGGTATAATTCTAAATCCACTCATTTTACAACTTTCCAATCATTGAATCTGATTTAGATCTGTTATTTTGTGGTCTTCCTAACCAAGTCTAATATTAAAATAACCACGGATTAAGAAATCTAATACTAAAAGAAGAGGGAAAGAAGGAAAGGAACCTAAATAGATTGGATTCATAGGACTTACCTCACATTGATCAGAAATATAAACGCCTATATTGTAGATTTATTTTCTTTTTCTTCAAATCTTGAATCAGAACCCCTAAAAGCTAATTTTCTAATTTCTGAAAGATTTGGAGTGGGAAGAAAATGATAGAGCCTTGGCGTCATCTCAAAAAATATGAGTTAAAGGCTAGGCCCTACTAGTCTACTTATAGGCATGCAAGAATTTTTGGTCCATCGGATTGTATGCAATGAAATCTGAACCGTTTGAAATTAGAAAACACATCACCAGGTAAACAAATCTACCCGGGTGGGTCGACCCCTTTGTCAACCTACCTTAGAAGTGGGTGGACCCTATGGTCGACAAATGGGTCGACCCATGTGAAGCCTGGGTCGACCCATCTCTGGGTCTGAACATGTATTTCCACCATCTTCTGATTTCTGATTATCCTTATATAATAACGTTTACCTTATTTCTTAATATAACCATATGAATTATTATTTTCCAGTTATAACTTATGTATATAATTTCAAATTTCGAATTTGTACACGTATATATGCATACAACCCTTTTAATTCTTTATTCATTAATAATTTTCTCATACGTGCCACTGTTTCAAATCTCGCAAATATCGCCCGAGATCTCCTTCGAGATCTCGTTTTGGGCTCCTTCCGAAACGAAACAGCAAATATTACTCTAAATCTCCTTTCGAATATATCGCCCGAGATATTGCAAAATCAAACGATATATCGACCGAGACGAAATACTGGAATATCGTCCGCGATCTTAGTTTTTTAAGTTAAAATTAAAATTTTTCCTGAACTTGAACTATAATAAAAAAAACTCAAATCTAGCCAATCAATCTTTTGTTATTTTACATTTTGCATGTTAAATCACTATGTTGTATGTTCGTATATGTTTTGCAATGCTTATGATTTTCATATTCGTCTTTTTACATACATGTTACTTATGAAATTATGTATTTTATGGTCTATTTATGCTGAATTTTTTAATGTTTTGGATCCTTTTAATGTTTCTTGTCTAACAATATTCCTGTTTAAGCACATTACGATTTAGAGTATGAATAATCTTTCACAAAATAAAGAATAATAAAGTTATTTTGCATTTTAAGTTTTAGTTACTATGTTTTTGATAGTATTCATAAAAATCATTTTGTTAAAATATCATTTTTAACATATCATGTACCCCGAGATTGTTCTGATATGAACTTTCAGACCTGAGATGAAAATCCGAGACGAACTCCCAAGTTAGATTCATCTCATCCGAGATCTCCCCCGATACGAGACCGAGTCTATACAATCCCTAAGACGAAACGTGATCGATATCCGAGATTTAAAACCTTGATACATGCTACGTTTTGGGGAGGTCATATATCAAACTGAATCAGAAAATTGTCATGACCCCAATGGTATATGTTTCAGGGCTAAATTATGAACTATAAATTATCGATACTTAGTTTATTATTTATATAAAATACGGGGTGTTACATGCTCCCACTTTTAGGAAATTTTGTCCCCGAAATTTGGTAAGAGTAAAATTAAGTGATTGCACGCATAGTTCACAACCATCGTGTGTACATCCAATTTTCCAAACATTTGTGCACTTGTGCAAAGTTTAATACAACATAATAACACATGAATGGAATGAATGCCTAAGCAGTACCTCCTATATGAATGCAATTTTTTTCTTGAAAACTCTTTGAAAACATGATGCATCCATCCTAAATATACTAGCAATTTCTATATGAATGCAATATTTTGGAAATCAAAATACTTTTTCATCCAATTTTCTACACTCTTTCAGAGCATAGTTCATCCAATTTCTGCACCTAAACCTTACCAACCAACTTTGAATTTTTCGAATTACAGAAAAGTCTAATTTTGCGAATTCAATTTCTTATGTAACGAAAGGTAGAAAACGGAAAACATCACATCTTCCATTTTTCTTTTATGTATCTTTCCTATCTGTACTTTGATTTTATGCAATTATTATATAGGAATTTCCTACCTTCCTATCCAAGCACAATTTACATAAGAAAATTTCCTTTATTATAAATATTCTTTTCCAACTTACTTAGGAGAAATCCATTTTTTTCTATTTCTCGTAAATTTCCAATTTTCTCAACTATCATATTTGTTTCTTTATTTTACAATTGTCGTTATTGTTTGTTTTCTTTTAGTTATGACATTACTTTCTTCCTTAGCTTATTTTACTTAATCCACTGACCTAAATTTAGTTTTTAAATAAGCATACTAATTCTTTCCAAACTAAAATAGGAAAACAAGCACACTACACAGCTACTATCAAGGGCTAAGAATCCTAGGTCCATATCCTCGATGACCAAGAAAAGTCCAAACCACAGGAACTAAAGTACTCACTTGTCCTTTACCATCTACTTGTCACAAATAGTCCTTGCTGTATACTAACAGTCTTTTCCAAGCAACAACTTATGCTCCATAGTGCTTATGCACTCTACCATAATTTACTATTATTCCAAAATTAGTTTTGTTATTTACTTTATATCCTCATAAATTTTCCCCGTCTTTCTTAGTGACTAATCCTTGCATACTCAATGATTTAAAAACGTGGTCTAGCCTTATCATTTCATTTTCTTTCAAGAAATTAAAAGCATCAATTTTTTTTCTTATTCTTCATAAAAACTTATTTTTGCGAAACCATAAAAATGACCTCTCATAAAAATGCAAAACTTTCTTCTTCTTTTTTCAAATCATAGAAATTGGAGTAGACAAGGACAACTATTTCTCAATTAATTTCAAAATCGCTCATTTTACTATGTCAGTTCAATTACTTACAACAAGGTGTAAATTTCTAAACTTATCCCAAAAAACTACTCTATTCTAATTTTTTTTTCAACTTATTTTGTCCACCCACTGAAGTTTATGTCATAAGAATAGAGATTCTCAAAAAAATTCCTTAGCGAAAATTTAAGTTTTTTCTGATAAAATGGAACCTTTTCTATGTTTTTTTAATTTAATTCTCTCATACATTATATCTTAAAAACTAGCTAGCTATACATGCTCTATAATGTACTAATTTTTATGAAAGAATCCATTTTTGACAAAAATTTCATAAGAAATCAATGTTTCCAAAATGTACCCCATTTCCCCCCGAAACTCAATATATACTTTTCAAATATGTTTCTTACATATTTTTTTCCAAACATCAAAAACACCTCTTTTTGTTTCAAAAATTATTTCTACATAATTTAGCTAGTACACATTTTAAAATTGTAAACTTTTAAGATCAAAACTTGAAAAACGCCGTAAACTATCACCCAAAAGCTTTTGAAATTTCAAGTTCTTAAAAGTTAACAATGGAACTAGACTCAAAGTTGGTTTCTCACTTACTAAGAATTTCCTAAATTTTCCCACGAAGTCATTTCTCTCAAATATATATTCCTAATCCGTTTCCTTTTTACTCTTTTCTAATTTATACGGCTTAACTGCCTAACCCACTAATTCGAAATACTAACATTTCAGATACTAACATATGGGATACTTCTTTGTCATTACAAAATACATTGTTCACTTTTCACCCAAACTACCTAAGGGTCTTCTATTCTAAAATTTCCACAACTGTTTCCTTAGTGGACGTAATTGATATGTCAACTCTCAGCATAAGCCACCCTTCCCACCTAGTGGGTTCCTTTATGGATCTAGGTGAATATATAATATATTCATATTTAAAAAAATACGAGTATGTTCACTGTGAATCATAAACCTAATCTCTGATACCAGATGTAACAACCAGAATTTTGATAGATCAGTTTTTTTCCTCAAAAATCTCAATCTATCGAAGTTCGAGTTAGCTTGTCTGGTATCCTAAAGAAAATACATATAATACATATATCAGAGCTCAGTAAACATCTCACAATGGAATGGATAAAATATAATATAATCAAACATAGTGTTACTGAAGTAATAATACTGTCTAACTAATATCCAAAGCTATCATATATTTACCACAAACCTAACCTGCGAGTGCGTTATGAGGAGGAGGTCAGAACATAAATTTCTAGTGATTGGACAAATCATACGTTATGAAATAACCCCCCACACACACTTTCATTATGTTTTCTTATTTATTAGGTTGTTTAGGTTAACAACACTAAAGGCTCTATGCTCACGTCGTACTCATCTACTTCCCAGTAGATTAACCTATTGTAGTATATATAGCTACACTAAACATATCAAGGTACACCCCATAGTTCCCTCCTCGCACGTCTCCACCATCATACCACGGAAGCGTATTATACGCCGAACGACGTATGGAAATCCAAGTCACGACGCCACGTTACCGCATAGAACTATCGTCGCTATGACATGCAAGCATACAGATCGTCATATCCAAACTCCTCGGTCGAATCAAGCCTCAACGCGGAGTAATGCCCTAATGTCTATGATACACCACCTGGTGCGTGTATCTAGACCCTCACACGTATGTACGCTCTGCTGTACGCCGAGTCTTGTAATAAAGCTACATCCAATGCATGGAACTCGGTCGGGAGCTTTCCATATCTGTATATGTCTGCTTAAAGGACCTCTAGTTTATATATCCAGAGTATGGTCTGCATTTTCACGGTGGCTATGGTCTCACCCCGACCCTTCCCTTAACTAGTGAAAGACTACATCAAGAGATAAGTGACATGCCTCTAGCAAGCAATCTAATCGTCTATTTTGGAGTGCCGCTCAACCAACTTCTCGATAATGAAAGATCGATGGTCTCTTGGTTTAGCTCTAGTCTTTCCGCATCCCACTAATTGTCGATGATGTGTATAGAAGATTACTATCCTCAATTTGATCCTGACCAACCTCTCTCGAGGCCAATCGCCGAATCATCCAACGTCATCCGCCACAGCCTTCTGACTTCCAAGTCTACAATTAAAGTCAAGGTATACTCACCGGGTGGTACCGCGCAGACCAAACCTCTACGAGTACAGTCTGAGCGTGTACCGCAACAGAGGACCACCACGGAGTAGCTTACCACATTCTTGGAAGCCGCGTTCTTCCCTTTAGTCCCGTAAAGAAAGCAAGCATAATATTCAGATGGACGTGTTCCTCCTTGTCTCAAGACACCTCGATGATCTACCCCATTGGGTTCTTCACCTTGGTACATGCAGACTGGCCCAAATGCATCATGCAAACGTGTTATTAAACCCTATGTCTAATCTTTTAATCTAGCGGTTGCTTTATCTTATCGGATCACTAGTTAACTTGATTACCAAAATATTCTCTTTTTATCCAAGTTACAAGGTGGTCTCGAGCCCCTTATATCCCTAAGGAATCGACTCTACTCGCTTATTAATCGTAAAAATTTAACTTAATCATGTTTTAAGTTCATTAATAAGCAATAACATGTTATTCCCTAGGTTGTAATTAACGAAAGTAATTTACAGTCTTTTTACATTATTACCATGTTATTTACTATCCAACTACATGTCCACAAGTTCAATAACATGTTTCACTTAATGTATAATAAGCATATTCTTTGCCAATCCTCATGTTTTCTTATGACATGTCTACTTAATACATAATTAAGTACAACTTGTTTCATTTTATAAGTCTTCCTTATCCTTTCTTATTTAATCATAACCTTGTCTTACACTGTCATCACAACCTATTGTTGTTTACTTATTAAGTTAGTTTTCTTAACTAAGGCTTATTAATAAGTTTTCTTTTTCATGTTTTATAACCCATGTTATGATTCTGCTTGTCCCTAGGACAAGCCTACCTATTATATTACAATCTCATTCATATAGTTAATAATAGGTTATATTCCATGTTCATCACATTTTTATTTAGTAATACGAGAACATATTAAAGGTTGTCCTAAATAAAAAGCACTCAATGCCAGTTCTATTAACCCAGATCTTACTACAATTTCATTCTTCCTATCACATGGCAATCCAGCAACCAGGATGTGTAATTTATTGAAATTAATCTGAAGCTCAGTAATGAAGTAAAAGAAGTTCTTGCCGATGTTATGTAGATTCTGGTAGGAAACTTCCATTCTGGAAAGAACGAATATGAAATTCTTGCCCATTTTCTTGATTGCAAAAATAAAAAAAAAATAAACATACCACTAAGAGCTTATTATGTAGATTCTGATATGATACTTCCATTCTGGAAAGAACGAATATGAAATTCTTGCCTATTTTCTTGGTTGCAAAAAAAAAAAGCATGCCACTATAGGGGCATGTTATGTAGAATCTGGTATGATACTTCCATTCTGGAAAGAACGAATATGGAATTCTTGCCCATTTTCTTGATTGCAAAAAATAAAAAATAAAAAATCAACATACCACTACAGGGGCTTGTTATTTAGATTCTGGTATGATACTTTCATTCTGAAAAAACGAAAATGGAATTCTTTCCCATTTTCTTGATTGCCAAAAAAAAAAAAAAAAAATTAAACATACCACTATAGGGGCTTGTTATGTAGATTCTGGTATGATACTTCAATTCTAGAAAGAATGAAAACTGAATTCCTGCCCATTTTCAAGATTACAAAAAATAAAAATAAACATACAACTATATGGGATTGTTATGTAGACTCCGGTACGATAATTCCATTCTGGAAAGAACGAATATGGAATTCTTGCCCATTTTCTTGATTGCAAAAAAAAAACATCCCACTATAGGAGCTTGTTATGTAGATTCTAGTATGGTACTTCCACTCTGGAAAGAAAAAATATGGAATTCTTGCCCATTTTCTTAATTGCAAAAAATAAATAAATTAAACAAACCACTATAGGTGCTTTTTATGTAGATTATGGTACAACACTTTCATTCTAGAAAGAATGAATATGGAATTTTTGCCCATTTTCTTGATTGCAAAAAATAAATAAATTTAAACATACCACTATAGGGGCTTGTTATGTAGATTCTGGTACGATACTTCCATTCTGGAAAGAACGAATATGAAATTCTTGCCCATTTTCTTGATTGCAAATAAAAATAAAAATTAAACATACCACTATAGGTGCTTGTTATGTAGATTCTGATACGATACTTCCAGTCTAGAAAGAACGAATATGGAATGCTTGCTCGTTTTCTTGATTGCAAAAAGAAAATAAAAATTAAACATACAACTATAGGTGCTTGTTATGTAGATTCTGGTACGATACTTCCATTCTGGAAAGAACGAATATGGAATTCTTGCCTATTTCATTGATTGCAATATATATATATATATATATATATATATATATATATATACACATACCACTATAGGGGCATGTAATGTAGATTCTGGTACGATACTGCCATTCTGGAAAGAACAAAAATGGAATTCTTGTCCATTTTCTAGATTGGAAAATAAAATAAAATATACATATGTAACGACCCAGATTTTTAGCTATTTTGTAATGAATATTTGAATTAGTTTAAATATTTAACTGGAAATATAAATGAATATTTATATTGAATTTATCGATTTAATAATCGATATACGATTTGTTTTGAATATAATTGAATTATCGTAATATGAATCGATAATAATTGAATACATAATTTAAAAAAAAAAAAATAATAAAAAAAAAGAAATGTGGCCGACCTATCTCTCACCTAAAGCCACCCTAAGTAGTAAAATCACGCAGATGTTTCTTCTCGAGCACAATTTTCTGTCTTCCCTCTTCGTTATCAGGGGAACACATAATTAATGGCTTTGGGTACGATTGTCCCTCCATCTGCATCTATATAACATACAAATCCTATCTGCTGCTCATCGCTCATTCAACACTTCAGGAAAACCGAGTCCCTCCTTTAAATCGAAATCATCAAATAATTTTTATAAATCAAGTTCTCAATGAAATTCCTCAATCTTGGATATGTTGGACTCGTCTCGTCTCTCTCTTCAAAATCATGTACCTATTGAGGGTTGCGGTTTTAATTACCGGAGCTCGATTGTTAGGGCAGCGAGCTACTTTTTCGTTCGACTTCGAGATAATGGCAGCGGTTAACTTCGACATGATGATTGGGGGTTTATTGAGGTGGAGCTATAGTGGGGAGTTCGATTTTTGAGGGGATGTTTGTGCGATGAACGAGATGATTTGGGGGGTCGCGATCATCAGAAGACCGCAAGCTCGACAGTGGGTTAGGGCATCTCGAGGTCGAGCTCGACCTGGAAGCGACCGCGATAGGTTCTGGTATTGGAGTTGCGATGGAAGGAGGGATTGAAATGTGGGATGCGACAGTATGTTAACGGTAAGGGAGAGAAGAAGATGAGGGTATTAAGAGCACTGCCTATAAAGTGTTCAGTGAATTGTGTGAAAGAAACAGGAAGGGTTCGGCTCTGGAAATCATAAGGAAAAGCTTCGGTGGAGCTAAAGACGGTTTTGTACAACGGAGAGAACGTTCATTCTTTGTCCTTGAAAATGAAGTAGCAACAAGGTAATTATTTAATAAATTTTTTAGAATAATTTTTTTATTTTAGTAGGCTAATTTGAATAAATAGAAATGTTTAATCAATAGATAAAAATAAATTAATCATAGGTATAGACGACTTGAGACGATTCGCAGGCACAACCATATGAAAATCAATTGGATGTTCTGCGAATGAGAATACAAGGTGAGTAAATCTCACTCACCTTTAGAATTATTTTTATTTCATTAAAAATAATTGTTTGTTGCTTGTGTGAATGCTTTCTGCTTGCTTTATATATATTAGTTATTTAGGCTATATATATATATATATATATATATATATATATTGGGTTGATTGATTGGTTGGATTCCCGCAGTCTCATTAGCGGATGCCCGCAGTTTCATAGCGGATGATTACCCTATACGCCCCACGCTATGATTAGTGGATGACCTTCTATACCGCGATATTCTGCCACGAAGCAGAATGGGTATTATTTATGTGCTAACATCTGTGGATGCAGGAAACAGGTTGGAGGAATCCAACTGGATTCCTCAAAAATATATTATCTGTTGTTTATTTGTTTGCATATATATATATATTGTTATATATGATGTGTTAGAAAAATAAACAATTCGTTGCTTTGTGTGTTTAAATATCACTGGGCTTAAGTAATGGCATTTTAAAATATCATGAAAGGATATTTGAGATTTAAAAAAGGAAAATTTTTATTTTTAAATAGAATTTGAATTTTAAATGGAAATAAAAGTATAAACTTGTTTTGAAAATAAAACAAGTAGTTATTTATAAACGAAGTTTATAAATAGTTCTTTATAACGAAGTTATAAAGGAAGTGAAAAGAATTATCATTTGATAATTCAGAAATAGAAGTACAAGCGTGGAATTGGAATCTGAAATGAAATTTCAAAACAGGATGTGAAATGAGATTTTTAAATATATGTATCTCAAATGAAATTTGAGTATAACATTTGAATTTTAAAAAGGGAGCTAAATATTTGAATTTTAAAAGAAGAGATTGAATATTAGAAATTCAAATAGAAGTTCAAATAGAATTTGAATAGACGAAATTAGAATGGAAAATAGAATTTGAATTCAAGGAATTAAATATGAAATTTGAATAGAGATTTGAAATAGAAATTCAAGTGTTGAATTTGAACATGGAATTGAATATAGAAATTCAAGTAGAGATTTGAATATTGAATTTCAAAATAGAATTTGAAATAAACTTTGAAAATAGGATTTCAAAGTAAGAAGTGGAATAGGATTTCAAAATAGGAAATCCAAATAAATTTTGAAATGGAATTTGAATTTAAAGGAGTTCAAATGGATTTGAAATAAGGAAAATTTAAATGGGATTTAAATAATGGGTTTTAATAAAAAGGATTTAAATAGAAGAATCTAAATAGAATTCAAATGGTGATAAATATAAGAATTCAAACAAAACTCAAATGGAGTTTAATTAGAAAGAATTTGAATAAGAGGGATTCAAAGAGATTTGAAACATGATATTTGGATTCAAAGGAATATAAATGTGGTATTTGAAGTTCAAGTAGAAATGGAGTTTAAATATTTGAAGTTCAAATGGAATTTGAATTCAAATAGTTGAAATAGAATTTGAATATAGAATTTGAATTAGAATCGAATTGGAATTTGAATATAGACTTCAAATATGAATGAAATAGAAGATCAGAAATATTTGTTGAGTTGGAAAAAAATGGTTTGACATAAATCAGAATGGAATTGAATTTCATTTAAACGAAGTTAAAAGTTTATATATATAAATATAATTAAAACGAACTCGCCGCAGCGCTGTAGTTCGTAAAATAGCGACTCGAACTTCAATTGAGTATACAGGACTCAATTGAAGTCGAAATTCTTTGAAACAAGAAACGTCAGGACCGGTTTGATAATAGTTTTCAAATGAAAGAGAAAAATCTAAATTTCGTCGTATAGATTTTGAGTTATGTCAAAATCAAATTTTCAGAAAAGCAGTGCCAGAACCATTATAAAACCATAACGGTTTATTTAATGATATTAAAGGATTTTAAGCAAATAAAAATCGAAATTTCTATTTAGAAAAATCCAGATTTGAGTTATAAAATATATGTGAACTCCAGTGGAGTAATGGGTTGATTTTTGAAACAGAAATCAGATTTTTGATTTATTGAATGGAGTTAACTAATTCGAATAGAAATTAGTTAATGAGATTTCGAATTAATATTGGGCTTTGAATAAGCGAATTCGATTTGAAAATTTATATTCGAAATCAAACAGGAAACTAGGATTGAAGTTGAAATTCAATTTGGTTGTGAGCAAGTTAAACATTTTATTTGAACGTGTTATGTTCAAACAAAGAAGTGAAATAGGCAAAAAGGCTAATTAAAGAATAATTGAGCGAAACTGAATTCAAACGATTCAAAATTGAATTCAAACGAACGGATTGAGTTGAATTGAATTGGAAACAGGTGAACAGGTGTTAAACAGATATGGGATGGAGTATATGAGGATTTAAATTTATGTGCTCGACAAAGAGGTACATGTTTAATTCATATATGGGTTTTATGCGCCGTATCGGCAAGCCGCTTGGCTTTTCCTTTTTCTTTTTGATTGAGGAAGATACCGGGAAGCTATTTGAAATTTCCCGATGCTCCCGATACAGGGGAGGTTATGGCGAAATTTTCCGGAAATTTAAGGAGTTAGAATATTTTAAGATATTTTGATAATTTGAAATCATTGTATCGACGTATTGAATTCGATAGGAAAGTGAATATAAAAATCGAATGTTGTAAAAGGGATAGAGATAAGTGATTGGAATTGTTTCAATTGCAAATAGAGATTTTTCTAATATATAGAAAATAAAAAGGAGTTGATATTTGGAAACGTTTTCCAAATGACATAAGAGGCCGAGATGATTATTGAAAATATTTGGTTAACAAATATTGATAGAGAAAATAGAGAAGTGGTTTAATTAATGAATATTAATTAAAGGGCCCAGTGATTTGTTTGATATGTTTGGATGAACACTTGTTTTTATTCGATAGTTAAATCACAGACTATCGAAGTTTTTGACCATCGTTGTCAATATGGAGAGACCGGTTGGATTATCATCCGAAGAACCACTCCGTATTGGCATAAGCGTTGCGAACCAAGTATGCTGAATATATTGAAGACGGAGTAAAGTGCAAGGGCTTTTCTAGTAATAGAAATAGTGCCTTCGGTTTCGTTCAATCCCAGAACGAACATAAATGGACGAATGTCTGACAGAGTATTTCCAATAATCAAATGGGTTGGTCTGTATGAATATATATGGTTGCAACGGATTTATCCCTTAGCATAATATCCAGAATATTTGTGCAAACTCAACTAGTGATTAACGGATCTGACGATGTGGCATTCAAAGTGATTGTGTTATCAATGAATGGTAAGTATGCGTAGCCTCAGGCCTCAACAACCGGGAAAGGACAAAAAATCGGGCAGGCAACATGGCTATGTGGGTCGCTCCCATTAGGGTGTATAATCACCTATCTAGAGAAATTCCTTTTGTTTCTAAATCTATCGATTCTGCCCATTCGGGAAACGGTGGTTTGAGTCCAACCGTTGGTGATATACATTCGATACACTCAAGCGAAATGAGTGGTCGGTCATGTGTGGGCCGGGTTGCAGGACGTTCTTGTTGAACCCAGTGTATTCCTCTCTAGAGATACACAGTCGGAAGGTGGTTCCATACCTTGTCATGTTGGAAATCCAATCTCCAATAAGCGCCATGCGGTTTTTGATTTTATACTATATATGTGGAGCGTGAGATGCAAGCGTTCTGCTATTTGGTTATTTATTTGATGTAGACATTATTATAATATCATTGGATTTGATATCAAAGTATTTTGGGTTATAGTAAGGTAAAAACCGTCCGTGTTTATGTGTGGGCTGGTCTTACTATTATCTTTTCTTTGAAAAGAGTTTTGAAAGTTAAACAAGTGGTTGGAGTTTACTCACACCAGTCCCATGACTGACCCAGAGTTTGTTTTGTTGTGTTTTTCCTAAACTCTTGGGTGCCCAAATTTGTACGGGCAGTCAAGTGTTTCAGGCTTTTACAGATACACTTGGAGGAGCTTGAAGAAGGAGGCTTCAACGTTAGTTATTTAGAGTTACTTCCGCTGAATCAAATGTTATGTGTACTCTGATGATGGTATGTGTATATGTACAAAACACATTTGTATTTCAAAGCTTATGTTATAGAATATATTTTATTCGTTCCGCTGTGAGTTGTGATCTTTGTTTTTCTTCTATTCTAATATTTCTTTCTTTCTATTTCTCATCCTCTATCTTCTTTCTAATAATGAGTCGTATTTCTGTGTTGTTTGGGTTGGACGTGTGGTGTATTTAGTCAACTCAGATAGCACGGATTTGCGGGTCGTTTCAGTTGGTATCAGAGCTTAGGTTGAGCGAACACCTAGGCTTGTGTGGCATGTGCTCATTAGAGATAGGGTCAGCAGTGCCCTAG
Organism: Allium sativum; assembly: GCA_030737875.1. Taxonomy (NCBI): domain Eukaryota; kingdom Viridiplantae; phylum Streptophyta; class Magnoliopsida; order Asparagales; family Amaryllidaceae; genus Allium; species Allium sativum. The sequence continues at coordinate 657,470,933 of CM060912.1, read as the reverse complement.
AATGAGTTGAGTGTATAATACGAGAGAGCGTATTTGTAAATTGATATAAAAACTGTTTTGTATTGTGTTGACTAGTCTGTTGAGTGGTTTATGAATTCTGGTCGAATCGTGGGACGCCACGAAGTCGATAGGGATTTTTAAACGCTTGAACAGAAGATTGAACATGATATTGTTTTCAAGTGGGTAGATGAAATAATTTTACCCAAATTTCTATTTTGATATAAAAAGAATAATTTTCTGAAATTATTATATTATATGGATGTGTTGATTGTTAGGATTATAATCAAATGAGATTATAAAATTAGAATGGTTATTGATAACCAAATAGAATTTGTATAGGAATTAAATATACAAATGAGATGAATTAGAATTTAATTCAAACCAGAATTTGGAATTTTAATCCTGGGAAGTTGAAAAATATTTTTCAAACTATATTAAAAGAATATAGCTTTGTTTTGAAAAGACCGTTTGAAAGGAAATCATTTTAGATGGATTTTGAAATAATAAGGCACTGAACTCACTTCAGTGGCTAGGAAATAATTCTGATGATGATTGCAACATCATCAGTATTCATTTTCGAGTTTCTAAGTGATGAGTTGCTACCTTAGAAAGTTTTGATGGAAATTTGTTTTGAAAGAAACAAGTGATTTGAAAATTCAAATGTTTTGAATTTGAGATGGAAATGAATATATGTATATATGTATGTGATTTCAGAAGAATTTGAAAAGAAAAACCCAGGGATTTGGATTCTGGAATTTAAATTTAACTTAAACAAGTTAAACGGGTCGAAGTGCACGAATTGATTTAATCAATTTGAATTGGTTAAATAGAACATAGATTGGATATAAATGGATTAATCGTAGATCATTCGAATTGAATGAAGAAGACCAAAGGTTTTGGTGGAAGTAAATTTGTTGAAATATGAGGAGTTGAGTTTCAACATAAGTGAGATCTTGAAAAATAATGGATTTGTACCCTTTTTCCTACCTTAGCAATTTCGAGGACGAAATTATTTTAAGGGGGAAAGAATGTAACGACCCAGATTTTTAGCTATTTTGTAATGAATATTTGAATTAGTTTAAATATTTAACTGGAAATATAAATGAATATTTATATTGAATTTATCGATTTAATAATCGATATACGATTTGTTTTGAATATAATTGAATTATCGTAATATGAATCGATAATAATTGAATACATAATTTAAAAAAAAAAATAATAATAATAAAAAAAAGAAATGTGGCCGACCTATCTCTCACCTAAAGCCACCCTAAGTAGTAAAATCACGCAGATGTTTCTTCTCGAGCACAATTTTCTGTCTTCCCTCTTCGTTATCAGGGGAACACATAATTAATGGCTTTGGGTACGATTGTCCCACCATCTGCATCTATATAACATACAAATCCTATCCGCTTCTCATCGCTCATTCAACACTTCAGGAAAACCGAGTCCCTCCTTTAAATCGAAATCATCAAATAATTTTTATAAATCAAGTTCTCAATGAAATTCCTCAATCTTGGATATGTTGGACTCGTCTCGTCTCTCTCTTCAAAATCATGTACCTATTGAGGGTTGCGGTTTTAATTACCGGAGCTCGATTGTTAGGGCAGCGAGCTACTTTTTCGTTCGACTTCGAGATAATGGCAGCGGTTAACTTCGACATGATGATTGGGGGTTTATTGAGGTGGAGCGATAGTGGGGAGTTCGATTTTTGAGGGGATGTTTGTGCGATGAACGAGATGATTTGGGGGGTCGCGATCATCAGAAGACCGCAAGCTCGACAGTGGGTTAGGGCATCTCGAGGTCGAGCTCGACCTGGAAGCGACCGCGATAGGTTCTGGTATTGGAGTTGCGATGGAAGGAGGGATTGAAATGTGGGATGCGACAGTATGTTAACGGTAAGGGAGAGAAGAAGATGAGGGTATTAAGAGCACTGCCTATAAAGTGTTCAGTGAATTGTGTGAAAGAAACAGGAAGGGTTCGGCTCTGGAAATCATAAGGAAAAGCTTCGGTGGAGCTAAAGACGGTTTTGTACAACGGAGAGAACGTTCATTCTTTGTCCTTGAAAATGAAGTAGCAACAAGGTAATTATTTAATAAATTTTTTAGAATAATTTGTTTATTTTAGTAGGCTAATTTGAATAAATAGAAATGTTTAATCAATAGATAAAAATAAATTAATCATAGGTATAGACGACTTGAGACGATTCGCAGGCACAACCATATGAAAATCAATTGGATGTTCTGCGAATGAGAATACAAGGTGAGTAAATCTCACTCACCTTTAGAATTATTTTTATTTCATTAAAAATAATTGTTTGTTGCTTGTGTGAATGCTTTCTGCTTGCTTTATATATATTAGTTATTTAGGCTATATATATATATATTGGGTTGATTGATTGGTTGGATTCCCGCAGTCTCATTAGCGGATGCCCGCAGTTTCATAGCGGATGATTACCCTATACGCCCCACGCTATGATTAGTGGATGACCTTCTATACCGCGATATTCTGCCACGAAGCAGAATGGGTATTATTTATGTGCTAACATCTGTGGATGCAGGAAACAGGTTGGAGGAATCCAACTGGATTCCTCAAAAATATATTATCTGTTGTTTATTTGTTTGCATATATATATATATTGTTATATATGATGTGTTAGAAAAATAAACAATTCGTTGCTTTGTGTGTTTAAATATCACTGGGCTTAAGTAATGGCATTTTAAAATATCATGAAAGGATATTTGAGATTTAAAAAAGGAAAAATTTTATTTTTAAATAGAATTTGAATTTTAAATGGAAATAAAAGTATAAAATTGTTTTGAAAATAAAACAAGTAGTTATTTATAAACGAAGTTTATAAATAGTTCTTTATAACGAAGTTATAAAGGAAGTGAAAAGAATTATCATTTGATAATTCAGAAATAGAAGTACAAGCGTGGAATTGGAATCTGAAATGAAATTTCAAAACAGGATGTGAAATGAGATTTTTAAATATATGTATCTCAAATGAAATTTGAGTATAACATTTGAATTTTAAAAAGGGAGCTAAATATTTGAATTTTAAAAGAAGAGATTGAATATTAGAAATTCAAATAGAAGTTCAAATAGAATTTGAATAGACGAAATTAGAATGGAAAATAGAATTTGAATTCAAGGAATTAAATATGAAATTTGAATAGAGATTTGAAATAGAAATTCAAGTGTTGAATTTGAACATGGAATTGAATATAGAAATTCAAGTAGAGATTTGAATATTGAATTTCAAAATAGAATTTGAAATAAACTTTGAAAATAGGATTTCAAAGTAAGAAGTGGAATAGGATTTCAAAATAGGAAATCCAAATAAATTTTGAAATGGAATTTGAATTTAAAGGAGTTCAAATGGATTTGAAATAAGGAAAATTTAAATGGGATTTAAATAATGGGTTTTAATAAAAAGGATTTAAATAGAAGAATCTAAATAGAATTCAAATGGTGATAAATATAAGAATTCAAACAAAACTCAAATGGAGTTTAATTAGAAAGAATTTGAATAAGAGGGATTCAAAGAGATTTGAAACATGATATTTGGATTCAAAGGAATATAAATGTGGTATTTGAAGTTCAAGTAGAAATGGAGTTTAAATATTTGAAGTTCAAATGGAATTTGAATTCAAATAGTTGAAATAGAATTTGAATATAGAATTTGAATTAGAATCGAATTGGAATTTGAATATAGACTTCAAATATGAATGAAATAGAAGATCAGAAATATTTGTTGAGTTGGAAAAAAATGGTTTGACATAAATCAGAATGGAATTGAATTTCATTTAAATGAAGTTAAAAGTTTATATATATAAATATAATTAAAACGAACTCGCCGCAGCGCTGCAGTTCGTAAAATAGCGACTCGAACTTCAATTGAGTATACAGGACTCAATTGAAGTCGAAATTCTTTGAAACAAGAAACGTCAGGACCGGTTTGATAATAGTTTTCAAATGAAAGAGAAAAATCTAAATTTCGTCGTATAGATTTTGAGTTATGTCAAAATCAAATTTTCAGAAAAGCAGCGCCAGAACCATTATAAAACCATAACGGTTTATTTAATGATATTAAAGGATTTTAAGCAAATAAAAATCGAAATTTCTATTTAGAAAAATCCAGATTTGAGTTATAAAATATATGTGAACTCCAGTGGAGTAATGGGTTGATTTTTGAAACAGAAATCAGATTTTTGATTTATTGAATGGAGTTAACTAATTCGAATAGAAATTAGTTAATGAGATTTCGAATTAATATTGGGCTTTGAATAAGCGAATTCGATTTGAAAATTTATATTCGAAATCAAACAGGAAACTAGGATTGAAGTTGAAATTCAATTTGGTTGTGAGCAAGTTAAACATTTTATTTGAACGTGTTATGTTCAAACAAAGAAGTGAAATAGGCAAAAAGGCTAATTAAAGAATAATTGAGCGAAACTGAATTCAAACGATTCAAAATTGAATTCAAACGAACGGATTGAGTTGAATTGAATTGGAAACAGGTGAACAGGTGTTAAACAGATATGGGATGGAGTATATGAGGATTTAAATTTATGTGCTCGACAAAGAGGTACATGTTTAATTCATATATGGGTTTTATGCGCCGTATCGGCAAGCCGCTTGGCTTTTCCTTTTTCTTTTTGATTGAGGAAGATACCGGGAAGCTATTTGAAATTTCCCGATGCTCCCGATACAGGGGAGGTTATGGCGAAATTTTCCGGAAATTTAAGGAGTTAGAATATTTTAAGATATTTTGATAATTTGAAATCATTGTATCGACGTATTGAATTCGATAGGAAAGTGAATATAAAAATCGAATGTTGTAAAAGGGATAGAGATAAGTGATTGGAATTGTTTCAATTGCAAATAGAGATTTTTCTAATATATAGAAAATAAAAAGGAGTTGATATTTGGAAACGTTTTCCAAATGACATAAGAGGCCGAGATGATTATTGAAAATATTTGGTTAACAAATATTGATAGAGAAAATAGAGAAGTGGTTTAATTAATGAATATTAATTAAAGGGCCCAGTGATTTGTTTGATATGTTTGGATGAACACTTGTTTTTATTCGATAGTTAAATCACAGACTATCGAAGTTTTTGACCATCGTTGTCAATATGGAGAGACCGGTTGGATTATCATCCGAAGAACCACTCCGTATTGGCATAAGCGTTGCGAACCAAGTATGCTGAATATATTGAAGACGGAGTAAAGTGCAAGGGCTTTTCTAGTAATAGAAATAGTGCCTTCGGTTTCGTTCAATCCCAGAACGAACATAAATGGACGAATGTCTGACAGAGTATTTCCAATAATCAAATGGGTTGGTCTGTATGAATATATATGGTTGCAACGGATTTATCCCTTAGCATAATATCCAGAATATTTGTGCAAACTCAACTAGTGATTAACGGATCTGACGATGTGGCATTCAAAGTGATTGTGTTATCAATGAATGGTAAGTATGCGTAGCCTCAGGCCTCAACAACCGGGAAAGGACAAAAAATCGGGCAGGCAGCATGGCTATGTGGGTCGCTCCCATTAGGGTGTATAATCACCTATCTAGAGAAATTCCTTTTGTTTCTAAATCTATCGATTCTGCCCATTCGGGAAACGGTGGTTTGAGTCCAACCGTTGGTGATATACATTCGATACACTCAAGCGAAATGAGTGGTCGGTCATGTGTGGGCCGGGTTGCAGGACGTTCTTGTTGAACCCAGTGTATTCCTCTCTAGAGATACACAGTCGGAAGGTGGTTCCATACCTTGTCATGTTGGAAATCCAATCTCCAATAAGCGCCATGCGGTTTTTGATTTTATACTATATATGTGGAGCGTGAGATGCAAGCGTTCTGCTATTTGGTTATTTATTTGATGTAGACATTATTATAATATCATTGGATTTGATATCAAAGTATTTTGGGTTATAGTAAGGTAAAAACCGTCCGTGTTTATGTGTGGGCTGGTCTTACTATTATCTTTTCTTTGAAAAGAGTTTTGAAAGTTAAACAAGTGGTTGGAGTTTACTCACACCAGTCCCATGACTGACCCAGAGTTTGTTTTGTTGTGTTTTTCCTAAACTCTTGGGTGCCCAAATTTGTATGGGCAGTCAAGTGTTTCAGGCTTTTACAGATACACTTGGAGGAGCTTGAAGAAGGAGGCTTCAACGTTAGTTATTTAGAGTTACTTCCGCTGAATCAAATGTTATGTGTACTCTGATGATGGTATGTGTATATGTACAAAACACATTTGTATTTCAAAGCTTATGTTATAGAATATATTTTATTCGTTCCGCTGTGAGTTGTGATCTTTGTTTTTCTTCTATTCTAATATTTCTTTCTTTCTATTTCTCATCCTCTATCTTCTTTCTAATAATGAGTCGTATTTCTGTGTTGTTTGGGTTGGACGTGTGGTGTATTTAGTCAACTCAGATAGCACGGATTTGCGGGTCGTTTCAACATACAACTATAGGGGCTTGTTACGTAGATTCTCGTACGATACTTCCATTCTAGAAAGAACGAATATGGAATTCTTGCCCATTTTCTTGATTGCTAAAAAAAAAACATGTTACTATAGGAGCTTTATGTAGATTCTGCTATGATACTTCCGTTCTGGAAAGAACAAATATGAAATTCTTGCCCATTTTCTTGATTGCAAAAAGAAAATTAAACATACCACTATAAGGGCTTGTTATGTAGATTCTGGTATGATACTTTCATTCTGGAAAGAACGAATTTGGAATTCTTTCCGATTTTCTTGATTACAAAAACAAAAAATAAAAAATTTAAACATACCATTATAGGGGCTTGTTATGTAGATTCTGGTATGATACTTCCATTCTGGAAAGAACGAATATGGAATTCTTGCCAACTTTCTTGATTGCAAATATACATATATATATATATATATATATATATATATATATATATATATATAACATACCACTGTAGGTGCTTGTTATGTAGATTTTGGTAGGATACTCCCATTCTAGAAAGAACGAATATGGAATTCTTGCTCATTTTCTTGATTGCAAAAAAATATAATAAAAAATGAACATACCACTATAGGGGCTTGTTATGTAGATTCTGGTACGATATTTCCATTCTAGAAAGAATGAATATGGAATTCTTGCCCATTTTCTTGATTGCAAAAATTGAAACAAATAAACATATCACTATAGGGGGCTTGTTATGTAGATTATAGTACGATACTCCCATTCTAGAAAGAACGAGTATGGAATTCTTGCCCATTTTCACGATTGCAAAAAGAAAAAAAATCAAACATACCACTATAGGGGCTTGTTATGTACGTTTTGGTACAATACTTACAATCTGGAAAGAACGAATATGGAATTCTTGCCCATTTTCTTGACTGTAAAAAATATTAAACATACCACTATGGAGGCTTGTTATGTAGATTCTGGTCCAAAACTTACATTCTAGAAAGAATGAATATGGAATTCTTGCCAATTTTCTTGATGACAAAAAAATAAATAAATTAAACATACCACTATAGGGGCTTGTTACAGAGATTCTGGTACGATACTTCCATTCTGGAAAGAATGAATATGGAATTCTTGCCCATTTTCTTGATTGCAAAAAAAACAAAATAATTAACATACCACTATAGGGGCTTGTTATGTAGATTCTGGTATGATATTTTCATTCTGGAAAGAACAAATATGGAATTCTTGCCCATTTTCTTTGTTGTATATAACGGTGTTGTATACACAATTATATGATTTTTGTTTGATAATAACAACCAAATATTTATTATTTTAAATGTGATTGTTACTGTACTGTTTTCATATATCATCACAGATAGGAATATATTATTTATATTCAAACAAAATACAACTGTACAGACATTCAGATATATTTACACGGTATTTTGTTTAAATATAATATTTTATTTCAATTTTCAAATAGTACAGTTTTACAACTCCACTATTTGTACACTTCACTAATATTTCACATTATATATTCGTTCACATGATATTGTACTTATATATAAACTGAATACGATAGATAAATTTGTTTGAACACAATAAAATAATATTTTATTTCAATCAAATTTGTTTATTACAAATATCAGTACAATTTTTCTCATTCTATACATTTGTTCCTCGCTACAAACACTCATCACAAATACAGTCATTGTCTCACTACAGCATTTCACTCATTCACATTACAATTATGGAACACAAAAAAGGAGGAACAACATTTTTTTTTCCTGTCCAAGTAGCTCACAATGATACTAATACAAATTATCAAGCCAAAGAACAAAGCAAGAAACCAAGTATGCAAGCAGGTGATGTTCACAAGTGTACAACAGTGAAAAAGGGCATGTTTCAATTATTATTTTTTGAACATGTGAAAATTTGGCAACTACAAAGCGATCTTCATTTCAAGCAAGATGTTAAAAAAAAAGGCCAAAAGCAACAGTGTACAACATGCATCAACATGCAAGGCTCAAGTGAACTAATTTGATGAAAATATACATGCAGAGGTTCAGTGGAGCAACAAAGAATTCTTTTCATGTTCAAATGGGTAAAAAAAAAAGGGGAATCTCTTTTGAAATTTGAAAAGAAAAGTCACAGGTTCAAAAGAAGGAAAGAGATTAAGCTTGCAACCTTAGCAAATGTAAAATTTGACAAGAAAAGATTTGGATAAAACATCCTTTTTATCATGCATGTATTCATAATTGCATGGTGCAATAATACACAATCGAAAAGCAGTTTCCTGGTTTTAAAAATCTAGCACATGCAGAATCTAACTTAGAAAACATTTTTATTTTGTAGGAACATACATGCAGAGGATAAGCCAACAAGCATGCATGCAACATCATGTTAGGGTGATACCTCAAGTGAACATGAACCAGTATGATCAAGTATGGTCAAGCAAGTACAAAATAATGGACCAGTGAAAAACATGGAAGGTTTACACAAATATGTGTACGAGCAATTCAGAATGTATACAAGGGAAGTTTCATTTTAACATTTTCAATGATCATTTCTTTTGGGGAAAGAAGTAAAGTTTGCAATTCAAGATGTTTCCAGTTTTGTGTAAGTGTGGTCATGACAAGGATAATGTGTGCATACACATGTACAAGGTGAATGGTGCAGAGCATAACTTTAAAGTGGCACACAACAATGCATAGTAATGTTGAATTCATTTTTGACAAAGTGTGACTGGTTTATGTGTTTCCAGAAATTGGAAATGTTTAAATCATTCCAGAAATCATTCAATTTTTTCCAAATATACAATGGCAGGGATAAATTCGAATAACCTATAGAAATCAACCAAGGAAAGCAATTAATTCTTTCCTGAATTCAACCCCTTATTTTTTGGCAAAGAGATGATTTTCTGCAAACATTTTTTCGTCATTAAAACAGTTTTGTTTTAGACTGTATCAATCTTGGAAATACAAATTTGGCAAGCTTTTAAAAGGCATTCAAGAAGCAAGCATACAAGATTTCAACAACATATGTATATGGAATGCTAATTTTTTTTCTTCCTGAAACATATTTTACATTTAAGGTAGTGGACAAATTGATTATGGACAAGAAGTTGATTTCCAGTGTTAGCCAAAACATTTAAATATTTCCAGACATGAAGAAATGTATTTGGCAACAATTTTCAATCAAATAAATATTTCCAAGCATGACAAGATTTCATATTTCCAGGTTTTGCTGAAATACTGGACATAAAAACATTCCTACTTTAGACCACAAAATCAAGTCAAAGACAGCATGGAATAAAACAAATCAAATCTTTTTAGTTTTTCATCTCACAAATCAGTAAAGTTGTGTCATCAGTAAAGAGCATGATTGAAGCTTAGTTTGTTCGCATATGGTATCAGGAAATTAAAGGGGCAAATTTGAGCAATCAAGGCAGCTACAAAATCGAGTGTGAAAAAACATATATGTGGCAAGCATTCATGGACAAGCAATTATCAGCTATTGACCAGAATCATAAAGGGGCAAATTCGAGCAATTAAGGCAGCTACAAATTCAACAAATTAGGGCAAGTCATTATCACGAAATAAGAGGTTTTAGGATTTCTAAAATCCTATATAAACACCATTACACCATTGGCAATAGGCAGTCGAAACCAATAAATCAATTCAAGCATTTCAAAGCAAGAAAATTCAGAAAAATCATAGTTTCGATCGAGCCAGAGAACATTCCCAAATCGGACGAGCAAAGCAATCGAAGAATCAACCATCAGAGTTTTATTCCATCAACATCCAAGAATTCAGTTTGGGATAAAAGAGGCAAAACCCCACTTTATTTTCTCAGCCACCATCAACAAAGAGGAGAGCAAGTTTTTTTTTTGAAAAAGCAAAGTGGCAGGCCTATATTACTTTAGACAAAGGGGTTTTTATTGTTTTTATTGTTTATTTCTTTTGTAATCGTTCAAACAGTTTTCTAGAGTCTGTAAAATTCTAGGGGAATCCAGTTAGGGTGTTAACTGGCAGTTTACCAGCGTCTGTAAAACTAGGGGAAATCTGGTCTAGGGGATTTAGACTAGTCTAGAGTTTTGAGCGTAGAGTTAGAATAGGAGCGAGGGGTTCGCAAGTGTACATGGTCTTGTATGCGGGATCTGTTCTATCATCTAGTAGAAACCTTAGGAATGCAGCAGTAGGCAGGATTTTGCCGAAGCTGGGTATATCTTGTGTCATTTACTTTTCTGCATTTCTATTTCTGCTATCTATGATCTTTGAATGTTTTAATATCCTGTGATATTTGAACTCTGCGATAATTTGCAATAAACCCTATTCACCCCCCCTCTAGGGTTAATCTAGATCCAACAAGTGGTATCAGAGCAGGTTATTTCTTTAACTCTAGAGTCATGGGTCATTCTAGTTGTCAGTCCTTAGAGAGTCAGTCTAGTCGCATTCCACCTATTTTTAATGGTTCAGATTTTTCAAATTGGAAGTCGGAAATGGAATCCTTTTTAAAATCTATTAATTTTAAATGTTGGGATGTTGTTATTAATGGTTATGATAAGGAAGATAAATGTTTTAATAATCATGCTATACATATCTTATATTCCCATATTGATGATGTTCAGTATGGCCTTATCTCCCATTGTTTAACTGCGCAGGAAATATGGAATACTCTCAATACGAGGTATGGAAAAATTGACAAAAACAGCTCAAAACCCAAAAAGATCAACTCAGATTCGGATCTATGCTCGGAAGAAGAAACAGATGAAAATTCAAGTAGATCAGACGATAGAGACTCAACAGACGATGAAACTGAAAGCTTCTCATATGAAGATTTGGTTTATATGTGTACTGATTTGACAAAAATCGTTGATAAATTCCATCGTAAAAATAAATCTTTAAAATCTAAAAATCACGAGTTATATAGCAAAATTAACTGTTTGGAATCAGAAGTTACAAATGTCGTGAAATTAGAAAGTTCTAACTGTGAAAGTTGTTTGAAGTTGAAAACTGACGTCGTTCATCTCAATGAAAATATTCAAAGGCTTAAAGAGGAAATTTTGATTTTAAAAGATAACGAGGTTGAGTTTAAAGATTCAAACAATTCTTTGCAAAAAGAATTTAATAATTTTAAGGCCATCAAAAATTCCAAACATGAAATTGCTGAAAAAGAAAGCTTGTTGAAAAGTGATTTGATTTTAAATGAGCTTGAAAAAGAGATTGAAAATTTCAAGAAAGTTGAATTTGAAAAACAAATTAATTTTGAATCTGAGATTCTTGAATCCAAGACCAAAATCAAGTTCCTTGAAAATGAAAATTTGATTTTGAAACAGAAAGATACTGAAAAGAGAAAGATTAGCATTAATCGTTGTTTGAATCTAATGAAAGAGAATTCTGACCTTAAATCTAAAATTCAACAACTTGAATTAACTCTAATCAAATTCTCTAACGGAGAAAAATCTTTAAATATGTTGTTGAAAAATCAACAATTTTCAGGAAATAAAAAGGGTATTGGTTTTGGGAAAGGAAATGATTTTTTGAGCTCGTGTGATTTTAAAAATCCTTCAAACTACTTCAAGATGGGTCATTCTGAAAATTTGAATTGTGAAAATTCCAAAAGGTTTTTAAATCACAAACGTGATAAGAATTGGTTTGATAACAATCCAGTTGAACAGTTGTGGACCCCAAAAAGAAATAAAATGATTTTTGGAAAAACTAAACATGTTTGGGTTACCAAAGGCACAAAGGTAGATTCAAATGGATTGTTATACAAACAAGTTTGGGTACTGAAAGATGTTAACAAAACTATGAGTGGTTTTGCAAATTTTGTTAGACCACTCGATCCTTTCAACTGTTAGGTACCGAAGAAGGTTGAGGAACTGCTGTGCTGAAAAGAGATTGACTTCAAGCTGTTCTATATTTCTGTATTCTTTATAGTTCCTTGGCCAAGATTTGTTGAGTTAGAGATTCTGATTTACATTGGATTCCGGTATGATCTCTAAACTCGCCTTTGTGAATATTCTCTGTTTTTTTTTTCTTTGTTATTTCTCCTTCTGTCCCTTCTGTTTATTTTTCTTTGTTTTCTGTTTCGATTTGTCACTGTTATATCATTGTTACTTCTTTTGGGCTTCATTAACTTCCAATTGCAAAACTCTTGATTTTCTGGAAATGTGCTTCACTTGAATGAAAATCTGATGTTTTAGTCTTTTTCAGATCTTGAATATAAATTTGTAAATATCTGCAATTGTTTTGAAGTTTATTTTCTGTTTTCTGAATTCATAACAATGTTGATGTATTCTTGTTATATCTTGAACACTGTTAATGTGAATTCTAAATTTTTGAAGATCTGAAAATTAAATGGAAATTCACGCACCTCTGCTGTTTTGAGTTTCTTCTAATTCATTTTAGAAAAGCTTGAAATATTATACTCATTACAGCACACTGCTACTTCTCAGTTGTGAAAATTTCATTGTTTTTCAGATTGGCTTGGATATTTTGAAATGTCTTGAATTACAGTGATACATCTAGAAATTCTTCTTATATTCATGATCATTTTATGGTTGAAATCTGTTTGTTTGAAATCATCTGAAATACTTGATATTCTGAATCTCACATACCTCTTAAATTTGAAATTCTCAATCTTGTGTGACTGATTCATTATATCTCAAAACTTGACATTGATTCAAGTGATTTCAAATTTTTTTTTTTTAATTTTCTGGATCATGAATATCTCTTAAGTTTGATGTAAATGATCTGAAATTACTCATGTGCTTGTCAGAAATTGTTTTGAAAAATTCCTTGAAAAATTTGAGTCTTGAAATTTATTGGTATTTCATGATTATTTGATTTGAATATATGTTTGTTTAAAATCAATTGAAGTTATTGATTTATTGAATCACACACATATCTTGAATCTGAAATTTACATTCTGGTGTGACTGATTCACTGAATCTTAAGAGTTTCATATTTCTCAAATGATTTCAAATAAACTGTATTTTAATCTTGGATCATGAATCATCTTATGTGACCATCATCTTGACAAGTCTGCTTTAAAATTGGTTATCATGCTGTTCTGATTATAAGATCTTGATTTGAAAAATGCTTTAAATGACTACTTGTTTTGAGAAGAACTGTTTGCTGCTCTGATAAAAAAAGTCTGATTTGTTAGTCTTGTCTATTTGGGCTTTGTGCTTAAAATTCTTTTGTTTGTGATATCCTTGTTTGTCTCCAGTGTCTTGTTACAATCCTCATTAATAGAGACATAAAGTGGAGGTACTGAATTTGTTTTGCTATATATATTTTTAATCTCTCATGTCTTGTATAGATCTTTCAAATCCCTCTTGTAATTGATTTTCAATTTTAAAATTATTTATTGACTATTCATTCAGAAATTGAAATCAATATCTAAATTGAACTATATTTTTAATTCATCAAAATTATTATTAGATTTTGAAACTGTGATGAATTGTGACTGCAGTATATTTCACATCAAGAGGAGATTTTATTTAGATTTTCATGATGGTTGAATACTTATTATAATATCTTTGAATTGGCGATTATTTCACGACCTTCTTCTTTATCTACCATTATTCTGTCATCCGTCATGTTTTTTATATTAATGCGGAGAGTTTAATATTTAAAAAAAACTTTTTAAATAAACAGTGAAGATATTTGTGATAGAAATTGGACTATGTTATTTTTCAGAATTAGTGATAATTGAAAATTTTCAATGATCCCGGTACAGTCGAGCATATTTCATAATATAATTAATTTAGAAATTTATTTCATAGTCCATTTCTGTACCTACCACGTTTCTATCATTCATATTGGTTGTATTTACCGAGGAGTTTTTTCTTTTGAAGCTGAAAATGATAAATATATAATTAATACATAAGTGTGTCTCTAACCTCATTTAAAAATCCAAGCTCTGGTCATGCATGGTTATAAGACAACTTATAATTTAAGCTGCGACTGACCTCATTTAAAAACCCAAGCTCTGGTTATGCGTGGTCAGTGTGCTCTTAAATAAAATAAAAGGAAATATTGTGCTATAAATTGAAATTAATCTGAAATTCTTCTTGGTGTACAAAAACCAGCCTATCAATCCATCTTTCTAATATGTGAAATGTGTTGAAATCTTATGAAGTATTATGATTTGTTGATTGATAGCTATTGGGATTTGAGATTATACGAATTTGTCACTTAAATTGAATTATTAACTACAGTCCAAATCCATCACTGTTTTTGTGCTAAATTTTACAAAATAATTGGAAATCATATTTTTGTAAATCTCTTCATTTTATATAAAATTCATCGTAAATCCGTCATTCTCTACAATGTGAAATATGCCACCAGTTCTTAGTTTATTATGATTTTTGTTTGACTAGTTGAGATTTATGATGATCGTTCTTCCTCTTAAGCTGATATTGTATTTGTTAGTCATTTGTCATCTATATTTTAAATTCTATATCCTTTTGATGATAACAAAAGGGGGAGAATGGGTTGAGATTTTGATTTATGAGTGAATATTTTATAAATATTTTTAATTTTGAAAATTCATTATTATTCAAATTTTTTCACTCATGCACAGTTATAGGGGGAGTTTTTTGCTGTAGGGGGAGCTAACAAATAGGGGGAGTTCAGTATTCACTGTCAAACACATTTATTATGCTCAAAATCTTATATTTGTTTGTCATCATCAAAAGGGGGAGATTGTTGTATATAACGGTGTTGTATACACAATTATATGATTTTTGTTTGATGATAACAACCAAATATTTATTATTTTAAATGTGTTTGTTACTGTACTGTTTTCATATATCATCACAGATAGGAATATATTATTTATATTCAAACAAAATACAACTGTACAGACATTCAGATATATTTACACAATTTTTTGTTTAAATATAATATTTTATTTCAATTTTCAAATAGTACAGTTTTACAACTCCACTATTTGTACCTTCACTAATATTTCACATTTCATATCCGTTCACATGATATTATACTTGTATATAAACTGAATACGATAGATAAATTTGTTTGAACACAATAAAATAATATTTTATTTCAATCAAATTTGTTTATTACAAATATCAGTACAATTTTTCTCATTCTATACATTTGTTCCTCGCTACAAACGCTCATCACAAATACAGTCATTGTCTCACTACAGCATTTCACTCATTCACATTACAATTATGGAACACAAAAAAGGAGGAACAACATTTTTTTTCTGTCCAAGTAGCTCACAATGATACTAATACAAATTATCAAGCCAAAGAACAAAGCAAGAAACCAAGTATGCAAGCAGGTGATGTTCACAAGTGTACAACAGTGAAAAAGGGCATGTTTCAATTATTATTTTTTGAACATGTGAAAATTTGGCAACTACAAAGCGATCTTCATTTCAAGCAAGATGTTAAAAAAAAAGGCCAAAAGCAACAGTGTACAACATGCATCAACATGCAAGGCTCAAGTGAACTAATTTGATGAAAATATACATGCAGAGGTTCAGTGGAGCAACAAAGAATTCTTTTCATGTTCAAATGGGTAAAAAAAAAGGGAATCTCTTTTGAAATTTGAAAAGAAAAGTCACAGGTTCAAAAGAAGGAAAGAGATTAAGCTTGCAACCTTGGCAAATGTAAAATTTGACAAGAAAAGATTTGGATAAAACATCTTTTTTATCATGCATGTATTCATAATTGCATGGTGCAATAATACACAATCAAAAAGCAGTTTCCTGGTTAGAAAAATCTAGCACATGCATAATCTAACTTAGAAAACATTTTTATTTTGTAGGAACATACATGCAGAGGATAAGCCAACAAGCATGCATGCAACATCATGTTAGGGTGATACCTCAAGTCAACATGAACCAGTATGATCAAGTATGGTCAAGCAAGTACAAAATAATGGACCAGTGAAAAACATGGAAGGTTTACACAAATATGTGTACGAGCAATTCAGAAAGTATACAAGGGAAGTTTCATTTTAACATTTTCAATGATCATTTCTTTTGGGGAAAGAAGTAAAGTTTGCAATTCAAGATGTTTCCAGTTTTGTGTAAGTGTGGTCATGACAAGGATAATGTGTGCATACACATGTACAAGGTGAATGGTGCAGAGCATAACTTTAAAGTGGCACACAACAATGCATAGTAATGTTGAATTCATTTTTGACAAAGTGTGACTGGTTTATGTGTTTCCAGAAATTGGAAATGTTTAAAACATTCTAGAAATCATTCAATTTTTTTCCAAATATACAATGGTAGGGATAAATTCGAATAACCTATAGAAATCAACCAAGGAAAGCAATTAATTCTTTCCTGAATTCAACCCCTTATTTTTTGGCAAAGAGATGATTTTCTGCAAACATTTTTTTGGTCATTAAAACAGTTTTGTTTTAGACTGTATCAATCTTGGAAATACAAATTTGGCAAGCTTTTAAAAGGCATTCAAGAAGCAAGCATACAAGATTTCAACAATATATGTATATGGAATGCTAATTTTTTTCTTCTTGAAACATATTTTACATTTAAGGTAGTGGACAAATTGATTATGGACAAGAAGTTGATTTCCAGTGTTAGCCAAAACATTTAAATATTTCCAGAAATGAACTAATGTATTTGGCAACAATTTTCAATCAAATAAATATTTCCAAGCATGACAAGATTTCATATTTCCAGGTTTTGCTGAAATACTGGACATAAAAACATTCCTACTTTAGACCACAAAATCAAGTCAAAGACAGCATGGAATAAAACAAATCAAATCTTTTTAGTTTTTCATCTCACAAATCAGTAAAGTTGTGTCATCAGTAAAGAGCATGATTGAAGCTTAGTTTGTTCGCATATGGTATCAGGAAATTAAAGGGGCAAATTCGAGCAATCAAGGCAGCTACAAAATCGAGTGTGAACAAACATATATGTGGCAAGCATTCATGGACAAGCAATAATCGGCTATTGACCAGAATCATAAAGGGGGCAAATTCGAGCAATCAAGGCAGCTACAAGTTCAACAAATTAGGGCAAGTCATTATCACGAAATAAGAGGTTTTAGGATTTCTAAAATCCTATATAAACACCATTACACCATTGTCAATAGGCAGTCGAAACCAATAAATCAATTCAAGCATTTCAAAGCAAGAAAATTCAGAAAAATCATAGTTTCGATCGAGCCAGAGAACAATCCCAAATCGGACGAGCAAAGCAATCGAAGAATCAAGCATCAGAGTTTTATTCCATCAACATCCAAGAATTCAGTTTGGGATAAAAGAGGCAAAACCCCACTTTATTTTCTCAGCCACCATCAACAAAGAGGAGAGCAAGTTTTTTTTGACAAAGTAAAGTGGCAGGCCTATATTACTTTAGACAAAGGGGGTTTTATTGTTTTTATTGTTTATTTCTTTTGTAATCGTTCAAACAGTTTTCTAGAGTCTGTAAAATTCTAGGGGAATCCAGTTAGGGTGTTAACTGGTAGTTTACTAGCGTCTGTAAAACAAGGGGAAATCTGGTCTAGGGGATTTAGACTAGTCTAGAGTTTTGAGCGTAGAGTTAGAATAGGAGCGAGGGGTTCACAAGTGTACATGGTCTTGTATGCGGGATCTGTTCTATCATCTAGTAGAAACCTTAGGAATGCAGCAGTAGGCAGGATTTTGCCGAAGCTGGGTATATCTTGTGTCATTTACTTTTCTGCATTTCTATTTCTGCTATCTATGATCTTTGAATGTTTTAATATCCTGTGATATTTGAACTCTGCGATAATTTGCCATAAACCCTATTCACCCCCCTCTAGGGTTAATCTAGATCCAACATTCTTGATGGCAATTTTTTTTAATCAGACATACCATTAGGGGATTGTTGTAACAACCCGAATTTTTATAACAGGTTAAAACCATAAATCAAGGCAGAATTAAATTTTAAAATAATAATCAAGGGAAACGGGTTACGCTAGTGCGTTCGTCTCGGAATTTTACATGAAATAGAGTCCGAGTTTTCGAAAATCGGAGTACGGATGAAGAAGTTATGGCCTGTAGAAGATTCAGCAAATTTCAGACCAAGCAGGTCGACCTGGGGGTCAGGTCGACCATGTGGTCGACCTACCCCCCAGGTCTACCATATGGTCGACCTCCCTCCCTTACAGGTCGACTTGGTCGGCCTGTTTTGACCCAGAACCCATTTTTGAAGCCTGAGACATGTTTTGATTGTCCGGATTGATTCTAGGGTTAATCTAAGGGCCTAAACTAGTTACTACCTCTATAAATACATCCTAAGACCTAGCCTAATTCATACAAATCATTCTTACACTGCTATGCTGCTAATTTACCGCCTGAACCATGGCCTCCGCCTCCAAATTAAAGCTTAAGCATTCAAACTCGATTCAAATCAAAGATCAACGCTTCTAAAACAATTCAAGAGAATAGATCAGCGACACCACAACGTTCTACGACAAATTTCTAGACTTGACTTCTGCATCTAAATTTCTTAGACCACGATCTGTGAGTTCCAGTTACTTTTAGATAAAAACTATAAATTTAATATGGGCATGTTAAATTGGAATTGATTTATGTATGATTCATATCTATTCTTGTTTTCTTCTTGGATCTTGACTATTGGGAATATTGCCTACGACGTTGAAACTATTGTTAATGGCATAAGATTATGACTACGCCTATGACTGTGAACATAAGACCATGACTATGCCTATGACTGTGAACATAAGACTACGCCTATGACTGTGAACATAAGACTATGCCTATGCCTATGACTATGACGGTGAACATAATACTATGCCTATGACTAAGACGGTGAACATAAGACTATGCCTATGACTGTGAATATAAGACTATTGCCTATAACTATGACAAGGACAATTATGACTAATCATCTATGATTCATGCCATGAGGTTATTGCCTAGAATTATGACTATGAAATTGGATCTAAGCTTGATTTTCTGTAATGTCCCGACTTTTTCGACTATATTTAAATCATTTTAATAAGGAATTAAAATGAGATTTCTATTTAAAATCAAACTAAAAAGAATTTTTGAAATATATATATATATATATATATATATATAAGCATATGTATAATATTATAATATACATACTTAATTAAATTTTGGGATTTGAGAATATAAAACAAGTAAAAATTTTTAAATTGAAATTCATATGGAAAAATACATAAGTGAAATTAAATACTTCATAAATATAATTTTTGACAAAACAAAGAGTTAAGAACAAAAGGCCTAGAACATGAATAAAATAAGGAGCATTTTGTTCACTTGAATGTAGAGAAGGACTTGATGACAAAACAACAAAAGAATGTATGTCTCTAACATGAAAACAAATCGGCTACAATATGAAATACTAGCATATATAAACATTTGATTTTGATCACCAACAAATATCTAAACAAAAGACAAAAAGGAAACTACCTAGTGAGACAAAAACATTAAATGAACACTACTTCAAATAGTAATCTAGGATTCTGAAACCATTTCCTAAAATCCTATAATATATTTAGCATGTGCATATCTTAGTGGAGAAGGAAATATCGGCCAAGATGAGACAAAGGAAAACAATTGTTTAAAACTTAAAAATCCAAAGAAAGGATCTTTGCATTTAATGAAGTTAAGGCCAAAGCTTCTAAAAGTCATCACCTAAGACACTCTCATTGGCTAGGGACCCTAGTAAAACAAAATTTCATTGCATGTTCTTCCCAAAATTATGGTCGTAGGAACTATAGGAAGAGGGATAAGGCTAAATGATTTTACTGTGTAATCATGTGCATGGAAATGCATTGTTTAAACATGAACTTGCCTATAAATATCACCCAAGTTTCTCACTTTCTTCTCACAAACAAATCAGAGCTCACTTCTTAAATCTGAAGCAATCTTTTTTGGATCTTGGAAAGCAATTTTGGTGAGTGAAACACTAAAAAATTTCTGAGTTTGAAGAACTTACTGTAAACAGTTTTATTAAGTTAAGCTGCCATAGTTGTTGATCACTGTCTATTACTGTCGACCCGTAGATCATGATGTTAGAACACTCTGATTTCATCACTATAGAATGATCTCTCCTGTAGTATACATCCTAGAATGATTGTGTAAAATGGTTTGATGATTTATCACTTTTGTTAAAACCTGTAGATGTGTTCTGTAAAATACAGAACATGTGTATTTGACAAATAAACCATGTTGGTTCATATTTTGATTGATGAAAAGGTATGAATCTAGTACAAACATATCATATATCCGCATATCAGATCAAAGAAATAACATATTCAAACAATATGGTCAAAACAAGGAAATACAGTAAAGCTCACTGTGAAAGGAAAAATCAAAGTTGATTTTCAAATGTGGTAAAAACCCATCTTGATGATATGAATAGAATCACAGATGCAAATGATGATTTTTAGCATAAAGGTCACGATTTTTAAGTATGTATATTTCAAGAATTTCGGGGATGAACTGAAATTGGTCTTGGATCAAAATCCCACCATCGGAGGCACTTGGGTTAAGGCGGTTGCGAGGGAAGGTTCATCAGGGACAGGGTAATCAGGGAAAAATACAAACAGATTTTTCTAATGTTTAGATTGTGCGAACGAATCAGAAATAGTTTTTTTTTGTTATTGGGTCCACCTGTTTGCGTCGGAACGGCTCGTCGACGGCGAGGAGGTGGGGTCACGGTCATGGGTGGAAACCGGCGTCAGGGGGTTGCGGTGTTGAGGCCAGAAGGGTGCAGCGCCATATGGACGGAGGTACGAGTATGAGGTGATTTCTCCGATGGTCCTTTCTTACATAGGAGAGCTCGACCATCCAATTCACTGTAGCGTCGGAGAAACCACGAGCGGATGAGTGGACGTCGACCTGGAGATGAAGCGCAACTTGTTGGGATAGGTGCGGTGGTTCCTCGTCGCGTCGCGGTGGTGTGCACGTGCACCACCGTGCACTGAAACATGAAGTGCCATATCTGGCACTTGGCATTTGCCAAGTGCTGTGTTTGGCACTTGCCAAACCAAAGTTTTGGCACTTGACAAACCAGGTCTGGCACTTGCCAAACCAAGGCTTGGCACTTGCCAAACCAGATTGGGCATTTTCCCAAATCTCAGCCCTTTGGTAGTGCCAAGGCCTGGCACTTTGGCAGTGCCAGAGCCGGTACTTTGGCAGTAACAGAGCCGGTACTTTGGCAGTGCCAGGTCCTGCACTTGGTATTCGCCAAACCTGATTTTAGTGAAACGATAATTTATATTTAAGAATAGTTTTAAATTTAAATTTGAAACTTAAATATAAATATAAATAAATTTATTAATTAAATAAAATAAGTGTTTTATTTAATTAAGCAGAAGGCAAGTGGAGAAGTAGAAGCTGAGATTTCAAACTACCAAGTTCGACAGTGGAAGTTCAATTAAGTTTTGAAATATAAATTATACATGAATAAATAATTTAAAATAATTATTTGAATTATTTATAGAGAAGACAATCATAAAAGAATAAATTTAAAAAGGAAGAAGAGTTCGAACATCGTTTGAACTGCAAAAATAAAAGAAGTGTAAATGCCGTGTGCAGAGCACGTGCATTTCTTTTCTATTCTCTGATAATGATTTAAACTGCACAAATCACCGGGTGAAACACAACAGCCTCAACTGATTATTTTAATTCAATTATACTGATATAAAGCAGGTAAACAAAAACTGTTTGTAAAGAGATAATTAATCTGAAACGGAGTAATACTCCCGATTAAACCGATAAACATTTATCGAATGTAAAAAGAGAATTCGTACATCGTTTCGAAGAGTCCGGAATAATTTTTCCACTTCGATTCGAAGTATACAACGCATATCAGAAGGCTGAAGTCAACGAGATGCAAGCGCTATTTTAAATAGTAGTTTTGGTCTGTTCAGTCCCAGAACAAACGCGAATGGACGAGTGTTTGACAACGTGTGTCAGTTAGATTTTACACATCGAATTTACGTAAGTATATTACGTTGGTGGCAGAGAAATTCGTTTCTCCTAGCTTTATTACCCGTAATATATTTGGGAAATCGAATGAGTATTTCTAACGGATAGGACGATGTGGCATTCAAAGAATGTAAAGGAATAATTTGTCAGAAGAGTAACGTAACCTCAAAAACTTCACAACCCGAAAGTAACAAAAGTTGGGCTAGGCAGCATGGCTAGTTGGGTCATACCCAAGCAGGGTATATTATCACCATCTAGAGGACTTCCTTATTTTACTTCTTAAATCTATTTCGCTGCTGTTACATTCGGAAACGGTAAATCGAGCTCAACTGTAGGAGTGATAATATATTCGTTACACTCAAGCTAAATGAGTGGACGGTCATGTGTGGTCGGGTTACAAGATGTTCTTGTTGAACCCCAGTGTATCCTCTCTAGAGTACACTGATCGGTGGGTGCTCCCATACCCTGTCTGTTGGAATCCAAACTCCAATACGTGCTCTGCGACTTTTAGATTTGTACACTATATATGTGAACGTGAGATGCAAGCGTTTCACTAGATTTTTATTTCTCTGATACAAACTACCATAATATCAAATGTTTTGATATAAATTACTTGGTCATTTCCCATATGCTAGTTATGGTTTGACCTAACGATTTCTAAAGTAAAAACATGGAGCAACATAAGAACCTTGACACTTATTTCCCTGTTTACATTGTATAACTATGTTTCCTCACACCAGTCCTTATTGCTTGTGCACTTGGTACGCATGATAGGGGGTTCTCGCTTTGCAGTTTGGTGGCGAACGGGAGACTCTTACCCCTACATGTCCCGATAATGTGGGTTGGTCGAGTCGAGAGGCTGGCCGTAAAACAAGGTGCTGGGGGTACCTCTGTAAGCCATGGTTGGATGATAGCCCACTGCCATCACGCCGTTACATTTGGTATCAGAGCTTAGGATTTCTGAACACCTAGGCTATAAGTTAGCTCTGAGAGAGCGTATTTTTATAAAAACCATTTAGTATAGGACGACCCTAGTTATTTATTTAGGTTATCCCTAAGACTGTTTTCCCAACGAGTAATAACTCTCAAACCATTTACTCAAGAAATAGACAATGAGTTCTCAAGCAAGGCGAGGCCGAGGAGCAAGTCGGGTGACTACGACCAATGGGCACACTGTTAATCAGACCCAAGTGGATACAAATGAAGTAGTCCAAGCTCCAGCGCAGCCAAACTTCGCTATGATTTGCAAGAACTACACTACTCTGGGAGGAAAAACTTTTAAGGGAACAGAATCACTGGTTGACATCCAAGCATGGATTAGATTTTGTGAAGATATTTTTAAGGGACTGAAGTTAGATGACGAGTACAAACGTCTGTTAGCATCATGGAATCTGGAAGGAGCTGCAGCCATCTGGTGGGATGCCTAAACTGCAAACACTCCGGAGGAGAACTTTACTTGGGCCATGTTCAAAGCAGCTTTTGAAGCCCAGTATCTGCCTGCAACTGGGAAAACCAGGATGTACCGAGACTTCATTGACCTGAAACAAGAAAGCATGACTGTCACTGAATATGAGAACAAGTTCAATGCGCTATCAAGCTTTGGACCAGAGTTGGTAAATACCTCACTAAAGAAAAACGAAATGTTCATAGCAGGATTAAAGGATAGTCTTCAAGGCCGTATGATGGGGCATCTAAAAGATCCATTTGTCGAACTCGTGGATTTAGCTCTCAGGTATGAAGCCCTGGCTGCTAAGAACCCAACTGTAGCAAAGGCTTAGACTGGAGAAGCAAGTGGAGGAAATTCCAGAAAAGGAAATTTAACCCTGACTGGAAGGATAACAAGAACCAAGGAAAAGCAGTTCAGCAGAAAACTGAGAATCATTTCAAGAATGTGATGTGTCACAACTGCAAGCAGAAGGGACACATTGCCAGGTTCTGTAAACAGAAGAGCAACAAGAAACCCCAACAACAGCAACCACAACAGCAACAAAGGAAACCTCAGCAACAACCACAACAGTAGCAGCAAGTTCAGAGGAATGAGATGGTATTGAAGAACCTCTGTTTCAACTGTCACCAGCCTGGACATATGGTGAAAGACTGTCCGCTGATGAAAAGGGCACCTCAGGCAAAGGTGTATGCCATCAAGAATGAACCATCTGGCTCTCAGAATGTGAACGGGAAGGGAGTGCTGGAAGGTACTTTACAATTTAAAGGAATTTACCTTCGAGTTTTGTTTGACACTGGCGCTTCACATAGTTTTATTTCTTCTGAAACAGTAGACCAATTTAACCTTAAACCGATTATTTCCCCAAACCCAATTTGTGTATCAAATACTATTGGGGGTAAAACTGAGTTAAAAATGTGTTGTGAGGATATAGCACTGTTATATCTCTCACATTCCTTTCGATTCGATTTCTATGTCCTAGATTTCAAAAGTTTCAATTTTATTCTTGGATTGGACTGGCTAAGCGAGTTTCAAGCCAAGATAAAGTGTGATAAAGAAACCATAACCTTGATAACGAGCCTAGAACGTAAAGCTAGGATACCTTGTGGAAAACCCGGTATTCATACCTGTAGTTTCCTATACGCCCTAGAGGCACCAAAAGAGAGCCTTGAAACACTGGATGTAGTTAGAGGATTCAAGGATATATTCGAAGAGGTAGGAAGTTTACCTCCTCATCGGGAGATAGAATTCCGAATCGATTTAATTCCAGAAGCAAGACCAATAGTTCAACCAAAAAGACGTATGGCTCCAAAGGAAGTATCGGAACTGGAGAAACAGACTCAGAATTTACTGAGTAAAGGCTTAATCTGACCAAGTTTTTCTAGTTGGGGCTCGGCAGTAGTTTTTGTAGTAAAGTTTGACCGGTCGTTGCGA
Organism: Allium sativum; assembly: GCA_030737875.1. NCBI lineage: Eukaryota > Viridiplantae > Streptophyta > Magnoliopsida > Asparagales > Amaryllidaceae > Allium > Allium sativum. Next base: position 657,445,616 of record CM060912.1, on the reverse strand, counting down.
CTGTGTGTTGACTATAGAGAATTAAACAAAGCAACCATCAAAAACAAATACCCTTTACCCCGAATCAACGATCTTTTCGATCAATTACATGGAGCAACAATATTCTCCCAAATGGACCTAGCAACATGATTTCACCAATTAAGAATCGCTGAAGATAGTATTCCTTTCACAACATTTAGAGGCCCGGACTTCTTTTATGAGTGGTTGGTTATGCCATTCGGTCTAACTAACGCACTAGCATTTTTCGTGGATTTAATGAACAGAGTCTTTAGAAAAATTCTGAACAAGTTTGTTTTAATTTTCATTGACGATATTCTGATTTATTCAAAAACTGAAGAGGAGCACCGCTATCACCTTAAGGTAGTATTAGAAACTCTGAGGAAAAATGTGTTGAAAGCCAAATTTTCAAAATGCCATTTTTGGAAGTCTGAAGTGAGATTTTTGGGACACATTGTGAATGGAGATGGGATATCGGTAGATCCGGTGAAAGTTGAATCGGTACAACAGTGGAGACAACCTCGTACACCAACTGACGTTCGAAGTTTCCTAGGATTGGCAGGATATTACCGAAGGTTTATCAAAGATTATTCTAAGATATCGTCTCATCTGACGAAATTGACGAAGAAAAACCAGAAGTTTATTTGGACTCCGAAGTGTGAAGAATCTTTTCAAGAGTTAAAAGATCGTTTAACCAAAGCACCAGTGTTGGCAGTTCCCGATGGAACAAGCAAATTTGAAGTTTACACTGACGCTTGTGGATCAGGATTAGGAGCCGTGTTGATGCAGAACCGTCGTGTAATTGCATATGCAAGTAGACAATTAAAGATACACGAGAAGAATTATGCAACTCACGATCTGGAGTTATTGGCCGTTGTTTTTGCATTGAAAATATGGAGGCATTATCTTCTGGGTGGAAAATTCGAACTTTTTACAGATCATAAACCATTGAGGTACTTATTTTCCCAAAAGGATTTAAATTTAAGACAACAACGATGGTTGGAATTTCTTGCATCGTATGATTTGGATATCATTTATACACACGGAAAAGCAAATGTACTAGCAGACGCTTTGAGTAGAAATGCAATCCTTTCCCTATTGGAAGTCACACCGACTCTCCAAGAAAGGATTATAAGCAATCAGAGAAGAGATGCCAAACTGGAGAAGATCATTCAAGGAGTCACGGATGGAAAGGAGTCTGATTTCGAGTTGGATAACCGAGGAGTGTTAAGAATTAACAACAGGTTATGTGTTCCAGATGTGGATGGATTGAGGCAGGAAGTTTTGAAAGAATGTCATGCATCAAAATTAAGTATTCATCCGGGAATTCATAAAATGAATAACGATATGAAAAGAGTATTCTGGTGGCCGGGAATGATGAAGGATATTACAACTTTCGTGAGTGAATGTTTGTGTTGTCAGCAAGTCAAGGGAGATCATCAGAAGATGGCTGGGCTGTTACGATCATTAGAAATACCCAACTGGAAATGGGAAATGATATCCATGGATTTTATCGATGGATTGCCCAGAACAAGAAGAGGATTTGAAGGAGTTTGGGTAATTGTCGATCGACTGACAAAAAGTGCGCATTTCATTCCAGTAAAACCAACACGCACAGCCACATCCTTAGCCGAAATTTTCATGAGAGAAATTGTACGGTTACACGGAGTCCTAGCAAGCATTGTAAGCGATAGAGATCCTATCTTTACAAGTAAATTTTGGGAAGGGTTGCAAAAGACTTTGGGAACGAAATTGAATCTCAGTACAGCTTACCATCCTCAAACAGATGGTCAGACTGAGAGAGTGAACCGAATATTGGAAGATTTGTTAAGAGCGTGTATTCTTGATTTTGGAGGATCATGGGAAGATCATCTGCGTTTGGTGGAATTCGCTTATAACAATAGTTACCAGGCGAGTATATAGATGGCACCATACGAAGCACTGTATGGAAGACCTTGTAAAGCACCTACATGTTGGATCGAATCGGGAGACAAACTAATACTTGGACCAGATATGATCCGAGAAGCAACAGAAAAGGTGGAGTTGGTAAAGTTGAGAATGAAAGAAGCCCAGGATCGACAGAAAGTTATGCTGATCAAAGGCGAAGGGATCTTGTATTTGGGATAGGAGATCTGGTATTTTTGAAGATTTCACCGATGAGAGGAGTGGTGAGATTTGGAAAAGCTGGAAAGTTAACTCCGCGATTTGTTGGACCTTTCCGAGTTCTAGAGAGAATTGGATTTCTAGCCTATAGAGTTGAATTGCCTGAACATATGGCAGGGATTCACAACGTATTTCACGTATCTCATTTGAGGAAATGTTTGCACGATCCGTCTTTAATTCTGGAACCATCTGTTCAGCGTGTAATAGAAATTGAACCAAATTTTACAGTGATTCGACGACCATTTCGTATTATCGATAAAGAAGAAAAGCAACTTCGTAACAAAGCAGTAAATCTGCTGAAGATTCAGTGGAGCAATAATCCGAAGAATTGCACATGGGAAACTGAGAAACATATCAGGAAATTATACCCGGACTTTTCTACAGATTAGGTATGTTTGCTATTTGGTTGTTTGGATGAAATGAAACCTTGGATTTCTTCATTTCTATGAGCATTGGTATGTACATTTGTGGATTCAGTTTATTAGAACTTATGAACTCCCTTGCTATGATTTTATCATTGACGAGTTCTATTTCCTTGTTTACTTTCCAGATGGCACCACTAATGAAGAGGACCGCTAGAAAGAGACTCACCCCACACCAGACCGAGAGATTGCTAGCCAAGAGGGCAAGGGTAGGAGATTCTGAGGACGTTAGAGAGAGGACACCGAGTGAAGATGAGCGTATCCACAGGACATAGGAGAAGTCAAATGTCGTTAGAGAAGAATCCATGGAGCAAGAAGCAGACAGCCAGGATCCCTCAGAGGAAGATGACTTACTGATGATCGAGATAGGTTTTGGAGAGAATGATGGCGATGACGATAGTGACCGGGATGAGGATGAGGCGGAGGATATAGATGTCCATGGTGATGATGAGGAAGGATATGAGGAGGAAGAGGAAGTTGTACAAGAGACACCGATCGCTGACATGGGAGGACAACTAGAGGAGTTTGTCCACCCAGTTTTAGCGATATGGATGAGATTGGAGCATGCACTTTTTGAGTATCATGCAGTGGGAGGATGGGTAGAGATCTTTGGAGATTATGGTTACCCCACGATTCAGGTGCACATGATTCCACCTATGGAAGTTATAGAGATTTCTGATGATGAGGAAGAGAAACCAGCTAACCAGGGGATCATGGAGGTTGCAGAACCATCAAATGATGAGGATATAGTGGTAGAAGTTGTAAACATCACAGATGACGAGTGGATTATGATTGATAGTGACCCGGAGGAGTAGGGAGGAGTGTGTGTTTAGATTATGTATGTGTATATTATGTAGCTATAACTTGATTTAGTCAAGTATAGCCTAGTATTGTGGTATGTATGACTAGTACGAGTATGGGTCTAATGTATAATTAGCAGGTACTAAGTAGTAGTGATATGATATATCATCTTTTGGGAAAAATTCTTTCTTTCTTACTTTTAATTTCGGGGACGAAATTCTTATAAGGGGGGTGGACTGTAATGTCCCGACTTTTTCGACTATTTTTAAATCATTTTAATAAGGAATTAAAATGAGATTTCTATTTAAAATCAAACTAAAAAGAATTTTTGAAATAAATAAATATATATGTATAAGCATATGTATAATATTATAATATACATACTTAATTAAATCTTGGGATTTGAGAATATAAAACAAGTAAAAACTTTTAAATAGAAATTCATATGGAAAAATACATAAGAGAAATTAAATACTTCATAAATATCATTTTTGACAAAACAAGGAGTTAAGAACAAAAGGCCTAGAACATGAATAAAATAAGGAGCATTTTGTTCACTTGAATGTAGAGAAGGACTTGATGACAAAACAACAAAAGAATGTATGTCTCTAACATGAAAACAAATCGGCTACAATATGAAATACTAGCATATATAAACATTTGTTTTTGATCACCAACAAATATCTAAACAAAAGACAAAAAGGAAACTACCTAGTGTGACAGAAACATTAAATGAACACTACTTCAAATAGTAATCTAGGATTGTGAAACCATTTCCTAAAATCCTATAATATAGTTAGCATGTGCATATCTTAGTGGAGAAGGAAATATCAGCCAAGATGAGACAAAGGAAAACAATTGTTTAAAACTTAAAAATCCAAAGAAAGGATCTTTGCATTTAATGAAGTTAAGGCCAAAGCTTCTAGAAGTCATCACCTAAGACACTCTCATTGGCTAGGGACCTTAGTAAAACAAAATTTCATTGCATGTTTTTCCCAAAATTATGGTCGTAGGAACTATAGGAAGAGGGATAAGGCTAAATGATTTTACTGTGTAATCATGTGCATGGAAATGCATTGTTTAAACATGAACTTGCCTATAAATATCACCCAAGTTTCTCACTTTCTTCTCACAAACAAATTAGAGCTCACTTATTAAATCTGAAGCAATCTTTTCTGGATCTTGGAAAGCAATTTTGGTGAGTGAAACACTAAAAAATTTCTGAGTTTAAAGAACTTACTGTAAATAGTTTTATTAAGTTAAGCTGCCATAGTTGTTGATCACTGTCTATTACTGTCGACCCGTAGATCATGATGTTAGAACACTCTGATTTCATCACTATAGAATGATCTCTCATGTAGTATACATCCTAGAATGATCATGTAAAATGGTTTGATGATTTATCACTTTTGTTAAAACCTGTAGATGTGTTCTGTAAAATACAGAACATGTGTATTTGACAAATAAACCATGTTGGTTCATATTTTGATTGATGAAAAGGTATGAATCTAGTACAAACATATCATACATCCGCATATCCGATCAAAGAAATAACATATTCAAACAATATGGTCAAAACAAGAAAATACAGTAAAGCTCACTGTGAAAGGAAAATCAAAGTTGATTTTCAAATGTGGTAAAAACCCATCTTGATGATATGAATAGAATCACAGATGCAAATGATGATTTTTAGTATAAAGATCACGATTTTTAAGTATGTATATTTCGAGAATTTCGGGGATGAACTGAAATTGGTCTTGGATCAAATTCCGACCATCGGAGGCACTTTGGTTCAGGCGGTTGCGAGGGAAGGTTCATCAGGGATAGGGTAATCAGGGAAAAATACAAACGGATTTTTCAAATGTTTAGATTGTGCGAACGAATCAGAAATAGTTTTTTTTGTTAATGGGTTCACCTGTTTGCGTCGGAACGGCTCGTCGACGGCGAGGAGGTAGGGTCGCGGTCATGGGGGGATAGAGGCGTCAGGGGGTTGCAGTGTCGAGGCCAGAAGGGTGCAGCGCCATATGGACGGAGGTGCGAGTATGAGGTGATTTCTCCGATGGTCGTTTCTGACATAGGAGAGCTCGACCATCCAATTCACTGTAGCGTCAGAGAAACCACGAGCGGATGGGTGGACGTCGACCTGGAGATGAAGCGCAACTTGTTGAGATAGGTGCGGTGGTTCCTCGTCGCGTCGGGGTGGTGTGCACGTGCACTACCGTGCACTGAAACATGAAGTGCCATATCTGGCACTTGGCATTTGCCAAGTGCTATGTCTGGCACTTGCCAAACCAAAGTTTTGGCACTTGCCAAACCAGGTCTGGCACTTGCCAAACCAAGGCTTGGCACTTGCCAAACCAAATTTGGCATTTTGCCAAATCTCGGCCCTTTGGCAGTGCCAAGGCCTGGCACTTTGGCAGTGCCAGAGCCGGTACTTTGGCAGTGCCAGAGCCGGTACTTTGGCAGTGCCAGGTCCGACACTTGGTATTCGCCAAACCTGATTTTAGTGAAACGATAATTTAAATTTAAGAATAGTTTTAAATTTAAATTTGAAAATTAAATTTAAATATAAATAAATTTATTAATTAAATAAAAGAAGTGTTTTATTTAATTAAGCAGAAGGCAAGTGGAGAAGTAGAAGCTGAGATTTCAAACTAACAAGTTCGACAGTGGAAGTTCAATTAAGTTTTGAAATATAAATTATACATGAATAAATAATTTAGAATAATTATTTGAATTATTTATAGAGAAAACAATCATAAAAGAATAAATTTAAAAAGGAAGAAGAGTTCGAACATCGTTTGAACTGCAAAAATAAAAGAAGTGTAAATGCCGTGTGCAGAGCACGTGAATTTCTTTTCTATTCTCAGATAATGATTTAAACTGCACAAATCACCAGGTGAAACACAACAACCTCAACTGATTATTTTAATTCAATTATACTGATATAAAGCAGGTAAACAAAAACTGTTTATAAAGAGATAATTAATCTGAAACGGAGTAATACTCCCGTTTAAACCGATAAACATTTATCGAATGTAAAAAGAGATTTCGTACATCGTTTCGAAGAGTCCGGAATAATTTTTCCACTTCGATTCGAAGTATACGATGCATATCAGAAGGCTGAAGTCAACGAGATGCAAGCGCTATTTTAAATAGTAGTTTTGGTCTGTTCAGTCCCAGAACGAACCCGAATGGACGAGTGTCTGACAACGTGTGTCAGTTAGATTTTACACATCGAATTTACGTAATTATATTACGTTGGTGGCAGAGAAATTCGTTTCTCCTAGCTTTATTACCCGTAATATATTTGGGAAATCGAATGAGTAATTCTGACGGATAGGACGATGTGGCATTCAAAGAATGTAAAGGAATAATCTGTCAGAAGAGTAACGTAACCTCAAAAACTTCACAACCCGGAAGTAACAAAAGTTGGGCTAGGCAGCATGGCTAGTTGGGTCATACCCAAGCAGGGTATATTATCACCATCTAGAGGACTTCCTTATTTAACTTCTTAAATCTATTTCGCTGCTGTTACATTCGGAAACGGTAAATCGAGCTCAACCGTAGGAGTGATAATATATTCCTTACACTCAAGCTAAATGAGTGGAAGGTCATGTGTGGCCGGGTTACAAGATGTTCTTGTTGAACCCCAGTGTATCCTCTCTATAGTACACTGATCGGTGGGTGCTCCCATACCCTGTCTGTTGGAATCCAAACTCCAATACGCGCTCTGCGACTTTTAGATTTGTACACTATATATGTGAACGTGATATGCAAGCATTTCACTAGATTTTTATTTATCTGATACAAACTACCATAATATCAAACGTTTTGATATAAATTACTTGGTCATTTCCCATATGCTAGTTATGGTTTGACCTAACGATTTCTAAAGTAAAAACATGGAGCAACATAAGAACCTTGACACTTATTTCCCTGTTTACATTGTATAACTATGTTTCCTCACACCAGTCCCCCCGACTGACCCAGAGTTTATTTTTGTGTTTCTAAACTCTTGGGTACTCATAATACTTATTACGAGTAGACAAGTAGATTCAGGCAAGGCAAGTGGAACATGATGCAGTACAAGTTCAAGACCTAGTAGCATATATGTTTATTCCCAGTTTGAGTATCAATGTTATTGTAATATGGTACTGTATAATTATGTTGTTGAACCATGATGATGATATATTATGTAATGTACTCTGATGTATCAGACCTTGTGATGTAATATATTATTATTTATGAAATTCCACTGTGAGGTTCTGATAACTTCTTATTCTTCTATTCTATAAGTTCTACCCTTTCTATCTCACCTTCTAAATTCTTTCAATAATGACACGGTTTTCGAGGCATCGAAAATCACGCCGTTACATTTTCTATTCAGACCTATTTTCTTTATTTGTCTTGATTTTGGGAATTTTTCTATTAAAGTAAGATCTATCCGTGTTCTTGAATCTAGATTATTATTCAAACCTTTTCATGTTCATAATGTTATCAGATCTATATGACTGCGATGTTTTAATCAATTTATTCAGTTATGTCATGCTTTGAAAATAGATTGATTATGTTATTGAATGCTATTGATTTATGCTTGTGATTCTATTTTATTGTCATGTTGAATTGGGAATTAATGAATAAGTCTATTCATATGTATAGGAACTTGAAGTATAACCTGTTATGACAAGTTGTGTAGTTTATCATGTTATGCAAGTTTTAGGTTGTGAAATTATATCACATATGTGACCAAATGTTAGATCTACATGTTTATGTGTATATGTTAAACCTATGTCATTTTTCAAGTTCACACTTATTCATATGTTCGTGATTGATTTGCAAGTTCACATATATGTAAGTTGATTTAGTCTATGTTGCAAATTAACATATATGTATGTTGGTTCAGTCTATGCTGCAAGTTCACACCTATGATATTCATGTTGATTGTTTTGCAAGTACACACCTATGGTGTTCATATTGACTATGCCAAGAATGCCAAGTTTACACCTATGTCATGTTAATGAATTTCTTTATACAAATTGTGTGTGTGTTAAATTAGGCTAAGTTTTTAGCTTAATATTATATGTCAAAAATCATGCGGACGAAAAATTAGGATAAGATTGTTAGCCTAATATTTGGACGGGGTAACGTTGGGAAAAATTGGTAATTATAGGAAACTTGGTATGAAACTCGCCATGAAACTTGACATGAATCTTGAAACATGAACATTGTTATAACTTGAATCTGGATGTGGGCATGAAACTTGCCTTGAAAACTTGACACGAACTTGAATTGAAAATATGAACATGACACTAGAATGAACTTGAAAATGGCCAACTCGAGGTTGGGTTGAGTTTGCAGTGTAATTCTGCCCGGAACCGCCCGGCAAATCCAGTTACTGCAAACAATAGGATCCAATGTGGGTAGTTGGTCATATCGCGCTTGAAACCCGAGGTCAGACTGAGTTTTGGTGTAAATTTGCCCGGAACCGCCCGGCACATCCAGTGACCACAACAATAGGTCTGATGTGAGAGGTTGGGGTGCATTAATGAATTAATGCCACATGATAGGGTTAAGTCATGAACAAGAAAGACAACACTTAACCAACTTGACACATGATTCGTAGGGCTAAGTCATGAACTTGAATGACAACACTTAACCAACTTGATATGCTAGACTGATAGGGGTTAAGTCACAAATTTAAATGACAACACTTAACCTATTGGACGAAAACCCTAATTACGCGGTCCATTTCAGCAGTAACCCACTAGATGTATCATGGTACCCTATAACTAGGCAGGGTGGGGCACGATTACTAGGCTGATTGTAAGCGACTAGAACGACGGCTGTGTTGATGCGCCAGTGTAGGTTCAGGCGGGCTATGGTCGTGCACGTGGTCCGGAGTTGAAAAAGCAGGCATTGGGCATCAGTAGGTTTATCTGTGCATGCTTGATTCATGTCAGTGGTTGGCACCCTAGGGCTTGATACACCCTATGGTGGACCTAGCACATGTGACTACATTCGTGATAGGGCCGTATGATACAGACATATGACGAGCTAGAACTTGTAGGGAGCCGATCGACTAGTGGATCGTTTCGTTGGACCTAGTAATGGGTCATTTCATGATATTGGGCCAAGGAATCAATTCATGATTAATATAAGACATGGGTTTGGGATTCTAGTACAGTTGATGCAGCGAACCTTGATTATGCGATGCTATACTTGATTTATCATGTTATCTTTGTCTATCTTGCCCTTCTTGACAGCATCCTTATGTTTACTTTCAGTTTATACATGTCATGTTACCTTTATCTGTTTTTATGCTGAAAGTCACTTGGACTTACCAGTCTTTATGACTGACCCGTTTTCTTTCGCCTCTTTTTCTTTCGTTTCCCCCCCAGGTTCTCCTGGAGGAAACTCTAGCACTTAGCTTGGATTTCGCTTGCTTTCGGTTCAACTCATGTACGGTTTGATCTTGAGCTATGCTATGGCTGTATTTCTGCTACCTTTGGGGAATTAAGCAACTTTGATGTTTTAAGTTTATGCTTCTTTATTTATGCAAGACAGAATTTGCTGTAATGGGAAATAATGACCTTGGCTATTTGATTTAAAAGGTTTTGACTCTTTTTGAAAGTAATGAAATTTAGCTTTTGAATCTTCCGCTGTTTTATTTATGTTCTGTCTTGTAATAATTCTGTGATTGTTTACCTCGATAAAGCTGCTCCAAAACTAGTGCATTCCCTTTGTGTGTGACCCTAGCGGAGGTGGGGTGTTACATTTGGTATCAGAGCAGAAGGTTACTAGACTGGGTAAAAGTTTTTTAAAAACCTTCTAAAACTATTTTCAAAACCTTTTACAAAGAAGCATTTTTTCAAGAAAAAGTCTTGTTTTATTTAAAGGCAATTCCCTAAAAGCCATTAGCACTATCCTTTGTTTCCTTGTTTGAATTTCTTTTCCTTTCTTTTCTCCATCTGTAGTCGCAGTAGTTTTTACCTGCGGTTAATCTTCTTTCTAGCTTCGTAGAGGGTTTCCGTACGATGGAGATAGTTTTCGTGAGGCTTGTTAACATGTTACATAGGAAAGGTATGAGTGATAAGAAAGAAATTAAGGCGGATGAGTCTCAGAAAGAGACGAAAGACTTCCAAGGCGAGAACAATGACAACAATAATAACAAGTCACGTGATAAGAGGAAGTGCAACTTTTGTGGTATAGTTGGGCATGTTATCCAGGATTGTAGAAAGAAGAAGATGAAGATGGGAGCATGCTTTCAGTGTGGTGATATTGGACATATCAGCAAGAACTGCCCTAAGAAGCAAGGGCAAGCCCCGCAAGCAGGACCTTCTGGGGGTACTTCTTCTCCTTGATGCTTTGTTTTGTCTTGCTTATCTTCTCAATCCTATCTTGAGAACCTTAGGTAGAACCCTTTTGGATGTAAACATGTGATTGAAACATGTTATGGTTGATGTTTGCAAATGGTTGCAAGTGGTGGCAAGTGGTTGCTCGTGGTTGCATAACACACATTAGGCACTAGATCGGCTCAGACACATTTTCATATTGCATATGCATGAGTATTTATACTTGTTTATGGATAAAATTGAATGTGTTATCATGTGGATGTTGCATATGGATGGATGTTTGTGCACACATATAGCATTTATGTGACTAGGACTATTTGCATACATGTTGGATTCATGACACTAAACATATTTTGCATTAGGAAGATCAATCAGGCCTGATCATTTGCATTAGATAAGGAACATATACACACACTTTCTGCATATGTTCATATAGCATTAGAAATCTTTTAAGGACAATGGTTGCTTGTGGATGATGGGATGGTTGATTGGATGATAGGATGCATTCTTCTTAACTTGAAGATTTCGGCGAAGAAATCCTTTAAGGAGGAAAGAATGTAACAACCCGAATTTTTATAACAGGTTAAAACCATAAATCAAGGCAGAATTAAATTTTAAAATAAGAATCAAGGGAAAAGGGTTATGCCATTGCGTTCGTCTCGGAATTTTACATGAAATTGAGTCCGAGTTTTCGAAAATTGGAGTCCGGATGAAGAAGTTATGGCCTGTAGAAGATTCAGCAAATTTCAGACCAGGCAGGTCGACCTGGGGGTCAGGTCGACCATGTGGTCGACCTACCCCCCCAGGTCGACCATATGGTCGACCTCCCCCCCCCTTACAGGTCAACCTGGTCAGCCTGTTTTGACCCAAAACCCATTTTTGAAGCCTGAGACGTGTTTTGATGGTCTGGATTGATTCTAGGGTTAATCTAAGGGCCTAAACTAGTTACTACCTCTATAAATACATCCTAAGACCTAGCCTAATTCATACAAATCATTCTTACACTGCCATGCTGCTAATTTACCCCTTAAACCATGGCCGCCGCCTCCAAATTAAAGCTTTAGCATTCAAACTCGATTCAAATCAAAGATCAACGCTTCTACAACAATTCAAGAGAATAGATCAGCGACACCGCAACGTTCTACGACAAATTTCTAGACTTGACTTCTACATCTAAATTTCTTAGACCACGATCTGTAAGTTCCAGTTACGTTTAGATAAAAACTATAAATTTAATATGGGCATGTTAAATTGGAACTGATTTATGTATGATTCATATCTATTCTTGTTTTCTTCTTGGATCTTGACTATTGGGAATATTGCCTACGACGTTGAAACTATTGTTAATGGCATAAGACTATGACTACGCCTATGACTGTCAACATAATACCATGACTATGCCTATGACTGTGAACATAAGACTATGCCTATGACTGTGAACATAAGACTATGCCTATGCCTATGACTATGACGGTGAACATATGACTATGCCTATGACTAAGACGATGAACATAAGACTATGCCTATGACTGTGAATATAAGACTATTGCCTATAACTATGACAAGGACAATTATGACTAATCACCTATGATTCATGACCATGAGGTTATTGCCAAGAATTATGACTATGAAATTGGATCTAAGCTTGATTTTCTATTCAGACCTATTTTCTTTATTTGTCTTGATTTTGGGGATTTTTCTATTTAAGTTAGATCTATCTGTGTTCTTGAATCTAGATTATTATTCAAACCTTTTCATGTTCATAATGTTATCAGATCTATATGCCTGCGATGTTTTAATCAATTTATTCAGTTATGTCATGCCTTGAAAATAGATTGATTATGTTAGTGAATGATATTGATTTATGCTTGTGGTTCTATTTTATTATCATGTTGAATTGGGAATTAATGAATAAGTCTATTCATATGTATAGGAACTTGAAGTATAACCTGTTATGACTAGTTGTGCAGTTTATCATGTTATGCAAGTTTTAGGTTGTGAAATTATATCACATATGTGACTAAATGTTAGATCTACATGTTTATGTGTATATGTTAAACCTATGTCATATTTCAATTTCACACTTATTCATATGTTCGTGATTGATTTGCAAGTTCACATATATGTAAGTTGATTTAGTCTATGTTGCAAATTCACATATATGTATGTTGGTTCAGTCTATGCTGCAAGTTCACTCCTATGATATTCATGTTGATTGTTTTGCAAGTACACACCTATGGTGTTCATATTGACTATGCCAAGAATGCCAAGTTTACACCTATGTCATGTTAATGAATTTCTTTATGCAAATTGTGTGTGCGTTAAATTAGGCTAAGTTTTTAGCCTAATATTATATGTCAAAAATCATGCGGACGGAAAATTAGGCTAAGATTGTTAGTCTAATATTTAGATGGGGTAACGTTGGGAAAAATTGGTAATTATAGGAAACTTGGTATGAAACTCGCCATGAAACTTGACATGAATCTTGAAACATGAACATTGTTATAACTTGAATCTGGATGTGGGCATGAAACTTGCCTTGAAAACTTGACACGAACTTGACTTGAAAATATGAACATGGACATGACACTAGAATGAACTTGAAAATGGCCAACTCGAGGTTGTGTTGAGTTTGCAGTGTAATTCTTCCCGGAACCGCCTAGCAAATCCAGTTACTGCAAACAATAGGATCCAATGTGGGTAGTTGGCCATATCGCGCTTGAAACCCGAGGTCAGACTGAGTTATGGTTTAAATCTGCCCGGAACCGCTCGGCACATCCAGTGACCACAACAATAGGTCTGATGTGAGAGGTTGGGGTGCATTAATGAATTAATGCCACATGATAGGGTTAAGTCATGAACATGAAAGACAACACTTAACCAACTTGACACATGATTCGTAGGGCTAAGTCATGAACTTGAATGACAACACTTAACCAACTTGACATGCTAGACTGATTGGGGTTAAGTCACGAATTTAAATCACAACACTTAACCTATTGGACGAAAACCCTAGTTACGCGGTCCATTTCAGCAGTAACCCACTAGATGTATCATGGTACCCTGGAACTAGGCAGGGTGGGGAACGATTACTCGGCTGATTGTAAGCGACCATAACGACAGCTATGTTGATCCGCCAGTGTAGGTTCAGGCGGGCTATGGTCGTGCACGTGGTCCGGAGTTGAAAAAGCAGGCATTGGGCATCAGTAGGTTTATCTGTGCATGCTTGATTCGTGTCGATGGTTGGTACCCTAGGGCTTGATACACCCTATGGTGGACCGAGCACAGGTGACTACATTCGTGATAGGGCCGTATGACACAGACACATGACGAGCTAGAACTTGTAGGGAGCCGGTCGACTAGTGCATCATTTCGTTGGACCTAGTAATGGGTCATTTCCTGATATTGGGCCAAGGAATCATTTCTTGATTAATATAAGACATGGGTTTGGGATTCTAGTACAGTTGATGCAGCGAACCTTGAATATGCGATGCTATACTTGATTTATCATGTTATCTTAGTCTATCTTGCCCTTCTTGACAGCATCCTTATGTTAACTTTCAGTTTATACATGTCATGTTACCTTTATCTATTTTTATGCTGAAAGTCACTTGGACTTACCAGTCTTTATGACTGACCCGTTTTCTTTCGCCTCTTTTTCTTTCGTTCCCCCCCCCAAGGTTCTCTGGGAGGAATGTAACACCCCGAATTTCGGTTAATGTTAAAATTCACAAATTAAAGAATAACTAATCCCAGATGTGGGAATTAGGGGAAACGGGCTGCGTCATTGCGTTCGTCTCGGAAAAATACGCGAAATAGAGTCCGAGTTTTCGAAAATCGGAGTCCGTATGAAGGAGATATGGACGAACGAAGTTAGGCAGAAAAACCGGAAACAGGCCAGAAATGCACTGGCGCACCTGTGAAGTGCGCCAGCACAAAAATACACTGGCGCACTTGGGAAGTGCGCCCGTGTCGAGCCAGAAACCTGCACAGCCTTCTGGCTTGACCCTGTCTGGCCTGGTGCACCTGGTTTGGCCCTTGGTCTTGTTTTGGAGGCTTGTGACGATTTTTGAGGGCTGGGATCTATCCTAGGGTTAATCTAATGGCCTAAAACACTACCTAATCCTATAAATAAGACCCTAACCCTACCCTAATTCATTCATAATTAAACCTAGTAACTAAACTATGGCAAAATGAAACTTGATCATGGCCTCCACAAATCAATGAAGAGGAAAGCAAGCTAATCAACCTCTCTAATCAACTTCTAATCCATTCTAAGCATCTTAATCTTCTTCATTTGGAGTGCAAATTTGCTAGTAGTGAGTTTCTATCACTTTGATGATCTTTTGTTAAACTAAGTAGATGAGATGTGATGGGATTTATGGTTTTGTATGTGGATTAATGAGTCTTGAATCATATGATATGATGTTAGCATTAATCTTATGTTTATGCATGTTGAGTATGTAAGTTTATGCAAGTTTAATATGATGTATGTTATGTTTGCATGATGCTAAATATGCAAGATATGCTATGCAAGTTACATGTTTGTTAATATGCAAGTTCTTGGTGATATGCTATGCAAGTTACATGTTTGTTAATATGCAAGTTCTTGGTGATATGCTATGCAAGTTACATGTTTGTTAATATGCAAGTTCTTGGTGATATGCTATGCAAGTTACATGTATGTTAATATGCAAGATATGCTATGCAAGTTACATGTTCGTTAATATGCAAGTTACATGTATGTTAATATGCAAGATATGCTATGCAAGTTACATGTTCGTTAATATGCAAGTTACATGTATGTTAATATGCAAGATATGCTATGCAACTTACATGTTTGTTAATATGCAAGTTCTTGGTGATATGCTATGCAAATTACATGTATGTTAATATGCAAGATATGCTATGCAAGTTACATGTTCGTTAATATGCAAGTTACATGTATGTTAATATGCAAGATATGCTATGCAAGTTACATGTTTGTTAATATGCAAGTTACATGTTTGTTAATATGCAAGTTCATGATGACACATTATGCAAGTCTATGGGTTAATATGCAAGTATATTATGCAAGTGAATATGTAAGTTATGTGACATATTATATGCAAGTTATGTGACATGTTATACAAGATTATATGCAAGTTATGTGACATATTATGCAAGTTTATATGCAAGTTATGTGTTTGTTAATATGCAAGATGGCACCTTTGAAACATGTTCATTCATATGCAAGTTGGCACCCTTTTATATGTATTATGTCATGAGAACGAAATTACGTGGGAACGATGGGGTTAATTAAATGCATAAGTTAATAAGATTGTGTGAAATTAATATGATTATGCATAACATAAAATAAAGGAACATAGTATGGGAATTTGCCTATTAAGTTAGGTGTACCCATACTATGTGTTGGGAATTTACCTATTGAGTTAGGTCTACCCCATGGGAATTTACCTATTGAGTTAGGTCTACCCATGTTATGAAAAGCTTAATATTAATTAGGGATAATTAATTTAAATTATGAGGGTGATTAATTAGGTGTAATTAATTGACTAAGACACGAGGTTGGACTCAGTTGTAGCGTAAAACTGCCCGGACCCAACCGGCTTAACCAGTTGCTACAAATGTTAGCCCAATGTGAGAGGTCTTAGGCACAAACTAAATACGTGATTAATGTAAAGACACGAGGTTAGACTCGGTTATGACATAAGGCTGCCCGGACCCAACCGGCTTAACCAGCGGTCATAAAAGACAGTCTAATGTGAGAGGTCTTTACAAAGGTTACGATCTTAATTAATTAATTAAGAAACACTTAACCACATTAGCATGTAGAGGGACATGAGAGGTTAAGTGGGTGCCTGGGGTGGCATGAGGAAACTAGTGGGTTGCCTTGGGTGGCAATAGAAAACACGATTAGAATACTTAACCAAAGTGGAACATGTAATTAAACATGATTAAGGGGTTAAGTAAGTGCCTCGGGTGGCATGTGGGAATTAAGTAAAGGACTTGGGTGTCATGTGGAAATCTAGTGGGTGCCTTGAGTGGTAATTAAAATATGATTAATGACTTAACCAAAGTATTTATAACATGTAAGTGAACATGGTTAAAGCGGTTAAGTGGGATACACTAGACAAAATAACAAGCTTAAGTGGTAGCTTGTGGGGGCCCATCTCAACCAATATCCCAAACGTATCTTTGTGGGCTCGACCCAAGTCGAGTGACGGGACACGCATATTGGGCTTGACTATAAGAGGCCAAAAACGGGTTAGCGGTGGCAACGTAGGACCAACGGGTTTCATATGCGTGTGTGGACCCGGGCTGGTTAGTAAATCGTTGTTACATCGTGTAGATATAAAGCCGTGCACCATTGATATTATCAGGTTGCCACTTTGGGGAAATGATACACCCCATTGTGGGACCAGCACGGGTATCTACGTTAGGGAGCCGATCGCTTGGGAGTAGTGGGTACACCTAGTAATGATAGGGGCAGACGGCACCTATGTAGGGGTACTAGAAACTACTGGGTAAAAATTACTAAGTACATTTAGTGGGATCAACCTTTAAGTAGGAATTAATCTTAGGTAGGTAAAACTGGTGTGGTGCAGTGTAGGAATTATCTTTGGGTAGGTCTGGGGCGGTGTAATTTAGTAATTATCCTTGGGTGGGTAAATGCGTCTTTACGGTTATCTTAGTTTATCCTAAGTTTACCAAGCTGCTTAGTGTAGCCATTCATCCCCAGTCGTTACCGTATATCAACTTATGTCTTCTCTGGTTATTTTAATGATTGTATTATTAGGGTTATAGGACTCACTCAGACTTATGTCTGACCCCGTTGTTTTTATCTTTTTCCCCCAACCCCAGGTTATTAGAGTGGGCCTGGTGCTAGTGGGCTTTGATCTGATCGCTGTATCTATCCTATGAAGCTTGGACCTCTGAAGTGAAGCCGAGCTTATCTTTCCTTTTATGGCTATTAGTTATGTAGTGGGATTATGTACTTCTATTTTATCAAGATGGATATTATGTACTTGACTTTGGTTTATGGTTTTGTGATGTAACCAAACATGTATTACTTTCCGCTGCAATGAAAAGATGTTTTAAATTTTCAAGTATTACTTATATCTGTCTTGTTGTAATTTTACTGTTCTATATTCACTTAAAATACTTCACCGAAACTAAGGCATTCCCCTGGTATGAGTGACCTTAGCGGACGTGGGGTGTTACACGTGGTATCAGAGCTTAAGGTTACCAGAACAGATAAAATTTTTGGAAAAACTATTTTTCTAAGAAAATTTTTGAAGGAATATTTTCAAAAACATGTCTTTTAAGAGAATAGTTTTTGAGAGAAAAGCATAATCCCCGATAGCCATATCTTTATCTTTCGAATTCTCCGTTTGAATCTCTTTCTCTCTCGTTTTGAGTTTCCCCTCCATGTGTAGATGATCTTTCTAAGATAGATAAGAATGGAAAACCGCTTCAAGGGACTTAGACGTAAATCAGATTAGAAGTTGGTTCAAGAAGGAGGGGAACTTGTAAGTACTTATTGGATGGACGATGGGAGGAAGGCTCTAATAGTTGTTTGGTTAATGAAGGACGAAACCTCATTGATGGGAGGTTACGAGTGGAGAATGGGAAGGAGAAGGCTAGTAGTTATCCTTTTGGGGAGGAATAGGACACCTTATTAGGATCGTCCAAAGAAGCAAGGGCAAGGTATGGAATCTTCTGGAGGATAGTTGTATTTCCTCACGACTAGGGTGCCGGATGGGGATAAGACCGTCTAGGTTGGAATTTGGATTTCTTTATTATCCGATTCGAACTTTATTTGATTTGGACGCATTAAGTTCGTTTATCTCATCATTGTTAGTGAGTCACTGCACTTAGACACCAGTTTAGTAGATGATCCCTTAGTTGTTTCAAACCCAATTGGGCTCCATGACTTATGACCCGCTTGGGTAACACTCTCGCGATCTTTTGCAATCCCATAGAATCTGTTATGCTAAGTTATCTAGAATCGCTTGACACGTCGGTCTAGAGTTTGCGAACTGTTAGAGCGGTCCGGGAATACTCGGATGTGTGTGAGGAGGTGAAGGGTTTACCTCCGGAGCAGGAAATTGACTTCCAAATATATCTGGTAAACAATGCCAAACCAGTGACTTGGCCAGTGTGCCACAAGGCTCCTCGTGAGAGGAGGGAACTCCATAAGTAAGTAGGCGATTGCTTGAGAAGGGGTTCATAAGAAGAAGTATATCGGAGTGGGGCGCTCCAGTAGTTTTTGCCATGAAGGCGGATGGGTCCCTCAGACTTTGTGTAGGCTAAAGAGAACTAAATAAACTCACAAAGAAGAATAGACACCCATTGCCAAAGATTGATGATCTCTTTGATCAGTTGGTTGGCGCCTCAGTATTTTTGCAGTTGGACTAAGCCACATGGTTTCGTCAGTTGAGAGTGGCTGACGATAGTATAGAGAAGATTGCCTTTAGGACTCCGGATGGTTTTATGAGTGGCTGGTGATGCTATTTGGTTTGACGAACGCCCCCGCATACTTTGTTGATTGGAAGAGAAGGGTGTTCAGGGAGTACCTAAATAAGTTTGTGATGGCCTTTGTAAATGACATCTTGGTCTTTTCAAGGAGCGTAATAAGTTTTCGTATGTGCTCAATAGGGTGAGCAAAGCCAGTTATAGGATAAACGGTGGTTTTGGAGCGAGACTGGCGAGGACATCCAAAGTTGGTCATAAGCTTAATTGTTTAACCATTATTATTATTATTTTTAGTATCATCTCACGTAGGTTGCCTGAACTCGAAGGAGATGTCCCTTGGGTGTTTGTCTGATATTGGTTTCGGCCTTTGGGGCTTGCATTTGGGGGATGTCGAATTCGACTAGGGTGGTCTGCGTGAGAGATGGACAGTTGTGACGATTTTGGATAGGATTCTTAGCATCTTATGAGTTTGAGATAGCGTATACCTCTAACAAGGGAAACAGGGTAGTAGACGCCTTAAGAAGAAAAAAAAGGTTGCCCTTGAGATCATTGTTCGTTGAACTATAGAGTTTAGAGTTTATTCCTATGTTTGACTTTAGACCTTCCGTTGACTTTGCACCCGGTTTGCTAGCCTCTTTGGAGGTTAGACCTACTCTTTTGGGACGGATTGGAGAAGCGCAGAGGGACGACCCACAGTTGGTTGAGTTGGTGGGGAAGCTCATAAGGGGGGAGTCGTCCAGCCATTTGAGTAGGTACACCCTAGATGGAAAGGGGTGGTGGCGTAGAGACGGTAGACTTGGTGTACCGAAAGACGAGAATTTAAGGAAGGCTATACTTGATGATACACATCGGTCGAAGATGACCATTCATCCCGGTAGGGACAAGATGTACCAAGACATGAGGCGAGTTTTCTTTTTGGCCAATATGAAGAAAGACGCGGCCAAGTATGTCGCTAGATGCTTGGTATGCTAACAAGTGAAAGTGGAACAGAAGAAACCCGGAGGGTTGCTTCACCCGTTGGAAGTTCCGAAATAGGAAGTAGGATAGTGCCTCGTTGGATAACCGAAATCAAGGAAGGGTAATACGGGGATTGGGCTTATGGTAGATAGACTTACTAAATGTGCCCATTTCATACCCGTGAAGAGCAAGAGGACTATTCCATGTCTAGCTTCAGTTTACCTTCAAGGGATTATTAGATTGTATGGTGTACCTCCTAATATAGTGAGCGATCGAGATCCTATCTTCACTAGTGAGTTTTGGAGAAGTTTGCAAGAGGCGGTAGGGACTCAGTTGTGTTTGAGCACCGCATCTCATCCTCAGACGGACGGTCAGACTAGGAGGGTGAACCGTATCTAGAACATCTTTTGAGGTTATGTATTTTGGATTTTGGAGGTACATGGGAAGAGCATCTTCCATTGGTAGAGTTCGCATATAATAGCAGCTTTCAGTCCAGTATTGGTATGGCTCCTTTCGAAGCTCTTTATGGAAGGCCTTGTTGATCACCTACATGTTGGTGGGAATCTACGGGTAAGATCTTGGTTGGGCCGATGAGATTAGAGAGTCTTCAGAGAAGATTGACTTGATTCGAAGAAGGATGAAAGCAGCACAGAATAGGCAAAAATTTATGTGGACAAGAGGAGAACAGAGCTTGAGTTTGATATTAGGACGTGCTTTTATCAAGGTATCTCCGTTACGGAATGTGGTTCACTTTGGATCTGTTAGGAAATGAGTACCAAGGTTTGTAGGGCCATTTCCCATTAAGGAAAGAATTGGACGGATGGCATATAGAGTGGAGTTGCCTGACAGACTTAGTAGTATACGTGATGTATTTCATGTGTCCCATTTGAGGAAGTGCTTACATGAGACCGCTGAGGTGGTAGAGCCGAGTTTGCTTAAAGAAGCAGAGTTAGAGCGCGATAAGACGATTCGACGAGCTCCTACTCGCATCATTGGGTCAGAGACTAGGAAGTTGAGGAACAGAGAAGTTCAGCTAGCTAGAGTGCAATGGGGAGATGACGAAAGAAATGCTACTTGGGAGACGGAAGCGAAGATGCGTTCTTTGTATCCATTTCTTTTTGGAGAGTATGTCTTTTAACTTCTCCTTTATTGCCTGCCTAGTACTCACCTTATCTTTAGTATGTCCTCTCGATTAGTGCTGTTTGACCTTTAGATAGGGAAAACCTATGGTTGAAACATGTGTTTGAGACATGTTATGGTTGATGGATGCAAGTGGATGCAAGTGTTTGCTAGTGGTTGCTCGTGGATGCATATATACACACTCTAGGCACTAGATCGGCTCAATCACTTCATATTGCATATTGCATAAAATTGTGTGTAGTTAGCTATATTTATGGATGTATAATGATTGTGTTATCATATGGATGATGCATTTTGGTGAATGATTGTGCACTCATATAGATACTGTATGTGTCGATAGGGTTATCTCGCATACATATTGGATGCATGGCACTATCATGGTTTGCATATGTTCATACGTTAGATAGGGAACATATACACACACTTTTTGCATATGCTCATACATCATTAGAAATTGTTTTAAGGACAATGGATGCCCGTGTTTGATGGATTGAGTAGATGGTTGTTTGGATGGTAGGATATGCATTCTCCTTAGCTTAGAGATTTCGGGGACGAAATCCTTTAAGGAGGGGAGAATGTAACACCCCGAATTTCGGTTAATGTTAAAATTCACAAATTAAAGAATAACTAATCCCAGATGTGGGAATTAGGGGAAACGGGCTGCGTCATTGCGTTCGTCTCGGAAAAATACGCGAAATAGAGTCCGAGTTTTCGAAAATCGGAGTCCGTATGAAGGAGATATGGACGAACGAAGTTAGGCAGAAAAACCGGAAACAGGCCAGAAATGCACTGGCGCACCTGTGAAGTGCGCCAGCACAAAAATACACTGGCGCACTTGGGAAGTGCGCCCGTGTCGAGCCAGAAACCTGCACAGCCTTCTGGCTTGACCCTGGCTGGCCTGGTGCACCTGGTTTGGCCCTTGGTCTTGTTTTGGAGGCTTGTGACGATTTTTGAGGGCTGGGATCTATCCTAGGGTTAATCTAATGGCCTAAAACACTACCTAATCCTATAAATAAGACCCTAACCCTACCCTAATTCATTCATAATTAAACCTAGTAACTAAACTATGGCAAAATGAAACTTGATCATGGCCTCCACAAATCAATGAAGAGGAAAGCAAGCTAATCAACCTCTCTAATCAACTTCTAATCCATTCTAAGCATCTTAATCTTCTTCATTTGGAGTGCAAATTTGCTAGTAGTGAGTTTCTATCACTTTGATGATCTTTTGTTAAACTAAGTAGATGAGATGTGATGGGATTTATGGTTTTGTATGTGGATTAATGAGTCTTGAATCATATGATATGATGTTAGCATTAATCTTATGTTTATGCATGTTGAGTATGTAAGTTTATGCAAGTTTAATATGATGTATGTTATGTTTGCATGATGCTAAATATGCAAGATATGCTATGCAAGTTACATGTTTGTTAATATGCAAGTTCTTGGTGATATGCTATGCAAGTTACATGTTTGTTAATATGCAAGTTCTTGGTGATATGCTATGCAAGTTACATGTTTGTTAATATGCAAGTTCTTGGTGATATGCTATGCAAGTTACATGTATGTTAATATGCAAGATATGCTATGCAAGTTACATGTTCGTTAATATGCAAGTTACATGTATGTTAATATGCAAGATATGCTATGCAAGTTACATGTTCGTTAATATGCAAGTTACATGTATGTTAATATGCAAGATATGCTATGCAACTTACATGTTTGTTAATATGCAAGTTCTTGGTGATATGCTATGCAAATTACATGTATGTTAATATGCAAGATATGCTATGCAAGTTACATGTTCGTTAATATGCAAGTTACATGTATGTTAATATGCAAGATATGCTATGCAAGTTACATGTTTGTTAATATGCAAGTTACATGTTTGTTAATATGCAAGTTCATGATGACACATTATGCAAGTCTATGGGTTAATATGCAAGTATATTATGCAAGTGAATATGTAAGTTATGTGACATATTATATGCAAGTTATGTGACATGTTATACAAGATTATATGCAAGTTATGTGACATATTATGCAAGTTTATATGCAAGTTATGTGTTTGTTAATATGCAAGATGGCACCTTTGAAACATGTTCATTCATATGCAAGTTGGCACCCTTTTATATGTATTATGTCATGAGAACGAAATTACGTGGGAACGATGGGGTTAATTAAATGCATAAGTTAATAAGATTGTGTGAAATTAATATGATTATGCATAACATAAAATAAAGGAACATAGTATGGGAATTTGCCTATTAAGTTAGGTGTACCCATACTATGTGTTGGGAATTTACCTATTGAGTTAGGTCTACCCCATGGGAATTTACCTATTGAGTTAGGTCTACCCATGTTATGAAAAGCTTAATATTAATTAGGGATAATTAATTTAAATTATGAGGGTGATTAATTAGGTGTAATTAATTGACTAAGACACGAGGTTGGACTCAGTTGTAGCGTAAAACTGCCCGGACCCAACCGGATTAACCAGTTGCTACAAATGTTAGCCCAATGTGAGAGGTCTTAGGCACAAACTAAATACGTGATTAATGTAAAGACACGAGGTTAGACTCGGTTATGACATAAGGCTGCCCGGACCCAACCGGCTTAACCAGCGGTCATAAAAGACAGTCTAATGTGAGAGGTCTTTACAAAGGTTACGATCTTAATTAATTAATTAAGAAACACTTAACCACATTAGCATGTAGAGGGACATGAGAGGTTAAGTGGGTGCCTGGGGTGGCATGAGGAAACTAGTGGGTTGCCTTGGGTGGCAATAGAAAACACGATTAGAATACTTAACCAAAGTGGAACATGTAATTAAACATGATTAAGGGGTTAAGTAAGTGCCTCGGGTGGCATGTGGGAATTAAGTAAAGGACTTGGGTGTCATGTGGAAATCTAGTGGGTGCCTTGAGTGGTAATTAAAATATGATTAATGACTTAACCAAAGTATTTATAACATGTAAGTGAACATGGTTAAAGCGGTTAAGTGGGATACACTAGACAAAATAACAAGCTTAAGTGGTAGCTTGTGGGGGCCCATCTCAACCAATATCCCAAACGTATCTTTGTGGGCTCGACCCAAGTCGAGTGACGGGACACGCATATTGGGCTTGACTATAAGAGGCCAAAAACGGGTTAGCGGTGGCAACGTAGGACCAACGGGTTTCATATGCGTGTGTGGACCCGGGCTGGTTAGTAAATCGTTGTTACATCGTGTAGATATAAAGCCGTGCACCATTGATATTATCAGGTTGCCACTTTGGGGAAATGATACACCCCATTGTGGGACCAGCACGGGTATCTACGTTAGGGAGCCGATCGCTTGGGAGTAGTGGGTACACCTAGTAATGATAGGGGCAGACGGCACCTATGTAGGGGTACTAGAAACTACTGGGTAAAAATTACTAAGTACATTTAGTGGGATCAACCTTTAAGTAGGAATTAATCTTAGGTAGGTAAAACTGGTGTGGTGCAGTGTAGGAATTATCTTTGGGTAGGTCTGGGGCGGTGTAATTTAGTAATTATCCTTGGGTGGGTAAATGCGTCTTTACGGTTATCTTAGTTTATCCTAAGTTTACCAAGCTGCTTAGTGTAGCCATTCATCCCCAGTCGTTACCGTATATCAACTTATGTCTTCTCTGGTTATTTTAATGATTGTATTATTAGGGTTATAGGACTCACTCAGACTTATGTCTGACCCCGTTGTTTTTATCTTTTTCCCCCAACCCCAGGTTATTAGAGTGGGCCTGGTGCTAGTGGGCTTTGATCTGATCGCTGTATCTATCCTATGAAGCTTGGACCTCTGAAGTGAAGCCGAGCTTATCTTTCCTTTTATGGCTATTAGTTATGTAGTGGGATTATGTACTTCTATTTTATCAAGATGGATATTATGTACTTGACTTTGGTTTATGGTTTTGTGATGTAACCAAACATGTATTACTTTCCGCTGCAATGAAAAGATGTTTTAAATTTTCAAGTATTACTTATATCTGTCTTGTTGTAATTTTACTGTTCTATATTCACTTAAAATACTTCACCGAAACTAAGGCATTCCCCTGGTATGAGTGACCTTAGCGGACGTGGGGTGTTACAAGGAAACTCTAGCACTTAGCTTGGATTTCGCTTGCTTTCGGTTCATCTCATGTATGGTTTAATCTTGAGCTATGCTATGACTGCATTTCTGCTACCTTTTGGGAACTAAGCTACTTTGATGTTTTAAGTTTATGCTTCTTTATTTATGCAAGACAGAATTTGCTGTAATGGGAAATAATGACCTTGACTATTTGGTGTAAAAGGTTTTGCCTCTTTTTGAAAGTAATGAAATTTAGCTTTTGAATCTTCCGTTGCTTTATTTATGTTCTGTCTTGTAATAATTGTGATTGTTTACCTCGATAACGCTCCTCCAAAACTAGTGCAATCCCTTTGTGAGTGACCCTAGCGGAGGTGGGGTGTTACATTTGGTATCAGAGTAGAAGGTTACTATACTGGGAAAAAGTATTTAAAAAACCTCCTAAAACTATTTTCAAAACCGTTTACAAAGAAGCATTTTTCAAGAAAAAGTCTTGTTTTATTTAAAGGCTATTCCCCAAAAGCCATTAGCACTATCCTTTGTTTCCTTATTTGAATTTCTTTTCCTTTCTTTTCTCCATCTGTAGTCGCAGTAGTTTTTACCTGTGGTTGATCTTCTTTCTTGCTTCGTAGAGGGTTTTCCGTACGATGGAGATAGTTTTCGTGAGGCTTGTTAACATGTTACATAGGAAAGGTATGAGTGATAAGAAAGAAGTTAAGGCGGATGAGTCTCAGAAAGAGAAGAAAGACTTCCAAGGCGAGAACAACGACAACAATAATAACAAGTCACGTGATAAGAGGAAGTGCAACTTTTGTGGTATAGTTGGGCATGTTATCCCGGATTGTAGAAAGAAGAAGATGAAGATGGGAGCATGCTTTCAGTGTGGTGATATTGGACATATCAGCAAGAACTGCCCCAAGAAGCAAGGGCAAGCCCCGCAAGCAGGACCTTCTGGGGGTACTTCTTCTCCTTGATGCTTTGTTTTATCTTGCTTATCTTCTCAATCCTATCTTGAGAACCTTAGGTAGAACCCTTTTGGATGTAAACATGTGATTGAAACATGTTATGGTTGATGTTTGCAAATGGTTGCAAGTGGTCGCAAGTGGTTGCTCGTGGTTGCATAACACACATTAGGCACTAGATCGGCTCAGACACATTTTCATATTGCATATGCATGAGTGTTTATACTTGTTTATGGATAAAATTGAATGTGTTATCATGTGGATGTTGCATATGGATGGATGTTTGTGCACACATATAGTGTTTATGTGACTAGGACTATTTGCATACATGTTAGATTCATGACACTAAACATATTTTGCATTAGGAAGATCAATCAAGCTTGATCATTTGCATTAAATAAGGAACATATACGCACACTTTCTGCATATGTTCATATAGCATTAGAAATCTTTTAAGGAGAATGGTTGCTTGTGGATGATGGTTGAGTAGATGGTTGATTGGATGATAGGATGCATTCTTCTTAACTTGAAGATTTCGGGGACGAAATCCTTTAAGGAGGGAAGAATGTAACAACCCAAATTTTTATAACAGGTTAAAACCATAAATCAAGGCAGAATTAAATTTTAAAATAAGAATCAAGGGAAATGGGTTATGCCATTGCGTTCATCTCGGAATTTTACATGAAATAGAGTCCGAGTTTTCGAAAATCGGAGTCTGGATGAAGAAGTTATGGCCTGTAGAAGATTCAGCAAATTTCAGACAAGGCAGGTCGACCTGGGGGTCAGGTCGACCATGTGGTCGACCTTAGGGTCGACCTACCCCCTAGGTCGACCATATGGTCGACCTCCCCCCTTAAAGGTCGACCTGGTCGGCCTGTTTTGACGCAGAACCCATTTTTGAAGCTTGAGACGTGTTTTGATGGTCCGGATTGATTCTAGGGTTAATCTAAGGGCCTAAACTAGTTACTACCCCTATAAATACATCCTAAGACCTAGCCTAATTCATACAAATCATTCTTACACTGCTATGCTGCTAATTTACCCCTTGAACCATGGCCGCCGCCTCCAAATTAAAGCTTAAGCATTCAAACTCGATTCAAATCAAAGATCAACGCTTCTACAACAATTCAAGAGAATAGATCAGGGACACCGCAACGTTCTACGACAAATTTCCAGACTTGACTTCTGCATCTAAATTTCTTAGATCAAGATCTGTAAGTTCCAGTTACTTTTAGATAAAAACTATAAATTTAATACGGGCATGTTAAATTGGAATTGATTTATGTATGATTCATATCTATTCTTGTTTTCTTCTTGGATCTTGACTATTGGGAATATTGCCTACGACTTTGAAACTATTGTTAATGGCATAAGACTATGACTACGTCTATGACTGTGAACATAAGACCATGACTATGCCTATGACTGTGAACATAAGACTATGCCTATGACTGTGAACATAAGACTATGCCTATGCCTATGACTATGACGGTGAACATAAGATTATGCCTATGACTAAGACGGTGAACATAAGACTATGCCTATGCCTATGACTGTGAATATAAGACTATTGCCTATAACTATGACAAGGACAATTATGACTAATCACCTACAATTCATGACCATGAGGTTATTGCATAGAATTATGACTATGAAATTGGATCTAAGCTTGATTTTCTATTCAGACCTATTTTCTTTATTTGTCTTGATTTTGGGGATTTTTCTATTAAAGTTAGATCTATCCGTGTTCTTGAATCTAGATTATTATTCAAACCTTTTCATGTTCATAATGTTATCAGATCTATATGCCTGCGATGTTTTAATCAATTTATTCAGTTATGTCATGCCATGAAAATAGATTGATTATGTTATTGAATGATATTGATTTATGCTTGTGGTTCTATTTTATTATCATGTTGAATTGGGAATAAATGAATAAGTCTATTCATATGTATAGGAACTTGAAGTATAACCTGTTATGACAAGTTGTGTAGTTTATCATGTTATGCAAGTTTTAGGTTGTGAAATTATATCACATATGTGACCAAATGTTAGATCTACATGTTTATGGTTATATGTTAAACCTATGTCATATTTCAAGTTCACACTTATTCATATGTTCGTGATTGATTTGCAAGTTCACATATATGTAAGTTGATTTAGTCTATGTTGCAAATTCACATATATGTATGTTGGTTCAGTCTACGCTGCAAGTTCACACCTATGATATTCATGTTGATTGTTTTGCAAGTACACACCTATGGTGTTCATATTGACTATGCCAAGAATGCCAAGTTTACCCCTATGTCATGTTAATGGATTTCTTTATGCAAATTGTGTGTGCGTTAAATTAGGCTAAGTTTTTAGCCTAATATTATATGTCAAAAATCATCCGGACGGAAAATTAGGCTAAGATTGTTAGCCTAATATTTAGACGGGGTAACATTGGAAAAAATTGGTAATTATAGGAAACTTGGTATGAAACTCGCCATGAAACTTGACATGAATCTTGAAACATGTACATTGTTATAACTTGAATCTGGATGTGGGCATGAAACTTGCCTTGAAAACGTGACACGAACTTGACTTGAAAATATGAACATGGACATGACACTAGAATGAACTTGAAAATGGCCAACTCGAGGTTGGGTTGAGTTTGCAGTGTAATTCTGCCCGGAACTGCCTAGCAAATCCAGTTACTGCAAACAATAGGATCCAATGTGGGTAGTTGGTCATATCGCGCTTGAAACCCGAGGTCAGACTGAGTTGTGGTGTAAATCTGCCCGGAACCGCCCGGCACATCCAGTGACCACAACAATAGGTCTCATGTGAGAAGTTGGGGTGCATTAATGAATTAATGCCACATGATAGGGTTAAGTCATGAACATGAAAGACAACACTTAACCAACTTGACACATGATTCGTAGGGCTAAGTCATGAACTTGAATGACAACACTTAACCAACTTGACATGCTAGACTGATAGGGGTTAAGTCACAAATTTAAATGACAACACTTAACCAATTAGACGAAAACCCTAGTTACGCGGTCCACTTCAGCAGTAACCCACTAGATGTATCATGGTACCCTGGAACTGGGCAGGGTGGGGCACGATTACTAGGCTGATTGTAAGCGACCAGAATGACGGCTGTGTTGATGCGCTAGTGTAGGTTCAGGCGGGCTATGGCCGTACACGTGGTCCGGAGTTGAAAAAGCAGACATTGGGCATCAGTAGGTTTATCTGTGCATGCTTGATTCATGTCGGTGGTTGGCACCTTAGGGCTTGATACACCATATGGTGGACCTAGCACAGGTGACTACATTCGTGATAGGGTCGTATGACACAGACACATGACGAGCTAGAACTTGTAGGGAGCCGATCGACTAGTGGATCGTTTCGTTGGACCTAGTAATGGGTCATTTCATGATATTGGGCTAAGGAATCATTTCATGATTAATATAAGACATGGGTTTGGGATTCTAGTACAGTTGATGCAACGAACCTTGAATATGCGATACTATACTTGATTTATCATGTTATCCTAGTCTATCTTGCCCTTCTTGACAGCATCCTTATGTTTACATTTAGTTTGTACATGTCATGTTACCTTTATCTGTTTTTATGCTGAAAGTCACTTGGACTTACCAGTCTTTATGACTGACCCATTTTCTTTCGCCTCTTGTTCTTTCGTCCCCCCCCCCCCCAGGTTCTCCGGGATGAAACTCTAGCACTTAGCTTGGATTTCTCTTGCTTTCGGTTCAGGTCATGTACGGTTTGATCTTGAGCTATGCTATGGCTGCATTTCTGCTACCTTTGGGGAATTAAGCTACTTTTATGTTTTAAGTTTATGCTTCTTTATTTATGCAAGATAGAATTTGCTGTAATGGGAAATAATGACCTTGGCTATTTGATGTAAAAGGTTTTGACTCTTTTTGAAAGTAATGAAATTTAGCTTTTGAATCTTCCGCTATTTTATTTATGTTCAGTCTTGTAATAATTCTATGATTGTTTACCTCGATAACGCTCCTCCAAAACTAGTGCATTCCCTTTGTGAGTGACCCTAGTGGAGGTGGGGTGTTACAATTGTTATGTAGATTATGGTACACAACTTCCATTTTGGAAAGAACGAATATGGAATTCTTGCCCGTTTTCTTGATTGCAAAAAAAATAAAAAATAAACATACCACTGTAGGGGATTGTTATGTAGATTTTGGTACGATACTTCCATTCTGGAAAGAACGAATATGATTCTTGCCCATTTTCTTGATTGCAAAAAAAAAAAAAATCACTATAGGGGCTTGTTATGTAGATTCTGGTATGATACTTCCATTCTAGAAAGAAAGGATATGGAATTCTTATCCATTTTCTTGATTGCAAAAAGAAAAGAAATTAAACATAACACTAAAGGGGCTTGTTATGTAGATTATGGTATGATACTTTTATTGTAGAAAGAATGAATATGGAATTCCTCCCCATTTTCTTGACTGCAAAAAAAAACATACCACTATAGGGCTTATTATGTAGATTCTGGTATGATATTTCCATTCTGGAAAGAATGAATATGGAATTCTTGCCCATTTTCTTGTTTGCAATAAAATAAAATAAAATAAACAAATACTAAACATACCACTATAAGGGCTTGTTATGTAGTTTCTGGTACGATACTTCCATTCTAGAAAGAATGAATATGGAATTCTTGTCGTTTTCTTGATTGCAAAATAAAAAATAAATAATAATAAACATATCACTATTTGGGATTGTTATATAGGTTCTGGTACGATACTTCAATTCTAGAAAGAACAAATATGGAATTCTTGCCCCTTTTTCTGATTGTAAAAGAAAACATATCACTAGGGGCTTGTTATGTAGATTCTGGTACGATACTTCCATTCTGGACAGAACGAATATGGAATTCTTGCCCATTTTCTTGATTGCAATATATATATATATATATGCGTAGTGTAACTTTCTTTCGGATTTCATTCTTTAATGGCGACAGCTACCTTTCCCAATTCGGGAAAACCTTCTCGTTTCCAACCGTCTTCCTCAAATGAGATTCCAACTGCAAATCTGGATCCATCTAATCCAATTGACAAATCAATATCTGATCCACTCAGGGAAGCTAGATCCAATCGAAATCTTAAATACGTTAAGCCTACAGCAGATCATGTTTTCATCTCAGAAAAGATTTACAACAAATCGAAAGAGGTTTGGACTAATACTATAGATTTGATCCCGATCTATTTTAGATTATCATCTATTAAGCTAAAGGATTATATTTCAAAAGTTTGGAAACCTCAGGGTTTGTTTAATATTCATGTCTCCTTCTTATGATTTCACTGTCCAATTTGAAGATCAAACAGATTTCATTCGTATATTGGAAAGTTCTACCTATTCTTACTTTGGCAAGTTACTATTGATTGAAGAATGGAATCCAGGATATAATTTCTCTCAAAAATGCAGTGATACAGTTCAGATCTGGATCAGATTGGTAGATCTACCAATGGAATACTGGGCTCTTGACGCTATACAAATGATAGCTAGTTACATTGCAAGTCCAGTGCTGATAGATGAAAATACAGCAAATAAAAGATTTACAAAATATGCCAGAGTGTTAATCTCTATTGATACATCATCAGATCTGAAGAATATAATCCCTATTCTAATGCACAATGGTAACAAATGTAACATAAATGTAGAATACGAGTTTGTTCCTTCCAGTTGCTCTCAATGCAGATTGTTTGGTCATGAAGATTCATATCATGAAATTGTAAAAGATCCTCGTTGGGTTCCACCTGATTGTCATGCAGATCCAAAGGAGAGTTCAGAAGAAAATGAGACTGTAGTAACTGAAAATGAAAATATTCAAGTTACAAATGAAACTGGAAGTACCTCTCATAATCCAGAAGATAATTTAGAGTTTCTGAATTCAAAGCTTCCAGAAAATTTGATGCCTGATGATATTAATATCATAGCAGATTCAATAGCAGAAAATGATAAAGTAATTCCAAAAGACAAAGGTAAACAGATAGATGTATCAAGCATGGTCAACAAAAATGCAAATTATTCTAAAGAAGACAACACAACTACAACTGATATGCCTCCTTCTAAAAGAAGCACAAGGAGTTCTTCCTCGAGTAAATGACGCTATTAACTTGGAACGTAAGGGGAATGAACACTACTTCTCGTATGAAGGAAGTGCTAGTTCTCCTTAAAAATACTAAATCAACTCTGGTTGGTTTAGTAGAAACTAAGTTGTCTTCTAATAATTTAGCTATTTTTGTTTCTATGTTACCTACTTCTTGGAAATTTCTAACCAATAATTCAGCCATGTCATCTGGTAGAGTTTTAATATTTTGGGACACAAATGTTTGGGATTTGGTCACTATGTCTTTTTCATTCCAACACCTCACAGTTGAAGCTAATAACAGAGGGGGTTTTGAGTTGATTTTTTCAGTGATATATGCCAGTAATCTCTTTTCTGAAAGAATTACTATGTGGAAAAATCTTTTGAATGAAGCTAATTTAATAAATAAGGCATGGGTACTAATGGGAGATTTTAACAATGTCCTAAATCCAAATGACAAAAGCGGAGGGTTTCCAGCTCCTTTCCAACAGATGAGAGAGTTTCAGAAATTTATAATTCAAGCTTCTTTATCAGAAATTAAACCTTTGGGTTTTAATTTTACATGGCGTAGGAAAGGGATTGCTACTTGTATTGATAAAATTTTGGTAAACAATGATTGTCTACATATATTTCTTAGCATGAAAGCTCTTTCTTTCTCTAGAAAATCAAGTGATCATAACCCAATACTTTTGGTTTTAATTTCTACTGAAGATGTAAAAGGTTTTCCTTTCAGATATAGGAATGATTGGCATCAGTTAGATGGATATAAGGATGCAGTGTTTAAAGGTTTAAATACTGCAGTTTGGGGTTTTCATGGATATAAATTCATGTATAAGCTGAGAAATTGCAAATCTGAATTGAAAAGTTGGAATAAATTGAGAGATAGAAAATTTTCTAACCTTAAACAAGCTGAAGCTTTTGCATTTCAATTAGAGCAAGCTGCTGATGATAATCCATATGATTGTGATCTTTATGAAAACTACTTGATGGCAAAGAAGGAATACCAAAACCTGCAAAAAGTACATTTTAAAGCATTAAGACAACAATCAAAAGTGACATGGTTACAACAGGCAGACACAAATTCTAAGTTTTTCTACTCAAGAATGTCAAACAGAAGATTTTTCAATCATATCAGAGCTTTAATTGATGCAAATGGAAACCTGTTGTACAAAGCTGAAGATATTGAAGTTCAAGCCATCAAATACTTTCAAGAAATGTTTAATGGACCAAGTAATGTTGCATTCCCTAACTTTCATCCTATCTATACTATCAATTCAAGTGGACAGCAATTCCTGATGAAACCAATTGAAATTTCAGAGATCAAGGATGCATTATTTTCAATAGAGGAAGACTCTAGTCCTAGACCAGATGGCATTAACTCAATTTTTTTTAAAGTACACTGGGATGAATTGAAAGATGAGTTATTGTTGGCAATCTCTGATATGTTTATATCAGGTAAACTTCCCAAATCTTTAAATCACACATTCCTCACCTTGATTCCCAAAAATGACAGACCCACTGAGATTTTTCATTACAGACCAATTGCATGCTGTAACGTCTATTATAAAATCTTTTCTAAAGTTTTATGCAATAGACATAAGCTTTTTCTGCCCTATCTAATCTCAGAAAATCAAAGTGCATTCATACAAGGCAGATATATTGGAGAGAATATACTGCTTGCTCATGAATTGTTGAGGGATTTTAAGAAAAAAGGGAATGTCAAGGATGTGTATTAAAGTGGATCTACAAAAGGCATATGATAGAGTCAATAGAGCTTTCATTTGTTATATAATGTCCAAAATGAACTTTCCTATGCATTTCATAAACATTATATATGAATGTATGTCCACAGCCACCTATTCTATAATGATTCAGGGTGTTCCAAAAGGGTTTATCACTTCAAACAGGGGTATCAGACAGGGGGATCCCCTATCTCCATATTTGTTCTCTATTGCAATGCAATATTTTACATTTATGATGGATGAAGCTACTAACAACAGGGTTTTTCAGGCCAGCAGTCCTATTCAACCTATAATCTCTCATCTTATGTATGCTGATGATCTCATGATTTTTGGAAAATCATCAATATCAAATGCTCAGACTTTAAAGATGATTTTCAAAAATCTCAGTATGTATGCAGGTTTAAGTGTCAATGCATCCAAAACTAAAGTGTTTTTCAGCACTTCGGTGGTAAATTCAGACCAGATATGTGATGTTTTGGGATTTCAGCAAGGATTTCTACCAATTAAATATCTAGGAGTACCCCTATCATCCAACTATTTACATTATTCTGAATGTAATGCCTTAATTCAAAGAGTGCAAAGTAAAATAAATGGATGGGAAACTAAACTTCTTAGTTTTGCAGGCAGGGCTGAACTAATTAACTCAGTCATTACTCCTATTATTTTATATTGGATATTCATTTACCAGATCCCTGAATTTACTACAGATAAATTACAATCATTATGTGCTAATTTTTTTTGGGGAGGCTCATCTCATAAAGTATCATGGCAGAAATTATGCAGACCAAAGACGGAAGGAGGTGTTGGTTTAAAACTTTTTTCAGATCTAAAGAAAGCTGCAAGTGTTAAATTACTATGGAAATTTCTATCTAGTAACACACTATGGAGCAAATGGATCTACAATAGATATTGCAAAAAAGACTATTTTTGGTCAATGGCAAAGGATAACAATGCATCTTCAACTTGGAAATCACTTCTAAGGTTAAGGCCTAGTCCAAAACAGCTTTTCAATAAAATTATTGCAAATGGGGAAACAACTAATTTGTGGTTTGACCCTTGGATTAATTGCAAAAGCTTAGTGGATCTGCTAGGTTATGATAGACTGAATATAATTGGCAACCCAGATGAAAAGGTTAAATGCATTATCAGGAATGATTTGTTTATACCTGAGATACACCCAGCCACCAGAGAATTGCTAGAGGAAATTGGATCCATTTCAATTTTTCCAAATAAATCCCAGGATGAATATGAGTGGTGTGACGGTGGCCAGTTCTCTTTTCACAAAGCATGGAATTATCTGCGACATCATGAGAATCAGGATGAATTTTTTAAAGTAATTTGGCATACTAAAAACAGTAAAAAAATGTCATTTATTAATTATCTTGCTTGTCTTGGCAGATTAAACACGAAGGATCGAGTTCAGCGGTTTAGCAACATATCAGATCTGTTGTGTCCTCTATGCAGCAAGCATCCGGAGTCAATTCAACACCTTTTCTTCTCGTGTGATTATACAGGATTCATATGGCTATATTTGAAGCAAAGCTTGGATCTTCCAGTCAATTTGCTAGATCTGAGAGAAGAAGCGATGTCAATTCATAATAATTTCAAGAATAAAGGTCAATTAAGGGATTTAGCATGCGCTACCTTCACATGTGCTATCTACTTCATCTGGAAGGAAAGGAATTCAAGAATTTTTCAAGGCAAAAGCTCGGATTCATCTTCATGTCTCTGGAAGATAGAAAGGGAAATCAAATTGTTGCTAGTTAACAACGGAAGTAAATCTGTTCGAGATGGAAGAAGTGAGAGAATACTTGATAGATGGGGGATTGAATTGGTGGACACCGGTTGACTGATACGTGTCAGTTTGAAGAAGTTTGAAGCCATATGTCTTCTGTTTTGACATTGGGCCTGGATTGTGGGCCGTGGAGGTGGTATCTAGTCCGATCAAGAGTTTTTATTTTTGTTTCTTTGTTGTATTTCCTTTGAAAGCTTTAGAATGTCTTCTACTTTGATTGTATACCAAATTTATAAGCACTCTTTTTCCTTGTAAGGTACCCGCTTAGGTTAGGGGGATTACAAGGTTTTAATGAGGCTTATAAAGGAGGTTTTTTATTGGTTTTAATATAATAGTGAACCAATTTTCAATATATATATATATATATATAAACGTAGCATTATAGGGGCTTATTATGTAGATTCTGGTATGATACTACCATTCTGGAAAGAATGAATATGGAATTCTTGCCCATTTTCTTTGTTGCAAAAAATAAAAATAAACATACCACTATAGAGGCTTGTTATGTTGATTCTGGTACGATACTTCCATTCTGGAAAGAATGAATATGGAATTTTTTGCCATTTTCTTGATTGCAAAAAATATTAAATATATCACTATAGGGATTTTTATGTAGATTCTGGTACGATACTTCCATTCTAGAAAGAACGAATATGGAATTCTTGCCCATTTTCTTGATTGAAAAAAATATTAAACATATCACTATAGGGGATTGTTATGTAGATTCTGGTACGATACATCCATTCTAGAAAGAACGAATATGGAATTCCTGCCCATTTTCTTGATTGCAAAAAAATATATTTAAACATACCACTATAGGGGCTTGTTATGTAGATTTTGGTACGATATTTCCATTCTGGAAAGAACGAATATGGAATTCTTGCCCATTTTCTTGACTGTAAATATATATATAAATATATTAAACATACCACTATACGGGCTTGTTATGTAGATTCTGGTACGATGCTTCCATTCTGGAAAGAACGATTATGGAATTCTTGCCTGTTTTCTTGATTGCAATAATAATAATAATAATAATAATAATAATAATAATAATAAACATATCACTAGGGGATTGTTATGTAGATTCTGGTATGATACTTCCATTCTGGAAAGAACGAATATGGAATTCTTGCACATTTTTTTGATTGCAAAAAATAATAAAACATATCACTAGGGGCTTGTTATGTAGATTCTGGTACGATACTTCCATTCTGGAAAGAGCGAATATGGAATTCTTGCCCACATTCTTGATTGTAATATATATATATATATATATATATATATATAAACATACCGTTATAGGGGCTTGTTACGTAGATTCTGAAACGATACAAACATTCTGGAAAGAATGAATATGGAATCCTTGCCCATTTTCTTGATTGTAAAAAATAAAAGTAAACATACCACTATAAGGGCTTGTTATGTAGATTCTGGTATGATACTTCCATTCTGGAAAGAACGAATATGGAATTCTTGCCTATTTTCTTGGTCGCAAAAAATATTAAACATATCACTATAGGGGCTTGTTATGTAGATTTTGGTACGATACTTCCATTCTAGAAAGAACGAATATGGAATTCTTGCCTATTTTCTTGATTGGAAAAAATATTAAACATATCACTATAGGGGCTTGTTATGTAGATTCTGGTACGATACATCCATTCCAGAAAGAACGAGTATCGAATTCTTGCCGATTTTCTTGATTGCAAAAAATATTAAACATACCACTATAGGGGCTTGTTATGTAGATTCTGAAAAGAACGAATATGGCATTCTTGCCAATTTTCTTGATTGCGAAAAAAAAACATACTACTATAGGGACTTGTTATGTAGATTCTGGTACGATACTTCCATTCTGGAAAGAACGAACATGGAATTCTTGCCCACTTTCTTGATTGCAAAAAATATTAAACACACCACAGTAGGGGCTTTCTGGTACGATACATCCATTCTAAAAATAACGAATATGGAATTCTTGCCCATTTTCTTGATTGTAAAAAATATTAAACATACCACTATAGGGGCTTGTTACGTAGATTCTGGTGTGATACTTCCATTCGGGAAAGGACGACAATGGAATTCTTGCCCATTTTCTTGATTGCAAGAAAAAAAATTTAAACATACCTCTATAGGGGCTTGTTATGTACATTCTGGTACGATACTTCCATTCTGGAAAGAACGAATATGGAATTCTTGCCCATTTTCTTGTTTGCAAAAAATATTAAACATACCATCATAGGGGAAAGTTATGTAGATTCTGACACGATACTTTCATTCTGGAAAGAATGAATATTTAATTCTTGCCCTTTTTCTTGATTGCAAAAATAAAAATAAAAAATAGACATATCACTATAGAGGCTTGTTATGTGGATTCTGGTACAATATTTCCGTTCTGGAAAGAACAAATATGGAATTCTTGCCATCTTAATTGCAAAAAAAAAAAAAAAAAAAAAATTAACATACCACTATAGGGGCTTGTTATGTAGATTCTGGTACGATATTTTTATTCTAGAAAGAATGAATATGGAATTCTCGCTCTTTTTCTTGACGGCAAAATAAAATTTAAACATACCACTATAGGGGCTTGTTATGTAGATTCTGGTATGATACTTCCATTCTGGAAAAAACGAATATGGAATTCTTGCCTGTTTTCTTGATTGCAAAATAAAATAAAAAATAAACATACCACTGTATAGGCTTGTTACGTAGATTCTGGTATGATATTTCCATTCAGGAAAGAACGAATATGGAATTCTTGCCCGTTTTCTTGATTGCAAAAATAAAATCAAAAATAAACAGACCACTATAGGGGATTGTTATGTAGATTCTGGTGCGATACTTCCATTTTGGAAAGAACGAATATGAAATTCTTGCCCATATTCTTGACTGCAAAAAAAACATATCACTAGGGGCTTGTTATGTAGATTCTGGTACGATACTTCCATTCTGAAAAGAACGAAATTAAATTCTCGCCCATTTTCTTGATTGCAAAAAATATTAAACATACCGCTGAAGGGGCTTATTATGTAGATTCTGGTATGATACTTTCATTCTAGAAAGAACGAATATGTAATTCTTGCGAAATTTCTTGATTGCAAAAAAAAAAAATTAAATATACCATTATAGGGGCTTATTATGTAGATTTTGGTATGATACTTCCATTTTGGAAAGAACGAATATGAAATTCTTGCCTATTTTCTTGATTGCAAAATAAAAATAACATACCACTATAGGGGTTTGTTATGTAGATTATGGTACGATATTTTCATTCTGGAAGGAACGAATATGGAATTCTTGCCCATTTTCTTGACTTCCAAAAAATAATATTAAACATACCACAATAGGGGCTTGCTATGTAGATTCTGGTATGATACTTCCATTCGGGAAAGAACGAATATGGAATTCTTACCCGTTTTCTTGATTGCAAAAATAAAATAAAAAATAAAATAATACCACTATAGAGGATTGTTGTGTAGATTCTAGTACGATACTTCCATTCTAGAAAGAACAAATATTGAATTCTTGCCTAATTTCTTGATTGCATAAAAAATATCACTAGGGACTTGTTATGTAGATTCTGGTACGATACTTCCATTATGGAAAGAAAGAATATGGAATTCTTGCCCATTTTCTTGATTGCAAAAAGAAAATAAATTAAACATACCACTGTAGGGCTTGTTATGTAGATTCTGGTATGATACTTCCATTTTAGAAAGAACGAATATGAAATTTTTGACCATTTTCTTGATTGCAAAAAAAAGAAACATACCACCATAAGGGCTTGTTATGTAGATTCTAGTATGATACATCCATTCTAGAAAGAACGAATATGGAATTCTTGCCCATTTTCTAGATTGCAAAAAATATTGAACACACCACTATCGGGGCTTGTAATGTAGATTCTGGTACGATACATCCAGCCTAAAAATAACGAATATGGAATTCTTGCCCATTTTCTTGACTGTAAAAAATATTAAACATACCACTATAGGGGCTTGTTGCGTAGATTTTGGTACGGTACTTCCATTCTGGAAAGAACGAACATAGAAATCTTGCCCATTTTTTTTTATTGCAAAAAATAAAAAATAAAATAAACATACCACTATAAGGGCATATTATGTAGATTCTGGTATGATACTTCTATTTTGGAAAGAACGAATATGGAATTCTAGCCCATTTTCTTGGCTACAAAAAATATATATTAAATATACCACTATAGTGGAATGTTTTGTAGATTTTGGTATGATACATCCATTCTAGAAACAATGAATATGGAATTCTTGCCCATTTTCTTGATTGTAAAAAATATTAAACATAACACGATAGGGGATTGTTATGTAGATTCTGGTACGATACTTCCATTCTGGAAAGAACGAATATGGAATTCTTGCTCATTTTCTTGATTGCAAAAAAAAAAAAAAAAAACATACCACAATTTGGGCTTGTTATGTAGATTCTGGTATGTTACTTCCATTCTGGAAAGAACGAGTACGGGATTCTTGCCTATTTCCTAGATTGCAAAAAATATTAAACATACCATTATAGGGGCTTGTTATGTAGATTCTGGCACGATGCTTACATTCTGGAAAGAACGAATATGGAGTTCTTGCTCATTTTCTTGATTGCAAAATTAAAATAAAAAAAACATACCACTATAGAGGCTTGTTATGTAAATTCTGTTACGATACTTCCACTCTAGAAAGATCAAATATGGAATTTTTGCCCATTCTATTAATTGCAAAAAAAATAATAATAATAACATACCACTATAAGGACCTGTTATGTAGATTCTGGTACGATACTTCCATTATGGAAAGAACAAAAATGGAATTCTTGCCCATTTTCTTGATTGCACAAAAAATAAAATAAAAAAATAATATCACTAGGTGCTTGTTATGCAGATTCTGGTACGATACTTCCATTCCGGAAAGAACAAATATGGAATTCTTGCCCATTTTCTTAATTACAAAAAGATAAAAAACATACCACTATAGGGGCTTGTTATGTAGATTCTGGTACAATACTTCCATTCTGGAAAGAACAAATATGGAATCCTTGGCCATTTTTTTGATTGCAAAAAAAAAAAGAAAAAAGAAACATACCACTATAGGGGCTCGTAATGTAGATTCTGGTACGATACATCCATTCTGAAAAGAAACGAATATGGAATTCTTGCCTATTTTCTTGACTACAAAATAAAAAATTATTAAACATAACACGATAGGGGCTTGTTATGTAGATTCTGGTATGATACTTATATTTTGGAAAGAACGAATATGGAATTCTTGCCCGTTTTCTTGATTGCAAAATAAAAAAATAAAAAAAAATAAACATGCCACTATAGTGATATTTATGTAGATTCTAGAACGATACTTCCATTCAGGAGAGAACAAATATGGAATTCTTGCCCATTTTCTTATTTGCAAAAAAAAAAATCACTATAGGGACTTGTTATGTAGATTCTGGTACGATACTTTGTAGAAAGAACGAATATGGAATTCTTATCCATTTTCTTGATTGCAAAAAGGAAAAAAAAAATTAAACATACCACTATAGGGGTTCGTTATGTTGATTATGATACGATACTTCAAATCTAGAAAGAAGGAATATGGAATTCTTGCCCATTTACTTGATTGCAAAAAATAATAATAAACATACCACTATAGGGGCTTGTTATGTAGATTCCGGTACGATAGTTCCATTCTAGAAAGAACAAATATGGAATTCTTTCACATTTTCTTAGTTGCAAAAAAAAAAAAAAAAAAAAAAATTTAACATACACTATAGAGGCTTGTTATGTAGATTCTAGTATGATATTTTCATTCTAGAAAGAACGAATAGGGAATTCTTGCCCATTTTTTTGACTGCAAAAAAATATATTAAACATACCAATATAGGGGCTTGTTATGTAGATTTTGGTATGATACTTCCATTATGGATAGAAAGAATATGGAATTCTTGCCCGTTTTCTTGATTGCAAAAAAAATAAAAAATAATAAACATACCACTATAGGGGCTTGTTATGTCGATTTTGGTGTGATACTTCCATTCAGGAAAGAACGAATATAGAATTCTTGCCCGTTGCTTGATTGCAAAAATAAAATAAAAAATAAA
The DNA here is from genome assembly GCA_030737875.1 of Allium sativum. NCBI lineage: Eukaryota > Viridiplantae > Streptophyta > Magnoliopsida > Asparagales > Amaryllidaceae > Allium > Allium sativum. The sequence continues at coordinate 657,403,477 of CM060912.1, read as the reverse complement.
CGTACCACAATAGGGGATTGTTATGTATATTCTGGTACGATACTTCCATTCTAAAAAGAACATATATGAAATTCTTGCCCATTTTCCTAATTGAAAAAATATTAGACATACCATTATAGGGGCTTGTTATGTAGAATCTGGTACGATACTTACTTTCTAGAAAGAACGAATATGGAATTCTTGGCCCTTTTTTTTATTGCAAAAAATATTAAACATTCCACTATAAGGGCTTGTTATCTAGATTCTGGTACGATACTTCCATTCTGGAAAGAACGATTATGGAATTCTTGCTCATTTTCTTGATTGCAAAAAAATGTAAACATAACACTATAGGGGCTTGTATGTAGATTTTGGTACGATACTTCCATTCTAGAAAGAACGAATATGGAATTCTTTCCCATTTTCTTGATTGCAAAAAAAATAAACATACCACTATAGGGGCTTGTTATGTAGATTCTGGTACGATACTTCCATTCTGGAAAGAACGAATATGGAATTCTTACCCATTTTCTTGATTGCAAAAAGTAAAAAAATTAAATATGCCACTATAAGGGTTTGTTCTGTAGATTCTGGTACGATACTTCCATTCTGGAATGAACGAATATGGAATTCTTGCCCATTTTCTTGATTAAAAAAAAAGACATGCCACTATAGGAGCTTATTATGTAGATTCTGGTACGATACTTCTATTCTTGTCCATTTTCTTGATAGCAAAAAAGAAAAAAAATTAAACATACCACTATAGGAGCTTGTTATGTAGATTCTGTCACGATACTTTCATTCCGAAAAGAACGAATATGGAATTCTGGCTCATTTTCTTGGTTGCAAAAAAAAAAAAAAAATTAAACATACCACTATAGGTGCTTGTTATGTAGATTCTGGTACGATACTTCCATTCTAGAAAGAATGAATATTGAATTCTTGCTCGTTTTCTTGATAGCAAAAAAAATAAAAAATAAACATGCCACTATAGGGGCTTGTTATGTAGATTCTGGTACGATAATTCCATTCTAGAAAGAACGAATATGGAATTCTTGCCCATTTTCTTGATTGCAAAATCTAAAACAAATAAACATATCACTATAGAGGCTTGTTATGTAGATTCTAATACGATACTTCCATTCTGGAAAGAACGAATATGGAATTCTTGCCCATTTTCTTGATTGCAAAAAGAAAAAGAAAAAATAAACTCTTGACTCATTCTAGGGCATTTCTAACCCTATCTCTAATGAGTTTTCTCATTTTAGGATACTACCGATCCCATCTCTAATGAGTATTCTTTCTTAGAATATTTCTAATCCTACCTCTGATGAGTCTTTTGTTCAGTTCTAACGAGTTGTACCCCAAGGATTTGAGTTAACCAAAGCTCTTATACTACATGTAATGACCCGAAAATCCCCGTCCTCCGAATCGACTGCAAGGGCCGATCCCAAAGTCGAAAATCATCGGTTCACTAACTGTGGGCATACAACACATCAGAACAAATAACAAAAGACTTTATAAACATCATAATAATGTTACATCAGAGTACATAATATATCAGAGTACATCGAAATATAATACAACGGAAGGTTAATTTACAATAAATGTAATACAATGCAGCGGAAACAAATAACACAGTGGAAGACTATCAATGCTCTAGACACAACTTTAAGCTTCGATCCAGAATCCTGCTCAATAAATAAATATTTGCAAAACCAGCCACCCGACTGCCCGTGCGGAAAATAAGGGCACCCGAGTTTGCAAGTGAAACAAACTACGAGTCAGTCATGAGACTGGTATGAGAAATCTTACTTAACTTATCTAATAATAAGGCTAATCACAGGACTACGCCGCTAACACGGAACGAGTTTACTCCACTGGATTGTCAATGCATAAAATAAGTAAATTTTTTAAAACAACGCAATGTAAACTGGAGGATAGAGTTTTACCTTATAATGATCAAACGTGCTTGATACATATAAACTAATAATTAGTTTATATTATTACTAGTGTCTAATCAGTTTTAAAACACTTTCAAAGTAAATGTATCAATCCTAGACTACATAGTACCCCATCCTACTATGTCGCTATATACATATACACAATCAAATTTGAAATGACGTATTGGAAATTGGGTTTCCATCATGAGTCGAGGTTAGGGATGGCTCCTTCCGGTTCGAGACACTCTAGCAAATGCCTCAGGATTACACCTACGAACAACCCTTGGATCTTCAGGGCCGGTCCACAAATACTTTAGTGGATTGGTTATGCCTGAACACACGTTTCCCGATCCTATCGGACCTATCATTTGGCCAGTAGCGACCAATATACTGAGGCCTCGCAAACTATCATCCACATAAGTAAAAATGTTTGGGCTCCACACCATGACACCACTTCTAGCTAGAAAGAAACACATGCACTCCCTACAGTCACGATCTCGTTTTTGACTCATACCGGGGTGCGAGGATCGCGAAGTTACGCAATACACAATTCTATGCTAATTAAAGTTGTGCTTTGATCATCAACCACAAGGCGCTGCTTTACAACAAAAGCCTCGATCATTTGCATCTTGGCATGCCACATTGACAATCCGCACCATGCAACTGATATCTATCAATATATAACCTCTGAGCTCGTACCTCTCAGAGAAAGATGTTAAGCAAGAGAATAAATTCTTCGCCACCAAACAGATATATATTAAATAGAAATTAATTTACACTGAACGAAATCCAATGTCAGGAACACATCCATTTACAAGTCCGTTCTGGGTCTGAACAAAACCGGAGACACCTTATTCCTCGTCCCGTATGTCCAATACGGAAGAGAGGTTCTCGCATATCCGGACAATCAACAAGTACGTCCGGACAACTACCACTTTTAACCCTTTACTTAGAGCTACCCAATGTCGGGCATTAATAGTCGTCCATTCGATGTGAAGATCGCCGGTCTTCAACCACCGTCTTCAATGTCTTTGACTTTAAATCGTCGTATAATTATTTGAAACGAGATTGAACTCGGTCTTTTCAAATAATTCTCGTATAAATATATAAAATTTAAATCATTTCATATCGTTAATATTGTTTTATAATGATTTATCTCTATTTTTATTTATATAAAAATAGTCCAATTTAATTTAACGGCGCTTCGGGTCAATATGGTCCTAGCGCTGTTTTTACCAAAATTTGATTTACATATTTCTCGAAATCTAACCGTTGGATTTTAACAAATTTTATATCGTCGGAAAGATCTTCCCAAAGCGGACCTAACGGTTTCGGTTTTGGGAAAATCTGACGGTCGGATCTTTCGGTATAATCGTTCAAATTTACGATTCCGAAAAACGAACTACCGCGCGCGATTCGTTTAGTTTTATATATATATATATCTATATATCGTTCAACGATTTCACTAACATATCAAACATGATGTTTTCAACAAACAAAGCATATACTAGTATTTAAACATTTTTCTATTTTACTAACATGTAAAATGTAATATTTTAATTACAAATCCTATTTTAACCTATAACCCCTTTTTATCTAAAAGTACATATAAAATGTAACATTTTTAATGAAACTAAATAAACATCAAAATGTCATTTTCTATCTCTAAACAATTTCCAATGTACATGTTATTTTTATTAATGAATCATTTTATACATTTAAAATGTTTCTTTTTTAATGTTTACATAATTTACTAATTAACATGCTACTCTAAATAATAAATCATTTTATACATACAAAATGTTTCTTTCTAATGTTTACAAAATTTACAAATTAACATGCTACTCTAAATAATAAATCATTTTAACATGCACACAATAAAAAGGATGTTTTATTGTTTAACAAAATTTACATTAACATGTATACAATAAAAAGGATATTTTATTGCTTACAAATCCTATGTTTCTTATGTATAAAAATAAAAAGACTATTTTATTATCTACACATACTATGTTTAACATGACAAATAAAAAGAAGAATTTTCATTTGCATAGCAATTTCTATGTTTTCTAATGACAAATAAAAAGATAATTTTATTTGCATAAAATTTTCTATGTTTTCTAATGACAAATAAAAAAGGATATTTTATTTGCATAACATTTTCTATGTTTCTAATGACAAATAAAAAGGATATTTTATTTGCATAACATTTTCTATGTATCTAATGACAAATAAAAAAGATATTTTATTTGCATAACAATTTCTATGTTTCTAGTGACAAATAAAAAGGATATTTTATTTGCATAACAATTTCTATGCGTCTAATAACAAATAAAAAGGATATTTTATTTGCATAACATTTTCTATGTTTCTAATGACAAATAAAAAGGATACTTTATTTTCTACACGTTTTCGGCATATCATATGTATAAATGAAAAGAGAATTTTTATTTGTCTACATGTTTTATATTACATATGTATTAATAAAAAGAATTTTTGTTTGTATAACAACTTATATATTTAACATGGCAAATAAAAAGGGACTTTTCATTTGTATACCAATTTCTGTATTTAACATGACAAATTAAAAAAAGGAATTTTTATTTGTAAACAACTTCTATACTTAACATGACAAATAAAAAAAGAATATTTTTATTTGTGTACAGTTTCTATTTTCAACATGACAAATAAAAAAGAATATTTTTATTTGTATACAATTTCTATTTTCAATATGACAAATAAAAAAGAATATTTTTATTTGTATACAATTTCTATTTTCAACATGACAAACAAAAAAGAATATTTTTATTTGTATACAATTTCTATTTTATCATATCATTCATGTATATACAATAAAAAAAGTATTTTTATTGTATTTGAAATTTTGTCCAATTCAATCACATCCAATTTTATTATCAACATATACAATAAAAAGAATTATTTTATTGTATAACAAATTTTGCCAATTTTATTATCAACATATACAATAAAAGAATTATTTTATTGTATAACAAATTTTGCCAATTTTATTATCAACATATATACAACATATCAACACAATCAAGATATTTCAAATCAAATCACGTACAATACACAACTGAATCTTAATGGCAGATAAATAAAAATTTCTCAACGCGATAATAATTAATTAATTATTTAAATAAGAAATCTCACCTTGATTGGTTTCAAAAATCGATAACATGATTATTTTTAATAAAATTAAACATATGTTTAATTTTATCAAAAATCCATATGGCCTTTGTTTCAGTTCTGATCTGCTCCACGTTGTAGCGTTTACTTTCACGATTCCAATGCAATTTGAATTACTTGATTCTGATATTACATGAAAGAGTTACGATCATTTAAACATTGGATAATTAATACGACAATTAATTAATTAATTAATTAAAATTCCTTTAACCTGAATTAGAATATTAATCCTCCTTCCTTCTGTAATACTAGCTGCCTTCTTCCTCTTTACATCGTACCCATCGTCGACTTCAATCTTCCACCGCCGCACCTCCTACAACCACCGCGTGACCGATAAGCGTGCACCATCAGAAAGCCGCCACCGTTGAAGTTTTTCATCTCCCTTTTCTCTTCATTTCTGCCTTTGGAAGCCTTTGATTTTATAGTGTGGATGGGAAGTTATGGGGGAAGGAAGGAGGGAGCGTCTCAGCCATTAAATTCGAAGGGTGGCGGCTATTTGTTTTGAGAATTAGGGTTAGGGCTAATTGGATAATGTATATATAATTATATTTAATTTAATTCTTTAATTCAGAAAAGGTCCGCTAATCCATATGTTATATGTTACAAAAGAATTAAGTTAATTGATAGGGATAAGGTGTTAATCTATTTGAGACAGAGATCTATATAATAATTATATATTAAATAGTATTTAATTTAATAATTTGTCTATCTTATTTTTTATCTTGTATTTATAAAAGGTATAAACGTATTGAAGGATATGAATGAAACGCATGCGGCAATTATTGTCATTATGTTTTTTTCTCTTGCCATGAATGACACACCTCTAATTTCCATTGGATATAATTTCAAATTTTATTTATTTATTTTATCAAGGATGCGACTTTCCCTTTTTTCATTATGATTTTACATTTCACTAATATGATAATGGCGATGCTTTTGTCTAACAAAGTATATTTTAACTAACAAATGAATACTTTATTTCATGACCATTTTATACATCGCATATATGTATGTTCATATATCGTATATGTATATTTTCATACAACGCCTAAACATATTTTCATATAATGTCTATATATATTTGGTTATATACTTTATTTCATTCCTCACTTGAGTCTCTTCTTATGTAGTAGGTTACAAATGAATAAATTAGTTGACTAGACATGACATGTTAATCTAATCAACATTTATTAACATTTATTTCTTATTCAAAATTCAAAAGAAAATTACATAAAGAAAGAGAATAACTGAAGGTAACGAATGCATAATTTATTGTTTAATGATGACTATAAGAAAGTTATGTGACTTTTTAAATTTCAAAACACATAATATTAAATAACATAATTTAGGGACATATTCAATTGGACTAATAAGAATAAATCATAGAAATATGCATATAGTTTTGCAGGCTCTTATTTTATTTTATTTTATTTTGAGATTTGAAGAGTGTAGGTATAAAGAGAAGGGATGAAGAAAAGGAGAAATAAAGGGAATAGCTTTGTTTCTAAATGAATTTGAATGATAGATAAAAGAGTAGAAAGAGGAGTGAATAAATACATGAGATATTTTCTTGAGATGCCTCTTTGTATTATCCAAATTACAATTAAAATAAATGTGGATAACTAAGGCTAAGGTGGCAAAACTTATTTCTTATTCAAAATTCAAAAGTAAATCATAGAGGGAAAGAAATTAAATAGAAAGAAACGAATGCATATTAATGAAGAAAGGAGGACATTTACAACAAATGTAGTTATTCACAATTTAAAATAAATTAATTAATGAACGTTACACTTTGGATAGACAAGGAATGTATTAAAGAGAATGGCTAAAGATATACACATGTATGTTGTCATAATTTATTTCATTTAGAATCTACATATTATTTTAAATCAACCTATCAGCATATATTTATAAATCTCATTAAATACATCCTAATTTTATATAAAAACTTCTTTTTTTCAATAATTTAAATTAATAATGGAATTTTTAAAATTTGAAGCATTTTCTACCAAAATTTTCCTTAAAATAAAATTTAAATTGGTTTTGATTTTTCGGACTGTTACATTCTGGTACGATACTTCCATTCTGGAAAGAATGAATATGGAATTCTTGCCCATTTTCTTGACTACAAAAAATATTAAACATACCACTATAGGGGCTTGTTATGTAGATTCTGGTACGATACTTCCATTCTAGAAAGAACGAATATGGAATTCTTGCCTATTTTCTTGATTGCAAAAAAAAAAAAAAAAACATACTACTGTAGGGGTATGTTATTTAGATTCTGGTACGATATTTCCATTCTAGAAAGAACGAATATGGAATTCTTTCCCATTTTCTTGATAGCAAAAAAACAAAAAAATTAAACATACAACTATAGGGGGTTGATATGTAGATTCTGGTATGATATTTCCATTCTGGAAAGAACGAAAATGGAATTCTTGCCCATTTTCTTGATGGAATTTTTTTTTAATCAAACATACCACTATAGGGGCTTGTTATGCAGATTACGGTTCACTACTTCCATTTTTGAAAGAACAAATATGGAATTCTTTCCCGTTTTCTCGATTGCAAAATAAAAATAAAAAATAAACATACCACTATAGGGGATCGTTATGTAGATTCTGGTACGATACTTCCATTCTAGAAAGAACAAATATGGAATTCTTGCCTTTTTTCTTGATTGTAAAAAAAATCACTATAGGGGCTTTTTATGTAGATTCTGGTACGATACTTCAATTCTGGAAAGAACAAATATGAAATTCTTGCCCAATTTCTTAATTGCAAAAAGTAAAAATAAAAAATAACATACCACTATAGGGGATTGTTATGTTGATTATGGTACGAATATGGAATATGGAACTCTTATCCATTTTCTTGATTGCAAAAAGAAAAAATATTTAACATAACACTATAAGGGCTTGTTATGTTGATTATGGTACGATACTTCCATTCTGGAAAGAATGAATATGTAATTCTTGCCCATTTTCTTGATTGCAAAAAATATTAAACATACCATTATAGGGGCTTGTTATGTAGTTTCTGGTACGATACTTCCATTGGAAAGAACGAATATGGAATTCATGTCCATTTTCTTGATTCCAAATATATATATATGTATATATGTATATATATAAACATACCACTATACGGGCTTGTTATGTAGATTCTGGTGCGATATTTCCATTCTAGAAAGAACGAATATGGAATTCTTGCCCATTTTATTTATTGTAAAAAATATATATTAAACATACCACTATAAGGGCTTGTTATGTAGATTCTGGTACGATACTTCCATTCTGAAAAGAACGAATATGGAATTCTTGCCTATTTTCTTGATTGCAAAAAATATATATATAATAAACATATCACTATAGGGGCCGGTTATGTAGATTCTGTTACGATATTTCCATTCTAAAAAGAATGAATATGGATTTCTTGCCTATTTTTTTGATTGCAAAAAAAAAAAAAAAATTATCACAAGGGGCTTTTTATGTATATTCTAGTACGATACTTCCATTCTGGAAAAAACGAATATGGAATTCTTGCCCATTTTCTTGATTGCAAAAAAAAAAAAAAAAATATAAACATACCATTATAGGGGCTTGTTATGTAGATTCTGGTACGATACTTCCGTTCTAGAAAGAACGAATATGGAATTCTTTCCCATTTTCTTGATTGCAAAAAAAAATAAACATACCACTATATGGGCTTGTTATGTAGATTCTGATGCGATACATCCATTCCGGAAAGAACGAATATGGAATTCTTGCCCATTTTCTTGGTTGCAAAAAATATTAAACATATCACTGTAGGGGCTTGTTATGTTGATTATGGTGTGATAGTTCCATTCTGGAAAGAATGAATATGAAATTCTTACACATTTACTTGATTGCAAAAAAAAAAAAAAAAAAATTAACATAACACTATAGGGGATTGTTATGTAGATTTTGGTACGATATTTTCATTCTGGGAAGAATGAATATGGTATTCTTGTCCATTTTCTTGACTGCAAAAAATATATATTAAACATACCACAATAGGGGCTTGTTATGTAGATTCTGGTATGATACTTCCATTCTGGGAAGAACGAATACGAAATTCGTGCCCGTTTTCTTGATTGGAAAAAAACTAAAAAATATACATACCACTATAGTGGATTGATATGTAGATTCTGGTACGATACTTCCATTCTATAAAGAACGAATATGGAATTCTTGCCCATTTTCTTGATTGCAAAAAAGAACATATCACTAGGGGCTTGTTATGTAGATTCTGGTATGATACTTCCATTCTGGAAAGAACGAATATGAAATTCTGACCCATTTTCTTGATTGCAAAAAAAAAAAAAAAAAAAAATTAAACATACCACAATAGGGGCTTGTTATGTAGATTCTGGTATGATACTTCCATTTTGGAAAGAACGAATATGGAATTCTTTCCCATTTTCTAGATTTCAAAAAAAAAAAAAGACATACCACTATAAGGGCTTTTTATTTAGATTCTGTTACGATACATCCATTCTGGAAAGAAAGAATATCGAATTCTTGCCTGTTTTCTCGATTGCAAAAAATATTAAGCACACCACTAAGGGGCTTATTATGTTGATTCTGGTACGATACATCCATTCTACAAAGAAAGAATATGGAATTCTTGCCCATTTTCTTGATTGCAAAAAATATTAAACATACCACTATAGGGGCTTGTTATGTAGATTCTGGAACGATACTTCCATTCTAGAAAGAACAAATATGGATTTCTTGCCTATATTCTTGATTCCAAAAAAAATAAAAAAAAAATAAACATACCACTATAGGGGCTTGTCATGTAGATTCTGACACGATACGTCCATTTTGGAAAGAACGAATATGGAATTCTTGCCATTTTCTTGACTACAAAAAAGTATATTAAACGTACCACTATAGGGGCTTGTTATGTAGATTCTGGTACGATACATCCATTCTAGAAACAACGAATATGGGATTTTTTTCCCATTTTCTTGATTGTAAAAAATATATTAAACATACCACTATAGGGACTTGTTATGTAGATTCTGGTACGATACTTCCATTCTGGAAAGAACGAATATGGAATTCTAGCCCATTTTCTTGATTGCAAAAAAAAACATACCACTATAGGGGCTTGTTATGTAGATTCTGGTACGATACTTCCATTCTAGAAAGAACGATTATGGAATTCTAGTCCATTTTCTTGGTTGAAAAATATATTAAACATACCACTATAAGGGCATGTTATGTAGATTCTGGTACGATAATTTCATTCTGGAAAGAACAAATATGGAAATCTTGCTCATTTTCTTGATTGTATGAAAAAATAAATATACAACTATATGGTCTTGTTATGTCGATTCTGGTATGATACTTCAATTTTAGAAAGAACAAATATGGAATTTTTGCCCATTTTCTTAATTTCAAACTAAAAAAAAAATTAACATACCACTATAGGGGCTTGTTATATAGGTTCTAGTACGATATTTTCATTCTGGAAAGAACGAATATGGAATTCTTGCCCATTTTCCTGACTGCAAAAAAAATATATATATAAACATACCACTATAGGGGCTAGTTATGTAGGTTTTGGTATGATACTTCCATTCAGGAAAGAACGAATATGGAATTCTTGCCTGTTTTCCTGATCGCAAAAAAAATAAAAAAAAATAAACATACCACTATAGGGGATTGTTATGTAGATTCTGTTACGATACTTCCATTCTAAAAAAACGAATATGGAATTCTTGCCCATTTTCTTGATTGCAAAAAATATTAAACATATCACTATAGGGGCTTGTTATGTAGTTTCTGGTACGATACTTCCGTTCGAGAAAGTGCAAATATGGAATTCTTGCCCCTTTTTTTTATTGTAGAAAATATTAAACATACCACTATAGGGGATTTTTATCTTGATTCTGGTACGATACTTCTATTCTGGAAAGAACGATAATGGAATTCTTGCGCATTTTCTTGATTGCAAAAAAATATAAACATACAACTATAGGGGCTTGTTATATAGATTCTGGTACGATACTTCCATTCTGGAAAGAACGAATATGGAATTCTTTCCCATTTTCTTGATTGCAAAAAAAATTAAACATACCACTATAGGGGGTTGTTATGTATATTCTGGTACGATACTTCCATTCTGGAAAGAACGAATATGGAATTCTTTCCCATTTTCTTGATCGCAAGAAATAAAATAAAAATAAACACACCACTATAGGGGATTGTTATGTAGATTCTGGTACGATACTTCCATTCCGGAAAGAACGAATATGTAATTCTTACCCATTTTCTTGATTCCGAAAAATAAATTAACATACCACCATAGGGGATTGTTATGTAGATTCTGGTACGATATTTTCATTCTAGAAAGAACGAATATGGAATTCTTGCCCATTTCCTTGATTGCCAAAAAATAGTGTTAAACATACCATAATAGGGGCTTGTTATGTAGATTTCGGTATGATACTTCCATTCTGTAAAGAGTTAATATAGAATTCTTGCCCGTTTTCTTGATTGCAAAAATAAAATAAAAAAATAAACATACACTATAGGGGATTGTTATCTAGATTCTGGTATGATACTTCCATTCTGGAAAGAAGGAATATGGAATTCTTGCTCATTTTCTTGATTGCTACAAAAAAAACATATCAGTAGGGGTTTGTTAGGCAGATTCTGGTACGATACTTCCATTCTGGAAAGAATGGATATTGAATTCTAGCCCATTTTCTTGATTGCAAAAAGAAAACAAATAAACATACCACTATAGGGGCTTGTTATGTAGATTCTGGTATGATACTTCCATTCTGGAAAGAACAGATATGAAATTCTTGCCTATTTTCTTGGTTGCAAAAAAAAGAAACATACCACTATAAGGGCTTGTTATGTAGATTCTGGTACGATACATCCATTCTGGAAAGAAATCTGGAATTCTTACCCGTTTTCTTGATTGCAAAATAAAAAATTATTAAACATACCACTATAGGGACTTGTTATGTAGATTTTGGTACAATACTTCCATTTCGAAAAAACCGAATATGGAATTCTTGCTCGTTTTCTTGAATTCAAAAATAAAATAAAAAATAAACATACCACTATAGGGGATTGTTATGTACATTCTGGTATGATACTTCCATTCTGTAAAGAACGAATATGGTATTCAACCCCTTTTGCTTGATTGCAAAAGATTAAAAAAATACAAATATCACTATAGGGGATTGTTATGTAGATTCTGGTACGATACTTCCATTGTAGAAAGAACGAATATGGAATTCTTGTCCGTTTTCTTGATTGCAAAAAGAAAAAATTAAACGTACCACTATAAGGGTTTGTTATATTGATTATGATACGATACTTCAATTTTGTAAAGAACGAACATGGAATTCTTGCCCATTTGATTGCGAAAAACATTAAACATACCACTATAGGAGCTTGTTATGTAGATGCTGGTATGATACTACCATTTTGGAAAGAACGAATATAGATTTATTGCCTATTTTCTTTATTGCAAAAAAAAAAAAACATACCACTATAGGGGCTTGTAATGTAGATTCTAGTACGATAGTTCCATTCTAGAAAGAACAAATATGGAATTCTTGCCCATTTTATTAATTGCCAAAAAAAAAACCTACCACTATAGGGGCTTGTTATGTAGATTTTGGTACGATATTTTCATTCTAGAAAGAAAGAATATGGGATTCTTGCCCCTTTTTTTGACTGCTAAAAAATATTATAAACATACCACTATATGGGCTTGTTATGTAGATTCTGGCATGATACTACCATTCTAGAAAGAACGAATATAGAATTCTTGCCCATTTTCTTGATTGCAAAAAAAAAAAAAAAAAAAAAAAAAAAAAAAAACATACCACTATAGGGGCTTATTATGTCGATTCCGGTATGATACTTCCATTCTGGAAAGAACAGATATGGAATTCTAGCCTGTTCTCTTGATTGCAAAATAAATAAAATAAATAAACATACCACTATAGGGAATTGTTATGTAGATTCTGGTATGATACTTCCATTTTAAAAAGAATTAATATGGAATTCTTGCCCATTTTCTTGATTGCAAAAAATATCAAACATATCACTATAGGGGCTTGTTATGTAGATTCTGGTACGATACTTCCGTTCTAGAAAGAACGAATATCGAATTCTTGCCCCTTCTTTTATTGCAAAAAATATTAAACATACCACTGTATGGGCTTGTTATCTAGATTCTGGTACGATACTTCCATTCTGGAAAGAACGATTATGGTATTCTTGCCCATTTTCTTGATTGCAAAAAAATATAATCATACCACTATAGGGGCTTGTTATGTAGATTTTGGTACGATACTTCCATTCTGGAAAGAATGAATATGGAATTCTTTCCCATTTTCTTGATTGCAAAAATAAATAAACATACCACTATAGGGGCTTGTTATGTAGATTCTGGTACGATACTTCCATTCCAAAAACAACGAATATGGAATTCTTGCGCATTTTCTTGATTGCGAAAAAAGAATTAACATGTCACTATAGGGGATTGTTATGTAGATTCTGGTACGATATTTTCATTCTGGAAAGAACGAATATGGAATTCTTGCCCATTTCCTTGATTGCTAAAAAATAATATTAAACATACCATAATAGGGGCTTGTTATGTAGATTTCGGTATGATACTTCCATTCTGGAAAGAGTTAATATAGAATTCTTGCTCGTTTTCTTGATTGCAAAAATAAAATAAAAAAATAAACATACACTATAGGGGATTGTTATCTAGATTCTGGTACGATATTTCCATTCTGGAAAGAAGGAATATGGAATTCTTGCCCATTTTCTTGATTGCTACAAAAAACATATCAGTAAGGGTTTGTTATGCAGATTCTGGTACGATACTTCCATTCTGGAAAGAATGGATATTGAATTCTAGCCCATTTTCTTGATTGCAAAAAAAAAAATAATAATAAACATACCACTATAGGGGCTTGTTATGTAGATTCTGGTATGATACTTCCATTCTGGAAAGAACGGATATGAAATTCTTGCCTATTTTCTTGGTTGCAAAAAAAAAAGAAACATACCACTATAAGGGCTTGTTATGTAGATTCTGGTATGATACATCCATTCTGGAAAGAAATCTGGAATTCTTGCCCGTTTTCTTGATTGCAAAATAAAAAGTTATTAAACATACCACTATAGGGACTTGTTATGTAGATTCTGGTACAATACTTCCATTTTGGAAAAACCAAATATGGAATTCTTGCTCGTTTTCTTGAATGCAAAATAAAAAATAAAAAATAAACATACCACTATAGGGAATTGTTATGTACATTCTGGTATGATACTTCCATTCTGTAAAGAACGAATATGGTATTCTACCCCTTTTGCTTGATTGCAAAAGATTAAAAAAATACAAATATCACTATAAGGGATTGTTATGTAGATTCTGGTACGATACTTCCATTGTAGAAAGAACGAATATGGAATTCTTGTCCGTTTTCTTGATTGCAAAAAGAAAAAAAATTAAACGTACCACTATAAGGGTTTGTTATGTTGATTATGATACGATACTTCAATTTTGGAAAGAACGAACATGGAATTCTTGCCCATTTTCTTGATTGTGAAAAACATTAAACATACCACTATCGGAGCTTGTTATGTAGATTCTGGTACGATACTTCCATTTTGGAAAGAACAAATACAGATTTATTGCCTATTTTCTTTATTGCAAAAATAAAATAAACATACCACTATAGAGGCTTGTAATGTAGATTCTAGTATGATAGTTCCATTCTGGAAAGAACAAATATGGAATTCTTGCCCATTTTATTAATTGCAAAATAATAATAATAATAATAATAATAACATACCACTATAGGGGCTTGTTATGTAGATTTTGGTACGATATTTTCATTTTAGAAAGAAAGAATATGGGATTCTTTCCCATTTTCTTGACTGCTAAGAAATATTATAAACATACCACTGTATGGGCTTGTTATGTAGATTCTGGCATGATACTACCATTCTAGAAAGAACGAATATAGAATTCTTGCCCATTTTCTTGATTGCAAAAAATAAAATAAAAAATAAACATACCACTATAGGGGCTTATTATGTCGATTCTGGTATGATACTTCCATTATGGAAAGAACAGATATGGAATTCTAGCCCGTGCTCTTGATTGCAAAAAAAATAAAAAATAAAATAAACATACCACTATAGGGGATTGTAATGTAGATTCTGGTACGATAGTTCCATTCTAAAAAGAATTAATATGGAATTCTTGCCCATTTTCTTGATTGCAAAAAATATCAAACATATCACTATAGGGGCTTGTTATGTAGATTCTGGTACGATACTTCCGTTCTAGAAAGAACGAATATCGAATTCTTGCCCCTTCTTTTATTGCAAAAAATATTAAACAAACCACTGTAGGGGCTTGTTATCTAGATTCTGGTACGATATTTCCATTCTAGAAAGAACGATTATGGAATTCTTGCCCATTTTCTTGATTGCAAAAAATATAATCATACCACTATAGGGACTTGTTATGTAGATTTTGGTACGATACTTCCATTCTGGAAAGAACAAATATGGAATTCTTTCCCATTTTCTTGATTGCAAAAAAAAAAAAAAAAAAAAAAAAAAAAAACCATACCACTATAGGGGCTTGTTATGTAGATTCTGGTACGATACTTCCATTCCAAAAACAACGAATATGGAATTCTTGCGCATTTTCTTGATTGCGAAAAAAGAATTAACATGTCACTATAGGGGATTGTTATGTAGATTCTGGTACAATATTTTCATTCTGGAAAGAATCAATATGGAATTCCTGCCTATTTCCTTGATTGCCAAAAAATAATATTAAACATACCATAATAGGGGCTTGTTATGTAGATTTTGGTATGATACTTCCATTCTGGAAAGAGTTAATATAGAATTTTTTCCCGTTTTCTTGATTGCAAAAATAAAATAAAAAAATAAACATACACTATAAGGGATTGTTATCTAAATTCTAGTACGATACTTCTATTCTCGAAAGAAGGAATATGGAATTCTTGCCCATTTTCTTGACTGCAACAAAAAAAACATATCACTAAGGGTTTGTTATGCAGATTCTGGTACGATACTTCCATTCTGTAAAGAACGGATATCGAATTCTTGCCCATTTTCTTGATTGCAAAAAGAAAAAAAATTAAACATACCACTATAGGGGCTTGTTATGTAGATTCTGGTACGATACTTCCATTCTGGAAAGAACAGATATGAAATTCTTGCCCATTTTCTTGATTGCAAAAAAAAAAAAAAAAAAAGAAACATACCACTATAGGGCTTGTTATGTAGATTCTGGTACGATACATCCATTCTGGAAAGAAATCTGGAATTCTTGCCCATTTTCTTGATTGTAAAATAAAAAATTATTAAACATACCACTATAGGGACTTGTTATGTAGATTCTGGTACAATATTTTCATTTTGGAAAAAACTGAATATGGAATTCTTGCTCGTTTTCTTGAATGCAAAAAAAATAAAAAAATAAACATACCACTATAAAGGATTGTTCTGTCCATTCTGGTATGACACTTCCATTCTGTGAAGAACGAATATGGTGTTCTTCCCCTTTTTCTAGATTGCAAAAAATAAAAATATCACTATAGGGGGTTGTTATATAGATTCTGGTACGATACTTCCGTTGTAGAAAGAACGAATATGGAATTCTTGTCCATTTTCATGATTGCAAAAAGAAAAAATTTAAACATACCACTATAGGGGTTTGTTATGTTGATTATGATAAGATACTTCAATTTTGGAAAGAACGAACATGGAATTCTTGCCCATTTTGTTGATTGCAAAAAATATTAAACATACCACTTTAGGAGCTTGTTATGTAGATTCTGGTACGATACTTCCATTTTGGAAAGAACGAATATGGAATTCTTGCCCATTTTCTTCATTGCAAGAAAAAATTAACATACCACTATAGGGGCTTGTTATGTAGATTTTGGTATGATATTTTCATTCTGGAAAGAAAAAATATGGAATTCTTGCCCATTTTCTTGACTGCAAAAAAGTATTAAACATACCACTATAGGGGCTTGTAATGTAGATTCTGGCATGATACTACTATTCTAGAAAGAACGAATATAGAATTTTTGCCCGTTTTCATGATTGCAAAAAATAAAATAAAAAATAAACATACCACAATAGAGGCTTGTTATGAAGATTCTGGTATGATACTTCCATTCTGGAAAGAACGAATATGGAATTCTAGCCCGTTATCTTGATTGCAAAAAATAAAGTAAAAAATAAAAGTACCACTATAGGGGATTGTTATGAAGATTCTGGTACAATACTTCCATTCTAAAAAGAATGAATATGGAATTCTTGCCCATTTTCTTGATTGCAAAAAATATTAAACATATCACTATAAGGGCTTATTATGTAGATTCTGGTATGATACTTCCGTTCTAGAAAAAACGAATATCGAATTCTTGCCCCTTTTTTTATTGCAAAAAATATTGAACATACCACTGTAGGGGCTTGTTATCTAGATTCTGGTACGATACTTCCATTCTAGAAAGAACGATTATGGAATTCTTGCTCATTTTCTTGATTGCAAAAAAAATATAAGCATACCACTATAGGGGCATGTTACGTAGATTCTGGTACGATACTTCCATTCTGGAAAGAACGAATATGGAATTCTTTCTCATTTTCTTGATTGCAAAATAAAAATAAACATACCACTACAGGGGCTTGTTATGTAGATTCTGGTACGATATTTCCATTCCGAAAAGAACGAATATGGAATTCTTGCGCATTTTCTTGATTGCAAAAAAAAAAAAAAAAAAAAAAAAAAAAAAAAAATATACCACTATAGAAGCTTGTTATGTAGATTCAGGTACGATACTTCCATTTTGGAAAGAACGAATAAAAGGAATTCTTTCCCATTTTCTTGATTGTAAAAAATATTAAATATACCACAATAGGGGCTTGTTGTGTAGATTTCGGCACGATATTTTCATTCTGGAAAGAACGAATATGGAATTCTTGCCTATTTTCTTGATTGCAAAAAATAAATATAAACATACCACTATAAGGGCTTGTTATGTAGATTTTGGGTATGATACTACCATTCTGGAAAGAACAAATATGAAATTCTTGCCCGCTTTCTTGATTACAAAAAAATAAAGAATATACATTCCACTATTGGGGATTCTTATGTAGATTCTGGTTCGATACTTCTATTCTGAATAGAACGAGTATGGAATTCTTGCACATTTACTTGATTGTAAAAAAAAATCACAAGTTTCTTGTTTTGTAGATTCTAGTACGATACTTCCATTCTGGAAAGAACGAATATGGAAATTTTCCCATTTTCTTGATTGCAAAAAGAAAATAAATTAAACATACAACTGAACGGGCTTGTTATTTAGATTCTGGCACGATACTTCCACTCCGGAAAGAACGAATATGGAATTCTTGCCCCTTTTTTTGACTGGAAAAATAAAATATAAAAATGAAACATACCACTATAGGGGCTTGTTATGTAGATTCTGGTACGATATATCCATTCAGGAAAGAACGAATATGGAATTCTTGCCCATTTTCTTAACTGCAATTTTTTTTTGTTAAACATACGACTATAGGGGCTTGTTATGTAGATTTTGGCACGGTACTTCCATTTTGGAAAGAACGAATATAGAATTCTTGCCTGTTTTGTTAATTGCAAAAAATAAAAAATAAACATACCACTATAGGGGATTGTTATGTAGATTCTGGTACGATACTCCTATTCTGGAAACAACAAATATGGAATTCTTGCCCATTTTCTTGATTGCAAAAAACAAAAAAAAGTAAAAATATCACTATAGGTGCTTGTTATGCAGATTCTGGTACGATACTTCCATTGTAGAAAGAACGAATATGGAATTCTTATCCATTTTCTTGATTGCAGAAAGAAAAAAAATTAAACATACCACTAAAGGAGTTTGTTATGTTGACAATGGTATGATACTTCAATTCTGGAAAGAACGAGTATGGAATTCTTTCCCATTTTCTTGATTGCAAAAAATATTAAACATACCACTACATGAGCTTGTTATGTAGATTCTGCTACGATATTTCCATTCTGAAAAGAACGAATATGGAATTCTGGCCCATTTTCTTTATTGCAAAAAGTAAAATAAACTAAACATACCACTATAGGGGCTTGTAATGTAGATGCTGGTACGATACTTCCATTCTAAAAAGAAAGAATATGGAATTCTTGCCTATTTCTTGATTGCAAAAAAAAAAAAAAAAAAAAAAAAAAAAAAATTAAACATACCTTTATAGGGACTTGTTATGTAGATTATGGTACGATATTTCCATTTTAGAAAGAGCGAATATGGAATTCTTGCCCATTTTCTTGATTGCAAAAAAAAAAAAAAATTAAACATACCACTATAAGGGCTTGTTATGTACATTCTAGTACGATACTTTCATTCTAGAAATATGAACATGTAATTCTTGCTCGTTTTCTTGATTGCAAAAAAAAAAAAAAAAAAAAAAAAAAAAACATATCACTATAGGGGATTGTTATGTTGATTCTGGTACGATACTTCCATTTTGGAAAGAACGAATATGGAATTCTTGCCCATTTTCTCGATTGCAGAAATAAAAATCACATCACTAGGTGCTTGTTATGGAGATTCTGGTATGATACTTCCATTATGGAAAGAACGAGTATGGAATTCTTGCCCATTTATTGATTGCAACAAGAAAAAAATCAAACAAACCGCTCTAGGGGCTTGTTTTGTAGATTCTGGTACAATACTTCCATTCTGGAAAGAACGAATACGGAATTCTTACCCATTTTCTTGATTGCAAATAAAAAATAAAAAATAAACATACCACTACAAAGGCTTGTTATGTAGATTCTGGTACGATACTTACATTCCGGAAAGAACGAATATGGAATTTTTGCCCGTTTTCTTGATTGCAAAAGAATAATAATAATTAAACATACCACCATAAGGGGTTGTTATGTAGATTCCGGTACGATACTTGCATTCTCAAAAGAACGAACATGGAATTCTTGCCCATTTTCTTGATTGCGAAAAATAATAATTAAACATACCACTATAGGGGCTTGTTATATAGATTCTGTACAATACTTTTATTCTGGAAAGAACGAATATGGAATTCTTTCCCATTATCTTGATTGCAAAAAATAAAAATAAAATAAGCATACCACTATAGGGGCTTGTTATGTAGATTATGGTATGGTATTTCCATTCTGGAAATAAAGAATATGGAATTCTTGCCCATTTTCTCGATTGCAAAAATAAATAAATAAAATAAAAAATAAACATACCGCTATAGGGGCTTGTTATGTAGATTATGATACGATGCTTCCATTCTGGAAAGAGCGAATATGGAATCCTTGCCCATTTTGTTTATTGCAAAAAGAAAAAAAATTAAACATATCACTATAGGGGGATGTTATGTAGATTCTGGTACGATACTTTCACTCTAGAAAAAACGAATATCGAATTATTACCCATTTTCTTGATTGCCAAAAAAATATAAAAATACCAATATAGGGGCTTGTTATGTAGATTCTGGTACGATACTTCCATTCTGGAAAGAATGAATATTAAATTCTTGTCATTTTCTTGATTGCAAAAAATATTAAACATACCACTATAGGGGCTTGTTATGTAGATTCTGGTACAATACTTCCATTCTGAAAAGAACGAATATGGAATTCTAACTCATTATCTTGATTAAAAAAAAGTTAAACAGACCACTATTAGGGCTTGTTGTGTAGATTTTGGCACATACTTCCACTCTGGAAAGAACGAATATAGAATTCTTGTCTATTTTCTTGATTGCGAAAAATAAAATAAAACATACCACTATAAGGGATTGTTATGTAGATTATGGTACGGTTCGTCTATTCTGGAAAGAATGAATAAGGAATTCTTGCCTATTTTCTTCATTACAAAATAAAAATAAAAATAAACATACCACTATAGGGGGCTTGTTATGTAGATTCTGGTACGATATTTCCATTCCAGAAAGAACGAATATGGAATTCTTGCCCATTTTCTTGATTGCGAAAAAATAATATACCACTATAGGGGTTTGTTACGTAGATTCTGGTATGATACTTTCACTCTGGAAAGAACGAATATGGAATTCTTTCCCATTTTCAAGATTGCAAAAAAAACTAGAAAATAAACATACCACTATAGGGGTTTGTTATGTAGATTCTCGTACTATACTTCCATTCTGGAAGCAACGAATATGGAATTCTTGCTCATTTTCTTGATTGCAAAAAAAAAAAAAAAAAAAAAAACATATCACTATAGGGGCTTGTTATGTAGATTCTTGTACGATACTTCATTCTTGAAAGAACGAATATAGATCTTTCCGTTTTTGTAATTGCAAAAATAATAATAATAATAAACATACCACTGTAGGGGCTTGTTATGAAGATTGTGGTACGATACTTTCATTTTGAAAAGAACGAATATGGAATTCGTGCCCATTTACTTGATTGCGAAAAAAATTTAAATATACCACTATACGGGCTTGTTATGTAGATACTTCCATTCTGGAAAGAACGAATATGGAATTCTTGCCCATTTTGTTGGTTGCAAAAAACAAAATTAATCATACCACTAAGGGGCTCGTTATGTAGATTCTGGTACAACACTTCTATTCTGTAAAGAACGAATATGGAATTCTTGCCCATTTTCTTGATTGCAAAAAAAAAAACCACTATAGAGGCTTTTTTATGTAGATTCTGGTACGATACTTCCACTCTGGAAAGAACGAATATGAAATTATTGCCTATTTTCTTGATTGCAAAAAAAAAAAAAAATGTTAAACATACCACCATAGGGGCTTGATTCAGATATGATACTTTCATTCTGGAAATAACGAATATGGAATTCTTGCCCGTTTTCTTGATTGCAAATAAAAACAAAAAATAAACATATCACTAAGGGGCTTGTTTTGTAGATTCTGGTATGATACTTCCATTCTGGAAAGAATGAATATGGAATTCTTGCACATTTTCCTGATTGTAAAAAACAAAAAATAATAAACATATCACTATAGGGGCTTGTTATGTAGATTCTGGTACGATACTTCCATTATGGAAAGAACGAATATAGAATTCTTGCCCATTTTCTTGATTGCCAAAAAAAAAACTTACTACTATTGAAGCTTGTTATGTAGATTCTGGTACGATCCTTCCATTCTGGAAAGAACGAATATGGAATTCTTGCCCATTTTCTTGATTGCAAAAAAAGTAAACATACCACTATAGGGGTTTGTTATGTAGATTCTGGTACGATACTTCAATTCTGGAAAGAACGAATATTTAATTCTTGCCCATTTTCTTGATTGCAAAAAAATAATTTAAACATACCACTATAGGGGCTTGTTATGTAGATTCTAGTACGATATTTTCATTCTGGACAAAACGAATATGGAAATCTTGCCTATTTTCTTGATTGCAAAAGTAATAATATTAAATATACCACTATAGGTGCTTATTACGTAGATTGTGCGATACTTCCATTCTGGAAAGAACGGATAGGGAATTATTACCTGCTGTTTTCTTGATTGCAAAATAAAACTAGAAAATAAACATACCACTATAGGGGCTTGTTATGTAGATTCTGGTACGATACTTCCATTTTGGAAAGAACGAATATGAAATTCTTGCCCATTTCTTGATTGCAAAAAAAAAAACATATCACTAGGGGCTTGTTATGTAGATTCTGGTACGATACTTCCATTCTGGAAAGAGCGAATATGGAATTCTTGCCCATTTTCTTTATTGCAAAAAGAAAAAAGAATATTAAACATACCACTATAGGGGCTTGTTATGTAGATTCTAGTACGATACTTCCATTCTGGAAAGAACGAGTATGCAATTCTTACCCTTTTTCGTGATTGCAAAAAAATAATAATTAAACATACCACTATAAGGGCTTGTTATGTAGATTCTGGTACAATACATTTATTCTGGAAAGAACAAATATGGAATTCTTTCCCATTTTCTTAAGTGCAATTTTTTTTTATTAAACATACCACTATAAGGGCTTGTTACGTAGATTCCGGTACGATACTTCCATTCTCAAAAGAATGAATATGGAATTCTTGCATGTTTTCTTGATTGCAAAAAATAAATTAAAGGTAAACGTACCACGGTAGGGGCTTGTTACATATATTCTTATTATGGTACTTTCATTCTGGAAAGAACAAATATGGAATTCTTGCCCATTTTCTTGATTGCAAAAAAGAAAAAAAAATACATACCACTATAGGGGCTTGTTATGTAGATTTTGGTATGATAGTTACATTCTGGAAAGAATGAATGTGTAATTCTTGCCTATTTCCTTGATTGTAAAAAAATAAACATACCACTATAGGGGCTAGATATGTAGATTCTGGTACGATACTTCTTTCTGGAAAAAAAAACGAGTATGGAATTCTTGCCCATTTTCTTTATTGCAAAATAAAAAAACATATCACTATAGGGGCTTGTTATGTAGATTCAGGTACGATGCTTCCATTCTGAAAAGAATGAATATGGAATTCTTTCCCATTTTCTTGATTGCGAAAAAAATTAAAATAAACATACCACTATAGGGGCTCTTTATGTAGATTTCGGTACGATACTTCCATTCTGGAAAGAACAAATATGGAATTCTTGCCCATTTTCTTGATTGCAAAAAAAAAAAATTTAACGTACCGCTATTTGGGCTTGTTATGTTCATTTAGTATGATACATCCATTCTGGAAAGAACGAATATGGAATTCTCGCCCATTTTCTTGGTTGTAAAAAAAATAAAGTAAAAATAAACATGCCGCTATAGGGGCTTGTTATGTAGATTCTTGTATGATACTTCCATTCTGGAAACAGCGAATATGGAATTCTTGCCCATTTTATTTGTTGCAAAAAAAAAAAAAAACATACATACCCCTGTAGGGGCTTGTTATGTAAATCTGGTACAATATTTCCATTCTAGGAAGAGCGAATATGGAATTCTTGCCTAATTTTCTTTATTGCAAAAATAAAAAAATAAATAAACATACCACTATAGGGGCTCGTTATGTAGATTCTGGTACGATACTTCCATTCTGGAAAGAATGAATATGGAATTCTTGCCCATTTTCTTGATTGCAAAAAAAGAAATTAAACATACCAGTATAGGGGCTTGTTATGTATATTCCGGTACGATACTTTCATTCAGGAAAGAATGAATATGGAATTCTTGCCCATTTTCTTGATTGCAAAAAAAAAAAAACATTCTACTACAAGGGCTTGTTATGTAGACTCTGGTACGATACTTCCATTCTGGAAAGAACGAATATGGAATTCTTGCCCATTTTCTTGATTGCAAAAAAATATATTAAACATACCACTTTATGGGCTTGTTACGTAGATTCTGGTATGATACTTCCATTCTGGAAAGAACGAGTATGGAATTCTTTCCCATTTTCTTGATTGCAAAAAAAAAAAAAAAAAAAAAAACCACTATAGGGGCTTGTTATGTAGATTCTGGTATGATACTTCCATTTTGAAAAGAACGAATATGGAATTCTTGCCCATTTTCTTGATTGCAAAAAAAAAGAAGTAATGGAGTAAAAGATATGAAGAGTTTCAAGGATACATTGAATGTTGTGTTGAGCTGGTTTTGTAAAAATAATCAAATCATCAACAAAGAGAAGATGTGTAATCAAAGGACACCTACACTTTGGATGCATATCTAATTTCTTCCTCTCTACTTGTTCAAGTAAAAGGGAGTTCAGCAGCTCCATTACAATGATGAAGAGATAAGCAGATATTGGGTCACCTTGTCTAACCCCTTGTAATATCCATGTAAACTATCATTTCTTGAGATAAAGTAGTACGGTGAAGAAATACACGAATATATCCGGGCTAAAAAGAATTTAGGAAAATTCATCTTTGATAGAAATTCCAATGTAGAGTTCCATGCAACTGAGTCAAAAGCTTTCTTTATATCTAGTTTCAACATGCATCTTGGGGATAAATTTTGTCTATTACATCCATACAATAATTCTTGTGTAAGTAAAATGTTATCACTTATGAACCTTCCTTTTATAAATGCAGATTGATTTGATGATATAATAGAAGGCAGCACCACTTGTTGCCTATTCGCAATAATATTTGAAATCACTTTGTAAATAATATAGCAACATGAAATAGATCGAAAATCAGAAACCATGGCTGGATTATCAAATTTAGGAATGGGTGCAATGGCAGCTGCAGATAAGCTGGCAGGAAGAGAATTATTTAAAAAGAAATACAAAATTGCATTGGCAACTTCTTCATCTATTGTAGACCAACATTGTTGCAGAAAGTATGCATTAAAACCATCTGGATCCCCACAACTATTTGCATCTAAGCTAAAAATAGCTGCCTTAATCTCATAAATAGTGATAACATTTATCAAATCATGTGATTGCTCCATATACAGAGTTGAAAGGTTAATATGGAAGAGTGGATGTACATCAACTTTGGAGAAACATGGGTTGGCCAAAATAGAAGAGAAATATGATACAAATGCATCATTTATACCATTAGAATTAGATTGAATATTACCATTCATATCCCTAATCATGAAGATGGAGTCTTTTGCTTTCTTAATCTTTAATGAATTATGAAAATACCTAGTATTCCTGTCTACCTCCACTTCTCTTCTGAAATAAGCACACTGCTTAACTGCTTGCAAATCCATGTCCATAACATACTTTAATTTTTTCTTTAACTCAAATTGCCTCTGTTGAAGATTAATATCATAGGGGATCCTTTGACGTTTTTCCTGAACATCAGCAAGCTCATCCCTTATTGATGTTGATTATTTTGAACCCTTACCAAAATTACTTGTTGACCAAGTTTTGAGCTGATATTTGAGCAATTTCATTGTATCTAAAAGGTTGTGCATTGGATTATACTTAGACCGAGAAGACCAAATCTGCAAAAAAATGTTAGAAAAATCTGGATGCGTTAACCAAAAATTAAAAAAATTAAATACTGTCTTACCCTTACCAATGGAATCCTCATTACCCTAATAAAAGATTAATGGACAATGATCATATAATATTGGAGATAGAATTTGATAGAAGGATTTTGGCCAAGGATTAAAGAAAGAAGTGTTAGCAAAAATATAATCAAGTTTACAAAGGGTAGGGTTTATTGGCCAAAGATTAAAGAAGTGTTAGTAAGAAAGAAGTGATAATTAATAATTAGTTATTATTAATAATTACTATTAAATAATCAATTATTGATAATTATATAATAATTGATATTTTGGAAGATAAGGATGCTTATTCTATTGAGCATACAAAATGTAATTGTATTTATTGGTTCTCGGAAGACCACTCTTGGGTTCATGGCAAATATGGAACGAGATATGATCCTTTTGAAAATTTGTACTATAAATATGTTTCTGACATTGATGATGATTTAAGGCGATTGTAATATCAGGTTGTGGACGATGGTTTTGAGCTCATTGAGGAGGGTGAACTAGGTGAGATGAACAGGTCACTGTTCTATGATACTACATGGGATTAGGTCCTAACTCATGTTTTATTCCTAAACTTGTCGTACATTTTTTGAGTACGTTAATGTGTTAAGATCAAGTAGAAGTTCCAATTGTCCCTCCTTTGTTCGAAAGTAATTGTATGTCTTGTTAGTTGATGAAGCGGTTTGCTTCACACCAGTTTTTATTTCAGTGTCCTGACAGTTCAAACCAGACCTTGTAGTAGTCAGATAACATGTCTGACTCCTAATTTAACTTGTACTCATTATTTGTTATAATGAAAAGTGTTATGGCCACTATAAAACCGGCTTAGCTTTGCTAAATTATATAATAATTAAGAATTGATATTATATTTTTAATAACTATATGATAAAGTGTTAATAATTCCTATGTGTAATTACTTTTAATAACTAATAAATTTTAAAATGTATGATATTTATGTTATATTATTTATTTTTAAATATGCTTTGAATGCAGATTGTATAAACAAAATTGAAAATACACTGAAAATATTAAATTAAAAATATAGAACATATACAAAATTGAAAATGTAGAAGAGATACATAACTAAAAATACATAATACATACAAAATTGATCAAAACTTTTCAGTATAATTAAAACTACATAGTAAGATGCAAAATCAAAAATTAGAAATTAAAAATACTGAACAAATATAATCATGTAATGTAATCCTATAACAATCACTTCATTTCTTATGTTATCTCGTAGCAAGGCCATATTATGCCTTATATTGGTTTTTTAGTCTCTAGGAGTACCATAACAGCAGTTTTCTACCAGGAATACAGGTGGAACTACGAACGATACTACCCATGGTTTTTAATTTATGATAGGTTCCAGTCCCCATGTAGGAAAGCATAACTTTCCAAACTAAGGGTGCATTTGTGGTAAGCAGAAGCGGGGAACTATAGTGGACCATTTAAACAAACATTTTAGCGGACCATTTAGCTAAGTGGAGAATGTGTTTGTGGGTTTAAGCGGATCATTTTATTTTTGATTTTTAATTTAATTACTTTATGGTTAAAACAAAATAGTATCATTGAAGCAGAATAACATATTAAATGATGGACGTCTTGAAGGCAGAATAATTTTTGTTTTTAAATTTAGCTAATTTATATTTAAAACTTGAACGGCAGTCGACTTAAACGATAAACATCCTGGACAGCGATTGTAACGACCCGCATTCTACACATCGAAGGATCGTAGAATATTTATTTCTTTCACATACGAAGTCGTATAGTCATGTAACTTTAGGAGACGACTATTGGGGTCATTTCCCATGTTCACGATTTTTGCCGATTTTTAAATGACCATTTTACCCCTAGCTAATCTTGTTTCTGCCATAGCTTTTGATTGGAAAGGAATTTTGACCTGAAACCACTTCCATTAGGTCCGGATGATGGTTTACCTTTCCGTAGAGTGGTCATATGTGG
The DNA here is from genome assembly GCA_030737875.1 of Allium sativum. Lineage (NCBI taxonomy): Eukaryota > Viridiplantae > Streptophyta > Magnoliopsida > Asparagales > Amaryllidaceae > Allium > Allium sativum. Next base: position 657,375,313 of record CM060912.1, on the reverse strand, counting down.
AAAACAGACTTACCGTTTGGGATAAATGGCTAAATTAAGGTTTAGAAGGTGAAAAACAGCTTAGTCGGGCTTAATTGGGTAATTAACAGCTTGGCCCAGAAGGGGATTTCGGGATTTGGAGTATTTAAGGGCTGTTAGGGTTTAGAGAACACCCTTTTCTCATTTTTCAGCCTCCACCTATCATCCTTCTTAACTTAGCAATGGCCTCCACTTGCTAAAACACCCCCAAATCACCTTCTAATCGCTAATTAAGCCAAATCTACATCAAATCAAAGCGGATTAGCATAAGAATCGAGGTAGAACTGCTGTATAGCCTTGGGAACAGCGCCAAACAGAGAATCATTTCAGATTTTGTATTTTATTGTGGCCAAGGTAAGTGATTAGCATTGTTTTTACACTAATTACAGTTAATTAGGGTGATTATTGTTAATTAACGAAATTATGCATGTTAAAAATCTAGAAAAATATTTATAAATTTCGAAATATTGTTTTAAGCATCTGTTAGAAAGTATGGTTAATTTGGTTAAGTTTTTCTAATCCTATCATTAGTTTTGCTTAAACATGATTAAGGGAAAATATGGGTTTTTGGCTATGTATGATCTGTTTTAACATATAAAATTGTTATTTTTAGTGTTTGTGGTCAATTATACATGTTGCTATGACTGTATGGTATGCTTTATGGTTGATTAGAAAAGTTAGATTGGTTGAAAACGCCGTCGAATGACATAAAACAGTCGCTGGACAAAGTGCTGGAAATGCACAGAGATCGGATCGGATCGGAACCCCGAACCGACCCGCTCGTGGATGGTGGCACCGCATCGACCTGTTCACCTAGAGAGCCATACGATCCGACCCACTTGAGGGAAGAAACCCCGACCCGAACCGATGCCACTCACGAACTAGAGCATGCACCACGGACCGAACTGAATGAAAGAAGAGTATGAACCACGAACCAGTGACAAAGGGGACGGAGCACGAACTGGTTTCCTTCTCCAAACCAAAGCACTACCGATCCGACCCGTATGGAGCAATCCGAACCGAATCCATAGGGGTGCCATGAACCGATGTGTTAAGCACGAGCTGAAGGCGATCCGAACCAAACTGACTTGGATGGGGGAATCCGATCCGACCCGATGTGGACGATCACAGACAGGACTACTTCGAGGAGCACGATCCGAAGCATAGTGAAGAGAAGCATGCCGAACCAATCCGAATATGATGACCAAAACCCGAGATGCAAAGGTAGTCCAAGTAGGAAGTTTGTACTCAGGATCCAGTTGGGAACCAATGGGTTAACTTCATGAGTTGGGCTTTGCTGCGGGACGTGTGCTAAGGGGTTATCGATGTCTACAACTTTGGATCACTATGGAGTGCGGGGTATGTGGACGGATTCAGGGCCGTAGTGGCCTAGGTAGGACTATTGGCTATGGACCAATAAGGTGGGGTCATTTGTAAGGGTTTAGTCGTGACTCCATGGGGCAAGCTTGGTGGTAGCAATAGTTATACAAGTCGGACTCCGTCACTACCTCGATAGGTCTAGTGATCAAAGTGGTGGATATCGTATGCTTTACGCACTGAGCAAGAGATGTGAGGATGGTTGATACGCTTGATTGTTTGACATCACTATTACATGCACACCCCCTCCCACGTATCTTTATACCTTATGTTTAGTGGCACCTTAGAGTATTGAGCGGTATGTTGTGCTAACTCTTTGGTTGCAGGTCCAGGTTCAGGTATGGCTTAGTATACCTGTTATTATTATGTTTTGCTGTTTATCGCTCATACCATACTTTTGTCTGATCCAGAGTTTTATGTCTCTTCTTATTACTCTGGGTGCTCTTAAACGGGCAGACAAGAGACAGGTTAGTTGGTTATGCACGAGTAGCTGATCCAGAGAAGAGCAGGGGGCTCCTACGTATTATCTACATATATTCTCCTTGTGTCGTTGATGGCCACTGCTTTGGCCATTAGTAGTGTACCTCTCCTTTCTTTTGCTTTAGAGACAGTATTTTGAAGTTGTAATAATGGTTATGGATCATAAGTTGTATTTTGGATTTCCGATGCTATGATGATTATGGTTTAGTTTTCAGCTTATGCAGTGTCTCGCCTGTTTTATGTCAAGTATGTTATTATTATATTTTATTCCATGCGTTGTGAGACATTCTATAGGTTCCTGGTTAGTTCAAATTTCTTACCTTTACTTTATTTGGTGACCTCCCCGTGCTGGTTGGACATCGGCACAACGCACTTTCATCGGAAATGTCGGCTGGTGCGGGGCTGGCCGTCACAGCGGTCTACCTAACCAACTAAGTCGCGGGGGTCCAGGTGCAGCGCTTCATCACAGTATGTCTTATTTGTTTATGATTTTAAAATAAACAAAAAAATTAATGGAAAATTTAAAACTTAAATTGGTAATCCATCGCAAATAAATAAAATTCAAAATTGGAAAAATTGAAACAACTAATTAAAAAAACTTATTGTTTCACCACCAACGCCCCTAAGTGGACTGTAATATTTGATAGTTAATATCCAATACCCAGTGGATACTTCATCTTTTCTCATTTCGAGAATTCTACTTCGACATAACAAATTCCACAGAAAATTTACACCTGTGATTCGCATCACTCCATTCCGAACTTTCCCGGTTGAATTAGCATTGTTCTTCTTGTTTTGCCCCCAACTTTTCGTTTCCCGCTTCTTTATTTTGTTTCCTCCTTTCAGCTTTTCTTTGATTTCTGAATCCTATTTTATCTACTCCTCTCGGATCTTAATTTTAAAAGAAAAACCAAACTGTCCTGCACAAACACTCAAATTTAGAAATACAAGCCTTATCAAAGGTGCTTTTCAAAATCAAAACTCCAAATTTCCACAATAGTATATTTCAATCGAGACAAGAACTAAAACGCAAATCCGCAAATGAAGAAATCTAGATTCGGATATTACGATTTGACGGTATGAGAGTTGAAGTGCTATGAGGTTGATTTTAGGTGGTGATTTAATTGGGTATCAGCTTGGCAGTGGATGGTTGAGTTTTAATGCGGCCGTACATAGTTGTGATGGGTGATTGAAAGAGAGAGGAAGCTGAAGAAGTCGAAGTTGAAAAGGAGATTAGCGAAGGTCGCGGTGGGAGTTCTCGACTGAATTTATTGCGGAAAGGGGAGGAAGCTGGTCATTCATCATGTAGTCGTGTGCTTTTCTTTAGATGCGAAGTGCTTTGTGCTTGGTCACAGTGTAAGTGATTGGTTTGAAGCATGAATGTGTAGGTTTGAAGTGAAGAAAGGTCGGATAGGTTGCAGATGATAGTATGGCGTGAGGAGTTTGTTTGAGTATGTTGTTTGATGTTGTTAGGAGAGGAGAGAAGCTTCAAGAAATGACAGTGAGATGTTTGGTGGTTTTTTCGTTTTAAATGGTGGAGTTTGGATGAACTATGATAGTTTGGTGTATGCAGAGGAGAAGTGTGCAAAATTAAGTGCAGAGGAGTATGATGCAAAAAAGATGCTCATGTAGCAGTGTTGTTAGTAAAGGGAGTGATGTAGCCGATGGAACGATGAAGGCAACGAAATTTATATGGGGGATCTTGACGATGCACCATTTGCTAAAGCTGAGATATTAATCTTAGCAAAAATGAAGGATACAACAACCATGGCTACTGCAACAAGACCACTAAAGATGATTCCACTAGCGTCCTTGATGGAAAATTTAGTGTACTGTTGCACAAGTTTGACCGTTGGAGCTCTTTCACCCCTATTACTTGTAATACCCTGCATTTTTAATTAAATAATAAAATGAGAATAAATTAATTAAGTATTCAGAATTAAATGGAACCAGCATCACTGTTGCATTCGTCTTAAAATTCTTATTCAGATAGACCCTAAGTTTGCATAAAACGGATAACGTATGAAGAAGTAATGAGCATTAGAAGTTTGTATACACATAAGGTTTATATATATATATAAACATATTAATAATTAAATATTCCAGAAGCAAAACGAGACAGCGCGCGGGAAAATGACCCGTTAAAGGTCGGCCCACACCCCTCAGGGGGTCGACTCACTCAAGAGTGTGTCGACCCTAGGGTTGACCCACCCATGGAGGGGTCGACCCACCCCAAATCTAAGTAGATTCTTTGATGAATCTGGACTGTTTTTCAGACCATATTCGTTGCTGACTCGGCGCTGCGTGTGCAAGAACACCTATAAATAGGCTATCAGAGCCTAGCCTAAATCTCTTATTTTCTGAAAGGTTGCCTAAGCACTGCCATTCTTCTTCCTCCTCAAATCTCTTCAGAAAAATAGAATAATTTGTCTAAGGAAATTCTAATTCACGATCTGGAGGAAAAGAATGTATATCAAGAAATGGGTGTTCAGGACTCTAATCAAAGTGAGGTAATTTCTTGGATCTGGTCAATTTAGATTTCTCTTCTTTCTTCCCTTTTTCTTTTAATTTGAGAAATGTTAATCCATGGTTATTTTGGTTCTAGACTCAATTAGGGGAGCCATGGAATGCTAGGTCTGGACCAGATTCATGAATTAAAAAGCTATGAGGTGAGTGGCTTTAAGTTATGCCTTTTTGATATTGGTTTATTTATTGTTTGGCATTCCCTATTAATACGTATAATAAACCCGCTGAAATATTTAACCTGATGTAATCTATTGAAATGATTAATCTGCTGAAGTGTAAACCTGATAAAATGTATGAACATGTAAATCTGAAGGCTTAATTCAAGATTAAGTGTAAAATTTTGTATTAAAACTATTTACGACATGTTAAAAAGATTACAATTGTAGGAATCGAACCATCCTAAGAACCCATTAATTGGCACATTATGTACGTGAACCCTTGACTATAAGAATTGGGATAATTACATGTTAATCTATTAGGCTGAAATAACTACATGATTGGATAATTACATGTTATTCCTTTAAAGCTGGGTTAATTGCATGTTAGGAAGAACATGCGACATGATAATCAGTTAGAACAGACATAATATGATATTAAGTATGACATGCAAAAATAGAATTATAGTAAAAGTTTGGAAGAATGAATATGCCTAAACTTACAGTAATTAAGAAATTGTAACCGCACTTAGACACGAGGTTAAATTCAAATTGTGGTAGAAGTCTGCCCGAAACCGCCCGACAAATCCAGCATCCACAGGTGGTTAATTTAATGTGAGGGGTCTAGTTCATAAATATATATAAATGTGACAGTGCTAAGACACAAGGTTGAGTCCAACTTGTGGTAGTATTTTGCCCGGAACCGCCCGACAAATCCAGCATCCAGAAGTGGTCGGCTTAATGTGAGAGGTCAGGTGCATAAACGCATATATGAATATATGTATATAACAGTATAAAAATAAATGGCATTAACTATAATTAATGGAAATGAATGAAGGTTACAACAGTAAAAAAAATAGGAACAAATGAGGAATGATAATAACCTATTATGAATAAACCTGAATGGGAAAAGGAAAGATAATAGGTAGGCTTAGCGGAAATTATAACTTAGGTTATAATAAACGATAGAGGGAATGTGATAACTTATGTAATAAGATAAGTTGTACATAATTGTAAATTAAGTAATCTATAAATTTGGAAACCTGAAACCTGTTGTTTGTAATAAGTAGAGAAAAAAGGGGGAAAATTCATGAAATGCAATAAGTTGTACTTGATTATATATTAAGTACTCTATAAACTTGAGAATCCGAATCCTGCTGATAGGAAGAACATGTTATCTGTAAACTTAAGAACCTGAAATTTGCTGATAAGAATAACATGATAAAGGCTTATTAATGAACTTAAATTGGTTAAGTTATATAGCTGAAATTAATAAGCAAGAGGAACTTGGTAACTTGAATAAGAAAGAGAAAATACATAATTAAATGATTAGATATAGGGTCTAATAACACACTAACCCGAGGCGCTTGGACCAGTCTGTATGTTTGAAGGTGAATAATCCAACTGAGTAGATCATCATGGTGTCATGTGGCATGAGGGGAGCGCACGTCCATCTTATTATATAGCCTGTTCTGCTAATATTTTACTGGGTCCGAAGGAATGGAAGGGGAAGCATGCGACTTCCTGGGACGTGGAGGGTAATCCTGGTAGTCGTCTGTGCGATGACAACTTTTAGGCAGTGCTCGCAGAGGTTAGGTCTGCGCGTTACTACCCGACGAGTATACCTTGACTGCCATAATAGGGGGCAATCAGAAGGCTGTAGGGTGGCATAGGTGATTCGACAACCCGATTGCCTTGTGACTAGGCGGGTTACGACCATTTTATCTGTTTGCTCGGTGCACACTAGATAATATGTGTGGATACATGCATACCGTTTCCGGATGGTGTATCGTAAAGGTTACGGCATCGAGTACGATTAATGATACGCACGTGAGAAAGTCTAGATACATGCATGTTTTCTCTGGGTTGTGTATCGTAGACTCTAGGGCATTACTCTATGATGGAAGCTGATTCGATCGAAGATGGCAATCCGTACGCTTACATAGCATGGCGATGGAAGTTCTATGCGTAATGTAGCGTTGTTATACAGAGATCCGTACGTCGTTCCGACATAGGATGAGGGACTGCGTATATTTCTATGACGTTACGACTACGACCGTGTGAATGGGGTACCATGGGGTGTACCTTAATGTTGGGGGTAGCTACATATATACTATATTAGGTTAATCCACTGGGAAGTCGATGGGTATGACGTGTGCGTAAGCCTTGAGTGTTATTAACCCAAGTAACCTAATAAATAAGAAATTGTAACTGAACGGTATATGTAGGGTTATCCAAAATGTGTAGTTTGAATCCAATCACCAGAACTTATGATCTGACCCCCTCCTCATAACATACTCGCAGGTTAGATTTGTGGAAGAGATATGATAGCTTTGGATACTGGTTAGGCAGTATTATTATCTGGATAAGACTATATTTTGATTATATTATATTTTATCCATTCCGTTGGCAGATATTTTCTAAGCTCTGATATATTTCATATCTCTGTCTTTTCTGCAGGATACTAGACAAACCAACACGAGTTTCAATAGATTACAATTTTGAAGGAAAAAAAAAATTCGATCTATCGGAATTTGGGCAAAAAAAATCGATCTATCGGAATTTGGGTTGTTACATTACTGCTACTGGAGGCTCTTGTGCGGCAACAAGGCTTGTACTTAATACTGCATCTTGTTCATATGTGTCATACTAACAATTTGAATTCTAAGCATCGTATCTATTGAGATAAAGAAAAGGTTGTTGCACCTGCATTTGAGAAGCAGCAGGTTCGGTCAGCTATTCTTGTTATAGCAGTTGTCTTCCTGAAACATGTCAAATAGGGTCAAAGCATTTTGATTGGATGGTGTAAGTGAAACCGGCTCACTAGTAGCAACAGGAACAAGTTAAAGAACGTTATTTTACTGAAACAGGATAAATCATTGATGATCATTTATCAATTTTAATTAGCTTGTATCCTAGCAACTTTACTGCACTTAAAAGGATTTTACAAATTCCAACCGTCTTCCAAAACTAATAAAAGGTTTAAACCACTTTCAAAATATATTACAAATATACATGCCAATGCTACTTTATGACTAATTTTGAAAATGCACCATGGAAATCATTTTCAGTTCCTTTTCAACGTTTGAGGGAGCTATATATATTGCTCAAATCGTGATGTATTATATTTGGCTTGACTGCTTTCTATATCAACACACACAGACATGCAAGAAGAGCTAGTGACTAAAGTTTGTACCTCATCCCATTTATATGACAAGGCCAAAATTATGGAATTCTATTTCAATATTCTGGTTTGAGTTGCTAAACTATAAGAGGAACATCTTTCTTGTATTGTTATATGGTATAACAGACTGTTTCTTATGGTGTTAAATTGGTTATTATTATGTTCTATACTTGCAGGGTCGAATGTAAAACCAATGATTAAACTTGCAGGGTCTGCATGTAGCACGCTATATCACTTGGATTTTGTAAGCTTTCATTGCTGTTAGAGTATGAGGTACATAAATATAAGCAGATTTATATAATGCATTAGTATATATACAATCCCCTTAAATATAACCAAAACTCACCGAAAGTAGCAAAATTTGCCATTGGAATAATCGAGTCATTGGTGTAGTTGACAATGTGATTGTAGATAAAACACCTTACAACCGACAAGTGCATATACATGCACAATTAAGTAGTTAAAGCATAAGTAAAATTATCAATCCGAATTTAATGACGTAACTAATTATAGAAAATTTATCACTAGCACTAAACACGTTAACTTTCAAAAAGAAAGGTTAAGCATTTTGATTTAATCCCATAAATAAATTATCTAGTCTGCGATTCTTGGTCGAATATAAATTTTATATTGGTTGAAATATTACCTCACCTCCCTTTTTTTGCTATAGGAGGAAGCTGATAACCACATGGTTTACAATCAAGTAAACCATCTAAGTTAAAAGAAACGGAATATAAACATGTATGGACTATGTAACATAAATAACAATTTTTTTAATTAAATAAAAAATGCTGATTAAATTCTATAATCATATTGGGCATTTACTATTGAGCATTTTTAATGGCCATTACATTATAAAAACATTCAATAAGTAAAATCTTCGAACTACAAGAAAACTTCAAAAATGGAATTAATAGTAATTCTATAGTATTAACATGCTCCCAAAAGAGTTGTCTTCTCATTATAGAAATAACTTGCATATACACATGTAGTCATCATTTGAAAGCCCCCTCATTATTCATGTGTGTTATATGTTGATTAGTCATGTAAACAATTTCTTAAGTCCAAATAAATTTTATGCAAATTATAAATATAGCATGTCATTTTGTATACAAATTCATTTTAAGTTGATTGTCAAATGATAATATTGTAATATGTTATAGTGTCCTCAACAATCTAGAGCAACTGATTGTGTAAAATAATAATGAGATATATGCATGACATATTAAAACATCACAATCAAAGCACCGATTTACAAAAGGTACCACTTTTAATTTGTTTTCTTCATATATTTTATGTTAAATAATTCATATGATTAACGATTTGAAACAGTCTCTTAATTAGAGGACTTGTACGAGATGATTCTATAACCAACAGAAGTTAAATGAGGTTAATTTAGCTAGTTATATTATGCATAATTGGATGTAGTGGTCTTTTCTTATGTACGTTGATCGTTTGTTATGTTTGTTGTGTACGTTAATGTGAGTGATGAAATATAAACTATTTGTGTTTTTTTAGGTTTGTAGACATTAATTAATTTAATATTTGATATGATATTTTTGTTTGTTGATAAGATTTTTAGTAATAAAAATTTATGGAAATTTAATTTGATACCTTTTCAAGTTTTTAAAACAACTTGAAAATGTATCATTTTTTTAATGCTTTAGGTGGAATTTGCATCGGTTGTCCTATAATAAATGTTCGATGTAAGATTACCCTGATTTACTTTACGGTCGTCCCAAAACAACCGATGCAACTAAAATCAATTCCATCAGTCCTTAATAAAGGCCCGATGCAAAAAAGCCATAATGGCTTCACTATTTACGTTAAATTGTATCTACTTCCTATTAATGACTGATGCAAATACTTTTTATTTGAATCGGTCGTTAAAAAGCGATCGACGCAAATAATCACCATTTGCATCGGTCGTTCAACCGACACATGGAAATTTGTCTTTTGCGTCATTTTCATTTGCATCAGTCATCCAACAGATGCAATAATGGGTAACGACCGATGCAAATGACCTATTTTGTAGTAGTGTTGGGCACTTCAGGAAGAAGGAATCAACCCATTCTTGGACTTGACATGGCATCTTAAACACTTGGAAGCTCCTTCTCTTTCCTCCATGCTTTTGGACCACAACTGGAAGACTTCTTCTTCCTCCTACCAACAATTTGGCACTTTGATCCCCATGGCTCTTGTACTCTCGAGAGAAATACTGACTCTAACTTGTAATTAATGAAAGTTAATTAATAAAGTGCTAAATAACAGAAGTGGACGCATGCCGAACCACAATTAACCTAGTTTTACTATTCTCTTTCATTACACTGTGCTATTATTCTCTTGTGTTACACTGTGTTACTATTCTCTTGCATTCTTACTGCATATTTACATCATTTTTAACTTATTTTCACTGCATGTAGACAAATAGATCCATTTTCATTACAGAAACTTCTATGTATATAACATTAGGATCATGAGATATAACATATCCTAAGATATGGGGCAAAAAGTAAGAGTACAAAAGCATTTTCACTCTCATATATATTACAACACTCCCCCTTGAATATGTACCTTCAAAATCTTCGATGATTTTTATAATGACCCACTTTCTCGCTCAGTCCAAATCGATCACTAGACCAACATAGACCGATCAAGAAGGCGGATAGTTATGAGAATATAGCGTATCGGAATAGAACACAAGAGAAATTTTCATTGCTATTACAACAATATTACATCATAGTACAAGAATATCAGAGTACGAAAATAAAATAAAATAATACACAACGGAAAATAAATATCAGAGGATAAATTACAATGTATCGGGAATAAATTTACTTGAATACAATGTACAACGGGAAATATCAACTAATCACAGCCAAGGACCATAAAGATACCCAGAATACAGATCCAGCCATAATCCAAAATCCTGTGAATAGAAAATCTGCAAATACAAAACTACTGGTTGCCCGTGTGGAAAATATAGGCACCTAGAGTTTAGTTGAATCGGTCTTGGGACTAGTGTGAGAACTTAAAAGTAGTTATTAAATTTTAATTTAAATGTTGGGTAAATCACGGGACCATGTCATATGACACAGAGCGGGTTTCCTCCATATGAATACCAGTTTTATAACAAAAACAACGCAATGCTTTTTGACAAATGAAGCTATTACAAGACTCGGGTCCCATCACACAATGCAAGCGCAAGCCGGAAGACAAAGTTTTACCTTATAATAGCCCAACATGCTTGATACGTGGAATTTATTTATTTAATATTACTAGTACATAGTGTAGAAAAAAATTCGAATATAGTTGTATCAATCTTAGATTGCATAATACTCCATCCTATTATGTCGCCTTAGGTATACAAATAAAATTGTAAAATCACATATTGGAATTTGGGTTTCCATCATGAGCCGAGGCAAGGGATCTTCCTTACCGAATTCAGAACATCTCTAGCAAGTTGTCCCAGGGAACTACCTATCGCTTTGGATCGGTAGGGCCAGTTAGCAGTATATCATTGATTAGCATTTCCTGAACAATACGTTTATTGGTCCTATCATACCTCTTGGTCAGTAATGTCGACCATCCTGGCCTTGTGAGGCCAAATCCAAGGTCCCTCGATTCCAACATCCATATAAGTAAATTTTCTTGGGCTCCATACCATGGCAACACCTCTAGCTAGAAAGAAATGCACATTCTCCCTACGGTCCTTCATCCCATTTTTTGTTAGAGTTTGTGCCCTAGAGGCAATCCATTTGATGTGATTGATAACACTGTTGATGTTATTATTTTATTTGGAATAGAATATTCTATTATGCTATATATTTACTACATAATGTAAATATTAACATAATAGAAGTCCTTAGAATAACAATATGGATTTATATAGTTCAAGTAAGTGTCTTGAACTTGAGATTATATAATATGTTAAGTATTGTAATTATTAAATGTCCCTAGCCAAGTTTTATTGTATATAAAGGACAACAATAAAACGTTGAGACTAGTATGTTGATTGACTGATGATCACATCTCACTGATCATTAATATATGTGATATTAATGTCAAAACATAAATACGTACTAGAGAATGTCGTATTGGGCTGACCCAACGTGAGAAAAACTACATGGAATATAATTAACAGTATCATTAGTTGTTCTCACATTAACAGTGATGTAATGATCCTTAGACCTGAAATCATTATAATTTTATTCAAGGATATTTGTGTTTTGATTTCATCTAAAGTTACTTGTAATAGAGTAACAATAACGGTGATTATTGGATATATCTCGAATCGAATGAAAATTATGAATGATCTAGATGAAATTTAACCATACTATATATTTGTAGTGATATCCATGGCCCTCTTGATTGAGTGAGACTGTGAAATGCATGGCCATGCTCAAATATTGCTTTGTTTTAAATAGTCTACTAATCGATCAAGATAAACGGATTAAATTATAAAGAGGGTGATACGTTCCATGCCTCGAGTTTAATCCTGGATATATTGGTTAGGATTATATTACATTGATACACTGGTCCCGAAATGTTGTATCGAATCGTTGATCTTGTTATAACTTAGGTAGAAGCGACATATTGTTAGACGTCAATCACTGTTTATGGGTTTAAATACGATTTAAAAACCATTGCCAATGTTGTAGTAACCTATAGGGTCACAAAAAAAGAATGTTACAAAGGAGAAATTAATTTTGAACAAATAAAATATCAATTTGTTGATATTTTATTTGGATTGGAATGGATATTCGGGTGGTTCTTAATGGTTAACACTTGTATTTTAAAAGGGGATTTTTCTTCCTTAAAAAACACAATTTAACCTAAATAAAAAAAGGAGAGATCAGATCAAAAACAGAACCCACTTGAATTCCTTTTTCCCAAACCCTAAAATTATCATGGCAGCTAGCACTACATTCCTTAATTTCTTCATCAATCTGATTGAGGAAAGAGACGTTTCAGTGGACTCCTCTAGAAGCTCAACAAATGGAGGGCACTCGATTCAATTCCTATTTCGAAATTGATATCGCTCCTCTGGATTCAACGCATCAGGTATAACATCTTAATCCCAAATTTATATATGTTTTTGATTTATTTTCTTGCTAAGATCCTAATTTCAAGTTGTTAAAACACTAATTGGTACTCGATTAGATCGATTTTTCCTTTCAATGGTATCAGAGCACGATTTTAGCGAGAAATTATAAATCGAACTTTGTTTTGGGCTTATCCATGTTTGCATCTTCGTATGAATTACAATTTCTTAAGCAAGTCTCACACCAAATTGATAATTGGGGTTTACTATGTTGGTTTGATTTCAAAATGAAAAAGTGTTTCATTAAATTACCAATTGATATTAGAAATCAATTCTGTTTTCTGAATCTAATACAATTAAACAATGAACATATGGATATGATCAAAAGCATCGACCTATTTATACAAATAAACAGTTCTGAACTCATTATCAAAGTGTTTGATTAATAAGTATACATGTCCAGATTTTATCATTTTTTTTGGTTTTACTGATTAATGAATCAGTAAGATACCTTTCTGATTAATTTTGATTTAGTGAAATAATTGAAATGAAAATTTTGTTAAGACACAATTTTGAGTTTGATACTTTAATCTGGAAATAATTTCAAAATTCGTTTGATTTAGGCATATTAAAATCTTAGTTGCTATATATTTAATATTGTGGTTTATTTGATCTGAAATGAATAATTTTGATTATTAATCAACTGATTGAATACTAGATTCATAATTGAGTCCATTATGATTTGGTCATGATTAAATAAGGACATTCAGGTCATTATATCTGTGTGTGTGTATACATATATATACACATATACATACATACATACATACATATATTTTGATATGTGTGTGTGTATATATATAGCCCTGAATTTACACTATATGCCAATCAAAACCTCTGCATGGATTTAACATTTAAAGTTTTTAATTGTTTTATTGAAACAGACCAAATGTATTTATATTTTAATTCACCTGAGTGTAAATGGTTTTAACTCAGTTATGTATATATAGTTTACTTTGGTTAAAATTCTGTTTCAATTATATGACCTTTCAGATTTTTCCTTCGGTTTTACAATATTTGATTTAATGAAATTAATTATTATTAAGAAAGTTTTTTTTGTTTTACTTGTAAAATCAGATAGCTTGACTTTATTTTGTTTTCAGAAAAAATGACATCAACCTATTTGTTCAAACCTTTTGTGTTTAGAATTCATGAATAAGTCATATAGTATTTACATATGTTATATAGATAATAAATAGAGCAGATTAAAATCATAACAAATGTATTATGATTTATTCACTCTGTTATTTACATATTTGATGTGTTCCATGAGTATGTAAACAACACATATGTATTGACATATATAAAACTGATTTGTTATCTAAATCTGCATATGTACTTCTATAAGAATTAGCTATATATTTATGATGATAAGTATGTTATATTCATGATATCTAATATGACAAGAAATATGATTTCCTGTCTAGTTTCATTTTGTGCTACTTGTATTTGTAATTGTATCAAGGTGCAAAACCGATATTAAAGCCATTTAGAATGTTGCAAACACTATTCTACGTTAATGAATGATCTGTTACAAGTTTGACTTGTAAGTGGATCAAAACATTTTTCCCTGTCTTGATACATTGGAAAAAAAAAACATTTATATTAACCATTTATATTGATTTGAGATATATTGATATACCTGTAATGCGACTATGATTTAAAATTCCTTTAGTCATCAATTTAGGTTATTTATTTCTATATGTAATTACAATCTACTGACATCATATAAATATACGCTTTGAGCAGATGTTAGACATGCTTGTAGCACATATTGATCTTATATGCTAGTTTGCTAAACCATGTGTGCTATATTACATTTAACGGTATTAATGAACCATATTATTATCTCTATTGTTGACATTACATATGATTGAAAAAGTTGTTTTCTAATCATACTTTGATTCGATATATATGTAATGGACAGTTTTTCATTTTTAGCTTAGAATTGAAAATGAAATCAATACTGCATGATAAATGAAGCAATTATGAGTTTCTTTTTACTTTCATAATGTTTTTTTTTGGCATCTGACATGATGTTTGCATTTGAAAATAAAGATTCAAATATTGTTTTTCTTGATAACATTCACATGTGTATATGATGGGATACAAGCTATACCTGATACAAAATATTATAATGACAACTATATGATTGATATAATTGCATCACTTAGTGAACATTAATGTAATGAACACATCAGTGATCATTTAAAGTTCATGCAAATTTGATTAGCAATATAATTCTTAAGTGTTTGCCTTTAATAGAGTGACAATGGCCGTAAACTGTTCCATTGTACATGATGATTGGTTTTTGATAATATATATACATGTTTCTAAAACATGTACAACAATTCAATATAACTAATATCAAGATATTAATATGTATAAATTATATATGGAATACGTAAAAGGAAATTAGTATAAAAGTTATACCATGAATGTTATATACGAGTATATACTGCTAATATTTCTGATTCCATACCTCCTGTCATAATATTTTACCTTTTAAAAGTGTATTCTTTTATTAAGATGAGTATGCAAAACAATATTGATGTATATATATATATATATATATATATATGTTTCCACCTATTATATAAACACTAAAGTGTTGCATTGTGTGTGTGTGTGTATATATATATATATATGTATGTATATTTATTTATATATTACAAATATGATTTGTTATCATATAAATAATTGAATGCTACTAATGCTTGTTTTATATTGATTATATTTGATGCAAAATAAACATTGAAATAGAATTTCAATTACTGCAGATGTAAAACTACATGATTATGAAAGAAACCATCAATGCTTAGCCAAACATATTTACATTCGATGTATTTATGGTATAGCATATATACATGTATACATACATACATACATACATACATACATACATACATACATACATATATATGTGTGTGTGTGATTTTTTGTGTGTCAAACTGACTCTTTGAAATTTTAAAATTGTTTTAAACAGTGATAACCTATCACACTGAAATTGTTTCAGTATAAGGTGCCAAAAGGAAGGTTGGGCAAAAGCAGCAAACACAAGTGCTATTGAAGGATGAACAAGTACGACTTGTTCTACTCTGAAGATACTTGAACATGCAATTTCATACCTATCTGCAAAGATGATTTCATGTAATTAGTTATTGAATGTACATACTGATGTACATATAAACTTTAATTAGACGGTATAAAGGAAATGATGTGTATTGTAACAACCCATATTTTCAATAACCTGTTATAACGTAAATCGAGGCAGAATTTAATTCAAAAATCTGAATCAAGGGAAACGGGCTATGCCATTGCGTTCGTCTCGGTAAAATATGCGAAATAGAGTCCGAGTTTTCGAAAATCGAAGTCCGTATGACCCAATTAAGGCCCAACGAAGTTTTCAGAAAATTTCAAAGCAAAAACAGATTTCAAATTCAAGTTTGAATTTGGAAAATTGGGTAAGATTGGGCCAGGCGGGAAAATTCCCGCCAGAGTACCCAAGTCGACAGCCCTGTCGACTTGGGAGTCGACTTGGTTGGACCCAAGTCGACAGCCCTGTCGACTTGGCTGTCGACTTGGTCCAGCCGGGCAGTTTTTCCTAGTGCACCATTTTGGGTTTGTGTTGAGCTTGGGGGCCAGATTCGGTTTTGAGGGCTGAGATTGGAACTAGGGTTTAATCCTAGGGTTGAAACTAGTCCTAATCTCTATAAATAAGGCCCTAACCTAACCCTAAATCATCATTATTCATTCATACAACTAAACTATGGCAAAATCAATCCTCTCATGGCCTCCACTCTCTTCATAAAATTCCTAAATAAATTTCTATGAGATTTTCCATGCATACAAGTGTTTTCAAGCTTGTATGAGCATCATTAGCTTGCATTCAAGTCAAGTTTCTATATTTGCATCATAAAGCAAGGGTTTTGATCATTTTGGCTTAAGGGTTTTTCTATTGAAGCTTGCATTTTGGGTTTAATTGGTTGCATAAGGGCTTTATCATATTTTTGTGTCTTCATAAGCATTGTAAGCCCTATTCTACTTTCATACTTAAACTCTAAAGTTAAATGTATGATATGCAAGTTTGCCATGATATGCAAGTTTACTATGATGTGTTATGCAAGTTCATCAAGTTATGTTATGCAAGTTTGATATGCAAGTTTGTCATATGATATGCAAGTTATGTTATGCAAGTTTGGGTTGATCCTTTTGTTCATGTTATCATGTTATGCAAGCTTATCTTGGGTTTATGAGCTTAAAGCTCCAAGCTTTATGCTAAAGGTTGCATTTTGGCAACATGTAAGTTATCATATCTCTTATGATAACTTGCATGTGAGGCTAAATGCGAACTTATGGCCATCTCTACATGCCATTCATCACCATGTATCACCAATATGCTAAGTTTGGTTTTATGCATGCTTTTGAGGCCTAAAAATGTAATATGCAAGTATATGAACACATGTACATTTCATATGCCACCATGTTGAACTTGTGGTTTCAACACCTTTATGTCATGATTATGCCAAGTTCCCTCTTTCTATCCTTTATGCGCTATTGCGATATGTAAGCGATGGGATTGCGTTTGGGGTTGGGTAAACTTAAAAGACATAAAAACATAAGCTTGGGAATTTACCTATTAAGTTAGGTCTACCCATTGGGAATTTACCTATTAAGTTAGGTCTACCCAATTGCTTGAAAATTTGTAACATGTTTTGGAAACATGATGGACATGACACTTAGAAAAGATAAGTGTGACCAACTCGAGGTTGGGTTGAGTTTGTAGCGTAAACCTACCCGGAACCGACCGGCTTAACTAGTTGCTACAAACAATAGGACCCAATGTGAGAAGTTGGCCATGTTGTACCTTGAACCCGAGGTTAGACCAAGTTGTGGTGTAAAGCTACCCGGACCCGCCCGGCTTAACTAGTAGCCACAACAAGGTCTAATGTGAGAGGTTAAGGCGCATTAAATTAATTAATGCCTCGTGATTAGGGTTAAGTCATGGTCCACTTAATACTTAACCAATTTGGGCTTGGTAGATTAATCAGGGTTAAGTCGTGAACTCATCGTTACACTTAACCAAGTTAATCCATGATTAGCAAGAGGGTTAAACCGTACTTAACCCACTAGAAAATCCTAGCAATGGGGGTCCACTCCAGCAGTAATCCCAAGTTTGTATCATCATGGCCCTAGGGTCTAGGCTAGGGTGTGGGGCACGAATTACTGAACTTGAGGTAAGCGACCAAAAACGACGGCAGAGTGGTACGCCGGTGTAGTTCCGGGCGGACTTATGGTCGTGCACATAGTCCGAAGCCGGGGAAAACATGCACGGGTACCAGTAGATCGAGACTGTGCACGCATGTTTATGGTGTCCAGGGGTTGCCACCCTAGGGCTTGATACATCCGACGGGAGACCCGGCACAGTCTGACTACAATCATGTTTGGGCCGTATGGACACCAACACGTGACGAGTTAGGCTTATAGGGAGCCGATCGACTAGACTGTTTGGTTAGACCTTGTATTATGGTCATTTCATGTTATTGGGCCAAAGCTTGGGCCAAGGGATCAATACTTGTTTATTCAAGTCATGTTAGTTTACTAGTACACCTGTGGTGCAAAACCTTAATCCTGATTATGCGATGACACCTTTATCTACCTTGTTAGTTAATCATCATGCTAGTATGTTGTTATCCTTATGTTCATCCCTGCTTCTCATGCCAGTTAACTTTATTAGTTTACATTGATTGTAGTAGGGCTTACTCAGTCTTTTTGACTGACCTGTTTTCTTTCGCCTCTTTTCTTCCGTTTCCTCCCCCCAGGTTCTCAGGGAGGGAATATTGGAGCTTAGCTTGGATTTCTGATCGCTTGCTTGTGGGATTTTAGCTCATGTACGGTCTTGACATGAAGCTAGCTATGGTTATCACTTATTTTGGGGATAGTACTTATGTATTTTAGTTTTTCAGTAATGTTGTTTTTATCTAGACTTGTGTATTTGGAAAATTGACATTATGTTGTACCAGACTTGTTTTGAAATGGTTTGAAATCTTCCGCTGTTTTATCTATGTTATTTACTTTGTTTACATATATACATATGTTCTTGTTCTGCCTTGATATATCATTATGCATGTTTACCTGATTCAAACGCCCCTCCAAAGTCAGAGTGCTTGCAAGAGTCACCCTGGCGGAGGTGGGGTGTTACATTTGGTATCAGAGCATATGGTTTACGAGAAGGAACAAAAAGGTTTTTAGAAAACTTTTGGAAAACTATTTTCAAAACCAAGTATAAAGTATTTTCCAAAGAAAAGTCTAGTTTATTTTAAAGGCTATTCCCCAAAAAGCCATTAGCAAAATTCCTTCGTTTTTCTCCATTCTGAATCTGTCTTTTTCTTCATTTTCAGTATGGCCGATAACTTTGCTATTCCGGAGGGAGTACACGTACCTGTTTGGTATAGGAGACTTTTGGAGGCTAGGGCGACCGAAGCCGGCCCCGTAGATGTCCCTCCTCCTCCTCCCCCAGTAGTTAATGTTCCTCCTCCTCCTCCTCCGGTAGTTAATGTTCCTCCTCCTCCTGTCGCTGAGGTCCCTCTTCCTCCTCCCCCTCAGCATCCTCAAGCTGACTTCGCAAAGACTTGCAAAGATTTCAAAGCAATGGGTGGCAAGAACTTTCAAGGCACTGAGACTTTTGTAGAGGCCAGAAATTGGTTGAAAGAGACCGAGGATTTGTTTGCTATCTTTGGGTTAGACGATCAGAGGAAGATCTTGTTGGCGGTTTGGCTTATGAAGGATGAAGCCGCTTATTGGTGGGAAGTCACCAATGGTACTAGGCCTGTTGAGACTTGGGCCGATTTCAGGGCAAGGTTCGTGCTTAAGTTTCTATCTTCTGCATAGGAGAATCTGCAAATGGAGAGGTTCATAACTTTGAAACAAGGAGATATGTCTGTCAAAGAATATGTGAACAAGTTCAATCAGTTAGCTCGTTTTGGCTTGGATATGGTAAATACTCCTCAGAAGAAGGTTCTTTGTTTTGCTAGAGGATTGAATGAGCCGTTGCAGGGACTGGCTATGTCACATATTCCCCATGGGGCCACGTTTGAGAGCTTGGTTGATATGGCGTTACTTCAGGGAGATGTTAAGAAAGAGGTCAAGATGAATGATACTCAAGCCAAGAAGACTGATTCCCAGTGGAAAGGAAATCAGGGTAATCCAAGTGGTCAGAGCAGTCAAGGCAATCAGAACAAGAACAAGAACAAGAGTCAAGGCAACAAGGGGAACAACAACAAGGGCAAGAACAACAAGGGGAAGTGCCATTATTGCGGTTCAGTTGGGCATCTTATTAAGGATTGTAGGAAGAGGAAAAGGAAGAATGGTGAATGCTTTTTCTGCGGTGAGACTGGACATTTCAGCAAAGATTGCCCGAAGAAGCAAGGGCAAGGCCAGGGTCAGACTCAGCGTGCTGGACCTTCAGGAGGGCAAGTTCATGCTCTCAATGTCGCTCCAGTTCCCGATCGAGGTAGTATTTCTGTTGAGAGCCTTGTATATATTTCTGATTTTCCAGTTCGTACCTTGTTTGATTCTGGTGCATCGCATAGCTTTATCTCATCTGATCTTGTTGATAGTTTGCACCTTAGTACTAGCTTGGTGGAGGATCCCGTTTGTGTCTCAAATCCTATTGGGGGTTCCGCCCATCTATCTATGATATGTGGGGATTTGAGGATCTCTATACTGAGTGTAGAGTTCTTGTGTAGTGCTTGTGTTCTTGGTTTTAGGGGATACGGACTGATATTGGGCATGGATTGGTTGTCCAGATATGGAGCCATCCTAGATTGTGAGCATAGGGTTGTGAGGCTCGTGACTCGCCTCAGAAACACCCTAGAGATTTCTTGTGATCCGAGAGGTCCCGTCATGTTGTGATATCTGGAATCACTCGACTCGTCAATGGAAACTCTTCAGTCTGTGAGAGTGGTTCGAGAGTATCCGGATGTTTTCGATGAAGTTAGGGGGTTGCCCCCTAAGCGAGAGATTGATTTCCGCATTTATCTGGTGGATAATGCAAAGCCGGTTTCTTTGCCCGTTCGGCACATGGCTCCGCGTGAAAGGCGGGAGCTAAGTAAGCAAGTGAAAGAGTTGCTTGAGAAGAACTTCATTAGACGAAGTATATCTGAATGGGGAGCGCCTGTGGTATTTGCTACCAAGGCAGATGGTTCTCTCCGACTTTGTGTTGACTACCGAGAGTTGAATAAGCTGACTAAGAAGAACAGACACCCGTTACCGAGGATTGATGATCTCTTTGACCAGCTTGTCGGTGCTTCTGTTTTCTCTCAGCTTGATCTTGCTACGGGATTCCATCAGCTCAGGGTAGTTGAAGATAGTATAGACAAGACTGCGTTCAGAACGCCAGATGGATTTTTCGAATGGCTGGTCATGCCGTTCGGCTTGACTAATGCACCCGCATATTTCGTGGACTTGATGAGTAGGGTGTTCAGGGAGTTCTTGAACAAGTTTGCCGTGGTCTTCGTAGATGATATTCTGATCTTCTCTAAGGATGAGGAAGAGCACGCAAGGCATCTCGTGGAGGTGATGGATACGCTTAGAGCGCATCAGTTAAAGGCCAAGTTCTCCAAGTGTCACTTTTGGAGAAGGGAAGTTAGATTCCTTGGGCATATAGTATCTAAGCAAGGCTTAGCGGTGGATCCCGCTAAGGTAGTTGCAGTTCAGGATTGGAAGACTCCAAGGAATGCAACCGAAGTGAGAAGTTTTCTAGGTCTTGCAGGTTTTTACCGGAAGTTCATCAAGGACTTCGCGAAGATTTCCGCTCCTCTCACTAAATTGACGAAGAAGAATTTAGTTTTTGCTTGGAGCGTACAATGCGAGCTTGCTTTTCAGAAGCTCAAGAGAGCTCTCACATCAGCACCTGTTCTAGCTTTGCCCGATGGAGGGAAGTTATTTACAGTATACACTGATGCATGTGGCACGGGGTTAGGAGCTGTTCTGATGCAAGAAGGAAGAGTGATATGCTTTGGCGGTAGACAACTCAAAGTGCATGAGAAGAATTATCCCACTCATGACTTAGAGTTGGCAGCAATAGTATATGCACTCAAGGCTTGGCGCCATTATCTTCTGGGAGAAAGAATTGAGCTTTATACCGATCACAAGTCATTGAAGTATCTCTTTTCTCAGAAGGATCTGAATCTGAGGCAACAAAGATGGATGGAATTCTTGGCGTCCTACGATTTTGAGATAGCTTATACCCCTGGCAAGGGGAATGTGGTAGCAGATGCATTGAGTAGAAGAAGGTTGACCCTAAGTCCTCTATTCGTTGAGATAAAGAATTTAGAGTATGTGGCAACCTTTGATTTCTCTTTGGCGATTGAGTCGATGACCGGTTCTTTAGCATCTCTGGAACTCAGACCTACCCTTCTTGATCAAGTTGGGGCTTCGTAGAGAGAAGACCCTCAGATAGTTGAGATTATGGATAAGCTGATTCGAGGAGAGGCGTCTAGTCATCTCGCTCGATATTCTATTGATGACAAGGGTTGGCTGAGGAGAGACGGAAGGTTATGTGTTCCAATGGTAGAAGATTTAGTAAGAAAAGTTCTTGAGGAATCGCATCGCTCTAAGTTGACTATACATCCGGGCGGAGATAAGATGTATAAAGATATGAAGCGCATTTTCTTTTGGCCTGGGATGAAGAAGGATGTGGCAGAGTTTGTCTCTAGATGTATCATTTGCCAGCAAGTTAAGGCCGAGTCGAAGAAGCCCGGTGGGCTATTGCATCCTCTAGACGTTCCACTATGGAAGTGGGAGAGTATTTCCATGGATTTTATCGATGGGCTACCAAGGTCAAGGAAAGGGAATACAAGCATTTGGGTTATTGTGGATAGACTTACGAAGAGTGCTCATTTCATTCCGGTGAAGAGCAAGAGGACCGCATCTTGGCTAGCGTCTGTATATCTTCGTGAGATTGTGAGACTACATGGAGTCCCTTCTAGTATTGTCAGTGACCGTGACCCAATCTTTACAAGTCAATTTTGGAATAGCTTGCAAGAAGCTATGGGCACGAGGTTGAATCTAAGCACGGCTTACCACCCACAGACGGACGGTCAAACCGAAAGGGTGAATAGGGTACTCGAGGATCTGTTGAGGCTTTGTATTCTGGATTTTGGTGGTACTTGGGAAGACCATCTTCCTCTTGTTGAGTTTGCATATAATAACAGTTATCAGGCAAGCATAGGGATGGCACCATTTGAAGCTTTATATGGGAGGTCGTGCAAGTCGCCTACATGTTGGTGGGAGACTACAGATAAGCTTATACTTGGGCCTGATCTGATCAGAGATACATCCGAGAAGGTCGAGTTGATTCGGAGACGGATGAAAGCGGCCCAAGACCGACAGAAATCCTATGCTGATAAGCGAAGAACTGATTTGGAGTTTGATGTTGGGGATATGGTTTTCGTGAAGGTTTCTCCTTTGCGGAATGTGGTCCGATTTGGAGCCGTTGGGAAGTTGGCACCGAGGTTTGTTGGACCATTCCCTATTATAGAGAGGATCGGGCAGATGGCTTATAGAGTGGAGTTGCCCGAGAAGCTTGCCGGAGTACACGATGTTTTTCATGTCTCGCATCTCCGGAAGTGTTTACATGAATCAGCAGAGGTTGTTGAGCCAACTGTTCTGAAAGATGTGGAAGTGGAGAAAGAGGCTACCTTGAGGAGAGCTCCGATTCGTATCTTGGGGACAAAGACCAAGAAGCTAAGGAATCGAGAGGTCAAGTTGGTGAAGGTTCAATGGGGTGAAGCCGAAGAAGACGCAACTTGGGAAACCGAGGAGAAGATGCGTGGGCTTTATCCATTCCTTTTTGAGGGTACACTCTCAATCTCTTTTCTTTGTTAGCATATCTTTCTCTTTGCTATCTATGTTTATCTAGTTTATCGTGTTAATCTTGTCATGAGAACCTTATGTAGAAACCCTTTGGATGAAACATGTGTTTGAAACATGTTATGTTTGGTGGTTGCAAGTGGTTGCAAGTGGTTACTCGTGGATGCATTATACACGTTAGGCACAAGATCGGCTCACACACTCCTCATATTGCATATGCATGAGTGTTTATGCTTATTCGTGGATGGAAATTTTTGTGTTATCACATGGATGTTGCATATGGATGTATGTTATGTGCACACATATAGATGTTATACATTATGTTAGGAATTGCATACATATGGATTCATTTCACTAACATAATTTGCATTGATGATATTTGCATTAGATAAGTACATATACACACACCTTTGCATATGTTCATACCACATTTAGAATCTTGTAAGGACAATGATTGCTCGTGGATGATGTTTTGAGTAGATGGATGTTGGATGGTAGGATATGTTCTTCCTAACTTGAAGATTTCGGGGACGAAATCCTTTAAGGAGGGGAGAATGTAACAACCCGTATTTTCAATAACCTGTTATAACGTAAATCGAGGCAGAATTTAATTCAAAAATCTGAATCAAGGGAAACGGGCTATGCCATTGCGTTCATCTCGGAAAAATACGCGAAATAGAGTCCGAGTTTTCGAAAATCGGAGTCCGTATGACCCGATTAAGGCCCAACGAAATTTTCAGAAAATTTCAAAGTAAAAACAGATTTCAAATTCAAGTTTGAATTTGGAAAATTGGGTAAGATTGGGCCAGGCGGGAAAATTCCCGCCAGAGTACCCAAGTCGACAGCCCTGTCGACTTGGGAGTCGACTTGGTTGGACCCAAGTCGACAGCCCTGTCGACTTGGCTGTCGACTTGGTCCAGCCGGGCAGTTTTGCCTGGTGCACCATTTTGGGTTTGTGTTGAGCTTGGGGGCCAGATTCGGTTTTGAGGGCTGAGATTGGAACTAGGGTTTAATCCTAGGGTTGAAACTAGTCCTAATCTCTATAAACAAGGCCCTAACCTAACCCTAAATCATCATTATTCATTCATACAACTAAACTATGGCAAAATCAATCCTCTCATGGCCTCCACTCTCTTCATAAAATTCCTAAATAAATTTCTATGAGATTTTCCATGCATACAAGTGTTTTCAAGCTTGTATGAGCATCATTAGCTTGCATTCAAGTCAAGTTTCTATATTTGCATCATAAAGCAAGGGTTTTGATCATTTTGGCTTAAGGGTTTTTCTATTGAAGCTTGCATTTTGGGTTTAATTGGTTGCATAAGGGCTTTATCATATTTTTGTGTCTTCATAAGCATTGTAAGCCCTATTCTACTTTCATACTTAAACTCTAAAGTTAAATGTATGATATTCAAGTTTGCCATGATATGCAAGTTTACTATGATGTGTTATGCAAGTTCATCAAGTTATGTTATGCAAGTTTGATATGCAAGTTTGTCATATGATATGCAAGTTATGTTATGCAAGTTTGGGTTGATCCTTTTGTTCATGTTATCATGTTATGCAAGCTTATCTTGGGTTTATGAGCTTAAAGCTCCAAGCTTTATGCTAAAGGTTGCATTTTGGCAACATGTAAGTTATCATATCTCTTATGATAACTTGCATGTGAGGCTAAATGCGAACTTATGGCCATCTCTACATGCCATTCATCACCATGTATCACCAATATGCTAAGTTTGGTTTTATGCATGCTTTTGAGGCCTAAAAATGTAATATGCAAGTATATGAACACATGTACATTTCATATGCCACCATGTTGAACTTGTGGTTTCAACACCTTTATGTCATGATTATGCCAAGTTCCCTCTTTCTATCCTTTATGCGCTATTGCGATATGTAAGCGATGGGATTGCGTTTGGGGTTGGGTAAACTTAAAAGACATAAAAACATAAGCTTGGGAATTTACCTATTAAGTTAGGTCTACCCATTGGGAATTTACCTATTAAGTTAGGTCTACCCAATTGCTTGAAAATTTGTAACATGTTTTGGAAACATGATGGACATGACACTTAGAAAAGATAAGTGTGACCAACTCGAGGTTGGGTTGAGTTTGTAGCGTAAACCTACCCGGAACCGACCGGCTTAACTAGTTGCTACAAACAATAGGACCCAATGTGAGAAGTTGGCCATGTTGTACCTTGAACCCGAGGTTAGACCAAGTTGTGGTGTAAAGCTACCCGGACCCGCCCGGCTTAACTAGTAACCACAACAAGGTCTAATGTGAGAGGTTAAGGAGCATTAAATTAATTAATGCCTCGTGATTAGGGTTAAGTCATGGTCCACTTAATACTTAACCAATTTGGGCTTGGTAGATTAATCAGGGTTAAGTCGTGAACTCATCGTTACACTTAACCAAGTTAATCCATGATTAGCAAGAGGGTTAAACCGTACTTAACCCACTAGAAAATCCTAGCAATGGGGGTCCACTCCAGCAGTAATCCCAAGTTTGTATCATCATGGCCCTAGGGTCTAGGCTAGGGTGTGGGGCACGAATTACTGAACTTGAGGTAAGCGACCAAAAACGACGGCAGAGTGGTACGCCGGTGTAGTTCCGGGCGGACTTATGGTCGTGCACATAGTCCGAAGCCGGGGAAAACATGCACGGGTACCAGTAGATCGAGACTGTGCACGCATGTTTATGGTGTCCAGGGGTTGCCACCCTAGGGCTTGATACACCCGACGGGAGACCCGGCACAGTCTGACTACAATCATGTTTGGGCCGTATGGACACCAACACGTGACGAGTTAGGCTTATAGGGAGCCGATCGACTAGATCGTTTGGTTAGACCTTGTATTAGGGTCATTTCATGTTATTGGGCCAAAGCTTGGGCCAAGGGATCAATACTTGTTTATTCAAGTCATGTTAGTTTACTAGTACACCTATGGTGCAAAACCTTAATCCTGATTATGCGATGACACCTTTATCTACCTTGTTAGTTAATCATCATGCTAGTATGTTGTTATCCTTATGTTCATCCCTGCTTCTCATGCCAGTTAACTTTATTAGTTTACATTGATTGTAGTAGGGCTTACTCAGTCTTTTTGACTGACCTGTTTTCTTTCGCCTCTTTTCTTCCGTTTCCCCCCCCCCCCCAGGTTCTCAGGGAGGGAATATTGGAGCTTAGCTTGGATTTCTGATCGCTTGCTTGTGGGATTTTAGCTCATGTACGGTCTTGACATGAAGCTAGCTATGGTTATCACTTATTTTGGGGATAGTACTTATGTATTTCAGTTTTTCAGTAATGTTGTTTTTATCTAGACTTGTGTATTTGGAAA
Source organism: Allium sativum (assembly GCA_030737875.1). Taxonomy (NCBI): domain Eukaryota; kingdom Viridiplantae; phylum Streptophyta; class Magnoliopsida; order Asparagales; family Amaryllidaceae; genus Allium; species Allium sativum. The sequence continues at coordinate 657,348,258 of CM060912.1, read as the reverse complement.
ATTGACATTATGTTGTACCAGACTTGTTTTGAAATGGTTTGAAGTCTTCCGCTGTTTTATCTATGTTATTTACTTTGTTTACATATATACATATGTTCTTGTTCTGCCTTGATATATCATTATGCATGTTTACCTGATTCAAACGCCCCTCCAAAGTCAGAGTGCTTGCAAGAGTCACCCTGCGGAGGTGGGGTGTTACATGTATGGTTTCTACTGTATGATATGTATAGGAGTAATTATAATCTTTAAAACTTGTTGTCTGTAATTCTTAAATTACCTGTATGTTTTGAGCCATTATGTCAAGTGATTAAAATATGTGAACTCCTTCATATATATGTGTATTTGGCTAATTAGTTGGGATCTGTTTAGTTGCTTAACAATATCACACAACTTATGTGTAAAATATTTGATATTAGTACATATACTGTAGTAGATATGCAAATCAAAGGAATATTTAAAAGCAATGAATTTATGTGCGTAGCCTGCGTAATCTTTATGTTTTGCTTTAAATATTTGCCTGACTGAATAACTTTCTGAATGATGAGAAATAATTTGATATATGTGCACTACTTTTTGCATAAATGTTTACAAATTAAAAGTATTATGATAGGCTCAATATTAATAAATGGATCTTAAACTAATATGGGCCTGAACTTTTGATTTGATATTAGCTTGAGTTTATATGATAAAAGAAGTTAGTTTTAGAATGCAGTGTATAAGATATAAAGTAATTTTAGCTACCACAATATTGAAATGTTCAAAAGTGGAAAATAAATTTACTTGTGATATAAAATTTAAAAATATTTATATTCACAAATATTACATATGTATATTTGTAAAACACGTATATTTTGATATACGTAAATAACTCTAATATTGTTTCCACTACGAATTGTAAATTCCCTTTAAAGCAAATTTTATTATATTAAGTCATGGTGAAGTCTTCCAATAGTACACTCATCAGTGTCCAAAATGACTGGATGTAGGTAATGCCAAAGCATTGTGCATCCTTTTATTTTGGTTATATGCGACGGAGTAAAAGTGATACTTGAATTGTATTATTGGGTCTGACTTAACTGAGCTGCATAATAAGATTATGTCTTAGAGACAACAGCGTGAATTATTCTATATTTTGGGCAAATGAACAATACTAAACAAAATTTTCATCATGCGATCCAAGAGTTATATGTATGATATAATTGACATAAGATGTCTACCTAAAAGGTTGTGTTTTGGGGCGTAGCCAATGCTTGGTCAATGCATAACTAGATATGGATCTTGGAACACCATTATATATATACACTGATATGTGTATATAAACAGAGGGATGTTAATTTGAGCGGGAATGTATTTTAGTTTAAAATTATACATTTATATAAATACAAATTTTGATTGTCAAAATTTTGTATTTATATTAAATAAATATTACATAATCAGTTATTATTTATTATCTACTGTAGATATTAATTAACAAAATAACTCCGATAATTTAAATTAATCCTTGAGATGGATAAATCAAATTAAAACAAATTTCTTTACTAACATTAAAATTTGAGGATTGTCCTCAAACAAATTAATCGTAATTGTTATACAAACATGGAGGATCTAAAATGGAAGTTGAAGTATGACTTCAACCGAATAATATATAAATAATATAACAATTTACTTATATATTTCTAGTATTAGATACTAGATATAAATCGCATAAATCTTTTGATTTACAGAAATTGCAAAATAAGTATAATTCTGATAAAAGGACAAGTTGACTTTTGATTGGAAATGAAACAAATGTTGCTAGATTGTCCATAGGAAGTTGATTCTTGTTGTATGTACTGGCTTAATTAAATTAATAAAATTAATGTTATTATGAAATTCCATTTAAAATAAATGTTATTATAAATCTTGATTTGACAAGTTTAAATTTCATCTATAATAAAAGAACAATTGTTATTCATTTTATTTAAACAAAATATATTATGGAATTTTACAAATAGTTAATAAACTTTATAAATCGTTAACTATAATGTACTTGACATAAATAATGAATGGATTAAATTCAGTGATTTAAATCCAATAAACCTTTAGCATTACCTGTTTTCCCATATAAACAAGAGAGTATACCAAAACTCCATAATGATGGAATTTTGAGATCGTTTAATTTTGAATTACATGAGGAATACAAATCTTGTTCATTAGGTAAAATAACTGAATCACCTTTCACTTGACATAGTGAATAAGTGTTAAGTATTGGGTCTCGTACATAATGATGTACATGGAGCAACGAATACATAAGCTAGAGGCAGGTTTTATTACTTCATTATATTTACTTATGATAGTAGTAGATACAGATATGTGTATCTTATGAAACACATATCAGAATCCTTTGAAAATATCAAAGCATTCAAAGTGAAGTTAGAAATCAATTTTAATAGAAAATAAATACTTTTCAAACAGATTGAAACTAAATATTTAAGCCAACTATTTAATGACTATCCAAGAGAGTTTGAAATTGTTTAATGCACCATAATGGAATGGTGTGTATGAAAGGATAAATCGTACCTTACGCGATATACTACGATTAAGGATAAGTCATATAAATCTTAAAATAAATTAAATATAGAACAATTGCATTTAATCCTACAAAAACGAGTTTGAAGATGCCATATAAGATATGGACTAGGAAATATCCTAGTATGTCTAATGCGAAGATTTGGGATTCAAGGCATTTATTAAACATCCTTCCTCTGATAAGATCAGACCCAAATCAAATAACTATTTTATAGAATATCCAAAAGAAACGAATGGGTATTATTTCTATAAATTCTCTAAATAAAATGCTTATTGCTCGATTTAGTATCCTTTTAAAGGAGAGCCAGTCCTTTAAGATACCGATAGGAACAAAATAGAATTTGAAATGTCTCAAAAACCAAAAAATACTATTAAATCTTGTACAGACAAGAAATTGAGTAGGAGTGACAACACGTTTCCCGGTCCTATCGGACCTCTTGGTCAGTAATGTCGACCATCCTGGCCTTATGAGGCCAAATCCAAGGTCCCTCAATTCCAACTTCTATATAAGTAAATTTTCTTGGGCTCCATACCATGGAAACACTTCTAGCTAGAAAGAAATATATATTCTCCCTACGGTCCTTCATCCCATTTTTTGTTAGAGCTTGTGCCCTAGAGGCAACCCATTTGATGTGATTGATAACACTGTTGATGTTATTATTTTATTTGGAATAGAATATTCTATTATGTTATATATTTACTACATAATATAAATATTAACATAATAGAAGTCCTTAGAATAACAATATGGATCTATATAGTTCAAGTAAGTGACTTGAACTTGAGATTATATAATATGTTAAGTATTGTAATTCTTAAATGTCCCTAGTCAAGTTTTATTGTATAACAAGGATAACAATAAAATGTTGAGACTAGTATGTTGATTGACTGATGATCACATCTCATTGATCATTAATATACGTGATATTAATGTCAAAACATAAATACGTATTGGAGAATGTCTTATTAGGCTGACCCAATGTGAGAAAAACTACATAGAATATGATTAACAGTGTCATAAGTTATTCACACAGTGACAGTGATGTAATGATCCTTAGACCTGAAATCATTATAATTTTATTCGAGGATATTTGTGTTTTGATAACATCTAAAGTTGCTTGTAATAGAGTAAGATAACGATGATTATTGGATACATCTCGAATCGAATGAAAATTATGAATGATCTAGATGGAATTTATCCCTACTATATATTTGTAGTGATATCCATGGGCCTCTTGATTGAGTAAGATTGTGAAATGCATGGCCGTGCTCAAATATTAATTTGTTTTAAATAGTCTACTCATCGATCAAGATAAACAAATTAAATTATTAAGAAGGTGATACGTTCCATGTCTCGAGTTTAATCCTGGATATATTGGTTAAAAAAGGATTATATTACAATGGTCATGAAAGGTTGTATCGAATCGTTGATCTTATTGTAACTTGGGTAACAGCAACATATTGTTAGATGTCAATAATTGTTTATGGGTTTAAATATGATTTAAAAACCATTGCCAACGTTGAAGAAACCTATAGGGTCACATAAAAGGAACGTTACAAAGGTGAAATTAATTTTGAACAAATAAAATATCAATTTGTTGATATTTTATTTGGATTGGAATGGATATTCGGGTGGTTCCTAATTTTAAGGTTAACATTTGTATTTTAAAAGGGGATTTTTTTTCTTCCTTAAAAAAATGGCTTAAACCAAATAAAAAAAGGAGAGATCAAATCAAAAACAGAACCCACTCGAATTCCTTTTTCCCTAAGCCTAAAATTTTCATGGCTCACCGCATTCCTTAATTTCTTCTTCAATCTGATTGAGGAAAGAGACGTTCCATTGGACTCCTCTGGAGGCTCGACAAATGGAAGGCTCTCGATTCGATTCCTATTTTGAAGTTGATATCGTTCCTCTGGATCCAACGCATCAGGTATAAGATCTTAATCCCAAATTTATATAAGTTTTTGATTTATTTTCTTGCTAAGATCCTAATTTTAAGTTGTTAAATTTTCCTGGGCTCCATACCATAGCAACACTTCTAACTAGAAAGAAACGCATGTTCTCCCTACGGTCCTTTATCCCATTTTTGACTCATACCGGGGTGTGAAGCTCGCGAATTTACGCCGTACACAAAGCAATGCTATATAAGCCATTCTTTGATCGTCATACACAAAGCTCTGATTTTCAACAAATGCTTTGATCCATGCATCTCAGCATGCCACATCGTCTCATACCATACAACTGGTGTCCATCAATAAGTAACCTCTAAGCTCGTACATTTCAAAGAAGAGTGTTAAGCTAAGAGAATAAATTCTCCGCCACCAAGCAGATATATATTTAGCAGAGATCAACTGATACAACATAAAATATAATGTTAGACATACAATCTACTTGTAAGTCCCTTCTGGGTCTGAACGAACCTGGAGGCACCTTATTCCTCGTCCCATATGTCCAATACAGGAGAGAGGTCCTCGTATATCCGGTCGATATCCAAGTACATCTGGATAATCACCACTTATAACCTCTTCTTGGGTGTACTTTCAAAGCGAAACATCGGCAATAGCCCAAACAATGTGAAGATCTCCGGTCTTCAACCACCGTCTTCCTATCTTCGACTTTTAATCTCGTAATAGTTATTCAGAATGGATTAACCCCAATCTTTCTGAACAACTCACGCATCTTTAAAATTGTGTGATATATAAACATATCAACGATTTCATTCTAGTCCAGAATATTCTTTTAATTCAAATATTCATTACCTTGGGAATGTTCCCGTAATTTTTTCAAAGATTCATATCATTTAAACTTTTGTTTAATTCTTCCTTGGGAAATCATTTCACAAGATTTTAGAATATCTTTTCACGAAATCCTAACCTATCACAGTTATCATCTCATAACTCATTAGTTAATGATTATTCAGCTTTAGGATATAAATCATGTCTTTAACTGGGTTAAAGAACAAATGTTATTTAAAACATGGTTCACAATAAACCCAAAATCAACTTCCATTTAAATCCAATTTAATTTATTAAATTAGAACATTCCATTAAATGTTAAATAAAAACAGGGTTTAAGAATAGCGTTATTGAAGACGCCATTCACAACAAACCCCAAATCCAATTTGATATTAAATATAACGTTTTAAATGGAAATCATGTCAACTTACATTCAATATCAAATTCAAAAACCAACTGATATCGTATTGGAATCACAATATATGTATCTTCCAAATTCCTCGACGATACCGGTAGAATTTTGGTCCAGTATTGAAAATATAGGAAGATAATTTAAATTGAAATCCATTACAATTCATATGTTGGAAACCTCTGGTTGTATTAAAACCATTTGCAAATCCAATTTATTAATTTAAAATCGTTGGACTATTACTCTTCAGAGAATATCGTCTGATCATAGTCGAATATCCGATGTTCCATTCGGTTCTTCCCACCCCATGCCTAATGGAATAATTTCCAGTTTAATCTCACAGGTGCTACTAGACTGTACTCTCAGGAATCATCGCATATTCCTTTTGGTTCTTTATTCTAGTTGTTAACTAGTTCATTCAGATAAAAATATCTTTTATCCTTTCAAACATGGAATATTTCATCCAAAATCTTTCCAAATCATTTATTATGATTTTATATAATTTATTTATATTTTTAATAATTTTATTAAATCCCTTACAGTCGGTTTCCAATTTCGGCCACCGAACAACGTCCATGGCGACCTTTTCCAAAAAAGATTTCGACTTATTTTAAAATTAAATCGTTGGATAGTAAAAATCCTTATTTTATTTGAAAATACATTTCATTACGGTTTTAATGATTCCAATTCCAGGAGAATCCAACGGTTGGATCTTCCATTACAATTCGAAGTTTTAGGCTGACGTTCGTGAATTATCGTTGTATGACGTGTCCTATCCATACCCGAATCGATTTATAATTGAAAATAAATTGAAACGCCTTCCAAAATATTTTATAAATCATAAAAAATATATATTATTAACATTGGAAATCCCATTTTTGTCGTTTTTCTTCAAAATCGCAAATTTCACCCTTATGTCAATTTTAACATTGTCCAAATGAATAAAATAATATTATTTTTCTAAACTCGTTATTTTAAATTCAAAATTTCATGTCATTCGTAATAAAAATAAACACAAAATTTTCGAAAGAAAACTTCTTTTAAAACATTGGCTACATAGCCCAATCAAACTTCACTTTAAAAGGTTATTATTCATTTCAAATCATAAATTTCGACATGCCAAAATCGAATAAAAATTAATTCAAAATCATTTCGTTCAGTTATGAAAATTCATTCATATTTTTATATCTTCGCGTCCATCAAAAATCAGACGTCTAAATCAAACTTTCATTTTCATCGAATATTATATTATAACATTTTACGTTTTATTCCAAATAAGAATGAAATCACAACCAATATCCATATAAATAAATGTATATGGATTTCATACATCCAAAAACAGATGTAGACAACTATTAAGCATCCAATTAGCATCTAGTCATCCATCATTCTGCTCCAATTCACACACAAAGTGCGCTATACCATATAAGCCTTAAATTAACTATATAACATTTATACAGTTGTGTCAATTAACCTGATTGACAGTCTACACACAAGGGAGATGTTGATATGCTTTTTGGTCGAAGCTGTCACAAATCAAGAATATCATCAAAAACACAAAGCGATTCAATCGAAGTCGCGACATAATCGAAAAAGGATTGGAAATGGCGTATGTTCATAAAATCGTCGCCGATGGACTCGAAAAGGTTGACACAGTGAAACTGCGTGATCGATACTTATCCGATCAGCTCAAAATGGTTGAGCATGTCGGTCCGATCACATGGCAGAACTCGTCGCACAAAAATATATGGATTTAGTAAAGCAGTGTTGCACACTCAAAAACAGCTGACCGACACCCATCGATCATGAAAAATGGTTTGTGCGACTCACGACGTCAAAATGTTGTAAACAGGTAAAGCTGATTCGGCACGTCAAAAACAGCTGATCGACATGTTAAAATCATGAAAAATCACGTGTTTTATCTTGGTCGATCAATCTGGTAAATCTGGCATGCTCAGGCTTGACATGATGAAAAACATTCAAAAAACACGTTCGGTCACTCAAAAATCATGTGTGCAACCTTGTCTAATCACATAGAAAATATGGTCGATCACCACATTTGCATGCTGAAAAATCATTGATCGACACGGTGGATCACTCAAAAATCACGTGCGCATACCTGCCAGATTATTTTGGAAATTTGGCCGATCATCTGGCAAAAATGGCAAGGCTCTGAATTCGGCTTCTCAAAACGGCCTGAGCACTCAGGCCGATCACGTATTTTTGCATGCGCACATCGGTGATCTGAGGTGGATCGATGATGCAAGATTCTAGATTGGGCAAGGCTTAGAGGAGGATCCACCATTTTTTTATGTGATCCACCCAGTGTCGCATCAGCCTGATGCAATTTTTCTCCAGCGCGCGCTCACATATCTGATGCAATTTTTGGTAATGCGAGATTGATCTGGGAATGTGCCAAATCACTTGGCAAGCTCCAGATACCGGGAAGTTCAGCTAAAACCACAGTGTCCACATACGATTTTTTCACATTTTGGTAATGCGACCTGGTACATGGCCAGGATGCGTTTTTTTCACCTCGAACATGCGAGGTTGCAATTTTTTCTGATGCGACAAGGCATGTGATGTGATTTTTTGTGTCCAAACATAGTGTAATGCGATTTTTTGTATACGGGCTCTGTGATGCGATTTTCTGACAGTGGTTCACAAAATCTACCTACTCCTACCTAACTCACTCAACTATAACTACCCTGATCCTTGGCCTTCATATGGATCTTTTTCCCTTGGAATTTTGGACTTCTTGGAGTTCGCAAACATCATTAATGGCAGCTACCTTCTTCTCCTTGGCCATTGGACATGGCATGGACCATTAAAACGTTGCACAAGCATTTTCCGTCAATTTTTGGACATCTACAAGCTCAATTACACTGCTTTTGGACTAAATTGGAGATTTTTGGATTTCTTGAACACTGAAACTACATTTTGGATATAGATGACCAAGTCAACATATTTTTCACCCAACGAAGAAGAAGAAGGGCATTTTGGTCAAAGTTTAGAATTAATAAATATTTTGTGATTCTATTGTAACGCTTTGCACTCAAATATTATACGAACTTATACAACATTGTAATCAACAAATATAAGATGATTAATTACTATGAAGTGGACGTAAGCATTAATGCCAAACCACTATAAAAAGACGTGTCTTCCACGCATTACTTTACTTATTTTGGATATTACTGTGTTAACACTCACATTCGAGGGTTGGTATGTGTTGAATCCACGACAATTCCCCACATCAACACTTTGTCGCGGTAGGAAGGGGACACACAACTTTGACCTCTACTTCGAATTATAATCTCGGATTTACCTTCGGATTTCGACTTCAGTTTTGGTTTTCAACTTTGTTTTTGGTTCTCGACTTCAGTTTCTGTCTTTGACTACGACTTCGTCACTATTCTTTCACCATGGTTAAGCGCAAAAGGTTCGACGCTATCTCTGAGGCTCAGACTACTAGTAGCAAGGGAAGTCAAGAACATTCTACAACTGAGGAACTATCGGACTTGGTCACTCAAGAGGACCTAGTGGAATTGGATGGAGGTTCGATTGCTTGTCTGGATCGGCGAGCGGAGGTTATAAATACATTTCTTGCTCGGATTGAAGGTAGATTGCAAGGCTTTAGAAGGTCGACTGACCAAACAGACATCATGGGAACAATTGGTTATTGTCCACAGTTAATAACTCAGGACTTGGGAGCAACCTCGCAAACTCTACAATAGGATACACTAATCCTCAAATCGACACCACTCCCACTACACTCGGGGGAACCCCCATTTCCGATGGAAGCACAGTTCTACAAGTTTTGGATACTCAAGTTACAACTTCTAGTAAAGGCAAATTTTGGGACAATCGCCCGACATCTAAGAATAGACCTAAGTTCTCGTCCTACTCAGATATTACGCACACTTTGTAGGACATCTTTTTGGAAGTTCACCCATTGCTCACTTCAAAAAGCCTCCCGTTAGGGATCCCACGCAAAGAGAAATGAATTCAGGTCGGCATTGCGTATTTCACAATCTTAGTGGTCGTGATACAAATGATTGTCGACATCTTAGGGATATAATAGAACAACGTGTCAGGCGTGAAGAGCTAACACAGTTTGTTCGTACTCGGGCTGCGGCACCAGAATAGGCATAACCCCCTCAGAGGAATCAAGAAATGCCCAGGACTAGCAATCGACCCGACGACATCGTTATCAACTGAACTATTCACTGGCTCGGATGTCTTGAATGCAATTCCCCAAGGCATCAGTATCTTATGACTTGCAGACTTTGGCTTTCCAGTCTTTTGGTCTTCGAAATTAATGGCTCTCAAATAATGGGCTTCCCACTGTTGGCTTTCTTATTTTATGGCTTTCCAGCTTTTGGACTTCTCGAGCCCCATGGTATTGGATATTTTGGTTTTCTCACTTATGGATATTCGGGCTCTGCTCCTGTGGCTTTATCTCTTCTGGCTTTCATGGAATGTAAATGATTGAGTCGACCTACCCACGCACGGGAGCAGTTATAATCCCTAAGCATGCTCTTTGCTCGACAACACACCATATGGTTATTAATGAAATGGATTTTCTGACATTTCTTGGTCGTTTTACCAATGTAAGGCCGCCTAGAACCCATCTACAGCTCCTGGTCATCTTGCCTCGCCGAGATCGCCTTAAGAAAATTCTGGTTTTGGAACTGGGATGGCTAATCTAGCTTACCAATGTACGAGACCAAATACCCTTAAGCATGCTCTTTGTGAACGATGAACCATCCAGTCTCCTTCACAAACGAATTTAGAATAAAAAACGGCTAAGTCCGCATACCTATGCATGAGACCGAATGTCCTTTAACATTCTCTTTACGGATGACAAACCGTTAAGTCTTTTCTTTCGATTTTACTAAAAACCTCTAACCTTTACAACTTCAATAAAAATATTTCACGTAGGGAATGCCTATGGAGTATGAAACCTAATACCGGATTGCAAAACTTTAATTTTCTTTTAATTACATGCCTTGGTCGTCTTACCAATGTATGATCACCTTGACCACAATACATGCCTTGGTCGTCTTACCAATGTAAGATCGCCTTGAGCACACTACATGCCTTGGTCGTCTTACCAATGTAAGATCGCCTTGGACCAAAAATACATGCCTTGGTTGTCTTACCAATGTAAAATCACCTTGGACCAAATATACATGTCTTGGTCGTCTTACCAATGTAAGATCGCCTTGAACGCACTACATCCCTTGGTCTTCTTGCGTCGACAAGATCGCCTTTGAAAAATACGATGACGTGGAAGGCCTCGTCGGTGACACGGCAAGATCGTCCACTAATGGTTATGCGTATTTCTTTTCTTTACAGGTTATTGGACTCCTCCAGTCCCTCGGATATTCTGGCTATTCTGATTATCCCTAAATACGATTTGAATTGATCGTGGACTTCTTTCAATACGATCCGAAGTGACTGTGGTTTTTCAATTAATACAATCCGAAGTGATCATGGACTCCTATTAATATGATCAAAAGTGATTGTGGTTTTCTGAATAATACCATCCAAATCGATCGCCGGCCTTCGTCAAAGTTCAAGCTTTCCTGTTTTATGACTCATAAATAATACGATCCGAAGTGATCGCGGGTTTCTGGATTTCTCTTCTCCTCGCAAAACACATCTTCCTTCGACGAAAAAGGCATGTTTTGGAGGGAAAATATTGACACACTTTTTGGTCGAAGCTATCACACGTCAATAATATCGTCAGAAAACACAAAGAGATTCAATGAAAGTCGCAACATATTCGAAAAAGGATTGGAAATGACGTCTATTCGTAAAATCATCGTCAATGGACTCAAAAAAGCTGATATAGTGAAAATACGTGATCGACACTGTTCAATCAGCTCAAAATGGTTGAGCGCGTCGGTCCGATCACGTGGAAGAACTCATCGCGTAAAAATATATGGATTTGGTAAAAAGTAGTGTCGCACACTCAATAACAGCAGATCGACATGTGTCAATCACGAAAAATGACTTGCGCGACTCACGACGTTAAAATATGGTAAACTGGCAAAAGATGATTCGGCACATCAAAAACAGTTGATCGGTGCGTGAAAATCATGAAAAATTACGTGTTTTACCTTGGTCGATCAATTTGGTAAATCTGGCAAGCTCAAGCTTGGCACGATGAAAAACAGTCAAAAAATATGTCTGATCACTCAAAAAACGTGTGGGCAACCTTAGCTGATTACAAAGAAAATATGGCCAATCACCACATTTGGCACACCAAAAAGTCGTTGATCGACGTGGTGGTTCACTCAAAATTCACGTGCGCACCCCTGCTAGATCACTTTGTAAAGTTGGTCAATCATCTGGAAAAAATGGCAAGATTCTGAATTCGGCTTCTCAAAACGGCCTGAGCACTCAGCTCGATCACGTATTTCTGCATGTGCACATCGGTGATCTAAGGCGGATCGATGATGCAGGATTATGGATCGGGCAAGGCTCAGAGGCAGACCCGCTACTTTTTTTGATACGATCTGGCCAGCGTCGCATCAGCCTGACGCGATTTTTCTCTAGCGCACGCTAATGGATCTGATGCGAGCTTTGGTGATGTGAGATTCATTTGGCAACGTGCCAGATCACTTGGCAAGCTTCAGATACTGGGCAGATCGACTAAAACAACATTGTCCACATGCGATTTTTCTAGATTTTGGTGATGCGACCTAGTACATGGCCAGGATGCGATTTTTTCGCCCCGGGCATGCAGAACGCGATTTTTCTGATGCGACAAGGCCTTTGATGCGAATTTTTATGCCTGAACACGGTGTGATGCAATTTATTTTATATGGGCTCTTCTTGATGCGATTTTCTGATAGTGGGTCCCAAACTCTACCTAATCCTACCTAATTCACTCAACTATAAATACCATAATGCTTGGCATTCATATGGATCTTTTTCTCATGGAATTTTGGACTTCTTGGAGCTCTCAAACATCATTAATGGCAGCCATCTTCTTCTCCATGACCATTGGACATGGCATGGGCCAATAAAACATTGCATAAACGTTTCCCCCCAACTTTTGGACATCTACAAGCCTAATTACACTGCTTTTGGACTGAATTGGACATTTTTGGATTTTTTGTACATTGAAGCTACTTTTTGGACATAGTTGATCAAGTCAACATATTTTTCACCCAAAAAAGATAAAGAAGGGCCGGTCAAAGTTTAGAATTAACAAATATTTTATGATTCTATTGTAACACTTTGCACTCAAATACTGTCTAAACTTGTACAACGTTATAATTAACAAATATATGATGAATGATTACCATGAAGTGGACGTGGGCGTTAGTGCAGAACCACTATAAAAAAGTTGTGTCTTCCCCGCATTACTTTACTTATTTTGGATATTACTGTGTCCAGTAACACTTACATTCGAGGGTTGGCGTGTGTTGAATCCACGATGATTCCCCAAATCAACAGGAGACGTATAAATTAATTGTCTTCCCCATACCCGTGTTTGGTTTATATCACAATATATTGGCTTCTATACACGCTTGGGAGATGTGTAAAAATGTCATCCCAATGCTCATGTGAGGTTTACGTTGCTATCCATGTAGCTTACATACACACAAGGGAGACGTGAGAATTACTGTGAAACACCCCACCTCTGTTAGGGTCACTCTCAAAGGGAATGCCCTAATTTTGGTGGAGGTTTATAAGTATAAGTCACAGATATACAAGACAGATATAAGAACACATATTTGTAAACAGCGGAAAAACAACAACTCTTATTTCATAAAAAGCAAATACGTGCTACATCAACATCACCATAATTGTCTTACATCTTTTCCAAAAACATAACATAACACTTCCATAATCTGTCTTGATTACATTATTTAAAGAAGCATAAATAAAACATAGGTAAACTGCAAAAGCCCCATAGTGGTTGTCCAAAGCCATAGTTCAAAACGAAAAGGTCCAAGCAATACATTTCTCCTCTTCAAGCTGGATGTTAAGGCTGATCAAGCTGCTGTGTTCCCTCCCTGTGGACCTGGGGGGGGGGAACGGAAGAAAAGAAGACGAAAGAAAAGTAGAGTCAGACATAAAGCCTGAGTAAGTCTAGGACTATTCTGTCTATGAATAAAGAACTGGGTATGATAAGTATAAACAAGAAGTGGGAAAGCACTTCAAACTTGGTTAAGTTGTCTTGGGTCGAATATACTATCGTACCCCATGTTAATCTCTGAACCCATATAAACTAGTTCCCAACTGGCACCCCATAATCAGGGTGATGTGATCCATTCTATGATGATCGGCTCCTACTCGCATAGTTACATGTGTCTTACGGCCCCCGATGTTGTAGTTACCTATGCTGGTCCCATCATGGGGTGTATCAAGTCCCATGGTGGCGGCCCGACACAATCCTAGAATGCACAGGTATGCTACTGGTGTCCAGTGCCTTATTTTTCTGCGCCGGAGTGTGTGCACGCCCGCACCCCGTTAGAACCTACACTGCAACACCACCGCCGTCGATTTAACCTCTTACAATCAGCCCAGTAATCGTGCCCCACCCTTCCTAGTTTCAGGGTATCATGATACACCTTCTAGGGTTACTTCTGAAAAGGGTCCCCCGTTACTAGGTTTTCTATCTCTAGCCAACATGCTAAGTTGGTTAAGTATTTTCTAACCTAACCCCCACCAGTCCATTTAGTTTAGCATGTTACATTTTGATTAAGTCTTTAGTTCACTTAATCCTAACAATCCTGACTCAGCCTTAATTGTCTTATTAAAGCCTTGACCTCTCACATTAGACAGGTATTGTTGTGGCTGCCTGTTGCCGGTTGGTTTCGGGCAGTCTTACGCCACAACTCAGTCTAACCTCGGGTCCTTATTGGGCTCCATGTTTAACCTCCCACATTGGATAGGTATTGTTGTGACTACTGGACAGCCGGGCGGTTCCGGGCAGGTTTACATCACAACTCAATCCAACCTCGGGTTAAACACATCGTATGTTCTACATTTACATATTTTGTCTTTCTTCTTTATTTTCTTATATGTAAATATTTGCGGCCCATTATTAAGTTAATGGTGTAAAGGTTACACCAATCATGGGCCCAACCCATACTTGAATTTGGGCCCTTCTACTTTATATTTTCATTTATTAATAAATTTAACCCAACGTTATTTTCCCCCGTTTAACACGTTCGTTTATTATATATATGTTGGGCTTAGCCTTTTTAAGCCCAACTTAGCCATGAGAAAAAGGGGAGGCTTAAAGCGTGATTACATACACAAAAAGGGGAATGTGAACGCATGAACTTGCAATGTGACGTTGGAACTACAAAATAGAAACTGGTGTACTTGCATAGTAGTAACATATACTTTGGTCATAAAGCATAAGTGACATGAATCAAAGCATGTAAACTTGTAGTTGAGATAAGAATATCACTATTGACACATAGGCTTAACTATAACATAAACCTATATTTTTATTCAGGCATAATGTCAAACATAAGCAAATCATGTTCATAAGATTACTACATGTTTACGAAGGTGCTTATTTTGTTACTAACACAAAAGTATAGTTCAACTTAATCATGATTTTAAATCTATTCACATAACCATGGCATAAATATTTCTAACATGAAATCATGATTTTTACTTTAGTCATGCAAACTTGCAAAAGGGATTTTTGAATCTAGCCTAGCTATGTACCACATATGTCATCATATAATTCTTGTTAACAATATAGACTTAACATGGATTTCAATTTATGCAAAACATCAATCATAGCCTAGTCATATTCATAAGTTTGCAAATAGGTTTTCTAGTACAAAAGCATGGCTTAATACATAGATCATGGTGCCAAAATTTCAATATAGTTTCATATGAACTAATATAACCCAAATTTGTTCCAATTACGTACAAAATGATTTTTGTACAAAAATATACATTATGATGGCATAGTAGCAAAACCCCAAACTTGCATGAATTTCAATTAATCAACTACATACATGTAGTTTCAACATGAATTACATATTTTGAGAATATCCAAACGTATACTTGCATAAAACTACCGCAAACATGTAGTTTTTATAATGAATAACATACTTTGCGAATATCCAATCGCTATACAATATTCCAAATCGATTAGAATCATTGTAACGCACAAATATGAATTATTTATCACCACAATCAAGTATACAAACCAACACAGTTATTTGTTCATACCAAAATAATACTCTACTTACAATTGTGTGGCGAATTCTCCAATTTAGGAATTTGGAGATGCGATTTGATTTGATTAAGTTGCTTTATGCTTTAGAATTTTCCTCCTAATCCTCTCTCCAATTGGTGGCTACTCTTGGTCGTTCCTCAGCAACATAGTGGCCTTGTTCTTATTTTTGAATGAATAGATTAGGTTGAGTCTAGGGTCATTTTTATAGGGGTTATGAACTGATTAGGACCATCGATGTTGCTTGGATTGATCGTAGCCTTTCATTCGAAAGAGAGACCAATTATAGCCTGCCACCTAGCCCTAATGACAAAGCAGACTTCTGAAAATCGACCAACATAGAATAGGCCAGCCAGGTTGGGCTGGGTTAGACCTGGCTCTGGACCAGGTCGACAGCCCTATCGACAGCCCTGTCGACCTGGCTAGACCAGGTCGACAGCCCAGTCGACCTGGGTGCATTAGGCGGGAGTTTTCCCGCCCTGGCCAATTGGGCCCGATTGTAGAAATTAAACTTGTTTTTCTGTTCGAATTTTAAACTTAATTCAGAAACTTCCGAAGGCCATATCTTCTTCATACGGACTCCGTTTTTCGAAAACTCAGACTCTATTTCGCGTATTTTTCCGAGACGAACGCAATGGCGTATCCCGTTTCCCTTAGTTCTTTGATTTCAAATTAATTATACTTTAATTTGTTAATTTCACAGTTAGAGAATACACGGGGTGTTACATTCTCCCCCACTTAAAAAGGATTTCGTCCCCGAAATCTTCAAGTTTAGGAAAATGTATATCCTAACTTCCAATCATCCATCTACTCATCCATCAAACACGAGCATCCATTGCCCTTAAAAGACTTCTAATGCTTCATGATCATATGCGAAGTGTGTGTGTACATGTACTTATCTAATGCAAAATCAGGCGGTCTACTGATTCAGTTGACCTCCTTAATGCGAATTATGTAAGTGCCATGAATCCATTATGTATGCAAATTTTTCTATTCATGATTCTACATGAGTGCACAATCATTCAATACAAATGCAACATCCATATGACAACACATTAGAGTTCAACCATATACGAATGCAAACATATATGCATATGCAATATGAAGTGACTGAGCCGATCTAAAACCTAGATTGTGTGTGTATATGCAACCACGAGCAACCACTAGCAATCACTTGCAACCACTTGCAACCATCATCCATAACATGTTTCAATTACATGTTTCCATCCAAAGGGTTTCTACCTAAAAGATAAGGTCGAGGAAATATACCTAAAAAGATAGATAAAAGCGCAACTTAAGGAAAAGGAAAGATCAAGGATGTACCCTCGAACAGAAAAGGGTAGGCAGTGCGTATTCTAGCTTCAGTTTCCCAAGTCGTGTCTCCCTCGGCGTCGCTCCACTGAACTTTGACGAGCTTGACTTCACGGTTGCGTAGCTTCTTCACTTCCGTTCCTAATATGCGGGTTGGAACTTTTCTTATGGTTGCTTCGCGTTCCACTTCGGCCTCTTCGAGGATATTTGGCTCTACCACCTCAGCTGACTCATGTAGACATTTTCGGAGATGTGAAACGTGAAAAACGTTGTGGACTCCAGCCAACTTCTCGGGTAGCTCTAATCTATAGGCCATTTTCCCAATTTTCTCGATGATAGGGAATGGCCCTACGAACCTTGGTGCCAGTTTTCCTGTGGTTCCAAATCGAACAACGTTCCTTAGCGGTGATACCTTGAGAAAAACTCTGTCTCCAACCTCAAATTTAAGGTCGGTCCTTCTCTTGTCGGCATAGGACTTTTGTCTGTCTTGGGCCGTCTTCATCCTTCTTCGTATTAAGTCTACTTTCTCTGAAGTCTCTCGGATCATATCTGGTCCAAGTATGAGCTTATCAGTAGACTCCCACCAACAAGTGGGCGATCGGCACGGTCTTCCATATAAAGCTTCGAAGGGCGCCATTCCGATGGTTGCTTGATAGCTGTTGTTGTAGGCAAATTCCACCAAAGGAAGGTGGTCTTCCCATGTCCCTCCGAAGTCGAGGACGCATAGCCTTAAAAGGTCTTCCAAAACTCTGTTCACTCTCTCTGTTTGGCCGTCGGTTTGGGGATGATAGGCTGTGCTCAAGCATAACTGCGTTCCTACTGCTTCTTGCAGACTCCGCCAAAACTCACTGGTGAAGATGGGGTCTCGGTCACTAACGATGCTAGATGGTATTCCATGAAGTCGAACGATTTCCTTAAGGTAAAGAAATGCTAGGGATGAGGCAGTTCTTTTACTTTTGACAGGTAAAAAGTGGGCGCTCTTAGTAAGCCTATCCACTATTACCCAAATGCTAGTGTTGCCTCTCCTAGACCTAGGCAACCCATCGATGAAGTCCATTGAGATGCTATCCCACTTCCACTGCGGGACCTCCAGAGGATGTAGCAGTCCGCCAGGCTTTTTCTGTTCTGCCTTAACCTGTTGGCACACCATACACTTAGAAACGAATTCTGCCACGTCCTTTTTCATGCCGTTCCAGAAGAAAGTCCTTTTTATATCTTTGTACATTTTATCTCCGCCTGGATGTATCGTCATCTTGGAGTGATGTGCTTCCTCGAGAACCTTCTTTACTAAATCTTTTGTCTGTGGGACGCATAGTCTTCCGTCTCGCCTTAGCAAACCCTTATCGTCGATGGAGTATCTGTTGAGGTGACTTGAAGTCTCACCCCTAATTAGCCTATCAATTGTTTCCACAAGCTGAGGGTCTTCGCGTTGTGCTGTCCCTACTGAATCCACTAAAGTTGGGCGCACTTCGAGAGATGCTAGCAAGCCTGGTACGAAATCGGAGGAAGGCCTAAAGTCGAAGCTGGCTATAAACTCTAGGCTTTGTCTTTCAACAAACAACGGGCTTAGGTTCAATTTCTTTCGGCTCAACGCGTCTGCCACTACGTTGCCTTTGCCCGGAGTGTAGGAGATTTCGAAATCATACGAGGCAAGAAACTCCATCCATCTTTGTTGCCTCAAGTTAAGATCCTTCTGCGAGAAAAGATATTTCAACGATTTATGGTCAGTGTAAAGTTCGAACTTCTCACCTAGGAGATAGTGTCGCCAAGACTTGAGTGCAAAGACGATGGCGGCTAACTCAAGATCGTGGGTTGGGTAGTTCTTTTCGTGCACTTTCAACTGCCTCCCGCCATAAGCTACTACCCTTCCTTCTTGCATTAAGACGGCGCCTAGCCCTGTCCCACATGCATCCGTATAAACAGTGAACATCTTGCTCCCATCTGGCAGCGTCAAAACTGGGGCTGTTGTAAGAGCCCTTTTCAGTCGTTGGAAAGCAAACTCGCAAACCAAATCCCAATTGAACACTAGATTCTTCTTAGTCAATTTCGTGAGCGGAGCTGAGATTTTCGCAAAATCCCTTATAAACTTTCGATAGAAACCTGCTAGTCCTAGAAAGCTTCGGACCTCAGTTGCATTCCTTGGTGTCTTCCAATCCTGTACCGCCACTACCTTAGCAGGGTCCACTGCTAACCCTTGTTTGGATACTATGTGCCCAAGGAACCTCACCTCTTCTCTCCAAAAGTGGCATTTGGAGAATTTGGCTTTTAGTTGATGGACTCGCAAAGTTTCCATGATTGCCCTTAAGTGCTGAGCATGTTCCTCTTCACTTTTTGAGAAGATAAGGATATCATCTACGAAGACCACTACGAATTTGTTGAGGAAATCTCTGAATACCCTACTCATCAGGTCCACGAAGTAAGCAGGTGCATTTGTCAAGCCGAAAGGCATGACAAGCCATTCAAAGAAGCCGTCTGGGGTTCTGAATGCCGTTTTATCGATGCTATCTTCAGCCACCCTTAGCTGATGAAAACCGGTTGCTAAATCGAGCTGGGAGAAAACAGACGCTCCTACAAGCTGGTCAAATAAATCGTCAATTCTAGGGAGCGGGTGCCTATTCTTTTTCGTTAGCTTGTTGAGCTCCCTATAGTCAACACATAGACGGAGTGAACCATCCGCCTTTGTAGCGAACACCACTGGAGCGCCCCATTCTGAAATGCTCCTCCTAATGAACCCCTTTTCTAGAAGCTCTTTAATCTGTTTACTGAGCTCTTTCCTTTCCCGTGGAGTCATGTGTCTAACGGGTAACGCAACGGGCTTTGCATTATCTACAAGATAGATGCGGAAGTCTATTTCCCGCTTCGGAGGCAAGCCCTTCACCTCCTCAAAGACATCCGGATATTCCCGGACCACTTTAACTGATTGCAAATTTTCAACAGAGGCATCTAGCGATTCAAGGTAACTAAGCATAACCGCGTATGAGGGATTACAAGAAATTTCCAAAGTATTACCGAGCTGGGTTAGGAGCCTAACAACCCTTTTCTCACAATCAAGGATGGCCACATTACTGGATAGCCAATCCATACCCAAAATCAAACCATAACCCGAAAAGCCCAAAACAAAGGCACTACATTGAAATTCTACACTTAGAATAGAAATTTTCAATCCCAAACAGATCATAGACAAATGAGCTGGGCCCCCAACTGGGTTTGAAACAATTAAGGGGTCCTCTACCATACTAGTTTTTAGGTGCAGAGATTCTACTAAAGCAGACGAGATAAAGGAGTGTGATGCGCCAGAATCAAATAAAGTGCGAATGGGGTGATCATAAAGATAAACTACACTTTCTACAGAAGTATTTATACCTCGCTGTTGCAGAGGTGGCGCTTCTAGCACATGAACCTGTGCCCCTGGGGTGGATCCAGCCCTCTGCCCCTGTCCTCGTTTCTTTGGGCAGTCCTTAGCCCTGTGGCCTGTCTCACCGCAAGAAAAGCACCCACCATTCTCCTTGGCCTTCTTTTTCCGGCAGTCCTTAACTAAGTGCCCCACTTTGCCACAGAAATTGCACTTCCTCTTTTCTTTGTTGCCTTTCCCGCCCTTCTTAAAGTCTGTCTTCTTAGGCTGCAAACCCTCTTTCTTCCCTTGAGAGCTTTCTGCCTTTGTCTCCTTCTTGCCCTTATCCTCTTCATTCAGCAATGCCATTTGCACCAATCTTTCATACGTGGCTCCCATGGGTATATGGGTCATGGCCAAACTGTGTAATGGATCATTCAACCCTTTGACGAAACGGAGAGCCTTCTTGTGCGGGGTGTTGACTAGGTCAAGCCCAAACCTAGCCAGCTCATCGAACTGATTCACATACTCTCTGACTGTCTTGTCCCCTTGCTTAAGAAATAAGAATTTTTCCAACTGCAAACTTCTTTCCGCATCTGAGAGAAATTTAGTCTCAAACCTTGCCCTAAAGTCCTCCCATGTCTCCACTGGTCTTTCAGCATTAGTGACTTCCCACCAGTAGGAAGCCTTGCCCTTCAATAGCCACACTGCCAATTGTACTTTTTGTCTATCTTCTACCTCAAAGATGATGAATAGGTCCTCCGTTTCTTTCAGCCAATTTCTAGCTGACACGAAGGACTCAGTTCCATGGAAATCCTTTCCTCCCATAGCTTTAAAATCTTTACATATCTTACCAAAAGTGTTTCCCCGAGGAGGAGGTGGAAGAAAAGGTGTCGCTGCAGCTGGATGATTTCCGGCAGCTGGGGGAGGAGGAACGGTAGGACCTGGCTGAGTGGCTCTTGCTTCTAAGAACCGTCTAAACCAACCAGGTATTGGCACCCCTTCTGGCAAGTTAAGATCTTCGGACATGCTGAAACAAAAAGGATAGATTCAAAACGAAGGATAAGAGATAGTACCTATGGCTTTGGGGAGTGGACTTTGCCTTTTTAAAATAAAATAATATTTTTCTTCTAAAATTGCTTCTTTAAATTTCCTTTTTGAAAATAAATTTCAAAACTTTTTATCTTATCTGGTAAACCTATGCTCTGATACCAAGTGAAACACCCCACCTCTGTTAGGGTCACTCTCAAAGGGAATGCCCTAATTTTGGTGGAGGTTTATAAGTATAAGTCACAGATATACAAGACAGATATAAGAACACATATTTGTAAACAGCGGAAAAACAACAACTCTTATTTCATAAAAAGCAAATACGTGCTACATCAACATCACCATAATTGTCTTACATTTCCAAAAACATAACATAACACT
Source organism: Allium sativum (assembly GCA_030737875.1). Taxonomy (NCBI): domain Eukaryota; kingdom Viridiplantae; phylum Streptophyta; class Magnoliopsida; order Asparagales; family Amaryllidaceae; genus Allium; species Allium sativum. The sequence continues at coordinate 657,326,244 of CM060912.1, read as the reverse complement.
TCCATAATCTGTCTTGATTACATTATTTAAAGAAGCATAAATAAAACATAGGTAAACTGCAAAAGCCCCATAGTGGTTGTCCAAAGCCATAGTTCAAAACGAAAAGCTCCAAGCAATACATTTCTCCTCTTCAAGCTGGATGTTAAGGCTGATCAAACTGCTGTGTTCCCTCCCTGTGGACCTGGGGGGGGGGGGAACGGAAGAAAAGAAGACGAAAGAAAAGTAGAGTCAGACATAAAGCCTGAGTAAGTCTAGGACTATTCTGTCTATGAATAAAGAACTGGGTATGATAAGTATAAACAAGAAGTGGGAAAGCACTACAAACTTGGTTAAGTTGTCTTGGGTCGAATATACTATCGTACCCCATGTTAATCTCTGAACCCATATAAACTAGTTCCCAACTGGCACCCCATAATCAGGGTGATGTGATCCATTCTATGATGATCGGCTCCTACTCGCATAGTTACATGTGTCTTACGGCCCCCGATGTTGTAGTTACCTATGCTGGTCCCATCATGGGGTGTATCAAGTCCCATGGTGGCGGCCCGACACAATCCTAGAATGCACAGGTATGCTACTGGTGTCCAGTGCCTTATTTTTCTGCGCCGGAGTGTGTGCACGCCCGCACCCCATTAGAACCTACACTGCTACACCACCGCCGTCGATTTAACCTCTTACAATCAGCCCAGTAATCGTGCCCCACCCTGCCTAGTTTCAGGGTATCATGATACACCTTCTAGGGTTACTGCTGAAAAGGGTCCCCCGTTACTAGGTTTTCTATCTCTAGCCAACATGCTAAGTTGGTTAAGTGTTTTCTAACCTAACCCCCACCAGTCCATTTAGTTTAGCATGTTCCATTTTGATTAAGTCTTTAGTTCACTTAATCCTAACAATCCTGACTCAGCCTTAATTGTCTTATTAAAGCCTTGACCTCTCACATTAGACAGGTATTGTTGTGGCTGCCTGTTGCCGGTTGGTTCCGGGCAGTCTTACGCCACAACTCAGTCTAACCTCGGGTCCTTATTGGGCTCCATGTTTAACCTCCCACATTGGATAGGTATTGTTGTGACTACTGGACAGCCGGGCGGTTCCGGGCAGGTTTACATCACAACTCAATCCAACCTCGGGTTAAACACATCGTATGTTCTACATTTACATATTTTGTCTTTCTTCTTTATTTTCTTATATGTAAATATTTGCGGCCCATTATTAAGTTAGTGGTGTAAAGGTTACACCAATCATGGGCCCAACCCATACTTGAATTTGGGCCCTTCTACTTTATATTTTCATTTATTAATAAATTTAACCCAACGTTATTTTCCCCCGTTTAACACGTTCGTTTATTATATATATGTTGGGCTTAGCCTTTTTAAGCCCAACTTAGCCATGATAAAAAGGGGAGGCTTAAAGCGTGATTGCATACACAAAAAAGGGAATGTGAACGCATGAACTTGCAATGTGACGTTGGAACTACAAAATAGAAACTGGTGTACTTGCATAGTAGTAACATATACTTTGGTCATAAAGCATAAGTGACATGAATCAAAGCATGTAAACTTGTAGTTGAGATAAGAATATCACTATTGACACATAGGCTTAACTATAACATAAACCTATATTTTTATTCAGGCATAATGTCAAACATAAGCAAATCATGTTCATAAGATTACTACATGTTTACAAAGGTGCTTACTTTTGTTACTAACACAAAAGTATAGTTCAACTTAATCATGATTTTAAATCTATTCACATAACCATGGCATAAATATTTCTAACATGAAATCATGATTTTTTACTTTAGTCATGCAAACTTGCAAAAGGGATTTTTGAATCTAGCCTAGCTATGTACCACATATGTCATCATATAATTCTTGTTATCAATATAGACTTAACATGGATTTCAATTTATGCAAAACATCAATCATAGCCTAGTCATATTCATAAGTTTGCAAATAGGTTTTCTAGTACAAAAGCATGGCTTAATACATAGATCATGGTGCCAAAATTTCAACATAGTTTCATATGAACTAATATAACCCAAATTTGTTCCAATTACGTACAAAATGATTTTTGTACAAAAATATACATTATGATGGCATAGTAGCAAAACCCCAAACTTGCATGAATTTCAATTAATCAACTACATACATGTAGTTTCAACATGAATTACATATTTTGAGAATATCCAAACGTATACTTGCATAAAACTACCGCAAACATGTAGTTTTTATAATGAATAACATACTTTGCGAATATCCAATCGCTATACAATATTCCAAATCGATTAGAATCATAGTAACGCACAAATATGAATTATTTATCACCACAATCAAGTATACAAACCAACACAGTTATTTGTTCATACCAAAATAATACTCTACTTACAATTGTGTGGCGAATTCTCCAATTTAGGAATTTGGAGATGCGATTTGATTTGATTAAGTTGCTTTATGCTTTAGAATTTTCCTCCTAATCCTCTCTCCAATTGGTGGCTACTCTTGGTCGTTCCTCAGCAACATGGTGGCCTTGTTCTTATTTTTGAATGAATAGATTAGGTTGAGTGTAGGGTCATTTTTATAGGGGTTATGAACTGATTAGGACCATCGATGTTGCTTGGATTGATCGTAGCCTTTCATTCGAAAGAGAGACCAATTAGAGCCTGCCACCTAGCCCTAATGACAAAGCAGACTTCTGAAAATCGACCAACATAGAATAGGCCAGCCAGGTTGGGCTGGGTTCGACCTGGCTCTGGACCAGGTCGACAGCCCTGTCGACAGCCCTGTCGACAGCCCTGTCGACCTGGCTAGACCAGGTCGACAGCCCAGTCGACCTGGGTGCATTAGGCGGGAGTTTTCCCGCCCTGGCCAATTGGGCCCGATTGTGGAAATTAAACTTGTTTTTCTGTTCGAATTTTAAACTTAATTCAGAAACTTCCGAAGGCCATATCTTCTTCATACGGACTCCGTTTTTCGAAAACTCAGACTCTATTTCACGTATTTTTCCGAGACGAATGCAATGGCGTATCCCGTTTCCCTTAGTTCTTTGATTTCAAATTAATTATACTTTAATTTGTTAATTTCACAGTTAGAGAATACACGGGGTGTTACATACTGTCATCCCCAGACCCGAGTGGGGTTTGCTATTCAATCAGTTGTCTTATATACACACTAAGGAGATGTGTAAAAATATGATATCAATACCCGTGTGGAGGTTTACGTTGCATTCCATGTAGCTTACACATACACGAGAGGAACGTGTAGGCGTATGTCATATCAAGACCCACATGGGGTTTGCGTTATATTCATATACAATTGATAAATAATCATGAATAAATTACACATCCAAAACCATTTAAGGACCAACCGATTCATAAAATCAATCATAACTTGTTCATTTCAAGTTATTATTCAACTCATTCAATTTCAATTAATATGTAATAAAAATAATTTGTGCGACTTGTAAATGGATAATCAGCCCAATATCAACTACTATAAATATTTTAACAATGTATTTGACATGTTAATTATTCCAAAATCACATTCAAATCATAACGCAATCAATCTTTGGGTTTTCAAACAACTTGTGATGTGAGCTACCTTATACCATATAATAATGTGTGATAATTAACTAAATTAAATTCATTTTTCTCACATAAGCTACCATGAACACATAACCAATGTTTTAATTTACTAATTAGCTCGGTTTCACTTTTCTAATCATCTCTCAAATTCGTATTAACTTGATCGCTTAACAACTAATTATTTAACAGTGCATTTAAGATTAAACTGCAAAAATAAAATATTTAAAGTGAGAATCTCTCACAGTAACCATCATAAACATATTAACAATGTTTTAACTTATTAACTTACCCAATTTAAACTACTAAATTATTTCACAATTTATTCTTACTTCATTACTTATCTAACCAAATGATTTATGGTTTAACTAACATTCAACCTATGTTTAACTTGTCTAATTAACTAATTAAAGTTTATTAGCTCTCACCCCAACCATCTAACACCAAGAATCTTCAATGTAGGTCTCTACGGACTTGCCACTAGGAAAAGATGTCGCCTTTTCCACTCAAACTCGCCTACGAACACGCGAACACACTTGTATACACTTGCACTTAGGTATTAAGCAAGAAAGTTGAGATTTTTAGTGGTGTAAGGCTTGAAGTGGGCATTGAAGCTTACGGGTTGGACTGTTGGAGGAGGGAGGCTGACGTGGTAGGGCATGGGGCTGCTTCCTTGGCATGTGGGGTCCACAAGGAGGTAGGAGAAGGAGCTAACACTTGGTTTAATGTTTAAAGGAGATTAGGGTTTGCAAATTGAAAGGAAGCAAGGAATTTTGGGCAACTGAAGTGGAGTACCACGTCGGCCTGAGGTTGGGGAGGGTGGAGGACGTTGGCAGCAGTCAGATTCTGGCAGTGGCGTCCCTTAGTGCAGCAATGTGGGGAGGTAAGGGGAAGGAGAGGCCATTAAAGAGGTTTAAAGCTGTTAGGAAATGTGATTTGTAAATAAAAATGAAATTAAAACTTAATTGAATCAACTTAAGTCTTAACCATTCATGGAATGACCAATGAAAGAAGAAGATGACACATGGAATGGGGCGGGATGGGTTTTCAATTTTTTATTGGGTGGATGAATAATGTGAAGTGACGTAATTTAATGCACGTATTAATTACGCGCTGCAAACTTCGTTCTAGTCCTACTACTACACACTAACTCCAAAATTTCTGAAATTTGGAATCTTGCTACGTTATGGAATTACGCTTCCAATGAATCAAGTTTCATCGAATTTGGAGTCTATTTGAAAAATCACCTAATTTCTAGTTTAAATCGAATTTTGACTGAATTTTCAATATACTTTTATATATCGTTCTCTCACATATTGACTCCGAATGACTTGAAATTTTAAATCGTAACATATTTCGACATTTCGGATCCAATAATTGTGGTTTCATTAGATTACGAGACTATATTAAAATGGTCCTTTTATAGCCCGTTAAAATATCTTTAACATACCGATTTTCAAAATCTTAACTTTTTAATTGATTTGAAAATTTACTGACCCCGTATTAAGTAAAATAAAGCATTTTTTTAAAATTACTCTCAACTTTTATCCAATCCAAATTCAACATTTTTATTTCAAAATTCATTAAAATAAACTAAAATTCAAATTTTAAATTGACAAAAAATCTGGGTTGTTATAATTTAGTAACATGAAGTTGTCCCTTTTGAAACATATATGGTGACTGCTTTCCCTAATTATTATCTTGCTTACATACATATATATATATATATATATATATATATATTCAGTGGATATAGATAAATATTGGTTATTGCCTTATAGCAACCACTGTTAGGAAAACCCAATGGGAATAACTTTGAATGAGGAAAAGAGTGCAACTTGTAAAATCATAAATATCATATAAAAATAATATTCGTTAAAGATTTTGATACTTTAAGATCAATGTAACACCTCATTAAAACCTTCTAAGAAAATTCTGATGGGTAAAATCATACTGAAAGAAAAAGAGGTCAATTTCTTTTTTAAATATCTTACTTCATCAAAAGAAGTTTAACACTTCTAGATCATAGTAATGTCTCATTAAAACATTACCATGAAAAACCCAAAGGGAAAAATCCTAGTGAAAGAAAAAGAGTAAATATAGTATAACATATTTTAGTTGTTTATTGCACTAAAAGATGTTTGATACTTCTGTATCAAGATATTTCCCTGTTAAAACCTTACTAAAAAAAACCAGTGAGAAAAAATACTTGATAAGGGAAAAAGAGTACAATATAGAATGTCATATTTCAATAATTTACTACATCAAATGGAATTAGATACTTCTGGATCAATATAATGCCTCATTATAACATTATCAAGAACAACCCAATATGAAAAATCTTAGTGAAGGAAAAAGAGTCATTATGATATTCTTGTGTATTCTACTTCTATATAAAACATCTCATCGCTTTCATTTTTAGTGCTTCATATCAGGTTTTGTTATTGCAAATACAACTTTGGTGGATAATAAGAGTTTATTACAATAAGACTTAAAGCAGGATGTAATCTACTCATCATGAATTATATCAAGATTTTCATTACAATAATACTTAAAGAAGGTTGTAATGTGTACCCATTATTCTTTGTTTTCTAGCAAAGTTATTTATATTCTTTCGAAACTAAAGTATTTTCTTCATCTATTATGATTTAACAATATTTATACCTTTAGGGCATTTTAAGTGCTGAAACACTTTCACTATCTAAAATTATCATGCCTTCACCATTTAACATATTATTGATATTATATATTCTTTAATAATTTCACTATGCTTTTGCTACTTTATGTATTTTTATTATGTATTTTGGACTACAGGTCCACATTTCTCATTTAGATAAGATTTCATGCTGGCTAATCATGTTTTCCTCTAATACAAGATTTTTAATCTATTTAAAAATATAAACAATTTATTATTTATAAATTTATCATCGATGATTATTCCTTGTCACTTGTATATATATATATATATATATATATATATATGATTTATTGAGATCGTAAAATTTATCATGTTTTTGGTACCCAAATCACTTTTAGGATTATTTGCCAATCATGTCATGAGTCTCTTCCAAAATATCCTTAAGTCTTTTTTTCAAGAACATACCTATTTTATTTAGCATTTTTATCACACGTTCCTTAAATATATAGAACCGACTTCTCTAACACACTTCAGATGCGGTCTTCTTTTGATCTATCATTGAAACTTATACTGAAGCAAGTTGATTAAGGATATGATACATGATTCAATTTATTTATTATTTTTCAGTGTTATGCATGTTAATAAATATTTATTTTTGACAATCAAAATGAAATTGTTTACCATTTATCCTCCCATCAATGTTGACAAACATTGCCATGTTCTCGTTTTTGATATTATCGCATTGCTACTAGTAAATACATTATATATACATTTACATATACATACATACATACATACATACATACATATATACATATATACGTACATACATACATCAATTATATGAGGATAATCTTTTTATTAGTTGATAAGGTGCATTCATGTAATATTACATATCTCATTCATTGTTCTAGCAACTTGTGAAGAATTTTCTATTATTATTTAACACATACATGACTTTAGATCTTTCAACATTTATGTTGATTTATTTTTAAATTATTGAATTATATTTATGCATAATCTATAAAATGCTCATAGCTCATATCTTGTCAAATAATCTTCAAATTGTTATATATATATATATATACATACATATATATATATATATATATATATATGAGCATCCAAATATTTTATATATGTGTGTATGTATTATAAATTTGCATATTCTTTCTCATTTAAATTAGTGATTTTTTAACAAATTAATACAAGGATCTAAACTACTAAACAAAATATAAGAGAAGGAGAGGAAGAAAATTTTATTCACTATAGATTGATACACCCATTTTCATAACAAAAGCTCCAATATATATAACATTTGAAGCCTAACATATAACATATCCCAAGATGTGGGGCAAAAGTAAGAGTTCAAAAATCATGTTCACTCATATATATATTATAACAAGGAGATAATAGAATGGATAAATGTAATGATCTGCCTTTTCGAGTGGTTCAGGTCGACAATAAACCACACATGTTACTCTTAAATCGTTTGAAATAGCGGATTGTTATTCTTATGGGGCTGATAAAAATTAATCATATAATCAAAAACATAGAGTAATACAATATATTACAGCAGAATAAAATAATACAATAGTAGTTCTTGAAGCTACTAAATAAAAATACATCAGTGTTTCAAAACAAATACATCAAAAGTCTAAATACATATGATTTCTAATACACAAGGAAATAGAAGAACAAAAATATAAATAGATGAGTCTTCAACAAGTTTCCAGCTCCAAAAGGTGCAATCTCGAATACTATAATACTCGGTCTGACCCAAGAACCACTACAACAAAAACACCATATTAAAACTTTAATTTTATAACTGTGGGGAAAGCACAATTGTAATAAATGTTTTTTACAACAGTTAATTTCCTAAAGTTGTAATAAACATATTTTTACAAATTTTCATTTTTTTAGTTGCAATAGATGCCTGTTACAAACTTCATGTTCAAAATATATCTATATTTAATAACTAACTATATTAATAATAAACTTAGGAACCAATAATATTCATTGATTATTATTAAATAATTAATATTTAATAAGTAGTAATTTATTTTCAATAGTTAATGCTTTTAATAATTATTAATCTATTATAACTAAGTAGAAATAAGTAAAATTTAAATAATAACTATTATTAATAGTAATATTTAATTTAGTAGTAATTATTTCAGCAGTTTTAATAAATATAATTTTGGCAACTTGTTTGTCCAGCAGTTAACAATTGCTTACTTGTGCTTTTGACAGTTTTTTTTAAATTTAAATAAGTAATTAATAATAGTAACTATTAGTTACAAAAATTGTTTGAAAATAAATAATAACTAAACAAATAGAAAATTATATTCATCCATTGTGTATATTTATTATATATACATGGTATTACAAATTATATTTGAGAATTATATTTTAGATATTTGGAATACCCTATTTTGTTGTATATACATGGTATTACAAATGATTTACTTAAAAGTATATTTGTTATTTGGTTTTACACTTGTTTAACTTGAAAGAAGTGGGTTGCCATCTGTCCGTTTGGTTCTGAGATTGTTTAACTCATGTCTTCGTTGTTTTGATGCTCACCGCGTCTATCCTTTTATTTTCACCGTATGCCATTCATTTATACCGCCCCAATTCATTTGTTTTCCCAAATCATTTTTTGCTCAACTCTTTTTTTCTCTTCCTCTCGAAATAATCGCCATCCCCAAATCGATCTGCCTCTCTGCCGCTCCACCACCATCCACTGACACAACCATCAGCGCGTCGTCACCGTACTCAATGCCATCCGCTCTCTCCTCTTCTATCCCGCAAACCGGAAAAACCACTTTTCCAAAATCCCTAAATTGCTACATTTTTCTGTCATCTGAATGGAAGCCACTGCTTCACCTCCTGGTCGCCATCGTAAACCCTCTCCGCCTCGCCCTGTTTCTTTGAATCCCCGCGGTTAAGTTCAGAAGCCACCAACTCTGGCCATTCTAATCTAGCCCTCGCATCCTTCTTCTCAAACCAACTCGAAGCTGCCTTGGTTTCGCATCGATGACTCAGTCTTCCACGTCGCCACCAATGAGAGCACTGGTACCCGTTGCCTCCTGTGCCGCCTTCAACTATTTTAAGGTGAGTATTTTTTTACTCACGAGTAATCCTTGTTCAAGGAAATTGATTTCAATAATTATACTTGAAACGACCCGAACTTCCCCGGTAAGGAAAGCGTGGATTGAGTTGAGGACAACACACAAAAGAACGCGAACGGAAGAACATTTCATTGTTAATTACAACAATTCCATCAGAATACAAGAATATACAGAGTATAAAGGAATAAATATTACACAGAAAATATCAGAGATTACAATACATTACATAGCAGCGGAAAATAATACAATACACAACTAGAAGGAGATATACGGATACAAAGCTTTCCGGATATCGTTCCAGCTGTAAATCAGGATCCTGTGAATATAAATCTGCAAAACCAAAACTACTAGCTCCCCATGTCAAAATAAGGACACCCAGAGTTTAGGTTAAAACAATAAACTCCAGGTCAGTCATGGGACTGGTGTGAGAACTAAAACAGTTATTAATCTTTATTTTACAGTTAGGTAAATCAAGGGACCACGCCGTATAACACGGAACGGGTTTCCTCCCAAGAATACCAGTGCATATAACAAGACAGCGCAATGCTAAATACATAAAAATGAAGCTATTATAAGACCCAGGTCCTATCACACAATGCAACGCAAGCCGGGGGATAAGGTTTTACCTTATAATAGCAAAAGAATGCTTGATACGTGAAATTTCATGTTTTATTATTACTATAAGTGCATAGTGCCAAAACAATTTCAAATCATAAATATCAATCATAGACGGCATGGGTACCATATATCATGTCACCATACTAGTTTTACAATTAAAACCGCAAAGTCACGTATTTGGAAGCTGGATTTCCACCTGTGAACCGAGGCAAAAGATAGTCCTCACCGAATTCGAGACAATCTAGCCCATGTCTCAGGAACAGCCGCAACTGACCCATGGATCGTCAGGGTCGGTCCACACGGAGTGGATTATTATGCCTGAACAATGCGTCTCCCCGCCCTATGGGGCGTAAATGAGCCAACGAATGACTCCATCGGTCCCGGATCGACCGATATAACCAAGGCGCCTCGCAACAGCAACAACCACATAAGTCAAACTCGTTAGGGCGTGTAAAACCACTGACGCCACTTCTAGCTAGAAGGAAACGCATGCCCTCCCTGAGGTCCCCTCCCGTTTTTGGTTCACAACCGGGGTGTGAGGCTCGCGAATTCACGTTACACAATGCTATGCCACACAGGCGGTGCTTTGATCATCAACCACAAGACTTAGCTTTTCAACAGAAGCCTCGATCTATTGCCACTTAGGCATGCCACACAGGCAATTCACTCCATGCATTTGATATCCATCAATATATAACCCCTGAGCTCGTACATCTCAGAGAAGGGCGTTAAGCAAGAGAATAAATTCTCTGCCGCCAAACAGATATATATTTAATAGAAATCAATCACACAGAATAAAATCCAATGTCAGACACACAGTCCATTTACAAGTTCGTTCTGGGTCTGAACGAAACCGGAGGCACCTTGTACCTCGCATATCCATCGATCTCCAAGTACGTCTGGACAATCACTAACTGATTCCCTCCTCTTGGGTTTGCGGCCCAATCAAGATCATCAGTAATCACCCAAAGATGTGAAGACCTCCGGTCTTTAACCACCGTCTTCATCTTCGACACCACGTCGAATCAGTTATTCAGAATGGGATAAACCCGGTCTTTCTGAATAACTCGTGTATATATTATAAAAGTGTTACACAAACACAACATACGCCTCATTCCACTTCAGAAATTTTTTTATATTCAAATATTCTTATATTTTGGGAAAGGTTCCCATTAATTTTATCAAAGATAAATTAATTAAATTTATTCTCTAATCTTCTTTGAATATCAATTCAAACTAGTCGGGATTAGCGAACCACACCGAAGTAATTATTTATTTTATTTCCCAATCCCAACCTATTTATCCCATGAAGTAAAACTGGTAATACTTCATATCTAACACCACGGTGTTATCGGTAAATTAAATTACCATTTCACGTTCAAATCTAATTAAAGATTTAACTATCGCCTGGAGCAAAACTGGTGATACTCCATTCTCGATCTTTTCAATCTAATTAAAGATTCATAAAACTTCACTTAGTTTTAATCTTTAACTGGGTTAAAGAATCAGTGTCTTTTAAAACACGGTTCACGATAAACCAAAAATCACATTCCATTAATTATCGGGTTAAAGAACAAGTGTCATTTAAAACACTGTTCACGATAAACCAAAAAATCAATACCAATTCAATTCCAATTAAATATCATTTAATTGGTACACTTCATGAAATCTAAATAAAAAGATTTAATCTTTTTTCACAACTGGGCTTAAGAACAGTGTTAATGAAGACACCATTCACGACAAACCCAAATCACATTTGAAATTAAATACAAGGCTCTGAATAGAAAATATATCGGCTTATATTCAATATCAAATTCTACGACCAACAAATATCGTATTGGAAATAACGATATATTTATATATATATATATATATATTTATTTATATTTCAAATTTCCATAACAACATCTGTATAATCACGAAATCCAACATCGAACAATTCCGAAGATGATTTCGATTCAAATCCATTCCAATTCAATTATTGGAAATCCTGGTTATTTTCACAACCATTTCAAATTCACTTTATTTATTTCAAAAATTAATGAATTATAATTCTAGTTCAGAACAAGTTCATTTCAATAAAAATCTATTTTTATCTTTTCAAATATGGAGTTTTTCATCCCAATTCTTCACAAATCATTTCTTATGATTATACACAAATTATTACTATTTTTAATAATTTTATCAAGGCCCGTGCAGTCGATTTCCATCAACGGCCAACGAACTGCACTTATAGCGACCTTTTCCAAATTTGATTTGGACTTAATTCCAAATCCAACCTTTAGATTTCAAATCTCTAATGTTCGTTAGAAAGATCTTTTCGATATGAACCCAACGGTTCCGGTTTTAGGAGAATCCGACGGTCGGATCTCCCGCAATGTCCATTCGAAGTCAATGGTCGAAATTCAAGAAACGGCCACGGCGCGTTCTATTCAGGCCATTCTATATATAATATATATATATATATATTATATATTTCGTCGATTTCCTTTTTAAAATGTATTTTATAAATCGTTTTAAATTCATTTTCAAAACGATTTCAACTTCCTTTTCAAATTCAAATCAAAATTGAATTTTTCAATATAAATTCGTTTTAAATTCATTTCAAATCGATTTCAATTTCAATTTAATTCGAATTTCAATTCATTTCAATTTAATTCGAATTTCAATTCATTTCAATTTAATTCGAATTTCGAAATCACTTTCAATATTCATTGAAAAATGAATAAAGTCGATATAAATATCGTTCACGTCAAAATGGCGTCAATCTAATCAACACAGCTTCATATATTTCTATTTTCAAATATTCGATTTCAAATATTTCTTTTTCAAATATTTCTGTTCAAATATTTCTTTTTCAAATATTTCTATTCAAATATTTCCTTTTCAAAACTGGAATGAGGCCCAATCAATTACCATAGATTTTACTTCTATGGATTTACATACAACGCATGTATACATCAACAATGACAAATAATCAACCATCATCCAAAGTGCATTCTACACTGTATAAACATCAAATATAAATATTTAACGCTTATAACAGTCTGTCAATCAATCGATCGACATACAACTAATTATTGGGATTAGTGTATGTCATATATCATCCCAATACCCGTGTGGGGTTTCAAACAATCAAACACATATTTTATTTGTGCAGTTGGGCGATGTGTAAAATTTATCGTCCCAATCAATATCAGTCAAATGTGTGGATATAAACAAATCGTTCGATTTGTTTATATTAATTTATTTCATTTCATATACACATTAAAAATTCTATTTTTAACTATATAATATTTTCCACTATAAAATATTTTATTTCGTTTCACATCACATCACACAATCAACTACACATCAAAATCAAACAAACAAGCATACAAGCCGTCCATGGTCTGTGGACGACGGGTGTCGGGTGCTACTAAACACCGTCTGCATCCTAGTATATATTTTAACTAGGAAATTAAATTAAAGGTGAGAAGTTCTCACCAAGAGCTAAACCAAACGCCACGACTCTTCTTATGCAGAAATCATCGTCGTGCTCGCCTTTCATCAATTTCGTTGTCCGTGGCCACTACATATATAAAAATCACATTTTTACATTGCTATTCAATATATAAAAATTGAATTTTTACTTTGCTATTCAATATATAAAAATCGAATTTTTACTTTGCTATTCAATATATAAAAATCCAACTTTACTTCATTAAAAAATGACATCTTTTCTTCATTAAAAATGAAATCTTTACTTCATTAAAAATGAAATCTTTACTTCATTAAAAATGAAATCTTTTTACTAACTAAAAATGAAATTTTTACATTGTTGTTCATATATAAAAGATCAAATCTTTACATTGACAAAATCACTTCTTTTCTCCGTCGCTCCATATATAAAGATCACACCTTTATTATAAACAAAACCCATATTTTTCTCAATATCTTACACTAAAAAAACTGTTTTTTTTATAATTAAAAAACCTATTTACATAAAAGAAAAGAAAAATAGATGAACAAAGGACTCACAGGTTTTTTTTTCGATGGAAAGGGGGGTGGGACCTGTGTTGGTGGCCATCGGAGGAAAGATGGGCTGTCAGGCGGAGGAGATGGCGTGAGGGGTTGTCGGTGGCGGGGAAACTGGCCGGAGGGCTCGATTGGTTGGAGGGCGGTGGAATGGTTAGGGCGTGGGGCCAAACGAGGAGAAGGGGGAAGAAGGGAGCAGCAAAGGGGAGATGGAGGTCGGAATGGGGAGGGGGTGCGGTGGCCCTCGCCATCGCTGGCTGCGGCGAACGGGATCGGAGGGGGGCGATCTGAGAAGCGGCGGATTTTTTTTCTTTCTAATTTTTGTTTTGACTGAAACGATGTGGAGGGGAGGGGGTTAAGGAGGATTTTTTTATTATATTTTATTTTCAAAAATGTTGACTTTTCCTTCAACCACCAAACGAGACCCAAGGACTGTCGCCCATAGCGTAATACCCCCGTTCCGAACACAATGGGATATGTTTCGTAAGCTGATTCGACTGTTTCGATCAGTTTTCACCAAAATCAACATATAACTCTATATATTGAATTTGAACGTGTATTTCAATTTACTGGGGTTACATACTAACTCAAAAAATTCCAGAAAAATATTTTCTAGCTTCGTATTGACGATACGGTCCTAACAAAACTAATTTCGTCAAATTCTGAGACCGTCTGAAAAATGACCATTTTCCAGTCGATTAAAATCAACTAAAACTGGTCAAACGCGTTTTCCTTTGCCACGCTCACATATTGATTCGAAAGATTTTGAAATTTGAAACCTAGCAATAATTTGACATCGCGGATCCAACAAAAGTGGTTTCGTCGAAATCCGAGGTCGTTTGCAAAATGGCCATTTTTAAGGGCCGAAATTCCATAGCGACTATTCTGAAATTTCAACTGGACATATCTTTTGATTCCCGCTATGAAATTTCGATTTTTTGGATTCGTTGGAAAGATACTCACAATTAGATTCTATTATTTTTGGTTTCGCTAAAATCCGGTTTATTTTGAATCCTGTACATTCATTTGAACTTTGAAATCGAATTATCGAACTACCGCGCCATTTTCAATTCCTTTTATAATTATATATAAATATTTATATTCTAACGACGATCTATATAAAATATACGTTCGAATTCCATTCAAAATAAATTTCTCGTCGTTATTATTTAAAATAATTCATTTTAAATAATCATAATTCATCAAAATAAAAATTTTAAATTGGCTCGGATTTTCCGGTTTATTACAATACTGATGATATATATATATATATAATTAATGGCCGTGTTGATTTTTTTATGGTATTTGGGCTGTTTTATTTTGAAATCTTTTGTTCCTATTCACTATCTTATGCTACTAGGTATTTGGTTGTTGACCTGGCACTGGTGTGTTCTCCCAGTTGCATGCTGCACCTTTATTTGTAGTTTTAGGAATGTCCTATATTCATTTCCAAATTCCATGATTAGTACACTACCCTATGTCATTCGTTTTATGTCGTGATGATTGAGTGATGCAATCTGCTTGCTTTGTTGCTGCACCACCATTTATTTATGTGGCAAAAAAATATTTACTTGAGAGATCATTTGAATACTTCTAGGCAAATATCCATCCTTCATGTTTCTGGTCAGCCTCTGATTGTTATTTTTCTATGTCCGCACTCATTTCTGTCCACTCAGGAGAGCAGCTAAATCATCCCTTTTCATAGTTAGCCTCTTATGTTGTTTTGCTTGTCTGTATTTCTTGCATGTTCTACATGGCTCACTCCTGTTCTGAGAAATGGTCTTTGATGTGAATTGAGTAAATCACAGTATCCAACTGCATTTTATGATTAGAATCGTCGGCATTACCATTGTATTAGAATCTATTATTTGGTTACTTTGCCTATTTTGTTGTTGTGACAAGATTTTGAGTGTATCACAAGCTTGTGGTTTGGAATACAATTAGAAAAAGGTGTATAAGCCTTAGTTATTATAGATTGTAATAGGATGGCTAGAAAAGTAGTTGCACTCCTATTGTTAAGGTGCCATAACTCACAACATAGTCGGTGCCTTTACTTTGGTCTAATCGACGTTGATTTTTTTGTAATAATCCAGTGTGAATTGTTTTGCATGTTTTTTCACTTACAGATTGACTGTTTTACCATCTACTTTGGGGAGCTTGACTTCTCTTACCAAGCTTAATATATCATCTAACGAGCTTTCAAATTTGGCTGATGAGTTGGGATTGCTGAAGCATCTTCAGATTTTAAAGGCTAACAAAAACAGGTAATATATTGCAATGACTCAAATTTTTCCAACATTTTAGAAGTAATTCAGTTTGATTTTATGATTCTAAAATTCAGTTATTATTTATCTATTGTGAAAGAAATTTTGTTCTCTTATTTCATTTGTGGAGGGTCTAGCGTAATTGGGTACACTTTGTATTTTCCTGCAGTAGCAAAATCAAAATTTGAGTTTTGTAATTCCATATATGCCTATGCTAGATGCTAAGCTTTTTGTTCTTTATTACCCATGTTTGCAAAATAGGTTCTGGAAATATTCCTTTGTTTGGGTCAATATTTCTGTACTAAGTTTTTTGGTGCAGACTCATTTTTCAGTTTTTTGGGTCTATGTTCCTGTATTGTTCTAATTTTTTTTATTCCAAGCATCAATTTCTTATTCTATTTAACTTATTAAAATTACTTCTTTTTTTGCAGTCCCACCGTGGATCGCAAGGTTGGAAAGTTTGGATTGATGTGGTGGTGGATCCTGAAGCTTTCTTGTAGAAGCCAAATTCCGAAATGACTACCATTGGAGAAGCTGTTGGATCGACTGTGGCTTGGAATAAAAATTACGTTACCTTCAGCTAGAGCGCTTTCCTAGGGTATGCTTATGTATCTTTTGTGGACAAAATTTCTATCTTTCTTATGTATCTTTTGTGTTAGATCGATGTATGTATTTTGAAACGGTTATGTTTTTTGTGATGGATTTAGTTGGTGATGTACTATGTGTATATTAATCGAATATTATGTTAATCGAATATTATGTTAATTAATATATATGAATGATTCTGTATAGTTATATTTGTTGCATTGAAATATGAATCATATTATTATTAATAAATATGAGTTCTTTATATTAGTAAGGAGTATATAAGTTACAACAGCAAAATTTTTTTGTAATAAATCATTTTACAACGGTGTGAAAGAGTTGTAAAAAAATTTATTACAACGGTGAGTAAAAGTTGTTAAATACCCTTTTCACAATGGTGTTGCAACGGTATAGAAACCTTGTAAAAGATATAAGTATATTACTACTTCTTAATACACGACGGTAGCTCCACCATTGTAAAAACTTTTTACAACCTTTTTGCACGGTTGTAATAGGGTATATTTGTTGTAGTGAATAGAGTAAAACAAAACATTTGAGTCAGGACAAACATTCTTATGCAAGTAAATCGATCTCAAGTGGAATGTTCAAGGAACTGCATCAGTAACTTAAAGAATGTTTAAGATTCCCATCCTTTAGGAATCCGTCAAACCATATATCATATAATACAATAACCTATTAAAATAGTGTCTATAGGAAATATACTTTTGAAAATTTTGTAAGCAGGATTACGATTATTAGCCATACATTGATTGCAATATTGTAGTCCATACGGATACTGTAAAGTTTGGTGTAAACTAATGGCAATCAGAGGGCAACATGTACAGTATAAATCAAAATTGCAGGGAGTTCCATCAGGATAATATGACAAGGCACACGAGGCAATACCTAGTATAGAATTCTACCGGTTGCACTCCTAGATTGGGGGTAAAGCGTGCAACTACGCCCACCTTAAGACAAGACTTCCAAAATTGTGGATGTACATCATTCAAATCAAATAAAACCATGGGACTGAGATAATAAACAAAGAAATGTGTTCAATTGGGGCGGCCAAGCTTCTTGATCCCGGTATAGCTCATGTTTTAGTCATTTTAATTATGACCTGAAGGTTTAGGCTATCCATCATCATTCTCTTACTTCATTCAAGAAGCGATCGCCAAACCATCCCACTTCATTCTAAATTCTCCACCATATGCACAGTTGTTAAAGTAGGTTCGGTATTAACAAAGAGTATGTCAATATCTGACCCTAGTCTCTTTAACAACCAAATGCATATTTGGTCATTTATATTTAAAATAAATATCATATTTCAATATCATAAATCAATTAACTTCAAGTATTGATTTTGTTAATCATTTCTCAAATCAATTCAATATTTGATTCAGTTTCAACTTCAAATCTCATGTTTACTAAAATAGTTCATTTTCAAAATTCAAATTTCGATTTCTATGTCACAAATATCGTTATTACATGAAATCGTTATATTTAATAAAGTCAGAATTAATTCCTCGGATTAGAAATATACTTTTATTTTAAAAATAGTTAAACGTAATATAAAATTCAAATAGTTATGAAATAAGTACAATAATTAAATTTAGAAAATAGTTTGAGTTAAACAGTTATAATATATATAATAATTAAATTAAATTTAAAGAATTTTTTTCTTAAAATAGCTATAAAATATATTTTAGTTATGAAAATAAATAATCAAACCGACCGTTAGGGAGGTTTGCCTATTGTGGGAGCTAATCAAATTAAGTTTGAAGCCAAAAACAGGCGGACTGTTTCTCTCATATGATTTTTGCTTTCCGTGTTCCGCCTGTGAAATCTTTCCTTCCAAACCAAGTTTCCTCTCCGATCTTTCTCCTCTCAAATCGAGGTTTATACGAATTAAAACCCCGATAGATCTTTCTTCCCTACTTCTCAAATCCTTGTGTGGCTTGCTCCGATTTTTTGTAAGGCTCCTTTTTCTAATACAGCCATGGCTATGACCTTTCTCGATGAACTGGTGGATGGTAGTGCTGGTTTTTATGGTTTAGACGAATAGGAAGAAATAGGAAATAGGTTAAGGGTGAAAGCAAGGAGGTTAAGAGTAGTTGAAGGTGGTTTAAGGTGTCAAACAAAGGGGAGCTAGACGAGATACTCACCTGAAATGGTGATGGACTGAAATAAGAAAATGAACAAGATACAGGGGAAACAGAAAGAATAATTGAAGGAAGAAAGGTAAGTTGTATTAATTTCTCCACACCATCCACACACGTATTGCCAGCTATATATATAGGCTGGAACCGACGGTTGCTAAGTCTTAATCAACATAATTACATGAAATGCCAATACATTAAACATTTATTCACATATATAGTAGCAGGTTCGTCCCGTGAAATGTCCATGCATGCACCTTTCTTTAACCATCTCTTGTATTATCATCTTTATGTAGAGCATCATCTTTAATGGTCTTAAGAAGAACTGGGCCATAAAAATTCCCCACCCCTTCAAAACAACCTTGTCCTCAAGGTTGAGCCAATGCTTCTTTGACAATTTCATCATCTTCTCATCATTCATTACGAGTATACCCGGATCAAACATAAATATCTTCTTTTCACTAGCCTCTACGTTATTAATCCTAGTAGCAACTTTTCCGAGAAAAATAATTCTGCAATTGTTGTCCATTTTGTTGACAGATAAAGTAGGTTTGTGTGTTTTTCCCAAAGCTTGTTTGAGAACAAATTTAACATCAGAAAGCTCCTGGGCTATGTTTTCATCAATCGAAGTGTGTCCATCCAATTTGATAGTATCTGGGCTTCCTTTTGCCACTTTTGTTCCCTGAATCCTCATAGACAAACCCATATCTGTCTCATGTAAAGCAGGAGCATCATTTGTGTCATCTCCAGTAATAGCACCCACATGCCCATTTCGCTTCAAAGCTTGAACAAGTAAAAGCTTGTCGTTAAGAGAGGATGTCATGGAGATACGAGCATCGGTTGTGAGAGAAAATTTGTCAACTGTAGTTTCCATAGGCGTATCCTTATTTTCTGTTTCCTGTAGTTTGAATTCACCATCTTTTGCAATAGTTTTCTAAAGTATATTTTCATGAGATATATTATTATCAAATGTAGCATGTCCGTTCATTTCATCATCCAATTCTTTATCAATTCCTGGAAAAACAAGCTTGTCACTGGTTTCATCAATCTTGTCATGCTCTTGCCCACATTCATTAGTTGAAATGTCCTTTTCTCTGAATATTTTAGCATGCTTGATGCCACTTTCATCAAATTTATCATCTTCTTGAGAGTATGTAGGGGATGGCTGGGATGTAGCAACAATCTGCTTCTCAGTTTTTGGGGTTTCTTGGACATAAGATGAAACAGGCCTGACATTAGCATCACTTGATGTTGTCATGTTTTTCTTGGTTTGATTTCACGCTCTCTCAAACAATTTTGCTACAGCAACTGCCTGTTTAAGATTATTAGGTATAGAGTTGATAACATCATACCTTATCTCTTCTTTAAGCCCTCTATGAATCAATCCAATAAGAATTGTGGAGGGAGAGTGTCAAGAGTAGCTTGAAGTACTTCAAAATTAGAGAGGTAAGCCAGGGTTGTAGTTGTTGCTTTAGCTTAAGATTAGGATAAAGTGGGTTATTCGAACTGATATTGTGATGTTTAAGTGGTTCTGATGGTTGTAAAAGTTCATGTGAAGGAAGGCTATTTGTAGGTGGGTTATTTAGGATACCGGAGGTAGTTCTTGGGCTATTGTCGGATTTTCTTGAATTAGGGATAGCGTTAGATGTAGCTACAACATACGGATTTGGTGCAAAAACTGCTGATGCTTCATAGGTCTTCTTTATCTTTTCGGAACAAAACCGCATCATGATCTCCTCTCTGAATACCGGCCGGGCTTTATGATTAGGAATATTGTTAGCATACCAAATGTACCATTGTAGTGTCTCTTTCTTGAGATATAGAGAGCTTATATCCACCCAATATTTCTCTTCTATATAGTGCAGTCTGAAGAACCTTTCCACTTGTCTCAACCAATTAGACACTCTTTCTTCATTTGAAAAAATGGGAAAGTCAAGTTTTAGGGATGACGAGGGAGAACATTTTGAGTAGTTGTCTTGATAATAATGATAAGGATGTGGGTTTGGGTGATTCAAATCTTGGTATGGCATAGGAGGTTGTGCAAAAGGATGGAGATGCTGCTTCTTGATTTGTTGGACCTCTTGAACTATGGTGACGAGTATATTGCCTATCTTTTCAAAAGTTGTATCTAAATCTTGACTGGACTGCTCATATTCTTTGAAAGATTGCTACCTTGGATCTTTTGATAGATGAGGGTCAGAAATATTCTCATCTTGATGCTCTAATACTACTTGTAAGGCTCCTTTTTCTAATGCAACCATGGCTATGACCTTTCTCAATCAACTGGTGGATGGTAGTGCCGGTTTTTATAGTTTAAACGAATGGGAAGATATAGGAAATAGGTTAAGGGTGAAAGCAAGGAGGTTAAGAGTAGCTGAAGGTGGTTTAAGGTATCGAATAAAGGGGAGGTTGACGAGATACTCACCTGAAATGGTGATGGACTAAAATAAGAAAATGAACAAGATACAGGGGAAACAGAAAGAATAATTGAAGGTAGAAAGGTAAGTTGTATTAATTTCTCCACACCATCCATACACGTATTATACTCAAATGGTATAATATATTCAATTTGATCTTCAATTTGATTTACATGTTTCCAGTTTGGTTTTCTCACATCTGGTTTGTTTTGGTTTACATTTGGTTTGAATTTAAGGTTGTTTCATGAGAAGGGTTTCGTTTTCTGTTATCGATTTGTGTGTGGGTCTTGGGGTTAATTTTTGGGTCTAAACTCTTTTCCGTGGTAGTGATCCACCTCCATTAACTCACTTCACGGTAATAGCGCTGCTACGCTAGAGTTTAGGCATGTGTGGGTCTTTGTTTTGTTTTCCATGCTTATTCCCTGCTTCCTCTATTTCAAAATCGTACTACTATTAATATGATACTATTGGTGTTTTCGGCATTGTTTTGTGGATTTTATATTGTGTTTGTTTCCTTTGCACAACCATTGATAGTAACACCTTGCGATTATTTTTACAATGAAGGTGTGTCTATTATGTCAAGCATGGCGTATTTTGGAAGTGTTACCCTTCACAACTTCTTAGAGCAACTCCAGTGGGTTACACTAAATATTAAGCCCTTAATCGGAGGGCTTTGGCCAGTGGTCTAGCGCCTATTTTATAGGCGTTAGGATCCTGACGCCTATAAAATAAGCACTAGGATTCTGGCCTTATAACCCTCCACCCCGCCATTTTTCTTCATTTGTTTCCTCTTCAAGCTTTCTTTTTAATTTTGTTTTTAATAGAAAATTGAGTTGAAATGCCGCCACGCCCCACTAAAGTTGCAAGGAGAGTTGCTCAGAAGCCGTCAGATGAGCAAGCGGGTCCATTACACACACCTCTGGCTCTTGGAGTATCAGCTGATGAGCTTCTTGTCCTCCCCACTTTGATCATTTCCCTTGATCGAATCGTTAGAAAAGTGATAGTGCATTAAACAGAGATCTTTATCTTCGTCCCCGGTACACGGGACGGAAGAATGAAACGAAAGTAGTGGAGCAGAATGAGGGGTAAGATCTTCGACTGGTTGAGAATCGTAATTCCAACTATTTGTATTCATCGTTTCGTTGTTGAATTGAAATGGATATGACATTGTTTGCTGCTAGATTAAGAGTAGGGTGGATTTGAAGAAGTTTGTGTGTTTTACAATGAGCTACTCATACTGATATATATATATATATATACACATATTTATATATAAAAATAAAAAAATATGACCGTTTATGGCCGTTGTAACTTCCGTATGACCGTTTATAGCCGTTGCTAGTTCAAAAAAGTTACCATTTATAGCCGTAGGAATGGGTAGTAGGGTTCGAATTCGGGTATAGGAGCAGCACGTGTAAGAGGGGGATTCTGGTGCCTATTTTATAGGCGCCTGATCCTGGCGCCTATAAAATAGGCGCCAGGGGATGATTCAAGATCCTGAATCTTAGCCTTAATTTTAAGGCTTAACGTCACCATTGGGGAGGATCCCCTTAATTTTCCACCCATAATCCTAACGACTAGTGGTGCTCTTAATGTAACAATTCTTATTGTCTTTTTCTTCTTTAAAGCATGGTGTGACATATTTTGATATGACGTATCCTCTTGGATTCTTAGTTGATGTCAACTAGTTGATGTGATGTAATTTTCTATGTTAGGAGCAAGTTAAGTATTCAAATGTTATTTTGGAATGTGGAAGTTTGTTTGCTGAAACTTCAGGATATAGATTTTGCCTTATGTAATAATGATAATGTTGTTCTCTTCATGCGTGAAAAATATCAGAATGAGAAAAGTTTGTAGTAATTCATTTATTTTCATTATTTTTTGTTGGATTTGTCTTTGACAGGCTGATGTAATGTGTAGCTCCCTGCGTGGTGCTAAGTTGAATCGCCTGAGTTACCAATTTAGGCGTTTTGTCTAGCTCCTGGTTTATAAGCCAGAATAATTATTTTAGTGATCGATCCTCTCTAAAAACCTTCTATGTAGTAGATAGGCAATGTGCCTATCTCCTGTACCTTCACATATTTATTATATGTTATAATAAGAAAATGTTGCAGATCACTATAAAAACAGGTCGAGTTGCCCAAAAATAAAACTAATTTTTAAATCAATTAAATAGTTAAGTTTCATAAAAACCTTATATCGACTTAAATCTTTAAATTAAATTGAATCCCTTCGTTCAATTAATTTAAACAAATTAAATCTTAACATCAAAAATCAAATTTATAAATCAACTTTTAAACAACAAATTTTATCCAAAATAAATAAATTAAAACCGTTCATTAAATCAATTGAGTTTTCATAAATTCAAGTTTAAATATTTCAATCATTAATCTAAACTTAAAATATAATCTAAATTTCTAAATCAGTTTTTTATACCAAATAAAATCATAAATTTTGGAAAACAATTTTATTTGACAAATGGTGTCCATATATAATTTTCTATCTCTATCTTGTGGTAAGGTGATTCGGGTATGTATCATTCCAATCGTATGTTTTTATTTCTAGGTATATATCATTTTGATCCATAACCCAACTCAAAATTTTCGATTGTATATCATTTCAACCGATAATGACTATATTCACATTTTTAAGGTATCATTTCAGTAGTGTGCCAATTAATGGTGATAGGGTAACCTTCTCTTCTCAATGACTTCCTCCTAAATCGCCTCGAATTTCCTCACCCCTCAATTGATCCACTTGCTATCCTCTCTCTTCCTACTCCACTGTGCTTTCGCTTGCGTAGGTACCCGACCGAATTTCATTTATTTTGCTAGATCTAAACCCTAGCTCTAATTTCCCCATTTTTCTTTGATCCTCTCATCATCTGCTTATTTTTACTCATAACTATCTTCACTTCTTTTCCAAAGCGTGGCAGCCCTTCTTGGAAATCACTTGCTCATCGTCGTCACTACGGTTTTGATTTAGTTAATTTCATGTCGTGCTTCTATCGGCAATGCGCAATGTTAGGAGTCCAAGTGAGCCTGTGAAAAACATTGCTTTGTTAAGTTTTGTCTGACGGTTGTCTTACCCTTGTCAGGTTGTAGGGTGTCGGTATTGGATTTCATTGAGTCAACTGTGTCGATTGCGACGGGGAGTTCTGTCTTTCAACAGGAGGTGGTTTCGACTAGAAGTTTTGGCTCCAACTTGGAGTGTCTAAGGTGCATAACAACTTCTTGCTACTCGATTTGGTTCGCGACTCATCAGCCTTCAGCCTGGTACGTTGAGCAGTTTCTTTTAATTACCATGTAGATGTGTGCTCTGTCTCTAGCATGGTGGGTTTGTGTTAGTGTCTGCTGGGCATCTAGTCTGTTGATTTGTTCGTGTTGGTTCTTATTGTGTAGTTTGATCTTCAATGTGCTCTTAGATTTCGTATTGTTGGTTTTGATTAGCTCGTTGTATATTGTAGTTTGGGTAGAAGTGTATGCTGTGTGATTTTGGATTGTATGCCTTGGAAATTTTGAGGTTGGCATTTTGGCTAGGCTAGTATTGTTATGAGAAATGTTGTGGACATGTTTTGGTAGGGTTGTCGAGAACCGGCGTTCTGGATTTGTTTTGTTTCACCGTCTTCACTTATGGTAATACTGGTGAAGCTTTGTCTTTCGCCTTTGCAGTTTTTGGATGGTGAACACTTTTCCTCCCTTTTCTTGCTCTTTGTAATCTCTGGCTAATGTGATAGTTATTGCTGCTTTACAATAATTTGCCCCAATTGTCATATCCCAGTACATTTAATTTGTTGAATATAACAATATGATTTTTTGTTTGATGATAACATATATATATTATTCTCTAAATGTGGTTATAATTGTACTATTCTATACTTCTTCTCATATAGAAATAAATATTAATATTGAATAATAAATGTATTGCACATAATTTAAATATTCAAACTGTATTTGTTATTCAATAAAATATTTTATTTCAAATATACAAGGTAGTACAACTTTCAGAACTCTTTTCTGTACATATCACTGGTCACATTCCTATATATTGTTTCCTCACTACAGTTCACTTATTTCACCCAGTCATACATATATACTCTCTCATATACACACACACACACACATACACTAAGTCTACACGTGCTTTAGATCTTTTCCTACCTGTATACCTGTCGTAGAAACACACAAAGTAAAATGGAACAAAATTAGATTTAAATTCTAAAAAAAAATATTTTAAATTTTATTTGCCTCGGAATTTGTGGTGTGTTTCTCACCATTTTTCTAGACTTAGTGTGATATATATCTACATACATTTATTTGAGTCTAGACTGCTTGTAAATCATTGTAAATACCATAAGGTATACTGATTTTCTATTGCTCACAAACCAGCCTAAACTTAGTTATAGTGGTCTGCTGATCAAGACCAGCCTCGACACATATATGTGGTATGTTGATCTTGACCAGTCTCAACACAGCCATAATTGGTTTGCTAGATTAGAAATAATAAATATATGTATATGCATAGAGGGAAAATTTCAGGTGAACTGGGGCAATATGGTCAAATCCAACTCAACATGAAACATGTCACATATATATACATATGTACACAAGTGTACATATGCATATATGTACATAAGCAAGTATGGTATGCAACAATGTCAGGTGCAACAATATAACAGGAAAGTGAACAAGTATACAAGAATGCCACAGTGGCCTGACATGCAACAACAGATTCAATGTTAATAAAATTAGCAAGTGACATTGAATAGTACATAAGGTTCAAGTATGCACATGACAACAAGCCATAGAAGAGGCAAGCAACAACAAAGTGTGCAAGGACGTAATTTAGATTCAAGCAAATATGCAGCACAGTTATATGCATTAACTAGCTCAACCAACACAACTCAGATTCAAGGAAATAAGAGAAAAACCAAGTTGAACTAGCAAATGCAACAAGTACAAGCACAGTGGCATCACAATATACATGAACACATGCATATAGAGCAAATATAGTGCAACTGATGTGGCATGTTACAACAATTTGCAAGAGTGAAGCAACACAGTGGGAACATGTGATAAGCACACACAAGTGGTGGCAACAGATTCAGATGCACAAAAATGTACACAGCACAATATTGGT
Source organism: Allium sativum (assembly GCA_030737875.1). Lineage (NCBI taxonomy): Eukaryota > Viridiplantae > Streptophyta > Magnoliopsida > Asparagales > Amaryllidaceae > Allium > Allium sativum. The sequence continues at coordinate 657,299,696 of CM060912.1, read as the reverse complement.
GTTAACAAGTCACAAAGGACCAACACGAGTGACATTGAACAAGAAGCATGGTTTCAAGTCCGGTTAGCACAATAGAGTGCAAAACAGTGACACAAGCATTTCAGAATGTACAAAATAGACACAAACCCAAGTGCTACACATCGGTAGTGTAGTGACAAGAAAAATAGGTGCACCAGTTCACAAATGAGAAGTACAACAAAGACACAAGACATTGGTACACACAGTGATCAGCAGTTAGGCGTACATGATACATCCATGCAAAATAAATTTAAGGAAATTCGGTTGTGCAGTCATGAAGCAACAAGGCAGAGAGAAAAAATGAATATCAAGGCAAACACCAAGGTTGTGAAAACATATTACAAGGAGCTCAGATGGCTACAAAAGAAAAGTCAGTTTTTTCTTTTAACTTTGAATACAAATTTGCTGGTTCAAAATAGGAATGATCTCTATTTATATTCTTAGCAAATGTATAATAGGCAAGTGTTATTTTGATTTTTCAAAGTTGACAGAAATCATATTCGATTGAAATTAGAAAATTATTTCCCAAAATTCACAGTGAGTTAAACTCAGCTCAATTTATCAATGAATATCACACAAGAAATTATCAATATGACTAAAGGTGGTGTTTTTGGACAGGAATGGATTCATGTTTCAAAATTTTCCAGAAAATCACAAGAGCAGTATTTTTAGCAAGAAAATCATTTAAAGTTTCTAGAAATAAATTAGGGACTCACGGTAAGTCATAAATGAAATCAGTTGAGATTAGGGTTTTGAAAATCCTATAAATTCACCCATTCATCACCAGAAAACATCATCCAATCGAAGAATACAGCTCAAGTAATCAAACAAATAAAATCAAAGAGCTTACGATTTGTTCAATCGATAGAGTGTTTGCAATATCAGATCATAGGAAGACAAGCAGCGTATAACCAATCGAAGATCGCCCAGCAATTGATTGAAACAAGCCACGATTCAAATGAGAATCAAAAACCCTAATTTCGATCAGCATTGGTAAGAGAAAAAGAGGCAGTCGTGTATCACAAATGACAAAGCAATAGGGGCTTTTTTTCTCTTATTCTAATGTTTTTTATTTGGGTTTTGTTCTCTTGTTAGTTTTCTACTTTTTGAAAATTGTTCTAGTTGAGATGTGTAACTACAGGATTTTGTAGTTGAGAATATAACAACTTAGGATTTATGTTGTGTCAAGACTTTGAGTGTAGGATTAGATGTCGATATTTTGCGCGTAGGATTAGAGCAGTAGAAGGGTTTGCGAGTTTACAGAGTTTTGTAAGCAAGAAACTGTTTTAATAACTAGTAGAAATCTTGCGGATGCAGCAGTAGGCAAGATTTGCCAAAGCTAGGTAATTCTTTTGTGCGATTTATCTTTTTTTGCAGATTTTTTTCTATGTTAGCTTATATTTTGTTTTAATTGCAATAAACCCTATTCACCCCCCTTTAGGGTTAATTTAGATCCTACGGGTGATATTCGAGCCAGTGTTTAATTAACTCCAGAGTCATGAATTTAACAAATAATACTTTTCCTGAGGGACAATCCATAGCTAGGCCACCTATGTTCAATGGTAATGATTATGCTTACTGGAAAGCTGGGATCGATGAAGATTTATTTACTATCTGTTGATTACGATGTTTGGGATATTATTGAAATAGGATATAAAACTCCCACTGTGATCATTATTGTGACGATCCCAAAACCCCATGACACGGTGTTAAGGATAACCATTGGAATATAACAAATTAATCATCATTAGCAGATCACAGATAATAGCATAAACAGAAAATAGAATAATTTACACACATATGACAGCGGAATCATATAGATATCATCACATCAGAGAAGCACAGTACATGATACAACTTAGTGCATAATGATACATAATCACCTATTGAACAGGTTTTAGCAAAGACGCTACGGTCCCAACAAAACAAGTTTCGACGAATTCTGAGGTCGTTTGAAAAATGGCCATTTTCTGGTCGATCCAATTTAACAGAAATTGACCAAACACATTTTCTTTTGCCACACTCACATACTAGCTTCAAAAATTATGAAATTTGAAACCTAGCAATAGTTTGACATCCCGGACCCAACAAAAGTGGTTTCGTCGAATTCCGAGGTCGTATGCAAAATATCAATTTTCCAGGGCTATATATTCTATATAGCGACCTATCTGAAAATTCATTCGGCCATAACTTTTGATTCCCGTTATGAAACTTCGATTTTTCAGATTCGTTAGAAAGGTATTGACTAACAAATTTAAATATTTTTGGTTTCGCTAAAATCCGTTATATTTTCCACCCTGCACAGTCAGTCAAAGTTTGAATTCAAATTTTCAAACTGACTCACTATTTCTAATTCACTATTTTATTGAAATATTCTATTTCAAATGTTCAAATTCCTTTGAAATCACCAATTTAAAAATTTTTAATTGGCTCGTATTTTCCGGGTTATTACAATTATTGATGTTGAATTTCCTAAACCAAAGGATAGGTGGGATGCTGATGATAAGAAATTACTTTTGGTTAATGCTAAAGTAATGGTTGCTTAATTTGTGCCCTTGAAAAATCTAAATTTAATATCATTTCACATTGTATGACTGCACAAAAAATTTGGCGTACTTTGGAGGTCACATATGAAGGAATATCTCAAGTGGAAGAATCTCGACTTGCATTATTCAGAAATGAATATGTAAACTTCACGATGCAAAAGGATGAGAGTATAAAAGACATGTATGGTCAATTTTCAGTGTTGGTTTCCAATGCTAGAGATCTTGGAATAGTGTACACTGAAGTGGAACAAGTAAGGAAAGTTTTATGAGTTCTACCAATGAATTTTAAAGCTAAAGTCACGACAATTCAAGAATCAAAGTATTTGAAAAATTGAGCTTAGAAATGCTGATTGGAAATCCGATGACATATGAAATGGAGTTGAAGGCAAGAGAAGAACCAATAACTCAGATTCCAAAAAGAAGTCACTAGCCTTTACTAACACTGTTGACAACGATATAGAAGATCATATTAAGAAGCTTGCTATGGATGTCAGACATCTCAAGAAATGGACCAAATTCAAACCACGTAATAACAAGCCAAAAGCCAACAAATCAAGATATTCTGACAATTCAAATGTGAAATTAATCTTCTTCAAATGCAAGAAGCCCTGACATATCAAACCAAACTGCCCACTTCTTCAAATGACAAAGGAAATAAAAATAAGAAGAAAGCTTTTGCAATGACATAAGATAATGAGGAAGGAGAAGAAATTTCTGACTACAACAAAGAAGAGGCTAATCCATGTTTTATGGCACAGTCAGATTCCGAAAACAATGGAGAAGACTCTAGTTAGGTATACAGTTACAAAGATTTACTTTTGGTGTGTCATGATCTTACCAAAACTATTGATGCTATAGAATTAAAAGTGAAGAAATTAAAATATGCTAGATTAGAGTTGGTTAATGATAATGATAGGTTAGAAACTAAATTTGAAAAAGTTGCAAATATTCAAAACCTAGACCGTGAAAAGTGTAAGCTTTTGAATCTAGAGCTATCAAAACTCAAGTCAAACATAAAAGAATTAAAAAGGAAAATTTGAATTTGAAAGAGAATGATGGCAACCTTGTTACAACTTCACTCCAGTCACTAGCCCCGCCTTCAGCATCCCCCTCCTTGCGGTTAAGGTAATGACGCTTAAGTGTTCTGAAAATGTTGAAGAAGACAATCTCTAAAAGACTATTAAAAGTAAGAGTTTCATAAATAGATGCACCTCACTTGTGACTGTGAACACAACACTTAAAACAAAGTCCAAGATGTTGAGATTACTTTGAATAAGCTTTCAATAGGTGAAACATCTTTTAAAATGTTGTGAGAAAATCTATTGTTCGCTAATAATAGAAAAGGACTAGGTTTTGCAAAGCTACAGAATGACGTGAACGATAATGCTAAAGGTAGGAACATCTTTCTTAAGTGTGTGAAATGTGAAAAAAATGGACATAGTTTTGAAAATTGTAAGAATAGGAACAAGAACAGAAAATATATACAAGTTTGGGTTATTAAGAATTTAACACGTAATTATCATAACTATTGGAACACGAAATGCAAAACAAATCTGGGTTCCAAAAGGTTATTTTTGTTAGGGACTGCGGAATGGATTGTTCAGGAAAAGCAAACACTAGAGGGGGTGAATAGTGTTTATAAGAATTTAAACAAAACTAAAAACTAGAGAGAACTACGGGATTAATCAAACACCACAAACACAATCACAAACACAGATTCAAACAAAGAGGCAAAATAAATAGAAATAAAAATGCAGAAAAGGAAAGAACACACCGGATTTTATACTGGTTCAGATCACTCTACGTCCAGTCCCAAACAACGCTGGATTGTGCAGAGTTTTATTACAATTTCCAATAGTTAAATACAACCTCCTTGATTTCATGGCTCAACAAGGAGACACCGACTCCTATCCCTTGATTTCACGGCTCAACAAGGGCACACCGACTCCTATTCCTTGATTTCACGGCTACAAAGGATACATCGATTACTCTTTGATTTACAAACAGGGTTTATTCAACCCAAGCAATTACAAAATAGTCCTATAACTCTTCAATAGCACTTGATTTAGAGAGTAGAGAGCAGAGGACGTAGAAATAAGAAGTTTGATCAAAATAGAATTGAATTCGACAGAGTATAAGTGTAAGAATCATAAAAATGATTAAGAATAATGGTGGGATGAAAGAGGATGAAGTTGGAGAAGAAGATATGTTAAAAAAATCGGTTTTAACCTCTTTTTATAGAGTATGAAGGGTTGCAATGGTTCTGAAGTGTTTCTAATAGTGAAAAGACACTTCCCTTGAAAATTAGAAAAATAAATGTCATATGTCGACATGTTCTTTTTGCTATGTCGACATACCCATGTACATTTTTTATTTTCAAAGCATTTTTAAGTGTTTTGATACAAAACTAATTCTAGAAATTCTTGAGTAAACTTCTAGTGTTGTAATTAATATTATATGATAGAAAAACATATGAAAACATATTTTTAAACTATATAAATATATTTATAAATTATAAAGTTCTAAACTATATAGAGTATAAATATAAAGTATGTAAAAAAATTAAGTTTGAAAAAACAAGAAGAATAAAAATAGAAACAAAATAGAAAAACAAAATAGAGAGAATTGAGAATAAATAGAAAAACAAAATGGAGAGGATTGAGGATAGAATTGAAAATTAGAATTTGAACCTGGAGTGCTATTTAGAGTCTTACAAAATCTAGACTCTATAACTATATTAATCTTGAACTCTTGATTACCCATGAGTCTTGTAATTTCTTTGATCTTTGAATCTCTGTCATCTTTATAACTGTACGGTCTTCAGTAATATTTCCTGTATATAATTCCTGCACATACACACACACACACACACACACACACATATATATATATATATATATATTCTATACAAAAAGTGTTAGTATACATTTTATAATCAATGATAATTGAAACAAGGTTGTTGTCATTAAAACTCCAGTCTCCAACAATCCCCCTCTTTTTGATGATGACAACCTTAGTTTATAAAATATCATATCTGTATATACCTGTTGATGATGATCCTTCTAATACTCCCCTTGTCTGTAAGAATCCTATAAACTATTCCTATATTTTATAATTTATCCCCCTTTGGCATTATCAAAAAGAAATCCTAAAACTACTCCTCCTAAATCCTATAACTATCCAAATAATTCCTATATTAAAGTAAAGTATTCCACCGGAGTCCTAAATCTATAATCATAAAATACTCCCCCTAAAGATATGACTATACCAGTATAATAGAAGAATAATAAACAAGGCAATTCAAACAATTAATCCAAAACAAGCAATTCAAGCAATCTATTAAAGAAACTAATTCAAGCAATCAATGTAAGCAATCAACCAAATCAATCAAATTAAATAATATATGTTAATAAACACTTCTTGAACCTTTAATTAAACCAAGAAACTATAAAACTGCCCTTTAATCTAATACAAGACTAAACCTCCAATTGTTAGGGGTCATCACAAACCAGTGGCCTAGCCTATACTCTAGTTCCCTTAAAACTAAAATATGACCTTAATCTAGACTTAGAAATAACTCTGATAAGATACCCTTAAAATTATGACATAAGTAAAGTAATTATATCCAATCAATGAATCAATTTAAGTTTGTTTCACAAAACATCAACTCAAACATGAAACTAAACATTTCTTGTAACTTCTAACTATCCTAAAACCTATAAAGCTCCTATCAACTATAAATTCATAAGTATATTTCTAACAAACTTATCAACCACTAATGAAATTTAACCATGTCAAGTAAGTAAATCAAGTTATTCAAGTCAAACAAACAAACCAAATAAGTCAATCAATTCAATCACATTAATTAAGACAAAGTAAATATGTTATGTATTTAATTAATAATTCTATATTTCTAATAAAAACTTTTCATACTATATACCTGTTATGTGTGGAGTTAAAGTTAACATATAATGCAGTGTACTAAGTACGTTGATTATAATGTAGTATGAAATGTATGTCGTATGCAAAACAATATGAAATGCAACTTACGTTGTGAATAATCTTGATTTGAAATGCAATTGTAATTTATAATGATGATATGAAATAAGATATATAATTATAGTATGCATATTGATTTGGTGATAATATCTATTTAGGTAAAATATATTCAAAGTACTATCTAACTATTATGAACTATTTGAATCAAACAAAGATAATGTTAATTTCTAGACTTATATTAATTATATTAATGAATTTGATCAAAAGAATAATAAAGATAAGAGTTTAATTAAAAATAATATTCATGATAAGTAGTAAAATATTCAGAAAAATCATGAAGTTAAATAATATTAGTAGGGTAAATATTGTAAAAATTGGAGATCTTTCTAAAGAGAATATAAAATTTGTACAATATAAAGTAAGCTATATAAACATATATTCATAAGCATATATATAAAGCTAATTTAAACAGAACTTAAAATTTAATTTATGAGATATACATCTAAATCAATTTTAAATTTAAGATTTAGAAATCAAAACATAGTTATTTGCTAAAAAAACCATTTATACTTTAGAAGGAAACATTATAAAGTAATCTATAAAACTTCTTATATATAAACTACATAAAAAATCATGTATATATATATATATATATTTCTTTATATTAAGTCAAATATACAAGCTTTATAAATCTTACTAGGAAGACAAAATAAGTATTAAGTTACTAATAGTATTTGTGATAATGTAAACCAACATTGTTATGAAATCATAAGAATAATATATATGTATGTTTAAACTTCATAAAAGATGAATAAATTTATATTTTATAACAATATCAAAAAGTTATATTAACTATGTATATCATATTAACATGTTTATTAAATTATATCTTTTAATATATATTTTTTGAAACGTGATATAAGAAAATATATATATACAGATAAATTTAATAACTAGAATTTTAACTGGCATTTTCTAATTAAAAAAGATGGAGGGAAGTTTGAAAGTTTAAATCTTTGAGATAAGAATATGAAGTTCATTCTATAGGCTGATATGTTAACATATAGATATATGTATGTTGACATATATGTATTATTTCAAAGAGAATATGGTTTTGTGACTTCGGTTTTAAAATATCAATTTATATTTCAAGTTTAACTATTTCCTGAAATATTAATCTTAACAAACATCAAAATTTTATTCTATTACTATATTAATTTATTATAATTATTTTTGAATTTCAAATTTAAATTTTAACTTTCAAAATTGAATTTTAATGTTTAAATTTCAAATTTAAAACAAAGCAAAGCAAACAAAACATCCATTCAACCAAAATTTTAAAAATTAATTAAGGCATACCCGATTTTTATATCCATTTCTTCGATATTCTCTGAATTCTGAATTGATCTTCTGGAATTTGATGATGAGATCTGCTCTATTGCGACGGGTTCGTTTTTCTGATGAGGATAGTGTATTCATTTGCTGAATTTGAACAACGTATGAGAAAGATATTGAAGATTTAGTAGTTCAACCAACATGGCGTAAAAATTTTGAATTTGAATGAAAAGACACTTTAGCCATTATACATAGGCCCAAAAGTCATGTCTCTTCACATTCTCTTCTCTTCTTCCTCTCGTTTTTCACTTTCAATCAAACTTTCAGGAGGCATAACTTCTTCGTTTCTTAACGGAATTGGACGAAATCAACGGCAAATCGAAGAGGAATTCGAGGAATACGATCTAGTAGCAGTTTGGGGATGAATTTGTATAGTGATAGGCGCAACAAGTCGAAATAATAAGAGGTATGCATGAAATCCTGTAACGGTTTTTTAGTTTTGAATCGCCAACTTCAAACTGCCATATTTCACTCAATTTTGATCGGAATTTGACGATCTACCCATCAAATCGACCGCGAGAACAAAAACTACAATATGGAAAAGGATTTGAGACAAAATAGTCTAACTTGTGGATGAAATTTGAAAATAACCGTCAATAGTTTGGTTTCCTTCTCTCTTTATTCACCAAAACTTCATTTGATCATTACTTGATCAGTTCTTGACGGATTTACATGAAACAAGCGGCATTGCGAAGCAAATGAAGAGAAGTACAGTATGAAATAAGTAGTAGACGAAAATCCAAAGTTATAAAGTGATCTTCTACCTATTTCTTTGCTGATTTATATTATATAGATATATATCCATTTCTTCTTAATGTCTCTTCACCAACTGTCGTTACTCTTCTCCTCTTTTTAATTTCTTTTTATAAGTTGAATTTTCAATAGCCACCATTTTGGAATTTGAATTTCCAACAGCGACGTCACCCATATTTTCAGAATTTGAATATCCAATAGCCATATAACACATCTTTTCCTGTAAAACAACCAACTTTTCAAATAATCAAACAACTTTTCAAATAAATTCAAATTTCTTTTCAAATATTCAATGACTTTTCAAAATAACTAACCACAATAATAGCATGAAGGTTTTGTAACATATCCATAGATCGAAAATTTCAAAATTTAAAACATTTCAAATTTCAAAAAATCAAATCATAGTGACTTTATTTTTCGATAAAATTGAATGCATACTCATCTAATACTTGATGCAATACATGAATTAAATCTAGTATTCAAAATATGCCATTTAACATTTTCAAAAATCAGATTGTGAACTTTTTGAAAAACCTTGCTCTGATACCAATTGTTTGGGACTGCGGAATGGATCGTTCAGGCAAAACAAACACTAGAGGGGGTGAATAGTGTTTGAAAGAATTTAAACAAAACTAAAAACTAGAGAGAAGTACAGGATGAATCAAACAAAAAAAACACAATCACAGACACAGATTCCGAGAAAGAAGCAAAATAAACAGAAATAAAAATGCAGAAAAGGAAAACACACCAGATCTAATACTGGTTAGGATCACTCCTACGTCCAGTCCCGCACAACGTCGGATTGTGCAAAGTTTTGTTTTTATTTCCAATAGTAAAATACAACCTCCTTGATTTCACGGCTCAACAAGGAGACACCGACTCTTATCCCTTGATTTCATGGCTCAACAAGGGCACACCAACTCCTATTCCTTGATTTCATGGCTACAAGGATACACCGATTACTCTTTGACTTAAAAACAAGGTTTATTCAACCCAAGCAATTACAAAACAGTCCTATAACTCTTCAATAACACTTGATTCAGAGAGTAGAGAGTGCAAAAAGAAGAAGTATGATCAAAATAGAATTAAATTCGACAGAGTATAAGTGTAAGAATCATAAAAATGATTTAGAATAATGGTGGGATGAAAGAGGACGAAGTGGGAGAAGAAGATATGTTAAAAAATTCGGTTTTAACCTCTTTTTATAGAGTACGAAGGGTTGCAACGGTTCTGAAGCGTTTCAAACAGTGAAAAGACACTTCCCTTCAAAATTAGAAAAAATAGTCGTTATATATCGACATGTTCTTTTTGGTATGTCGACATACCCATGTACATTTTTGATTTTCAAAAGCATTTTCAAGTGTTTTGATATAAAACTAATTCTGGAAATTCTTGAGTAAAATTCTAGTGTTTTAAATTAATATTATATAATAGAAAAACATATGAAAACATATTTTTAAACTATATAAATATATTTATAAAATTATAAGGTTTAAAACTATATAAAGTATAAATATGAAGTATATAAAAAATTTATGTTTGAAAAAACAAGAAGAATAAAAATAGAAAAAAATAGAAAAACAAAATAGAGAGAATTGAGAATAAATAGAAAAACAAAATGGAGAGGATTGAGGATAGAATTGAAAATTAGAATTTGGATTTGAACTTGGAGTGCTATTTAGAGTCTTACAAAATCTAGACTCTATAACTATATTAATCTTGAAATCTTGAAATCTTGATTACTCATGAGTCTTGTAATTTCTCTGATCTTTGAATCTCTATCATCTTTATAACTGTACAGTCTTCAGTAATACTTCCTATATATAATTCCTGCACACATACACATATATATTCTATACAAAAGTGTTAGTATATATTTTATATATAATCAATGATAATTAAAATAAGGTTGTTGTCATCAAAACTCCATTTTCCAACAATTTTATCCATAATGCTTCAGTCACTGATACTCTTAGACCTAAGAGCTTCTATAGGTCATTCTCTTCTTTTCTTGTATAGGTATGTTGGTGGGATAAGAAGCAACAGAAACGGTATTATGGAATCAGGTTGCTATAAACATATAATAGGTGACAAGTCAATGTTCCTTAGGCTAGAAAAATATAAAGATGGGAGTGTGACACTGGATTACAATAGCAAGTGTAGGATTGTTGGTAAAGGTAAAGTAGGTAACAATACTTTTACTTTAACTGATGTTTTATACATTGACAATTTACATCACAATCTCATTTCTATAAGCCAACTGTGTGACAAAGGTATGAATGTGGTTTTTGATAGTGAGTTTTGCAAAATCATTGAAACATCCAGTGGTAACACTGTTTTCATAGGCAAAAGAAAAGGAAATGTTTGCACACTTTCATTTGAAGATCTAACTCTTTTAGATGTTTGGTAGCCATTGAAAAGGAGGTAGTTTTGTGACATAGGAGACTAGCACATGCTTTTATGGGTCTCTTGGAAAAACTTTAAACAAAAGAACTTGTTAGAGGTCTACCACATCAGAAATTTAAAAATAATAAAGTGTGTAAAGCATGTTCCATGGGCAAATTTAGTCATTCATCATTTCGCCTTAAAAATATTGTTAGCACTTCTCGGGCTCTTGAATTAATCCACATGGACTTGTTTGGACCAAACGATATTGCGAGCTTAAATGGAAAACTTTATTGTTATGTATTGGTTAATGATTATTCTAAATTCACAAGGGTTTATTTTCTAGTCAAAAAGTCTGAAACTTTTGATTATTTTTCAAAGTTTTCATAACTTGTTCAAAATGAAATAGGTGTTTCAATAAAAACTTTGAGAAGTGACCATGGAGGTGAATTTGAAAATTTAGACTTTGAAAGGTTTTGTGAAGAAAATGGTTTTAATCATGAATTTCTACCCCTTGAACACCTCAAAGAAATGGGCTAGTTGAAAGGAAAAACCATACATTACAAGAATAGGCTAGATCCATGTTGAGTGAGTATAAATTGCCTTTAACTTTTTGGGTAGAGGCAGTTGATACTTCTTGTTATGTAATGAATAGAGTTATGATTAGACCAATACTTAATAAAACGTCATATGAATTGTGGTTTGATAAAATGCCTAAATCTCATATTTTAGAGTATTTGGATGTCATTGTTATATTCTTAACACAGGAGATCAAGTTGGAAAATTTGAATCAAAAGCCGATGAAGGAATTTTCATAGGTTACTCTTCGAGGAACAAAGCTTACTAAGTCGTCAATAAGCGATCAAAAACAATTGTTGCAACCATTAATGTGAAGTTTGATGAATTAGACTTGGAGATGGCTTCTGGAAAGGATAAAGATGATGGTGTTGTGCAAGAAAGCGAAAAGAAAAGTAATGAAATTGAAGCTAACAGTGATGAGGTCATAGAGCCAACAATTGAAGCTAAAAAGTTGAAATTCAGACCTAATCATCCACCAGAATTGGTCATAGGAAGTCCAACATTAGGTGTTCTCAATCGTTCTTCTCTTAATAAAAATGTTTGTGTTTTTTGCATCCACAATGCTTTTATTTTTGAAATTGAACCAAGTTCTTATGATGTTGCTCTTAACGATGAATGTTGAATTTTAGCAATGCAAGATAAACTTAACCAAGTTGAGAGGAATAAGATCTATAAATTAGTTCCTAGGCCAAATGACTATCCAATTATCAGAACAAAATGGGTATTTTAAAATAAACTTGATGAATCTGGGAATGTAATTAGAACAAAGCTAGGTTGGTCGCAAAAGGGTATAATCAAATAGAATGCATTGATTTGATAAAACATTTGCCCTAGTTGCTAGGTTAGAAGCAATTAGAATTTTGCTAAGTTTTGCATGTTTTAAGGGTTTCAAAATTAAGCAAATGGATGTAAAGAGTTCCTTTCTAAATGGAGAGCTAAAAAAAATAAGTTTTTGTTGAATAACCCCTAGTTTTGAAAGTTACGAGTTTCCAAATCATGTGTATAAATTTGAAAAATCATTATATGGTCTTAAGCAATCTCTTAGAGTTTGGTATGACTGTCTTTGTACATATCTTTTGGAAAATAGTTTTAAAAAAGGGAGTGATGACACGATTTTGTTTCTATTACATGATGGAGATGATTTTTTGATTGTATAGATTTATGTTAATAATATGGTGTTACTAATGAAGGTTTGTGTGAGAAATTTGAAAAGGTCATGCTGGATAAATTTGAAATGAGTTTGGTAGACGAATTGAGTAATTTCCTTGGATTCCAAATCAAACAAAGTAGCAAATGGATTTTCATTTCTCAAACAAAGTATGTGATGGAATTGTTGAAAAAATTTGGAGTTGAAAATAAAAAGCCAATGAGAACGCCAATGAGCCAGTCAACCAAGCTCGACAAAGATGAAAAAGGACTTGTTGTTGATCAAAAAAAATATCGTGGGATAATTGGTTCACTTCTCTTCTCTCTGCTTCTATACCTGATATTATGTTTTTGTTTGTTTGTTTACAAGTTTTTAATCCAACCCAAAATAATCTCATTTGAAAGCCACAAAACGAATTTTGAGATATTTGTTGCACACACAAAACTTGTTTATGGTACCCCTCTTGTGATAACTTTGATTTATTTGGGCTTTCAGATGCTGATTATGTTGGTTCACTCACTGATAGGAAAAACATTAGTGGAACTTGTTTCATGCTAGGACATTCTCTAGTTTCATAGTCATGTCGAAAACAAAATTGTGTTGCATTATCCACTACTGAAGCCGAATATATTTCGTTAGGAAGTTGTTATGCACAGATTCTATGGATTATGAAAACTCTCTCTTTGATTTTGGCCTAATCTATGAACAAATGCCATTGAAATGTGACAGTAAAAGTGCAATAGATATATCAAATAACCCTGTTCATCATTCACGCACAAAACACATCGATATGAGACATCATTTAATTAGAGATCACATTTTAAACGAGGACATTTGCATTAAATTTATTCTAACTGAATCTCAACTTGCTAAGATTTTTACAAAAACCCTTCCCAAAGATAGATTTTTCGGATTACGCTTGGATTTGGGATTATAGAAATTGATTAATCACTCTGCATTTTTATTTAAAATATTTTTTTATGTTTGTTCTCTAATTCATTTTCTGACAAGTCAAACCATTTTAGGAAACCATTAAGGAAAGTACAGTTTTTTGAAAAATTAGTGACGGAAATGTGATGATACTATTTTTCAGAATGAGAGAGAGCTAAAAATTTTCAAAAACCTTGGTATGGTTGAACATATTTCATAATATGATTAATTTAGAGATTTATTTCACAACAATCTCTATCCCTACCTTATTTCTATCATTCATTATGGTCTTATATAATGAGGGGATTTTTATATAATAAGTGTTACTATAATCTCGTTTAAAAAATCCCCACGGTCATGCATGGTTAAAGAATGCTTATAATTTAAGTTACTACTAATCCTATTTAAAAGTCCTTATGGTTTTGCGTGGTTAGTGAGTTCTTAAAAAAATGTGTGTGCATGTATGTATAAAATTCTCCTCGTTATGTAAAACCAATCTATCTATCCATTTTTCTAAAATGGGAAATGTATTACTATGTCATGAAATATTATATTTTTTTATTTGATTATTTTGGGATTTGCGATATTTTATTTTGTCCTCGGATTTGAATTTATAATTATAGTCCAAATCCATCGCTATTTTCCAATTCTGTCAAACTTTTATGATAACAAAAGGTGGAGAAGCGTTTAGATTTTGATAAGCATGCAAACATCTATAGATTTTTTTTTAGATTTGCTAGGTGTTTAATAGATTTCTATATTTCTCAAATCTCATGCAAATTTGTTAAGGGTGTTTTCAATTGCAGGAGGAGCATACAGATAGGGGAAGTTCTACACTTCGTAGTCAAACATATTTATCACATTCAAAATCTTATGTGTATGTTTGCCATCATCAAAAGCGGGGAGAATGATGAATATAACAACATGATTTTTTGTTTGATGATAACAAACATATATAATTCTCTAAATGTATTTATGATTATACTGTTCTATATTTCATCTCGTACAAAAATAAATATTAATATTAAATAATAATACTATTGCACAGAATTTAAATATTCAAACAATATTTATTACTCAATAAAATATTTTATTTCAAATATACAAGGTAGTACAACTTTCAGAACTCTTTTCTGTACATATCATTGATTACATTTATATACATTGTTTTCCCACTACAATTTACTCATTTTACCCAGTCATACATATACACTCTCTCACATACATACATATATACAGACACTAAGTCTTCACATGCTTCAGATCTCGTTCAATCACCTGTATACCTGTCATAGAAACACACACAATCAAATGGAACTAAAATAGATTGAAATTCTAGCAAATATAAATTTATTTTAAATTTTATTTGCCTTAGAATTTTTGGTGTGTTTCTCATCATTTTACTAGACTTGGTCCGATGTGTGTGTGTGTATATATACATGTACATTTATTTGAGTTTAGACTGCTTGTAATATTCACAATTATTCACTATAAATACCACAAGATAGACTGGTTTTCTAGTGCTTCGCGAACCAGCCTCAACTCAGTTACAGTGGTCTGCTGATCAAGACTAGCCTCGACACACATATGTGATATGCTGTTCTTGACCAGGCTCAACACAACCATTACTGGTTTGTTGGAATTAATAAATATATGTATATACACAAAGACAATTTTTCAGGTGAACACGGGCACTATGGTCAAACACAACTCAGCATGGCACATGTCACTTATATGTATACATATGTACACAAGTGTTCATATGCATATACGTACATAAGCAAACATGGTACACAACAATGTCAGGTGCACCAAATAGCAGGAAAGTGCACAAGTATACAAGAATGCCAAAATGGCCTGACATGCAACAACAAAATTCAAGGTTAAGAAAACCAACAAGTGAGATTAAACAATACAAAAGGTTCGAGTATGCACATGAAAGCAAGCCATAAAAAAGGCAAGCAACAACGAAGAGTGCAAGCACATAGTTCAGATTCAAGTAAATAAACAACATAGCTATATGCATTTACTAGTTCAACCAACACAACTCAGTTTCAAGGGAATAAGAGCAAAGCTGAGTTGAACAGGCAAGTGCAACAAGAATAAGTACAATGGGAACACAATAGACATGAACACATGCATATGGAGCAAGAAAAGTGCAACTGATATGGCATGTTACAACAGTCTTCAAGAGTGAAGCAACACAGTGGGAACAAGGGACAAGTACACAAATCATGGCAACAGATTCAAATGCACAAAGGTGTACACAACACAATAGTGGTGCTAACAAGTTAAAGGACCGACACAGTGACATTGAACATGAAACAAAGTTTCAAGTATGGTCAACACGATAGAGTGAAAAGCACTGACACAAGCATTTTATAATGTACAAAGCAGACACATACCCAAGGGCTATAAATCATTAGTGCAGTGATAAGAAAAACAGGTGCACCAGTTCACAAATGCAAAGTATAACAAAGCTACAAGACATTGGAATACACATTAATCAACATCCAGAAGTACATGATACAAGAATGCAAAATAAATTCAAGGCAAATCAGTTGTGCAGTCATAAAGCAATAAGGCAGAGAGCAAACATGAATGCCAAGGCAAACACAGGGGTTATGGAAACAAATTACAAGGAGCTCAAATGGCTACAAAAGGAAAGGTAGTTTTTTCTTTTAATTTCAAATACAAATTCACTAGGTCAAAATAGGAATGATCTCAATTTTTATTCTTGGCACATGTATAATAGGCATGTGTTATTTTGATTTTTCAAAGTTGCCGGAAATCATAGCCCACTGAAATTAGAAAATTATTTCCCAAAATTTATAGTAGGTAAAACTAGGCTTAATTCATCAATGAAAATCACGCAAGAAATTATCAACGTGATTAAATGTGGTGATTTTTGGACAAGAATGGATTCACATTTGTCATAACTTTCCAAAAAATCACATGAGCACTTTTTTAAGCAAGAAAATCTTTCAAATTTTCTAGAAATCAATTAGGGACTCACGAGAAGTCATAAGTGAAATAAGAGGGATTAGTATTTTGAAAACCCTATAAATTCACCTATTCATCACGGGAAAACATCATCCAACAGAAGAAAATAACTCGAGTAATCAAAGAAATAAAATCAGAGAGTTTACAATTTGTTCAATTGAGAGAGTGTTTGCAATTTCAGATCATGGAAGACAAGCAACATATAACCAATCGAAGATCGACCAACAATTGATTGAAGCAAGCCACGATTCAAAGGAAAATGAAAAACCCTAATTTCGATCACCATTGAAAAGAGAAAAAGAGGCAGCCATGTATCATAAATGACGAAGCAATAAGGGCTGTTTTTTCCTCTTATTATAATGTTTTATTTGGGCTTTGTTCTCTTGTTAGTTTTCTACTTATTAAAACTTGTTCTAGTTGAGACGTGTAACTAAAAGATTTTGTAGTTGAGAAAATCACAATTTAGGATTTAGGTCGTGTCAAGATTTTAGGCATAGGATTAGAGAAGTAGCAGGGTTTGCGAATTACAAGGTTTTGTAAGCGGGAAACTATTTTTAATACCTAGTAGAAATCTTGAGGATGCAGTAGTAGGCAGGGTTTGTCGAAATTGGGTAATTCTTGTGTGTGATTTATCTTTTCTACGGTTTCTTTATTTTCCTATGTTAGCTTGTATTTTATTTTAATAGCAATAAACCTTATTCACCCTCCCTCTAGAGACGTGCATTTAAAGCACTCAGCGGATCCAATGCGGCGGAGGCGCAAAAAGTTGTAGCAGGGATAAAGCGAGGAAATAGCAGGATATAGAGGATGAATCTAAAATAGCGTATCAAGCTTTTATTTGATGATTTTCCAAAATGTAAAAATGATAAATAAACGGAAAATTAACATTCAACTTAATTACAATTAGTACATTCTAAATTTTAAATAAAAGCATAAGCAAATCTATGTAAATAAGTGCAAAATTTTATTTAGCTTGACTAAATTTAATACAATATTATAGTATTTTATCTTCTAAAAAATGTATATTAAAAATTGTAATTTAAAAATAATTTTATAATGCATAAATGTCATTTTTGATTCATTTACCTTATAGAGGATATAGCTGAAATAATGGGATATATTGGGAATATCGGAATATAGCGGGGATTAAAGCAGAAAGACTATTTCAGAGGCTATTTGGAAATAGCGTAGCGTTAGAAACCCGTTACATGATATAGTAGGGATATAGTGGGGGTAATAGCGGGGCATAAACTGCATAGCTCTAGAGTTAATTTAGATCTTACATAATTTTCCAAGCCTTACTGGGGAGCCTCGATTTTGTTGCTGCAGTTCCGTGTTCTTAAATGGCATGGTTGGTTGTGCGGCTCAAGAATGGTGTAAGACTTAATGTGTAATCCAATCAATGTTGTTGTCTAGTACAGCACATGCTAATGTCATTGTACCTTGGCACTTTGCTACACTGTCCTTAGTTGTATCTAGTGTAGCTTGTAATTGCTATTTTTATACTTTATGTTATTTTCTCTCTAGGTGGAGATTGTAATTGTAGTTTAGATAGAGTGTCTAACCCTAGTGTTGTAACCTAGATAGGATGGTGGTGGATGGTCCACCTTAAAAACCATATTTGTAGCAGGTTGATACTCTATCAATCTCCTGCAATAATGTAATTATTATTTGTTATATAATAAGTGTCTGTGGTCACTTTAAAAATTGGTCAGCTTTGCCAAAAAAAGATGGCAGAAACTTCTAATGTGATAATAGGGATGGTACAAAATAAATGAACAATTAAAATAAATGAACAATTTAAATAAACAAACAATCATGATAACCATCATACAAACATGAATTAATTATTTTTAATTCATACAGATAGCAAATAATATCACAGGATTATTGACTAATAATTCATGTCAATAATTTAAAATTTCATATGATTTTGATAAGCTTGCAAAAAAAAGTCTTAAGTGAATATTCTCAAGTTCCGTGGTTTAGAATGACAATAGTAATGATTCAGAATACGGGCAATGACATTACAAGCCATGGCAGAGAAAACTGATTTTTGATTTCACTCTTTTTTTAAGAAGGGGAAATTGCAAATCCGGTTTTGGGTTTGGAGGTATTCCAAAGGCTTGGTTGTGGCTCACGGCGGAGTGTGATGGCGGCGCTAAATCTGGACGGGCATGCAGGCAGTAGTTCCGTTGTAGAGAGGAGGTCGCAATCTTTGGTATCTAGGCGGTTCATTTGCCTTTTGGATCTACGGTTGACACGACCCAAACTCGCCCTTACGGGGAAGCCTGAATTGAGTTGAGAACACGACAAATCAGAATACAAATAGAAGAACATTTCATTGCTATTACAACAATTTACATCAGAGTAAAAGAATATACAGAGTATGAACAAATAATATACATTTGATAAATATCAAAGATTAAAATACATTACATAGCAGCGGAAAATAATACATAACACAACTGAATGAGATAAACGGATACAAAGCTTTCTGAATATAGCTCCAGTTGTAAAGTAGGATCCTGTGAATATAATATTTGCAAAACCGAAACTGCTAGCTGCCCATGTGGAAAATAGGGGCACCAAGAGTTTAGGTTAAAACAATAAACTCCAGGTCAGTCATGTGACTGGTGTGAGAACTAAAACAGTTATTAAATCTTTACTTTAGAAATAAGGTAAATCAAGGGACCACGCCGTATAACACGGAACGGGTTTCCTCCCAAGAATACCAGTGCATGGAATAAACAGCGCGATGCTTTTTGAAAAATGAAGCTATTATAAGACTCATGTCCCATCACACAATGCAATGCAAGACGGAGGATAGAGTTTTCCCTTATAATAGCCAAACAAGCTTGGTACGTTTAAAACAAATCATTTGATACTATAATAAGTGCATAGTGTCAAAACAACTTCAAATATAAATGTATCAATCATAGACGGCATAGAATCCCATGCTACTATATCACCATTCTAGGCTGTACAATCAAAACCGAAAAGTCACATATTGGAAATTGGATTCCATCTATGAGTCGAGGCCAGGGATGGCTCCTCACCGCTTCGAGACACTCTAGCAAATGTCTCAGGACTATACACTTTGGGCAACCTTAGTTGGGCCGGTCCTCTCTTACGTTTGAGGATTAGTTATTCCTGAACACACGTTTCCTAGCCCTATGGGCCGTAAATGAGCCAGATGACTCAATATCCATTGGCTCCATAGTAACCGATATATCCGAGGCACCTCGCAATCCAACAACCACATAAGTAAAAATGTTTGGGCTCCATACCATGACACCACTCTTAGCTAGAAAGAAATGTCATGTTCTCACAACGGTCCGATCCCGTTTTCGACTCATACCGAGGTGTGAGGCTCGCGAATGAATGCTATACACAAAGCTATGCTATATTAAAACCATGCTTTGACCATCAACCACAAGACTCTTATTTTCAATATAAGCCTTGATCATTTGCATCTCAGCATGCCACACAGGCAATTCGCGCCATGCGACTGATGTCTATTGATACATAACTCTAAGCTCGTACGTCTCAGAGAAGGGTGTTAAGAAAGAGAATATATTCTCTGCCACTAAACAGATATATATTTAATAGAGATCAGTCAACACAGAATAAAATCCAATGTCAGACACACATCCATTCACAAGTTCGTTCTGGGTCTGAACAAAACCAAAGGCACCTTATTCCTCTTCCATGTCCAATACAGGAGAGAAGTCCTCGCATATCCGGTCGATCTCCAAGTACGTCTGGACGATCACCACTTATTACCTTGTCTTGGGTGTACAGCCCAATCAAGACATCAGTAATCCAAATGATGTGAAGACCTACGGTACTCGACCATCCTCTTCATCGTCGACTTATCGTCGAATCAGTTATTCAGAATGGGTATAAACCCGGCTTTTCTGAATAATTCGCGCATATTATAAACAAGTGCTATAAAACACAACATACGCCTCATTCCAATTCTAAATATTATTTTATTTAAATATTCATATCCTTTGGGAAAGGTTCCCATTAATGTTATCAAAGATAAATTCTTCAAATTTATTCTTTAATCTTCCTTTGGATATTAATTTCAAACCAATTTAAGGTTTATCCAAACTGGTCGGGATCAGCGATCTTTACCGAAGTAATCATTTGTTCTATTTCCCAATTCCAACCTATTCATCCCATGAAGCAAAACTAGTAATACTTCATATCTAACACCACGGTGTTATCGGTAAAATTAATTACCATTTCACATTCAAATCTAATTAAAGATTTAACTATCGCTAGGTGCAAAACTGGTGATACTCCATTCTCGATCATTTCCCAAATTTGATAATTTAAATTATCAATTCATATTCCAATCTAATTAAAGATTCATTAAAACTCCACTTAGTTTTAATCTTCCCAAAAATCAATATTAATGATTATTTAACTTTGGAAACACAAAAATGCCGCATCGACAATCTACACCGTACTATTGATTTCTACCAATATATAACCTCTAAGCTCGTACGTCTTAGATATAGGTGTTAAGCAAGAGAATAAATTCTCCACCACCAAACAAATATATATTTAGTTGAGATCAGCCATACAGTTTGAAATACAATGTTAGACATGTAATCCTGTCTTTAACTGGGTTAAAGAACTAGTGTCATTTAAAACACAGTTTACGATAACCCAAATCACATTCCATTAATTGTGGAATCTTCACGGAAGACAGATCAATACATAATCGATATCAATTTCTATATCCGACTAATAATATAAACGGAATAACGACAAAGCCTTTTAAATTCCATATGTATTAACAGTCTTTCTCCACAGAAGCTCACTTCGATTATTATCAAATCGAATTCCATTCAATTCCAGTTCAATATATTAAATTGGAAAACTCTACTTTGGAAAATTTCCATTAAATCTTAATAAAAAGATTTATAAATTCCAAATCACATTTCACTGTAAATCGGGTTAAAGAATGAATATCATTAAAAACACAGTTCACAATAAACCCAATTCACGTCCCATTTTATTTCAATTAAATGTTAATTAACTGGAAACTCTAATAATCTTAATTTAAAGATTTATTCTTTTCTCAACTGGGTTCAAGAATAGCGTTAATGAAGACACCATTCACAACAAACCCAAAATCCAATTCAATATTAAATACAAGGCTCTGAATAGAAATTATATCGGCTTATATTTAATATCAAACTCTGAAACCAACAAATATCGTATTGGGAATAACGATATATATATCTTCCAAATTCCTCCAAAATATCTGTATAATCACGGAATCCAATATCAAAATATTCTAAAGATAATTTCGATTCAATTATTCCAATTCATATATTGGAAATTCTGGTTATTTTTAAAACCATTATAAATCCAATTTATTTATTTAAAAATATTGGATTATAATTCTAGTTCATAACTAGTTCATTTTGATAAAAAACATATTTTTATCTTTACAAACGTGGAATTTTTCATCCAAATTATTTCCAAATCATTTATTATGATTTTACACAAATTATTGATATTTTTAATAATTTTATCAAGGCCCGTACAGTCGATTTCCATAAACGGTCATCGAACTGCACTTACAGCGACCTTTTCCAAATTCGATTTGGACATAATTCCAAATCCAACCGATAGATTTAAAATTTCTTGTATTTTTTGGAAAGCTCTTTTCGATATGAACCCAAAGATTCCGATTTTAGGAGAATCCGACGATCGGATCTCCCGTAATGTCAATTTGACGTCAATGGTCGAAATTCGAGAACTGCCGCGGCGCGGCGCGTTCTATTCAGGCCATTAAAAATATATATACATACATATATATATAATATTATATATTTCGTCGATTTCCATTTAAAACATATTTTATAAATCGTTTTAAATTCGTTTTCAAAACGATTTCAACTTCATATTCAATTTTAAATCAAAATTGAATATTCCATATCATTAATATATAAATGATAATATTTTCAAAACGTTAGATTTTGAAATCACTTCCTTTTCGATATTCATTATAAAAATGAATAAAATCGATATAAATATTGTTCACGTCGAAATGGCGTTAAGCTAATCAACACGGCTTTATATATTTAAATATTTTCGTGTCCATCCCAAATCGTACATCAAAATCATATTTTGATCCATTATTGAATATTATTTTAAAATATTAGTTATTTTAAAATATTCATTATTCGCCATTTTAAAATATTCGTTCTTTCTGAATTGGAATCAGACACAATCAATTACCATATAATTTTATTTATATGGATTTCATACACACATGTACACAACAATAATCAAACACACTCAACCATCATGCAGAGTGCATTACACAACCGCATAAGCGTTAAATATAAATAATTAGCGCTCTGTCAACCCATCGATTGACATACAACTAAATATTTGGATTAATGTATATCCAATATCATCTCAATACCCGTATGGGGTTTTCAGACAACAAACACTGATTATTATTTGAGCAGTTGGGCGATGTGTAACATATATCGTCCCAATCCATATCAATCAAATGTGTGTACACAAACAAATCATCCGATTTGTAAATGAATATTTATTTTATTCATATACACGTTAAAAATATATTTTTAACTATAAAATATTTATTTAAACACATGAATATTTTATATAGTTCATTTATACTATAAAAATGATATTTTTATTGTTCTAACATTTCTAGAAAATTTCGGTAGCATAACGACGCGATACTAGAACCAGAATAAGGTCTAGCCTTATCTCTTGCCTAATAATGGCTCGTGCCATATACAAACCAAATTCTAATCAATTCATTTCATTTCCCAAACCAAATTCAACCAAATAATCCAATCAACCAAACATCCAAACAAACATGGTTTCAAACAAAGGTGTCGGGTGCTATTAATCACCGTCTGCATCCTAGTATATATATTTAACTAGAAAATAAATTAGAGTGAGAAGTTCTCACCTTTGGGATCCACTCCTTTAGTTCTATTTCTGATTTTCCGAATCGTTGGATTTTCCCATAATATCAATGCAATCCTTTTTCATGTTGTTCATAGTAAAAATCACATTTATAATATGATGTTTATACATTAAAATCTTATTTTTAATCAACGATATTTATATTTAAAAATCACATTTTTATCTCGCTGCAATATATATAAAAATCACATTTTTATATCGCTATATATTTAATAAAAAATAGATTTTTACTTCTCTACATATACAAAAATTCTATTTTTATCCTATTCAAAATATTATTTCATACATACGATAAAATATATATTTTTATCTAACTAAAAAAAATATTTTTTTATATCGCTATTCATTTATAAAAAAACATATTTCTAAACCGCTACTTCATGTATAAAAAGTATATTTTTATATCGCTATTCAAATTATAAAAATCATATTTTTAAACTGCTACTTCATATATAAAAAGTATATTTTTATATCTCTATTCAAATTATAAAAATCATATTTTTAAACCGCTACTTCATATATAAAAATTATATTTTTATATCGCTATTCAATTATAAAAATCATATTTTTCTATTGCTTAAAAATCTTATCTTTTCAATTTTAAGAAATCAAATCTTTTCTAATATAAAAATCAAATCTTTTCTTATATAAAAATATAATCTTTCTTATATAAAAAATATAATCTTTTTCATTTTAAAATTCTATTCTTTTTCATTTTAAAAATCTAATCTTTTTCATTTTAAAAATCTAATCTTTTTATGCCATTCACATGAAGAAAAATCCCATCTTTTTATAGTAACGTTATTTAAATAAAAATCACATTTTTATTTTGCTATAAATATATATATATATAAATAAAAGAAATCACATTTCTAATACAAAGTTATATATAAAAATTTTATTTTTATTACATCAAAACTGTAAATAAAATCAATGATTTATATGTAAACCAAAATTTTAAACAATCCCTTAATACATATAAAAAAAGAAATAAATAAATTAAAAACTTACTCTTCGTTGTTGAACTGAGAAAGGGGGGAGTGTCGCGTCGGAGGTGGAAGAAGGGGAGCAGGCGGCGTAGGTGGATTTGATGGGGGAGGGGCGACAATTTCAGATCGGGTTTTAGGGGGGTATGGGCTTAAACGGAGGGGGGGGGTGAGAGAAGGAGGCGCGAAGGAGAGGGGGCCGGGGTAAGGTTGCGCAGCGGTGGGGGGAGCTCCAGGCGACAGCGGTCGACGGAGGCGGGGTATTGGAGGGAGGGTGCAGATTTGAACGATTTGGGGGTCGGGAAATTTTTGTTCGAGGAAAATATCTGAAGGGAGGGGTGTAAAAGAGTATATATTTTATTTTATTTTTCTTTTCAAAAAGCATTTTTTTCATTCCATCTCCAATTCAAACCAACCGACTGTTGTCCCTTGCTAATTACCCTCATTCCGAACACAATAGGATATGTCCCGTTAGCCAATTCGACTGTTTTGATCAGTTTTCATTAAATTTAAAATATAAATCCTTATATTTTAAATTCAAACGCACATTCAAACTTACCGGGGCCACATACTGACTCCAAAAATTCCAGGAAAATAAATATGGCTATGTTTTGATGATACGGTCCTAATAAAACTAATTTCATCGAATTTGGAGACCGTTTGAAAAACGGTCATTTTCCAGTCGATTAAATTCAAACTAAATTGGCCAAACACGTTTAAATCCTCCATGCTCACATATTGACTCCAAAATTTATGAAATTTGGAGCCAGCAATAACTTGACATTCCGGATCCAACAAAAGTGGTCTTGTCGAAAACGGAGGTTGTTTGCAAAATCTCTATTTTTAAGGGCTATTTATTATATAAAATTCCATAGCGACTATTCTGAATTTTCAACTAGACATAACTTTTTATTCTCGCTATGAAATCTGGAATTTTCACATTCGTTGGGAAGATATTTTCAAACAGATTCAAATATTTCTGGTTTCACTAAAATCCAGTTTATTTTGAATCTTTATATTCATTTGAAATTTGAAATCGAATTTTCAAGCTACCGCGCCATTTCCAATTCCTTTTATAATTAAAATCAATATTTATATTCTAATTTTGATTTAAATAAATATATACATTCTAATTCTATTCAAAATAAATTTCACGTCATTATTCTTTAAAATAAATCATTTTAAATATTCAAAATTCATTAAAATTGCCGAAATAAATTTTTTTAATTGGTTCTGATTTTCTGGGTTGTTACATTCTCCCCCACTTAAAATCTTTTCGTCCTCGAAAAGGTACGGAGCTGAAAGTTGTTTTACTAATCAACTCCACTTTCAGTCTGGCGTTTATTCTTCAACTTTCAGTTTCTAAGAATTTTCAATTTTTTCAAAAATTTGGCTAACACCCTAAATTTTCAAAAAAATTCATCATAACCTCCTTTGTACGGGGAGACATTTAAAACCTCAACTAGCCACGCAGGGCTCTCACCATCCAAAAAGAAAAAAGAAAAAGCCAAGCGGCTAGCCAACCGGCTCATAAAATCATCCAAACCCAATAAATTAGTAAACATGTACTTATTTGTCGGGCATACA
This sequence comes from Allium sativum, assembly GCA_030737875.1. Lineage (NCBI taxonomy): Eukaryota > Viridiplantae > Streptophyta > Magnoliopsida > Asparagales > Amaryllidaceae > Allium > Allium sativum. Next base: position 657,273,372 of record CM060912.1, on the reverse strand, counting down.
ATTTTATTCCACTTCTTTAGCCTCCTTGCTATGACCTGTTCAATGTATATACTTATATAGGCATGCAATTGCAATCAGTTTTCAAGTCAGTTCAACATTTTGATTCAATTTGGTTTAATGGTTCAAAATTTTAATTAATCAACCAATAATCAGACAACACAACCAACAATCAATTAGTTGATTATCGTTTCAAACACATAACTTTGATATATATAAAAATCCATTTTTTTATGCCAAGTCACAACAATAGCCATGTCTAAATTTTGATTCTCACACTAGTCTATTGGAAATATATAGATTTCCCACTTTCGAAGCTCGAAAATAACACCGATGATGGGGCCCCATCATCGGAATCATTTCCGGGCGGCTAGAGTGTGATTCTATATCTACCCAGTATATTAAAACTTCGAATATACGTTTACAAGGCGTACATGCAAAATCTTTATATACTCGATTGTCCAAATTCCATATAAAATAAACATTCAAATACGTATAATATAGTATAAATTTTCAAACAAAAAAATTGTTTTCATTTTTATTTTAAAAACACTACTCTTTACACTCGTTCTAGGATACTACTGATCCTATTTCTAACGTGTCATTCACATTGGATATTACTAATCCAATCTCTGATGAATTCTTTCGTTGGGTTCTAATGTGTCTTGTTCTCGAGCTCTGTAAAACCAAAGATCTGATACCAAGCTGACACGACCCAAACTTGCCCTTACGGGAAAGCCCAGATTGAGTTGAGAAAAGAGCAAATCAGAACAAAAACAAAAGAACATTTCATTGCTATTACAACAATTTACATCAGAGTAAAAGAATATACAGAGTATGAACAAATAATATACATTTGATAAATATCAGAGATTAAAATACATTATATAGCAGCAGAAAATAATACATAACACAACTGAAAGAGATAAACGGATACAGAGCTTTCCGAATATAGCTTCAGTTGTAAACCAGGATCATGTGAATATAATATCTGCAAAACCGAAACTACTAGCTGCCCGTGTGGAAAATAGGGGCACCCAGAGTTTAGGTTAACATAATAAACTCCAGGTCAGTCATGTGACTGGTGTGAGAACTAAAACAGTTATTAAATCTTTACTTTATAAATAAGGTAAATCAAGGGACTACGCCGTATAACACGGAACGGGTTTCCTCCTAAGAATACCAGTGCATGGAATAAACAACGCGATGCTTTTTGAAAAATGTAGCTATTATAAGACTCAGGTCCCATCACACAATGCAATGCAAGCCGTAGGATAGAGTTTTCCCTTATAATAGCCAAACATGCTTGGTACGTTTAAAACAAATCATTTGATACTATAATAAGTGTATAGTGTCAAAACATCTTCAAATATAAATGTATCAATCATAGACGACATAGTATCCCATGCTACTATGTCGCCATACTAGGCTCTACAACCAAGACCGAAAAGTCTTGGATTCCATCTATGAATCGAGGCCAGGGATGGCTCCTCACCGCTTCGAGACACTCTAGCAAATGTCTCAGGACTACACACTATGGACAACCCTTGGATCGGTTGGGTCGGTCCTCTCTTACGTTTGAGGATTAGTTATTCCTGAACACACGTTTCCCCGCCCTATGGGGCGTAAATGAGCCAGATGACTCAATTTCCATCGGCTCCGTAGTAACCAATATATCCAAGGCGCCTCGCAATCCAACAACCACATAAGTAAAAATGTCTGGGCTTCATACCATGACACCACTCCTAGCTAGAAAGAAACGTCATGTTCTCCCAACGGTCTGATCCCCTTTTTGACTCATACCGAGGTGTGAGGCTTGCGAATGAATGCTATATTAAAGTCGTGCTTCGATCATCAACACAAGACTCTGCTTTTCAATAGAAGCCTTGATAATTTGCATCTTAGCATGCCACATAAGCAATTCACGCCATGCGACTGATGTCTATTGATACATAACCTCTGAGCTCGTATGTCTCAGAGAAGGGTGTTACGCAAGAGAATAAATTCTCCGCCACCAAACAGATATATATTTAATAGAGATCAATCAACACAGAATAAAATCCAATGTCAGACACACATCCATTCACAAGTTCGTTCTGGGTCAGAACGAAACTGGAGGCACCTTATTCCTCGTGTGTGTCCAATACAGATGAGAGGTCCTTGCATATCTGGTCGATCTCCAAGTACGTCTAGACGATCACCACTTATTACCTTGTCTTGGGTGTACAGCCCAATCAAGACATCAGTAATCATCCAAACGATGTGAAGACCTTCGGTCTTCAACCACCGTCTTCATCGTCGACTTATCGTCGAATCAGTTATTCAGAATGGGTATAAACCCGGCCTTTTCGAATAACTCGCGTATATTATAAGCAAGTGCTATAAAACACAACATACGCCTCATTCCAATTCTGAATATTATTTTATTTAAATATTCGTATCCTTTGGGAAAGGTTCCCATTAATTTTATCAAAGATAAATTATTCAAATTTATTCTTTAATCTTCCTTTGGATATTAATTTCAAACCAATTTAAGGTTTATCCAAACTAGTCGGGATTAACGATCCTTACCAAAGTAATCATTTGTTTTATTTCTCAATCCCTACCTATTCATCCCATAAAGCAAAACTAGTAATAATTCATATCTAACACCACGGTGTTATCGGTAAAATTAATAACCATTTCACGTTCAAATCTAATTAAAGATTTAACTATCGCTAGGAGCAAAACTGGTGATACTCCATTCTCGATCATTTCCCGAATTTGATAATTTAAATTATCAATTCATATTCCAATCTAATTAAAGATTCATTAAAACTCCACTTAGTTTTAATCTTCCCAAAAATCAATATTAATGATTATTTAACTTTGGAAACACAAACATGTCGCATCGACAATCTACACCATACTATTGATTTCTACCGATATATAACCTCTAAGCTCGTACGTCTTAGAGAAGGGTGTTAGGCAAGAGAATAAATTCTCCACCACCAAACAGATTTATATTTAGCAGAGATCAACCACATAGTTCGAAATACAATGTTAGACATGTAATCATGTCTTTAACTGGGTTAAAGAACTAATGTCATTTAAAACACAGTTCATAATAAACCCAAATCACATTCCATTAATTATGGAATCTTCACGGAAGACAGATCAATACATAATCGATATCAATTTCCGTATCCGACTAATAATATAAATGGAATAACGACAAAGCCTTTTAAATTCCATATGTATTAATAGTCTTCCTCCACAGAAGCTCACTTCGATTATTATCAAATTAAATTCCATTCAATTCCAATTTAATATATTAAATTGGAAAACTCTACTTTGGAAAATTTCCATTAAATTTTAATAAAAAGATTTATAAATTCCAAATCATATTTCACTATAAATCGGGTTAAAGAACGAATGTCGCTAAAAACACAGTTCACAATAAACCCAATTCACATCCCATTTTATTCCAATTAAATGTTAATTAACTGGAAACTCTAATAATCTTAATTAAAAGATTTATTCTTTTCTCAATTGGGTTCAAGAACAGCATTAATGAAGACACTATTCATGACAAACCCAAAATCCAATTCAATATTAAATACAAGGCTCTGAATAGAAATTATATCGGCTTATATTCAATATCAAATTCTGAAACCAACAAATATCGTATTGGGAATAATAATATATGTATATATATATATCTTCCAAATTCCTCCACAATATCCGTATAATCACGGAATCCAATATCGAAATATTCCGAAGACAATTTCGATTCAATTCAGTTCCAATTCATATATTGGAAATTCTGGTTATTTTTAAAACCATTACAAATCCAATTTATTTGTTTAAAAATATTGGATTATAATTCTAGTTCATTACTAGTTCATTTTGTTAAGAATAAATTTTTATCTTTACAAACGTGGAATTTTTCATCCAAATTCTTTCCAAATCATTTATTATGATTTTAAACAAAACACTGATATTTTTAATAATTTTATCAAGGCCCGTACAGTCGATTTCCATATACGGTCATCGAACTGCACTTATAGAGACCTTTTCCAAATTTGATTTGGACATAACTCCAAATCTAACCATTAGATTTCAAATCTGTTGTATATGTTGGAAAGCTCTTTTCGATACGAACCCAATGGTTCCGGTTTTAGGAGAATCCGACGGTCGGATCTCCCTTATATAAAAATCATATTTTTCTATTGCTTAAAAGTCTTATCTTTTCCATTTTAAAAAATCAAATCTTTTCTAATATAAAAATCAAATCTTTTCTTATATAAAAATATAATCTTTCCTTATATAAAAAAATATAATCTTTTTCATTTTAAAAATTAATCCTTTTTCATTTTAAAAATCTAGTCTTTTTCATTTTAAAAATCTAATCTTTTTCATTTCAAAAATCTAATCTTTTTCATTTTAAAAATCTAATCTTTTTATGCCATTCACATGAAGAAAAATCCCATCTTTTTATAGCAACGTTTAAATAGAAATCGCATTTTTATTTTGCTATATATATATATATATATATATATAAATTAAAAACTTACTTTTTGTATTTGAACTAAGAGAGAGGGGGTGAGGGGGGTGTCGCGCCGGAGGTGGAAGAGGAGGAGCAGGCGGATCTGATTGGGGGGGAGGCATGGATTTGAGATCGGGTTTTGGGGGGGGGGGGGGAAGGGGTATGGGCTTAAATGGAGGAGGGGGAAAAGAGAGGAAGGTCGGGGGAAGGTTGCACAGCTTGGGGGGGGGTCGACGGAGGCGGGGTGTTGAAGGGAGGGCACGGGTTTGAACGGTTTGGGGATCAGGGAAATTTTTGTTCAAGGAAAATATTTGAAGGGGGGGGGGGTGTAAAAGAGTATATATTTTATTTTATTTTTGTTTTTGTTTTCAAAAAACAACTTTTTCATTCAATCTCCGATTCAAATCCAACGACTGTTGTCCCTAGCTAATTACCCCATTTCGAACACAATAGGATATGTCCCGTTAGCCAATTCGACTGTTTCGATCAGTTTTCATTAAATTTAAAATATAAATCTTTATATTTTAAATTCAAATGCACATTTAAATTTACCGGGGCCACACACTGACTCCAAAAATTCCAGAAAAATAATTCTGGCTATGTTTTGACGATACGGTCCTAGCAAAAACTAATTTCGTCGAATTTGGAGATCGTTTGAAAAACGGTCATTTTCCAGTAGATTAAATTCAAATTGAATTGACCAAACACGTTTAAATCCGCCACACTCACATATTGATTACAAAATTTATGAAAATTGGAATCCAGCAATAACTTGACATTCCGGATCCAACAAAAGTGGTCTCGTCGAAAACGGAGGTCGTTTGCAAAATCTCTATTTTTAAGGGTTATTTATTATATAAAATTCCATAGCGACTATTCTAAATTTTCAACTGAACTTAACTTTTTGTTCCCGCTATGAAATCTGGATTTTTCACATTCGTTGAAAAGATATTTTCAAACAGATTCAAATATTCCTGGTTTCACTAAAATCCGGTTTATTTTGAATCATGTACATTCATTTGAAATCGAAATTTCAAACTACCGCGCCATTTCCAATTCCTTTTATAATTAAAATAAATATTTGTATTCTAATTTAGATTTAAATAAATTTATATGTTCTAATTCTATTCAAACTAAATTTCTTGTCATTATTATTTAAAATAAATCATTTTAAATATTCAAAATTCATTAAAATTGCCAAAATTAAAAAAAAATTCTGATTTTCCGGTTTGTTACAACGGTGGTTTGAGGCTACGTGCCTGACTGGATGTATAGGGGGAGCACGTGCTTCAAGCGGAGGTGGTGGTGGATCATAGGTGATGAGGTCGTGGGTTGATCAGAGGCAAGAAGTGGGGTGGTTCTCTGTGGGGGTGTGCACGTTGGGGTGGGGCACCCATAGGTGGAGGAGGAGAGGAAGAATGGTGATTTAGGGAAAATCAGTTTGGAGAGGAAAAAACAGAAAAAAGCCGCATAAGAAATAAAGAAAAAAGGCTTGTTATTTCCTCAGAGTGCGCTCGAACGAATAAATAAGAGAGAGGAGAATGGAATAATAATGTGGATTAAATTTCAGGTACGATTTGTTTTCTATATCCGCTTGCGTATAAATGAGACAGAAATTTTAATTGCTAGGAAATTTTTGTGTAATTATTGCCTTGCCAATTTTTTTGTGTGTAATTGTTTCAATTTTTCAAAACATAGAAATCTATAATTTTAGAATTCAAGAAGCTAAGTTCAGGAATAGACAAGAAATATCAGATGTTATAGCTACAAAGATTAAACATAGTATGTTGAACATTTTACGTATTTTTATAGATCAAAATTGTAGAGTCGATGCAATGAACGTTCAAAATTTTACAAAACAAAAAATAGCATTATTCTTATAAAAATGTCGAATATTAAAAAAAAGTATTTGAATTCGCTAACTTTTATTTTCCAACGATTTTCAATCCTTAACTAAATTTCACGAATTTGAACTAACCTGCGTGTTTTATTACGAAATTCATTCCTTCGGTACGTTTAGTTAAACATATGTCAAATATTAAATTCTGTTATTAAATTTAAAATTTAAATGTTAAGTTAAATTTCAGTTAACTATGTTAATTCAAAATATCATAATTTCCGAGCTTGAATGAAGTAAAGGTACTTTGTCCTTCAATTCTTTCAAATTTAATCAGCGGCCTACTCATCATTACCGGGTGTCAAAATAAAATTAGCGGTAATAAACAAAACAAAATAAATGCAAAGAAATCGGCGGTTCCAACATTCTCTAATCATCAATTAAACTCACTAAATATCATTGCTGCAGCTATAAATTCAACAAGTACGCATTGCAGCATCATGCCTGAAGTGCAGTTGAAGAATTCCATATCCCCATACCAAAGAAAAGCAAAAGCAAAGCTAAAAACAGACAACAACCGATGCCACACAAAGAGAACAAAGAATATAGACAGTCTGTAACAAACAATACCACATATATATTTAACTCAAACACATCAAATTCCCATCAACAAAATCAAACGCCATACAGCCAGCCATGCCAAAAGCTCAACCTACTGCTCGTCAAAACCGTCCGAGCATGCCTGCAGGCTATCCAACTCAACCACTTTCCAGTACAAGAGGTGCCGGTATTATCAAATGCGCCATCGTTACTGTTCTTTCACTGGCCGTGATCATCGGACTCGTCATTCTCATCATATGGCTTGTTGTTCGACCTGTTCGTATTGACTATACGGTCGAAAAGGCAGCCATTCACAACTATAACCTGTCATCCTCTAATGCCCTAAACGCTACTTTTGATTTGAGCCTTCAGGCCAACAACCCTAATAAGAAGATTTCTATTTACTACGACTATGTCGAGGTAAGCGTTTTCGTGTATATATATGTTTTTGCCTTAAGTGAGATTGAAATAAATTGGCATATAATGTAGGTGAGTGTGTGGTACATGGATCAAATGGTTGCATTTACAAACTACTCTCCGTTTCATCAACCGAAACGCAACGTTACAGCGATTCATGTGACTCCATCGGCTATGTCTGTGCCCTTAATGGGGTCGACGGTGAAGAAACTGAAACAGGAGAGGACAAAGGGAGTGGCTAATTTGGAAGTTAGGGTGAAAGCTAGGATCAGGTTCAAGTTTGGAAGAGTGAAGTCTAAGCATTACACTATGAAAGTAAAATGTTATCCTGTGCTGGTGCATTATTGGTCTAACAAGTTTGAAAGAGTGGACTGCGATGTTGATATATGATGCATGGTTTTGTTACTTTTGTATTACGCTTGTAATGTGTTTACGGTTTGTGGTTATTTATTTATTTTTATTTTGTTTGTCTACAATTTTTTTGAATGTATATGCATTGTTTGTGTTGAATATGATTGATGTATGGCCTTGTTTTATACTGTCTTTGGCGACTCTGATTATGACTTTGAAACAAGCATTGAAATTCCTTCGTTGGTGGGATGGTATGGTTTCCATTGTAGGTTGTCAAAACAACTAGAATAGGAACGGAGAGAGGTGAAGTAGATCGCAGCAAATAAAGCATGAAATCCCTAATCTTAATTTCTCATGGACCTAATGCGCTTTCACTATTTCAGTTATTCATCAGTTGAATAAGTAAAACATTTAAACAATTTTAAAAATAGATTAATGCTGGGTATTTAATTGTACAAATTGGTTTCGTTCACTGACTGCTAAAAAAAAAAAGTTTTACAATTCAAACCAAACGATTTCTTCTTAAAAGTTGCACCCGTTCGAAAGAGTGTGTGCTACTCAATATTTAATTGATCCCTCTTCCTCAAATAAATAACTTCTCTCTGGGAATTGCTTCTATAAATTATAGTTTTTCCTCTTTTGGAGGAGTTCATGACTGATATATGCTCTCCTTTTTGGTTTTGTTGTACCTTGAAAGGTATTTGCTTAAACTCTACATGGTGCTGTTGATTTCGAAGACGTAAAAAAGACACGCACTAAGTGCGACGAGCACACTCTACTATGGTTTGGCAACGTTTTTAAATGCACTTTCGGATCGTTTGTACGGCTTTTATAACAAGATAAAGACGCTATTGGAAATCTGCAATGCAATCAAAAATTAAATACAACGTGCAACAAGAAGGTACAAACAAATTTCTTATCGTTGAACACTTTGATTTTGAAATGGCCGGTCAGGTTCATGAATTATAAGGGATTGTTCACAAACTAAGTGTTTTATACACTAATCTTTCTGAATTGTTTCCAAGTTGGTGTTATAATTGCAAAACCGGTTGTAATGACCCGGAAAATCTGAACCAATTTAAAAATTTTAAATTGGTTATTTTAGTGGATTTTAAATATTTTAAATAAATATTTTAAATAATAACGATGAAAAGTAAGTTTGAATCGACATTGAAAATGAATATAATTATTTCTAATTATAAACAAGGCCTGAAATGGCGTGGTAGTTTCAAAATTTGAATTCAAACTTTGCCTGACTGTACCGGGTGCAAAACAAAACGGATTTTAGTGAAACCAAAAATATTTAAATCTGTTAGTGAATATCTTTTTAACGAATCTGAAAAATCGAAGTTTCATAGCGGAAAGCAAAAGTTATGGCCAAATGAATTTTCAGAAAGGTCGCTATAGAGTTTATATAGCCCGTGAAAATGACCATTTTGCAAAAGACCTCGGAATTCGACGAAACCACTTTTGTTGGATCCGGAATGTTAAACTATTGCTAAGTTTCAAATTTCATAATTTTTGAAGTTAATATGTGAGCGTGGCAAAGGAAAACGTGTTTTGGTCAATTATAGTTAAATTGGGTCGACCAGAAAATGATCATTTTGCAAACGATCTCAGAATTCGACGAAACTAGTTTTGTTGGGACCGTATCGTCAAAACATAGCTAGATTTATTTTTCTGGAATTTTTCGAATCAGTTTGTGGCCCTGGCAAATTGAAATGTACGTTCAAAATTGAATATTAAATGTTTTATACTTTAATTTGAAAAATAACTGACTGTAACAGTCGAATTGGCCAACAAAACATATCCCATTGTGTCCGGCATGGGGGTATTTAGCTAGGGACGACAGTCTTGGGTTGAAATTGGTGTTCATTTGTTAAAAAGGATATTTTTGGAATTTAAAATAAAATATATGGGTCAACCCCCCCTCTTTTCTCTCACTTCACGTTGACCGGTCAAACTCGAGTAAACCCCCCCTCCCCCCATGCGAACGACGGAAGTGCTCCAACCTTCCCGACGATTTTCCCGCCGCCTCAGCCACTTTCAGCGCCACCTCCAGTTAAGTTTTCCGTTCATCTTTCCCTCCTCTATAAATCCATACAACCCTCGTCAGTTATAGTGGGGTATTGGCGTCGAATTTCCTCGAGGAAGACGCCGCCTTTGAAGCTCCGCCGCGCCCTGGACTCGCCACCGAACTGAGCGCCACATCCTGGCGTTTGAAGCCTGTTCCGAGCACGTCGAAGTGGTATAACCTGATCGGGACGAAGCACAACAGATTGAGCGCAAATCGCAACCCTAGTTTTGAGCATTCAAAGAGAGGTAACGGCCTATTTTAAATAAACTATATTATAGCAGTTTTAAGCGCTACGGTTTTTGATTTCACTGTAAAAATCATATCTTTTTCGTTTGTTGACGAAATTCAGTGAAACAAGAGACAGTGGACTCGTGTGGACGTCTTCTACATTCTACAAGAGACCGCATATTTTTCTGAGCTCTCTGCTATTTTTGGTGGAGTGGAACCCAATGTGAGATTTCTAAATTATAAACGATATGGAAAACGACGATGTATAAATTATATAGTCGATGTATGAGTTATATAAGCGTTGTACACCTCTTGTATAAGCGTTGTATAAGTTGTACGTTCGATATATAAGTTATATATGCATTGTAAAAATTATATATATGTTGAAATAGAAGTGAAATGCTTACATATATATATATATATATATATATATGTATGTATATATATACGCCCCTCGTCCACAAACCATGGACGATATTTATTGGTTGTGATTGGTGTGAAAATTGGTTGATTACGAATGGTTGATTAGAATTGTTTGTGGTTGAAATTGATTGATTGTGGTTGAAAAATACCCATTTGTGGTTGAGAATTATTTGGTTGAAACCACATAGGATTAGTTTGTGGAAATGGAAAAATATACATGCCGCCTGCGTGCGAACTAGATGCATGAAATCCCCATTGTCAAAAGCTGCGAGGCTTTAAGGTAGAGCGAGGAGCCGTACTAGGGACGGCCCCGGTTTTAACTACCCTGCCGTTATGCTGCCGAAATTTTCTGAAATATTCATGTGTTAGAATTATTTCCATTTGTTGAAATTATTTTCATATGTTGAAACCGTTCATGTGTTGAATAGAAATTCATTCGTTGAATAGAAATTCATGTGTTGAATGGTATTCGTGTTTTAAAATAAATTGTTTTATAATAAAAATAATATTTTTATCATCTATATGAACTATATAAAATAGTAGTGTTTTAAAATAAATTGTTTTATAATAAAAATCATATTTTTATCATCTATATGAACTATATAAAATAGTAGTGTTTTAAAATAAATCGTTTTACAATAAAAATTACATTTTTACTATATATATATTAACTATAGAAAACCGTTCATGTATTGAATAGAAATTCATTCATTGAATAGAAATTCATGTGTTGAATGGTATTCGTGTTTTAAAATAAATTGTTTTATAATAAAAATCATATTTTTATCATCTATATGAACTATATAAAATAGTGGTGTTTCAAAATAAGTCGTTTTACAATAAAAATCACCTTTTTTCTATATACATGAGTTGTTAAAAATAGTGAAGGGTAGAAATAAATGCATGTTGGATAAAAATATCATTTTTATCAAATGTATGAAAAGCATATAGTTTTGAAATCGAATAATCGATTATATATATATATATATATAACTAAAATATATCGAATAACGAAGCCGTAGTTCGTGTTTTGAAACCGTGATTTCAAACGATTAGTGCGGGAGATCCGACCATCGGATTTTCCCGAAACCGAAACCGATGGGTTCGCTTTGGAAATATCTTTCCAATGACACCAACTTTGTAAAGATCCAACGGTTGGATTATCTGCAATGTTTAATTCAAATCTGAAGAAAAACAGCGCCAGAATCGATTATATTTATATATATATATAAATATAATTAAATTAAATCGAATAACGACGCTGTAGTTCATATTTTGAAATCGAAACTTCAAACGATTGTACTGGAAGATCCGACCGTCGGATTTTCCCAAAACTGGAACCGTTGGATTCGTTTTGAAAAGATATTTCTAATGATGTAAATTTTTTGAAGATCCAATGGTTAGATTTTTCAAATATGTGTAAATAAAATCTGAAGAAAAACAGCGCCACGGCCGCGTTATGGCCCGAAGCGTCGTTTGAATAAATTGGCTATTTTAAAATAAATAAAAATAGCGATAAATCGTTATAAAATATTATCAACGATATGGAATGTGAAATTTAGAAACTAACTGAAGGTTGGCTAGGTCGAATGGTTTCCTGGGTTTTGATCTGATGTTGGTTTCGGCCTTCGGGGTTAATATTTGGGAAATCGTTCTCTTACTGATTTACGGTTAGTGACTAATGAGTTGAGATGATGCGTATGTTGTGTTTGTGTAGCACTTATTTATTATATATGGGAGTTGCTCAGAAAGACCGGGTTTATCCCATTCTGAATAACTAAATCGACGATAAGAAATCGAAGATGAAGACTGTAAATCTTCACCTCGTTTGGATGGTAACTGATGTCCTGATTGGGAGGCATCCCGAAATATGGATAATGAGTGGTGATCGTCCAGACGTACGTGGAGATCGATGGGTTTGCGAGGTATATAGTGCCTCCAGTTTCGTTCAGACCCAGGACGGACTTGCAAATGGACTGTGTGTCTGACATTGGAATTCATTCTGTGTGATTGATAGCCATCAGTTACATGGCGTGAATTGCCTGTGTGACATTCTAAGATGCAGTGATCAGAGCTTCTGTTGAAAAAGCAAAGTCTTGTGATTGATGATCAAAGCACCGCCTGTGTGGCGTAGCTTTGTGTATAACGTGAATTCGCGAGCCTCACACCCTGGTATGAACCAAAAACGGGAGAGGACCTCAGGGAGGACATGCGTTTCTTTCTAGTTAGAGGTGGTGTCGGTGCTTGAACTGGCTGACATTTATATTATTTTCACCTGTGTGGTTGTTGCCGTTGCGAGGCGCCTCAGTTATATTGGTCGATCCGGGACCGATGGAGTCATTCGTTGGCTCATTTACGCCCCAAAGGGCGGGGAAACGTATTATTCAGGCACTATAATCCACTCCGTGTGGACCGGCCCTGTCGCTCCAAGGGGTAGTTGCGGCTGTTCCGGAGGCTCGGGCTAGAGAGTCTCGAAGTCGGTAAGGACTTTCCTTTGCCTTGGTTCATGAAGGAAATCCAATTTCCAAATACGAAATCGTGCGGTTTTGATTGTATATATATATGGCGATATGATATATGGTACCCATGCCGTCTATGATTGATATTTATGATTGTGTATGAAATTAGAAACTAACTGCAAACGAGCTAAGATGGGTGGTTTCCTGGGTATTGGTCTGATGTTGGTTTCGGCCTTCGGGGTTAATACTTAGGGGGTCGTCCTCTTGCTAATTTACAGTTGGAGTCTGATTAAGAATTAAACGACAAAGTTTACATTTTAAATGATACGTTTTGCTCGTATCAAGCATATTTTGGTCGATATAAGGTAAAATTCTATCCTCCGGTTTGCGTTGCATTGTGTGATGGGACTTGAGCCTTATATCGGCTTCATTTTTAAAAAGCATTGCGATGTTTAAAAGGTTTAATTGTTTTAAAGCACTGGCAATCCATTGGAGTAAACCCGTTCCATGAAAGTGGCGTGGTCCTGTGATTAGCCAAATTATATAATGTGTTAAGTAGATTTCTCATACCAGTCCCATGACTGACTCGTAGTTTGTTTCACTTGCAAACTCGGGTGCCCCTTTTTCTACACGGGCAACCTTATGTTCAGGTTTAGCAGGTTTCCTTTCTAGATAGCTGGAGTTCAAGATGGATTCTATCATTTATCTCTTTTTATGTTGTTCAGATCCTATTGTACATATTATGTTTGTTTTCCGCTGTAGACATTTATGTATAACTGAACTGTATTTGTACTAAGTATGATCCTGTATACTGTGTAACTCTGATGATTACGTTTATCCAGTATATTCTATTGTGTATTATCTGGTGTATTTATTAATTTCTGTTCTGCTATTATCTGTTTATTTGTTATATTCCAAATATTACCCTTAACACCGTCGTACGGGGTTTTGGGGTCGTTACAACGTGATATCAGAGCTTTGGTTAAGCTTAGCTCTGGTATATAACACATTAACGAACTCTTCAGAGATAGAACCAGTAGTGTTCTAGGACGGATAACTCATTACAGACAGGATCAGTAATATCCTAGTATGAGTGCAGCAGAATCAGAATAACTCGTTAGAGATGGCGTCGGAAGTGCCCCAGAACGAGTCGAGAGTTATATGTTTATAAATAACGTATTTGTGATTATATATATAGTCTGGTTTTAGAAATATGATTTTTGAATATATAAAAGTATATTTTTGAAAAGTTAAAAACAAATTGATTGTTGTTTGGGTTGTGTGATAGTAGATTTGATTAATTAAATTATTAAAACGATAGTTAATTTAATTAACACGAGAATGAATGGTAGAATTTATTCGATTAAATCACACATTGAACAGATATGAAAATAGATAGAAATATATACATGTGCATCATATATGTTTGAACAGGTAAATGGATAGCTGTTGAGTAAAGAAATTATTTGTGTGCCCGACAAATAGGTAAACCTTAATGAGTTGGATGCGAAATATTATTATATCAACTCCTGTGAATGCCATTGGATGCAGAGTGCTGGTTGTTCTGTGTGTAATAATAAATATCGCCATAGGATAGTAACAATTAATTTTGAACTACGCTACATGGCATACTTCTTGAAGACAGGCATACTTCATCATATACGACATAAGCATTTGGAGCTTGTGTGATGAGGTGGAAGATTTACCATACGAGCGAGAGGCTTGTATGGTGATGACTATATATTACAGGTTGAACTGATGAATGATATGACCATATAAAATTATAAAGATAAATTGACGGAATATTAAAAACCCCACACGGGTCTGGAGTTGACAATAATCACGTCTCTCTAGTTATTAGATACGGCACATGGATTATTTATTTCCCACATGGGACGAGGTGACGAGAATTTATTCTCTGGAGCAATTAAAATACACACTCCCTCAGGCTTTGACAAGGTGACGAGAATTTATTCTCTGGAGTTATTATCTATACACGCTCCCCTGTAAACACCAGAATATATCACTATAAATATGTGTACGCTTTATAGGATTTATTTGGTACCTAATACGGCCCAATAAATTTCCAAACCCCTCCCCGTACAAAGGAGGTTATGGCGAAAGTTTTCGAAAATTCCGGGTGTTAGCCAAATTTTTGAAGAATTTGAAAATTCTCAGAAACTGAAAAGTTGGAGAATGGAAGCCAGATTGAAAGTAGAGTTGATGAATCAAACCACTTTCGACTTTGTTCCTTTTCGGGGACGAAAAGTTTTAAGTGGGGGAGATTGTAACGACCAGGAAAATCTGAACCAATTTAAAATTTTTAAATTGGCTATTTTAGTGGATATTAAATATTTAAAATAAATATTTTAAATAATAACGATGAAAATTAAGTTTGAATCGACATTGAAAATGAATATAATTATTTCTAATTATAAACGAGGCCTGAAATGGCGCGGTAGTTTCAAAATTTGAATTCAAACTTTGCCTGACTGTACCGGGTGCAAAACAAAACGGATTTTAGTAAAACCAAAAATATTTAAATCTGTTGGTGAATATCTTTCTAACGAATCTGAAAAATCGAAGTTTCATAGCGGGAAGAAAAAGTTATGGCCAAATGAATTTTCAGAAAGGTCGTTATAGAGTTTATATAGCCCGTGAAAATGGCCATTTTGCAAACGACCTCGGAATTCGACGAAACCACTTTTTTGGATTTGGGATGTTAAACTATTGCTAAGTTTCAAATTTCATAATTTTTGAAGTTAATATGTGAGCGTGGCAAAGGAAAACGTGTTTTGGTCAATTATAGTTAAATTGGGTCGACCAGAAAATGACCATTTTGCAAACGATCTCAGAATTCGACGAAACTAGTTTTGTTGGGACCGTATCGTCAAAACATAGCTAGATTTATTTTTCTGGAATTTTTCGAATCAGTTTGTGGCCCTGGCAAATTGAAATGTACGTTCAAAATTGAATATTAAATGTTTTATACTTTAATTTGAAAAATAACTGACTGTAACAGTCGAATTGGCCAACGAAACATATCCCATTGTGTCCGACAAGGGGGTATTTAGCTACGGGCGACAGTCGTCGGGTTGAAATTGGTGTTCGTTTGTTCATAAGGATATTTTTTGGAACTTAAAATAAAATATATGGGTCAAACCCCCCCTCTTTTCTCTCACTTCACGTTGACCGGTCAAACTCGAGTAAACCCCCTCCCCCTCGCGAACGACAGAAGTGCTCCAACCTTCCCGATGATTTTCCCGCCGCCTCAGCCACTTTCAGCGCCACCTCCAGTTAAGTTTTCCGTTCATATTTCCCTCCTCTATAAATCCATACAACCCTCGTCAGTTATAGTGGGGTATTGGCGTCGAATTTCCTCGAGGAAGACACCGCCTTTGAAGCTCCGCCGCGCCCTGGACTCGCCACCGAACTGAGCGCCACCACCTGGCATTTGAAGCCTGTTCCGAGCACGTCGAAGTGGTATAACCTGATCGGGACGAAGCGCAACGGATTGAGCGCAAATCGCAACCCTAGTTTTGAGCATTCAAAGAGAGGTAACGGCCTATTTTAAATAAACTATATTATAGCAGTTTTAAGCGCTACGGTTTTTGATTTCACTGTAAAAATCATATCTTTTTCGTTTCTTGACGAAATTCAGTAAAACAAGAGACAGTGGACTCGTGTGGACGTCTTCTACATTCTACAAGAGACTGCATACTTTTTGAGCCTTCTGCTATTTTTGGTGGAGTGGAACCCAATGTGAGATTTCTAAATTATAAACGATATGGAAAACGACGATGTATAAATTATATAGTCGATGTATGAGTTATATAAGCGTTGTACACCTCTTGTATAAGCGTTGTATAAGTTGTACGTTCGATATATAAGTTATATATGCGTTGTAAAAATTATATATGTGTTGAAATAGAAGTGAAATGCTTATATATATACGCCCCTCGTCCACAAACCATGGACGATATTTATAGGTTTTGATTGGTGTGAAAATTGGTTGATTACGAATGGTTGATTAGAATTGTTTGTGGTTGAAATTGATTGATTGTGGTTGAAAAATACCCATTTGTGGTTGAGAATTATTTGGTTGAAACCACAGAGGATTAGTTTGTGGAAATGAAAAAATATACATGCCGCCTGCGTGCGAACTAGATGCATGAAATCCTCATTGTCAAAAGCTGCGAGGCTTTAAGGTAGAGCGAGGAGCCGTACTAGGGACGACCCCGGTTTTAACTACCCTGCCGTTATGCTGCCGAAATTTTCTGAAATATTCATGTGTTAGAATTATTTCCATTTGTTGAAATTATTTTCATATGTTGAAACCGTTCATGTGTTGAATAGAAATTCATTCGTTGAATAGAAATTCATGTGTTGAATGGTATTCGTGTTTTAAAATAAATTGTTTTATAATAAAAATCATATTTTTATCATCTATATGAAATATATAAAATAATAGTGTTTTAAAATAAATTGTTTTATAATAAAAATCATATTTTTATCATCTATATGAACTATATAAAATAGTAGTGTTTTAAAATAAATCATTTTACAATAAAAATAACATTTTTACTATATATATACTGACTATAGAAAACCGTTCATGTGTTGAATAGAAATTCATTCGTTGAATAGAAATTCATGTGTTGAATGGTATTCGTGTTTTAAAATAAATTGTTTTATAATAAAAATCATATTTTTATCATCTATATGAACTATATAAAATAGTCGTGTTTTAAAATAAATCGTTTTACAATAAAAATCACCTTTTTTCTATATACATGAGTTGTTAAAAATAGTGAAGGGTAGAAATAAATGTCTGTTGGATAAAAATATCATTTTTATCAAATGTATGAAAAGCATATAGTTTTGAAATCGAATAATCGATTATATTTATATATATATATATATATAATTAAAATATATCGAATAACGAAGCTGCAGTTCGTGTTTTGAAACCGTGATTTCAAACGATTAGTGTGGGAGATCCGACCATCGGATTTTCCCAAAACCGAAACCGATGGGTTCGCTTTGGAAATATCTTTCCAACGACACCAACTTTGTAAAGATCCAACGGTTGGATTGTCTGGAATGTTTAATTGAAATTTGAAGAAAAACAGCGCCAGAATCGATTATATTTATATATATATATATATAAATAAAATTAAATTAAATCGAATAACGACGCTGCAGTTCGTATTTTGAAATCGAAACTTCAAACGATTGTACTAGGAGATCCGACCGTCGGATTTTCCCAAAACTGGAACCGTTGGATTCGTTTTGAAAAGATCTTTCTAATGGTGTAAATTTTTTGAAGATCCAACGGTTAGATTTTCAAATGTGTGTAAATTAAATCTGAAGAAAAACAGCGCCACGACCGCGTTATGGCCCGAAGCGTCGTTTGAATAAATTAGCTATTTTAAAATAAATAAAAATAGCAATAAATCGTTATAAAATATTATAAACGATATGGAATGTGAAATTTAGAAACTAACTGAAGGTTGGCTAAGTCGAATGGTTTCCTGGGTTTTGATCTGATGTTGGTTTCGGCCTTCGGGGTTCATATTTGGGAAATCGTTCTCTTACTGATTTACGATTAGTGACTAATGAGTTGAAATGATGCGTATGTTGTGTTTGTGTAGCACTTGTTTATTATATATGCGAGTTGCTCAGAAAGACCGGGTTTATCCCATTCTGAATAACTAAATCGACGATAAAAAATCGAAGATGAAGACGGTGGTTGAAGACCGGAAATCTTCACCTCGTTTGGATGGTAACTGATGTCCTGATTGGGAGGCATCTCGAAATATGGATAATGAGTGGTGATCGTCCAGACGTACATGGAGATCGATGGGTTTGCGAGGTATATAGTGCCTCCGGTTTCGTTCAGACCCAGGACGGACTTGCAAATAGACTGTGTGTCTGACATTAGAATTCATTCTGTGTGATTGATAGCCATCAGTTACATGGCGTGAATTGCCTGTGTGGCATGCTAAGATGCAGTGATCAGGGCTTCTGTTGAAAAGCAAAGTCTTGTGATTGATGATCAAAGCACCGCCTGTGTGGCGTAGCTTTGTGTATAACGTGAATTCGCGAACCTCACACCCCGGTATGAACCAGAAACGGGAGAGGACCTCAGGGAGGACATGTGTTTCTTTCTAGTTAGAGGTGGTGTCGGTGCTTGAACTGGCTGACATTTATATTATTTTCACCTATGTGGTTGTTGCAGTTGCGAGGCGCCTCGGTTATATCGGTCGATCCGGGACCGATGGAGTCATTCGTTGGCTCATTTACGCCCCAAAGGGCGGGAAAACGTATTGTTCAGGCACTATAATCCACTCCGTGTGGACCGGCCCTGTCGATCCAAGGGGCAGTTGCGGCTGTTACGGAGGCTCGGTCTAGAGAGTCTCGAAGTCGGTAAGGACTATCCTTTGCCTTGGTTCATGAAGGAAATCCAATTTCCAAATACGACATCATGCGGTTTTGATTGTATATATTTATATAGCGACATGATATATGGTACTCATGCCGTCTATGATTGATATTTATGATTGTGTATGAAATTAGAAACTAACTGCAAACGAGCTAAGATGGGTGGTTTCCTGGGTATTGGTCTGATGTTGGTTTCGGCCTTCGGGGTTAATACTTAGGGGGTCGTCCTCTTGCTAATTTACAGTTGGAGTCTGATTAAGAATTAAACGACAAAGTTTACATTTTAAATGATATGTTTTGCTCGTATCAAGCATATTTTGGTCGATATAAGGTAAAACTCTATCCTCCGGTTTGCGTTGCATTGTGTGATGGGACTTGAGTCTTATATCAGCTTCATTTTTAAAAAGCATTGTGATGTTTAAAAGGTTTAATTGTTTTAAAGCACTGGCAATCCATTGGAGTAAACTCGTTCCTGTGATTAGCCAAATTATATAATGTGTTAAGTAGATTTCTCATACCAGTCCCATGACTGACTCGTAGTTTGTTTCACTTGCAAACTCGGGTGCCCTTTTTTCTACGCGGGAAGCCTTTGTTCAGGTTTAGCAGGTTTCCTTTCTGGATAGCTGGAGCTGAAGATGGATTCTATCATTTATCTCTTTTTATGCTGTTCAGCTCCTATTGTACATATTATGTTTGTTTTCCGCTGTAGACATTTATGTATAACTGAACTGTATTTGTACTAAGTATGATCCTGTATACTGTGTAACTCTGATGATTATGTTTATCCGGTATATTCTATTGTGCATTATCTGGTGTATTTATTTATTTCTGTTCTGCTATTATCTGTTTATGTGTTATATTCCAAAGATTACTCTTAACACCGTCGTACGGGGTTTTGGGGTCGTCACACCGGCCCATCTTGAAACAATTACAGAAAGATGTTGTTTCACAAGATAGAAGATTTCAGTTTATAACAATTAAAAAACATCTTGGTATCGAAGAATACTCTCAAAATCGTGGAAATAAAGGGAAATCGTCCAAAACTGATGCTCAAGTGATAGAAACAGGAGCACCTAGTAAAAACACAAATAATGGAAAAAAAATCTTGTTACAATGGAAATCTCAACATAAATAAATGCAAGAAAATGAAAATTGAAAAGTGCTACAATGATTGAAAATTGGCATTATGTTGGAGAATGTTGACCCCAAAAAAATGCTGCCAGTGGGGTGGAAGAAGAATTTAAGATCATGGTGACATAAACCATTGTGGCCAACACACATCTTGAGAAAATGAATCTCGATAGAAAGTTTCTCAATTTTTATTCTGACCGAAATTGGTAAAGTTACAAAACGTAAGACTCAGTACATATATCAATACAGGGTACAAAATATACACTAAATAGGCCAAAGCCCAGTAAGAACATAAAACCCCAAAGAAAAACAAAATACAAATATTGTATACATCTCTACACCCACCCCCCTCCCCCCCTCCTCCTCAAGATTGACCACATTTAAAGGCCAATCTTGAACCAAGGATTGAGAAACCATGCCAAGCTTGTATACCAATGACTTATGTTGATCAGCTCCAAGGGGTTTAGTCATGATGTCAGCAGTTTGCAAAAGCAGACTTAACATACTTTGTCGCTATAAATTCTGACTGCACTTTTTCTTTCACAAAATGCACGTTCAATTTTTGATGATTGGTTCTCATATATTTTGTCTTATCATGAAAGCATGGGTCCTGAGAAATATACATAGCCGATAAATTGTCACAATGAAGTGTAATTGGTGTTGGAATATCAACACATAAGTCTGTTAGTAATCTTTCGATCCAAACAAGCTCTCCAGTAGTGTAACTCATACATCTATATTCAGCTTCAGTGCTGCTTTTAGAAACAAGCTTTTGTTTCTTAGTTTTTCAGGAAATTAATGCATTACCAAGGAAAACACAATAACCAGATAAAGATTTGCCAGTATCATCACACATACCCAAATCAGCATCGCAGTATGCATTGAGAACTAAATCAAACTAAAAAGGGAAGTATAAACCCAGATTAACAGTACCTTTCAAATACTTTAACACATGAAATGTAGCATCTAGATGAGGAACCCGAGGAATTTGAAGAAATTGGCTCAACTGCTGTACTGAATATGATATGTCAGGCCTGGTTAAATTCAAAAAAGCAATTTCCCAACTATTCTTCTATAAATTTCTGGATCTGAAAGTATATCACCATCATATAAGCTAAGCTTCAATCCTTTTGCCATAGGAAAATGAGCTGGTTTACATTTTTCCATATTATGGTCTCTTAAAAGATCCATAATATATTTTCTTTGATTAAGAAAAATTCCAGAAGCTGATCTTGGCACCTCAATCCCTAAAAAATATTTAATTTACCCTAAATCCTTGATAGTAAAAGCCTTATGTAAAAGAAGCTTTAAATCGGAAATTGTAGAAGGATTATTTCCAGTAATCAATAAGTCATCAACATATGCCACCAAAATAGTGAAATGATTATCTTTCTTCAAAGTAAACAGAGAATAATCTTGCTTGGACTGAATAAAACCCAAATTAAGTAAAAACTTATTTAATTCCTGATTCCAGCATCTAAAGGCTTGTTTTAGGCCGTAAATTGACTTCTTCAAGTTGCAAACTTGATTTGAAGTTGCTTTATCATAGCCTGCAGGAGGAGTCATATACGCTTCTTTTTGAAGATAGCCATGTAAGAATGCATTATTTATGTGTAATTGTTGAACATCTCATTCCTTTGCAGCAGCTAAAGCCATCACAACTCTTACTGTAGTGAATTTAGCAACAAGGCTGAATGTATGTTTATAATCCTTGCCAGAAATTTGTCTATCTCCCCTTGCAACAACACGAGCTTTGCATTTATCTACTTGACCATTGGGTTTAAATTTGGTTTTAAACACCCATTTAGAAGCTATGGGCTTTTTCCCAATAGGAAGTCCAACTAGATCCCAAGTATTATTATTTTCCAAAGCTTCTAATTCCCTGTTCATAGCTTCAGTCCACTCAGGATGAATCTTTGCTTGATGATAGGAAGAGGGTTCAAATGAAGACAGTACATTTGAAATACTGTGCAATTCATTAAGGTCAAAATGAACAGGAGACGGCTCAGTAAAAATGTTGGAAGAAAAAATACTTTCTATTTGTGAGTTATTGATTCATCTTGAAGGCAGTTTTCCAACAACTAAATCACTATACTTCTTTGGTAACTGACAAGTTCTAGAAGATGTTCTGGTTGCCACAATTTGAGGAGGAATGGAATCATGAATTGAATTCGAAGAAGAATATTGATTTTCAGTGGATGATAGAGACTGCTCATTTGAAATTGAAGGTGATTTTGAAGGAGATGCATTTTGTGGAGAAGCATTAGAAAAATCAGGATAAATAATTGAAGGAGAACTTTGATCTAATGCTGGATTGACTAACATTATATCTTGATGTGTCTGATTTTCAGTTGGAAGAACAACTAATTTTAACTTGAAAGGATAGACATTCTCTACAAAATGAACATCTCTACTAAAAACAACCTTGTGAGTATCAAATCATAAAGTTTATATCCTTTTTGGCCAAGAGGATAACCAATTAAAACACACCTTTTTGCTCTTTCTGCAAATTTATCATTCAGTTTTTGAAAAGGAAAAAGGATAAACATCCAATAACTCGAAGATGTTTGTAACCTGTGGGTTTATTCATCAATAACTCAAAAGGTGTTTTCCAATGTAAAATTGAACTTGGCATAATATTGATAAGAGAAGTAGAAACCAATAAACAATCATTCTAAAATTGGTAAGGCAAACCTGAATGAATTCGAATTGTTCTAGCAGTCTCCAACAAATGTCTGTGTTTTCTCCCAACTCTGCCATTTTGTTGAGGATTGTCAGGTATTGACCTTTGATGAACTATTCCTTTCGGTGCAAATAGTTGTGTATAGGAATTTTGAAATATTTCAGTTCCATTGTCAGATCTGATCACTCTAATCTTCTTGTTAAAATGAGTTAGCACATATTCAATAAATGCAGCAAGCGTAGAAACAAATTGAACTTTCGAATGCAACAAGTTTCTCCACAAAGTGTCGGTCTACGATATTTCCCCCATAAGTCAACATTTACTAAGTCAAAAATAGATTCAGCATAAGATTCAGATGGACAAAATGGAAATTTATGATGTTTTCCTAACACACATGCTTTACAAGTAAAATCTTTATTAAGTTTCCTGCCTGATACAAAGTTTTGAAAGTGTTTCATTTTGCTAAAAGAAGGATGTCCTAGCCTAACATGTAGAATATCTATGTTAGGTGCATTACAAGAGGTTATAATATTGTTAATAGAAGCAAGAAAACAATTATTAGTAGGTGAAGAACACAAAGAGATAGAAACATTGTTGAGTGTGGATGAAAAAGAAAGCTTATAAAGACCAGAGATCCTTGATCCAACAGCTTGAAGTTGTTTTGATTCAAGGTCCTGAAAATAACAAGAAGATTGAGTGAAATTTGCAACAATGTTATTTTGATCAAGAAATTTTCCTACCGATAAAAGGTAATTTTGAAATGTAGGAACATACAAAACATTTTGTAGTTGCAAATTTGAACTTAAATGGACAGTTCCAAAATGATTAACATGAACTTTAGATCCATCAGGCAGACAAACTTTTATAGGATTTTTACTTTTTTAAGTGAAGCAAATAGTGTTAAATCAAAACTCATATTGAAACACCCCACCTCCGTTAGGGTCACTCTCAAAGGGAATGCCCTAATTTTGGTGGAGGTTTATAAGTATAAGTCACAGATATACAAGACAGATATAAGAACACATATTTGTAAACAGCGGAAAATCAACAAACTTTTATTTCATAGAAGCAAATACGTGCTACAACAACATCACCATAATTGTCTTACATCTTTTCCAAAACATAACATAACTCTTTCATAATCTGTCTTGATTACATTATTTAAAGAAGCATAAATAAAACATAGATAAACTGCAAAAGCCCCATAGAGTTTGTCCAAAGCCATAGTTTCAAACGAAAAGGTCCAAGCAATACATTTCTCTTCTTCAAGCTGGATGTTAAGGCCGGTCAAGCTGCTGTGTTCCCTCCCTGTGGACCTGGGGGGGGGGGAACGGAAGAAAAGAAGACGAAAGAAAGTAGAGTCAGACATAAAGCCTGAGTAAGTCTAGTACTATTTTGTCTATGAATAAAGAACTGGGTATGATAAGTATAAACAAGAAGTGGGAAAGTACTATAAACTTGGTTAAGTTGTCTAGGGTCGAATATACTATCGTACCCCATGTTAATCTCTGAACCCATATAAACTAGTTTCCAACTGGCACCCCATAATCAGGGTGATGTGATCCGTTCTACGATGATCGGCTCCTACTCGCATAATTACATGTGTCTTACGGCCCCCGATGTTGCAGTTACCTATGCTGGTCCCACCATGGGGTGTATCAAGTCCCATGGTGGCGGCCCGACACAACCTTAGAGTGCACAGGTATGCTACTGGTGTCCAGTGCCTTATTTTTCTGCGCCGGAGTGTGTGCACGCCCACACCCCGTTAGAACCTACACTGCTACACCACCGCTGTCGATTTGACCTCTTACAATCAGCCCAGTAATCGTGCCCCACCCTGCCTAGTTTCAGGGTATCCTGATACACCTTCTAGGGTTACTGCTGAAAAGGGTCCCCCGTTACTAGGTTTTCTATCTCTAGCCAACATGCTAAGTTGGTTAAGTGTTTCCTAACCTAACCCCCACCAGTCCGTTTAGTTTAGCATGTTCCATTTTGATTAAGTCTTTAGTTCACTTAATCCTAACAATCCTGACTCAGCCTTAATTGTCTTATTAAGGCCCTGACCTCTCACATTAGACAGGTATTGTTGTGGCTGCCTGTTGCCGGTTGGTTCCGGGAAGTCTTACGCCACAACTCAGTCTAACCTCGGGTCCTTATTGGGCTCCATGTTTAACCTCCCACATTGGATAGGTATTGTTGTGACTACTGGACAGCCGGGCGGTTCCGGGCAGGTTTACATCACAACTCAATCCAACCTCGGGTTAAACACATCGTATGTTCTACATTTACATATCTTGTCATTCTTCTTTATTTTCTTATATGTAAATATTTGCGGCCCATTATTAAGTTAATGGTGTAAAGGTTACACCAATCATGGGCCCCACCCATGCTTGAATTTGGGCCCTTCTATTTTATATTTTCATTCATTAGTAATTTTAACCCAACGTTATTTTCCCCCGTTTAACTCGTCCGTTTATTATATATATATTGGGCTTAGCCTTTTAAAGCCCAACTTAGCCATGCGAAAAGGGGAGGCTTAAGGCGTGATTACATACACAAAGAGGGGAAGGTGAGCGCATGAACTTGCAATATGACGTTGGAAATACAAAATAGAAACTGGTGTACCTGCATAGTAGTGACATATACTTTGGTCATAAAGCATAAGTGACATGAATCAAATCATGTAAACTTGTAGTTGAGATAAGAATATCATTATTGACACATAGGCCTAACTACGACATAAACCTATATTTTTATTTCAGGCATAATGTCAAACATAAGCAAATCATGTTCATAAGACTACTACATGTTTACAAAGGTATCTACTTTTGTGACTAATACAAAAGTATAGTTAAATTTGTTCACATAACCATGGCATAAATATTTCTAACATGAAATCATGATTTCTACTTTAGTCACGTAAACTAGCAAAAAGGGATTTTTGAATCTAACCTAGCTATGTGCCACATATGTCATCATATTGATTCTTGTAAACAATATAGACTTAATTATGCAAAATATCAATCATAGCCTAGTCATATTCATAAGTTTGCAAATAGATTTTCTAGTACAAAAGCATGACTTAATACATAGATTATGGTGCCAAAATTTCAACATAGTTTCATATGAACCAACCAAACTTGTTCCAATTACTTACAAAATGATTTATGCACAAAATATACATCATGGTGGCATAGTAGCAAAACCCCAACTTGCATGTATTTTAATTAATCAACTACATACATGTAGCTTCAACAAGGATTGCATAATTTGCGAATATTCCAAACGTATACTTGCATAGAACTACCGCATGTAGTTCTTTATAACATAATATGAGGATATCCAAACGTATACAATATTCCAAATCGATAAGAATCATAGTAACGCACAAATTATGAATTATTTATCACCACAATCAAGTATACAAACCAACACAGTTATTTGTTCATACCAAAGTAATACTCTACTTACAATGGTGTGGCGAATTCTCTAATTTAGGGATTTGAAGATGCGGTTTGATTTGATTGAGTTGCTTTATGCCTTAGAATTTGCCTCCTAATCCTCTCTCCAATTGGTGGCTACCCCTAGTCGTTCCTCAGCAACATGGCGGCTTTGTTCTTATTTTTGAATGAATAGATTAGGGTTAGTCTAGGGTTGTTTTTATAGAGGTAATGAACTGATTAGGGCCATTGATGTTGCTTGGATTGATCGTAGCCATTCATCCTAAGGAGAGACCAATTAGAGCTTGCCACCTAGCCCTAATGACAAAGCAGACCATAGAAAATCGACCAACATAGAATAGGCCAGCCAGGTTGGACTGGGCTCGACCTGGCTCTGGACCAGGTCGACATGCCTGTCGACAGCCCTGTCGACAGCCCTGTCGACCTGGCTAGACCAGGTCGACAGCCCAGTCGACCTGGGTGCGTCAGGCGGGTGTTCTTCCGCCCTGGCCCATTGGGCCCCATTTTTGATTTTAAACTGTTTTATTCTGTTTGAATTTTAAACTTAATTCAGAAACTTCCGAAGGCCATATCTTCTTCATACGGACTCCGTTTTTCGAAAACTCGGACTCTATTTCCCGTATTTTTCCGAGACGAACGCAATGGCGTATCCCGTTTCCCTTAGTTCTTTGATTAAAATTAATTATACTTTAATTTGTGAATTTCACAGTTATAGAATTTGCGGGGTGTTACATTCTCCCCCACTTAAAAGGATTTCGTCCCCGAAATCTTCAAGTTAGGAGGAATGTATATCCTAACATCCAATCATCCATCTACTCATCCAACAAACACGAGCATCCATTGTCCTTAAAAGACTTCTAATGCTTTATGATCATATGCGAAGTGTGTGTGTACATTTACTTATCTAATGCAAAATCAGGCGGTCTACTGATTTAGTTGACCTCCTTAATGCGAATTATTTAAGTGTTATGAATCCATTATGTATGCAAATTTTTCCTATTCATGATTCTACATGAGTGCACAACCATTCACACAAATGCAACATCCATATGACAACACATTATAGTTCAACCATATACGAATGCAGACATATATGCATATGCAATATGAAGTGACTGAGCCGATCTAAACCCTAGATTGTGTGTGTATATGCAACCACGAGCAACCACTAGCAATCACTTGCAACCACTTGCAACCATCATCCATAACATGTTTCAATTACATGTTTCCATCCAAAGGGTTTCTACCTAAAAGATAAGGTCGAGGAAATATACCTAAAAAGATAGATAAAAGCGCAACTTAAGGAAAAGGAAAGATCAAGGATGTACCCTCGAACAGAAAAGGGTAGGCAGTGCGTATTCTAGCTTCAGTTTCCCAAGTCGCGTCTCCCTCGGCGTCGCTCCACTGAATTTTGACGAGCTTGACTTCACGGTTGCGTAGCTTCTTCACTTCCGTTCCTGATATGCGGGTTGGAACTTTTCTTATGGTTGCTTCGCGTTCCACTTCGGCCTCTTCGAGGATATTTGGCTCTACCACTTCAGCAGACTCATGTAGACATTTTCGGAGATGTGAAACGTGAAAGATGTTGTGAACTCCGGCCAATTTCTCGGGTAGCTCAAATCTATAGGACATTTTCCCAATTGTTCCTATCTAAAGGTATAGTCGAATGAAGCAAGTAAAAGCTTTGTGCCCATTAGGCAATGTCAAAACTGGAAACCTATGCCACATATATATTGATTAGGAGAAGAACTCTCTAAGTATCAGCCCCGAAGACCGAAATCAACATCAGACTGACACCCAAAGAATTACTCAACCCAACCACTAAATATGATTCTAGGAAACTAAGCACGATGGACTCCTTTTAGGTCACAAGGGAGTCCCTTCCTAAGACCCACCCGTATCCTATAAAACCCAAAAAGTTTAGTCAAACCAACGAACACCCTCGAGCCCCAACATGTGTTACTAACAGATGAGTCATACTCCCTATGGGGTTTGCGACAGAAATTGGATTGAGAATGGGACCGAGAGGATAAACAGAAAAGATAGCATGCAAGTAAGCTCTACAGGAAAAGAGGGATCAAGGATATACACTTAAGAAGAGATATGATACACGAATCTAGTCTTCAATCTTCTAAGTCGCATTTCCTTGAGCTTAACTCCATTATGCTTTGTCCGTCTTTAACTTCACAATTTCGTAGCTTCTTAATTCTTGTTTCCAAAATATGAGTTGGAACCTATTTCACTGTTGCCTCTCGTTCCTCTTTCACTTACTCTACTTCTAGTACTCTCAGCTCAAACATAACGACGTACTCATGGTTTCATGCAAGCTCTCCAAAATTCACTAGTGAATCTTGGATCTTGTTCACTTACTAGAAGGTATTCCACACAGATGAATTATCTCTTGAAAATAAACAAATGTCAACTATGTTGCTAAATGAACTTACTAAGGTGATTCTTTACGACTCATGCACAAGTGAAATGAACCTTCTGCCTTAGTGGCGAACACTACTGGAGCGCCTCATTCTGAAATGCTCCTTCTAATGAACCCCCTTTCGAGAAGCTCTTTAATCTGTTTACTGAGCTTTTTCCTTTCTCGTGGAGCCATGTGTCTAACGGGCAACGCAACGGGCTTTGCATTATCTACAAGATATATGCGGAAGTCTATTTCCCGCTTCGGAGGCAAGCCCTTCACCTCTTCGAATACATCCGGATATTCCCGGACCACACTAACTGATTG
Source organism: Allium sativum (assembly GCA_030737875.1). Lineage (NCBI taxonomy): Eukaryota > Viridiplantae > Streptophyta > Magnoliopsida > Asparagales > Amaryllidaceae > Allium > Allium sativum. The sequence goes on along the minus strand of CM060912.1, from coordinate 657,243,999 downwards.
CAAATTTTCAACAGAGGCATCTAGCGATTCAAGATAACTAAGCATAACCGCATACGAGGGATTACAAGAAATTTCCAAAGTATTACCGAGCTGGGTTAGGAGCCTAACAACCCTTTTCTCACAATCAAGGATGGCCCCATTACTGGATAGCCATTCCATACCCAAGATCAAACCATAACCCGAAAATCCCAAAACAAAGGCACTACATTGAAATTCTACACTTAGAATAGAAATTTTCAATCCCAAACAGATCATAGACAAATGAGCTGGGCCCTCAATTGGGTTTGAAACAATTAAGGGGTCCTCTACCATACTAGTTTTTAGGTGCAGAGATTCTACTAGAGCAGACTAGATAAAGGAGTGTGATGCGCCAGAATCAAATAAAGTGCGAACGGGGTGATCATAAAGATAAACTACGCTTTCTACAGAAGTATTTATACCTCGCTGTTGCAGAGGTGGCGCTTCCAGCACATGAACCTGTGCCCCTGGGGTGGATCCAGCCCTTTGCCCCTGTCCTCGTTTCTTTGGGCAGTCCTTAGCCCTGTGGCCTGTCTCACCGCAAGAAAAGCACCCACCATTCTCCTTGGCCTTCTTTTTCCGGCAGTCCTTTACTAAGTGCCCCACTTTGCCACAGAAATTGCACTTCCTCTTCTCTTTGTTGCCTTTCCCGCCCTTCTTAAAGTCTGTCTTCTTAGGCTGCAAACCCTCTTTCTTCCCTTGAGAGCTTTCTGCATTTGTCTCCTTCTTGCCCTTATCCTCTTCATTCAGCAATGCCATTTGCACCAATCTTTCATACGTGGCTCCCATGGGTATATGGGTCATGGCCAAACTGTGTAATGGCTCATTTAACCCTTTGACGAAACGGAGAGCCTTCTTGTGCGGGGTGTTGACTAGGTCAAGCCCAAACCTAGCCAGCTCATCAAACTGATTCACATACTCTCTGACTGTCTTGTCCCCTTGCTTAAGAAATAAGAATTTTTCCAACTGCAAACTTCTTTCCGCATCTGAGAGAAATTTAGTCTCAAACCTTGCCCGAAAGTCCTCCCATGTCTCCACTGGTCTTTCCGCATTAGTGACTTCCCACCAGTAGGAAGCCTCGCCCTTCAATAGCCACACTGCTAATTGTACTTTTTGTCTATCCTCTACCTCAAAGATGATAAATAGGTCCTCCGTTTCTTTCAGCCAGTTTCTAGCTGCCACGAAGGACTCAGTTCCATGGAAATCCCTTCCTCCCATAACTTTAAAATCTTTACATATCTTAGCAAACGTGTTTCCCCGAGGAGGAGGTGGAGGAAAAGGTGTTGCCGCAGCTGGATGATTTCCTGTAGCTGGGGGAGGAGGAATGGTAGGACCTGGCTGAGTGGCTCTTGCTTCTAAGAACCGTCTAAACCAACCAGGTATTGGCACCCCTTCCGGCAAGTTAAGATCTTCAGACATGCTGAAACAAAAAGGATAGATTCAAAACGAAGGGTAAGAGATAGTACCTATGGCTTTGGGGGGTGGACTTTGCCTTTTAGAATAAAATAATATTTTTCTTTTAAAAATGCTTCTTTAAAATTTCCTTTTTGAAAATAATTTTTCAAAACTTTTTATCTTATCTGGTAAACCTATGCTCTGATACCAAGTGAAACACCCCACCTCCGTTAGGGTCACTCTCAAAGGGAATGCCCTAATTTTGGTGGAGGTTTATAAGTATAAGTAACAGATATACAAGACAGATATAAGAACACATATTTGTAAACAGCGGAAAATCAACAAACTTTTATTTCATAGAAGCAAATACGTGCTACAACAACATCACCATAATTGTCTTACATCTTTTCCAAAACATAACATAACTCTTTCATAATCTGTCTTGATTACATTATTTAAAGAAGCATAAATAAAACATAGATAAACTGCAAAAGCCCCATAGAGTTTGTCCAAAGCCATAGTTTCAAACGAAAAGGTCCAAGCAATACATTTCGCTTCTTCAAGCTGGATGTTAAGGCCGGTCAAGCTGCTGTGTTCCCTCCCTATGGACCTGGGGGGGGGGGGAACGGAAGAAAAGAAGACGAAAGAAAGTAGAGTCAGACATAAAGCCTGAGTAAGTCTAGTACTATTTTGTCTATGAATAAAGAACTGGGTATGATAAGTATAAACAAGAAGTGGGAAAGTACTATAAACTTGGTTAAGTTGTCTAGGGTCGAATATACTATCGTACCCCATGTTAATCTCTGAACCCATATAAACTAGTTTCCAACTGGCACCCCATAATCAGGGTGATGTGATCCGTTCTACGATGATCGGCTCCTACTCGCATAATTACATGTGTCTTACGGCCCCCGATGTTGTAGTTACCTATGCTGGTCCCACCATGGGGTGTATCAAGTCCCATGGTGGCGGCCCGACACAACCTTAGAGTGCACAGGTATGCTACTGGTGTCCAGTGCCTTATTTTTCTGCGCCGGAGTGTGTGCACGCCCACACCCCATTAGAACCTACACTGCTACACCACCGCCGTCGATTTGACCTCTTACAATCAGCCCAGTAATCGTGCCCCACCCTGCCTAGTTTCAGGGTATCCTGATACACCTTCTAGGGTTACTGCTGAAAAGGGTCCCCCGTTACTAGGTTTTCTATCTCTAGCCAACATGCTAAGTTGGTTAAGTGTTTCCTAACCTAACCCCCACCAGTCCGTTTAGTTTAGCATGTTCCATTTTGATTAAGTCTTTAGTTCACTTAATCCTAACAATCCTGACTCAGCCTTAATTGTCTTATTAAGGCCCTGACCTCTCACATTAGACAGGTATTGTTGTGGTTGCTTGTTGCCGGTTGGTTCCGGGCAGTCTTACGCCACAACTCAGTCTAACCTCGGGTCCTTATTGGGCTCCATGTTTAACCTCCCACATTGGATAGGTATTGTTGTGACTACTGGACAGCCGGGCGGTTCCGGGCAGGTTTACATCACAACTCAATCCAACCTCGGGTTAAACACATCGTATGTTCTACATTTACATATCTTGTCATTCTTCTTTATTTTCTTATATGTAAATATTTGCGGCCCATTATTAAGTTAATGGTGTAAAGGTTACACCAATCATGGGCCCCACCCATGCTTGAATTTGGGCCCTTCTATTTTATATTTTCATTCATTAGTAATTTTAACCCAACGTTATTTTCCCCCGTTTAACTCGTCCATTTATTATATATATATTGGGCTTAGCCTTTTAAAGCCCAACTTAGCCATGCGAAAAGGGGAGGCTTAAGGCGTGATTACATACACAAAGAGGGGAAGGTGAGCGCATGAACTTGCAATATGACGTTGGAAATACAAAATAGAAACTGGTGTACTTGCATAGTAGTGACATATACTTTGGTCATAAAGCATAAGTGACATGAATCAAACCATGTAAACTTGTAGTTGAGATAAGAATATCAGTATTGACACATAGGCCTAACTACGACATAAACCTATATTTTTATTTCAGGCATAATGTCAAACATAAGCAAATCATGTTCATAAGACTACTACATGTTTACAAAGGTGTCTACTTTTGTGACTAATACAAAAGTATAGTTAAATTTGTTCACATAACCATGGCATAAATATTTCTAACATGAAATCATGATTTCTACTTTAGTCACGTAAACTTGCAAAAAGGAATTTTTGAATCTAACCTAGCTATGTGCCACATATGTCATCATATTGATTCTTGTAAACAATATAGACTTAATTATGCAAAATATCAATCATAGCCTAGTCATATTCATAAGTTTGCAAATAGATTTTCTAGTACAAAAGCATGACTTAATACATAGATTATGGTGCCAAAATTTCAACATAGTTTCATATGAACCAACCAAACTTGTTCTAATTACTTACAAAATGATTTATGCACAAAATATACATCATGGTGGCATAGTAGCAAAACCCCAACTTGCATGTATTTTAATTAATCAACTACATACATGTAGCTTCAACAAGGATTGCATAATTTGCGAATATTCCAAACGTATACTTGCATAGAACTACCGCATGTAGTTCTTTATAACATAATATGAGGATATCCAAACGTATACAATATTCCAAATCGATAAGAATCATAGTAACGCACAAATTATGAATTATTTATCACCACAATCAAGTATACAAACCAACACAGTTATTTGTTCATACCAAAGTAATACTCTACTTACAATGGTGTGGCGAATTCTCTAATTTAGGGATTTGAAGATGCGGTTTGATTTGATTGAGTTGCTTTATGCCTTAGAATTTGCCTCCTAATCCTCTCTCCAATTGGTGGCTACCCCTAGTCGTTCCTCAACAACATGGCGGCTTTGTTCTTATTTTTGAATGAATAGATTAGGGTTAGTCTAGGGTTGTTTTTATAGAGGTAATGAACTGATTAGGGCCATTGATGTTGCTTGGATTGATCGTAGCCATTCATCCTAAGGAGAGACCAATTAGAGCTTGCCACCTAGCCCTAATGACAAAGCAGACCACAGAAAATCGACCAACATAGAATAGGCCAGCCAGGTTGGACTGGGCTCGACCTGGCTCTGGACCAGGTCGACATGCCTGTCGACAGCCCTGTCGACAGCCCTGTCGACCTGGCTAGACCAGGTCGACAGCCCGGTCGACCTGGGTGCGTCAGGCGGGTGTTCTTCCGCCCTGGCCCATTGGGCCCCATTTTTGATTTTAAACTGTTTTATTCTGTTTGAATTTTAAACTTAATTCAGAAACTTCCGAAGGCCATATCTTCTTCATACGGACTCCGTTTTTCGAAAACTCGGACTCTATTTCGCGTATTTTTCCGAGACGAACGCAATGGCGTATCCCGTTTCCCTTAGTTCTTTGATTAAAATTAATTATACTTTAATTTGTGAATTTCACAGTTATAGAATTTGCGGGGTGTTACACATATGATTAGTAGCATCACTGTCAACTATCCATGATTTTTGATGGCAGAACTTCTCATTATTATTTTAAAAAGTGTTAACTGCATAATTAACTGAAGAAACAGGCAGATTTTAAATGCACTAAGTGTGAAGAGCACACTCTACTACGTTTTGGCAACATTTTAAACGCACTTTCAGATCGTTTGTACGGTTTTTATAACAAGATAAAGACGCTATTGGAAATCTGCAATGCACTAGAAAATTAAATACAAAGTGCAAGAAGGAGGTACAAACAAATTTCTTATCATTGAACACTTTGATTTTGAAATGGTCGGTCAGGTTTATGAATTATAAAGGACTGTTCACAAACTAAGTGTTTTATACACTAATCTTTCTGAATTGTTTCAAGTTGGTGTTATAATTGCAAAACCGGCCCATCTTGAAACAATTACAGAAAGATGTTGTTTCACAAGATAGAAAATTTTTAGTTTATAACAAATTAAAAAACATCTTGGTATCGAAAAAGACTCTCAAAATCGTGGAAATAAAGGGAAATCGTCCAAAACTAATGTTCAAGTGATTGAAACAGGAGCACCTAGTAATAACACATATAGTGAAAAAAAAGTGGTTACAATGGAAATATCAACATAAATAACAGCAAGAAAATGAAAAATGAAAAGTTCCGCAATGACCAAAAATTGGCATTATGTTGGAGATTGTCGAGCCCTAAAAAATGCTGTCAGTGTGGTGAAGGAAGAATTTATGGTCATGGTGACATAAATCATTATGGACAACACATCTGGTGGTTGGTGGTTTGATTCTGGAGTAACTCTTCGTGTTTGCAAGGACAAATGCTGTTAAAAGATTATGAAATCATCAGCGATGGTAAAGAAGTTCAAATAGAAAATCACAACCGTGTCACAGTTGTTGAAAATGGAAGTGTTGTCCTAAACTTTATTTCTAGAAGTTCTTCATGTACCAAATATAAGAAAAAATATGGTTTCTGTCAATCTCATATGCAAAAAGGATTTCATGCTATTTTTTAGTATGACAAATTCATGGTAACTAATTGTAACAACCCACCTTGTAGAATGATTCAAGTCGATAACAAACAATAGATGTCCAACTTAAACCATTTCAAAATGATGAATTATTGATGAGGTCTAATACAAGAAGAGAATGTAACAAACCAAACCCCAACGGGTTTATATTTTTCATAAAATGCTAAAATTAAAGTTCACTGAAGCTCTAGTTGGGTATCTGATATCCTGCAAATAAGTAAAGACAAATATACAAGAACTCACATAATAACTCACAAAGGGAATGATCAAAATATAATAATAGATAAATACTTACCAAAATATTGATGCTTTCTAAATAAGTGTCACTAACTTAACTAATCTTTGTCTTCCATCTAACTTGTAGATTATTATGAAAAGGAGTCAGGACTAAAGTTCAGATAAACAGGCCCGACCCAGGGTATAGGCGACCTAGGCGGTCGCTTAGGGCCGCAGACCCGGGAGGAGGAGGAAGAAGGAGGAAGGGGGCCTCAAAATTTCGGTTGAAATGAATACTGATATACTTATTTGCTTTTCTAAATGTGAAACTGTTGTGGTTTGGTGGTAGTACTGCTGAGTGTTTGGTTTGTAGCCAGAGTTCAATCCCTATTGTGTACATGGTAAGTTTTTGTTTTCCTTTGTTCTACCAATCCCACACTTGCTTGCTTCTTCTACTTACAACTTGGAGCCTCGAAAAAAATTTGGCTTAGGGCCCCGCCGGGTCCAGGGCCGGCACTGCTGGTAAATAGGCAAATTATAAAAGTTTAAGCTTAACACTACATATACCATTTTATTTCCATTTTATTTATATTAGGTTATCAGGGTTTAGAACACTCTCTTCTCCTTGCGTAAATCATACCCATATACCCCCAAATGGACCAAATCTAATTGTGTGTGTGTGTGTATACACACACACACACACCAAAAAAGACCATCTAGGCCTTAGGTACTATCCATGGTACCCTCACTACAAGAAAACACTGATTTTGCAGTGGACGAATCTATCGCAAATCCGTCGCTAAACATGTATTAGCGACGAATTTGTGATGGATGGCACTAGTTGGTAATTTTCACGTCGGTATTTTAGTGACCATTTTGCGATGGAATTTAATGTCAATTCTCCGACACTTTACCGCCATTCGTCAATATATTTAAATTTAATTTTAAAAAAATTTACCAACATTTTACTAACGTGTATATGTTTCTTTAATATATTTTTTAAAATTCCGTCGGAGATCCCTTGCTATACAGCAAGGGATTAGAAACGGATAATTTCAACTTTTGCTTCACCTTAGATATCCGTCGGTAATTTGTCGCAAATGCAACATTTTAGCAAGGTTATTGGTGACAGTTGTTTTTATTTCCATTGGCAATCACACACAGATTTGCAAAACTCACTTGTATTCCTTTTCTATTCAGTCGGTAAATATTACTACAATAAAATACTAATTTACAATTAACGGACGCCAGTGTTAGTTAAGATACTTAGCTAATACGAACTTAAAAATAACACCATTCATACTCATATAATGACATAGAATATCAATAAACATACAATTACAATACATAATTAAGTTGCTAAATTCGATATATAATCAATACTTTCATAAAAATTATGGAATAACAAAAAACAATGTATATTTCATAGTGAAATAATACAAATACCGAATACGAAAACAAGCATAGCACACAGGAGCACCAAAATTGACTCGCTAAAGAACGCAAACCGCCAATGGAGATGGTTTCCAACCTGGATTTACATGGATACAAGTAATATCAAATTACAGGATATCAATTACGATTAAACATATTTTACTAAAATAAGTGAAGTAACCAACTATTGTAACTATCAACGAGTTTTAAAAAAAATCTCAACATATTATCTTCCTTTACGACCATATATCTCCTTATCCAACAAAATAGTTTCTGTATTCAAGCTTAAATTTCAACTATGCGAATACCATATAAGCAACCACCACAAAATAGTTTCTTCTTACTTGAAAGAAAACAGTATAGGACAACTAAAGCACTTAAATACAAAAGTTATTTATCGAACTTCCAAAGCTCCAATTAGTATTACTCATAGCTCAACTACTCAGTTTTCATGTGCTCACCGAAGTCTTAGACAACACATATTGCATTATTGGGTGGCATGCATAATGCTATTTGACCAATCAGATCATATAAAAATTGATGCTTGAAATAGACTTGCAATAGAGGGACAATAAAAAAAATGAAGATCTTAAGGTAACCAAGGTACAATTTTTCAAAGCAAGCTTTTGAGAGAAGCAATGGTGTTGGCATGAAGAGGTGTGTCAACAGCAGCACACAGTGAGAAAAGACATAAGCATTCATCTCTTGAAGTATTACTACCATACTCTTGAAGCTAGAAAAAGCAAATGCTACATCTAATTCAGCATAACATAAAACATGACTAACACCATGGTGCTATACTAAATTATAAAAAGCAAAAAGGCAAATACATCAGAGATTGGGCACGATTAAATCTCACTCTCACATTTCACCTCCAAGAAGCTACGAAACAATCCCAAATTCACTAACACAAAATAGCAGATAATAGACTAGGAGAGACAAATGCCTATAAGATCACAACCTATGGGCTCCCCTCTATGTCTATGTGTCGTTGATGGCTAATGTCTACCAAGGTACTCTATACTCACAGAGCCAAGCAAAAAAAAAAATTGACACACAAGGACTACCACTAGTCACAGGCAATTCTAGATGAAGTACAAGAAAATAGAGCTTCTGCAAAACATTTAGTTTCCTCAACAAGATCAACAAAGTATAAAATCACCACACAAGATTGTTGTAGAATGGATCCGAACTTTGCATATAGCAGTATAATATAAACTGAAACTTACCTAAGCAGTATAACCTCAGAAAGACTTATAGCTACCTTTACAAGCAGGCAAAAGAAACTTCCTACCAGAACTATAGCACAACCAGGGTGAAAACTGCATCTGGAAATGATGCCAAACTACTAGCCAGTAGAAGAGAACCCAAACCAATTCCCGTAGCAGCAACAACAGAGAGAAGAACAAAATGAAACACTAAGAACCAGTACCAAATCAACCTAAACTCTATTTAGAAGCAGTGAGGAGGCTACTGGTTGTGCAACTTTGACAGCCAGCAAGATTGGTGAAATGTTGACTTGACTATTTCAGAGCTGAAAAGGTACAATGGTTTAGGATTATTCAATCGGTAGAAAATGCACTGAAAACTCAACTCAATAGCCATCGACTAGAGGAACAATCAAATCTGAAGAAGGAAAGGCGTTTATGTGAGCGTGGCAAAGGAAAACGTGTTCTGTCAGTTTCAGTTGATTTTAATCGACTGGAAAACGGCCATTTTTCAAATGGTCTCAGAATCTGACGAAACTAGTTTTGTTAGGACCGTATCGTCAATACGAAGCTAGAAAATATTTTTCTGGAATTTTTCGAGTTAATATGTGACCCCAGTAAATTGAAATAGGCGTTCAAATTCAATATATAGAGTTATATGTTGATTTTGACGAAAGCTGATCGAAATGATCAAATCAGCTTACGATACATATCCCATTGTGTTCGGAATGGGGGTAATACGCTATGGACGACAGGCGGTGGGCCTCGTTTCGAGGTCGAAATAAAAAGTTGCTTTCTGGAATTTAAAACTGAATAAAATATAATTATATATATAAACCCTTACCTCTCTCCCCTCACTTTTCTGGTCAAAGCTCAAATAAAAAAAAGGGGGGGAATCGCGATCTCCCCCAGGCCATCCATCGCCCTCGACGCCACGCCAGCGGAGCCGCCTCCGTTCATCTTCCCCGCCCTCACCCTCTCGCGTTCCTCCCTCCTCTCTCGCTCTCCCTCCTCTCAAACGAGTAGCGCAGCCCCTGGCCCACCATCAAACACCGCACCCGACACCCCATGCTCCCACGACCACCACACCCCACCTGCGCACCCCTTCACGTGCCACCTCAGCCCTCCGACCCACCCGCACCCCGCCGCCAGTCAGCCTCCACCCCGACACCCCATTTCGCTGAGTAGAAAAAAAATGTAAGTTTACTATATTTCATTTATTACCTTTCTCCCTTTTTATTTATTTTATTTAATGTAAATAAGTGTCAAAATTCATTTTTTATATATAGTAAAGGCCCTGATAAGAAAATATATGATTTTAGTTATAAAGAGATTCATTTTTATTTTTCTAGATGAAAGAATTATATTTTTAGAAGGAAAAAAATGTGATTTTCAATTTATAAAAGAATAGATTTTTAATGTACTAAGAGATTTGTTTTTTTAAAAGCGATAAAGAAATGATTTTGAAAAATATAAAAAGATATGGTTTTTAAAATCTAAATAGCGAATAAAAATTTGATTTTTATTATTTACAAAATCACATAGGAATGTGATTCTTTTTTTCATGATAGAAAGTTGTGATTTTTCTTTGTAAACAGGAGGGGTAAAAATCTGATTTTTATATAATGTGAAGGTTAAAAATATAATTTTTATAATATAGGAAGGTTAAAAATATAATTTTTATTATATAGAAGGGTTAAAAATATAATTTTTATACTAGTGGCATATTAAAAATACGATTTTTATATTATATAGATAATAAAAATTCGATCTTTATATATAAAGTAGAAATATAAAAATATAATTTTTATATAGAAAGAAGCGTTGAAAATATATATGAAAGAAAAATTCGATCTTTATATATAAAGTAGAAATATAAAAATATAATTTTTATATAGAAAGAAGCGTTGAAAATATATATGAAAGAAAAATTCGATTTTTATATATTGAATAGCAAAATAAAAATTCGATTTTTATATATTGAATAGCAAAGTAAAAATTCGATTTTTATATATTGAATAGCAAAGTAAAAATTCGATTTTTATATATTGAATAACAAAGTAAAAATTCGATTTTTATATATTGAATAGCAAAGTAAAAATTTGATTTTTATATATTGAATAGCAAAGTAAAAATTCGATTTTTATATATTGAATAGCAAAGTAAAAATTCGATTTTTATATATTGAATAGCAAAGTAAAAATTCGATTTTTATATATTGAATAGCAAAGTAAGAATTCGATTTTTATATATTGAATAGCAAAGTAAAAATTCGATTTTTATATATTGAATAGCGAAGTAAAAATTCGATTTTTATTTATTGAATAGCGAAGATTCGATTTTTATATATTGAATAGTGAAGTAAAAATTCGATTTTTATATATTGAATAGCAAAGTAAAATTTTGATTTTTATATATTGAATAGCAAAGTAAAAATTCGATTTTTATATATTAGAGAATATAAAAATGTGATTTTTGTATATGTAGAGAATACGGGCAAAGAAAGTGACAAGAGGCAAGAACGGCGAAGATTTCTACATAAGAAGAGTCGTGGCGTTGGATTAGCAAATCTGTGAGAATTTCTCACCCTTTAATTTAATTTTCTAGTTATATAAATATATACTAGGATGCAGACGGTGTTTAGTAGCACCCGACACCCGTCGTCCACAGACCATGGACGGCTTGTATGCTTGTTTGTTTGATTTTGATGTGTAGTTGATTGTGGAAGGTGATGTGAAATGAAATAAAATATTTATATAGTAAAAATATTTTATAGTTAAAAATAGAATTTTTAACGTGTATATGGAATGAAATAAAAATAAACAAATCGGATGATTTGTTTATACACACACATTTGACTGATATTGATTGGAACGATAAAATTTTACACATCGACCAACTGCACAAATAAAATATGTGTTTGATTGTTTGAAACCCCACACGGGTATTGGGATGATAATTTACGTACACTAATCCCAATAGTTAGTTGTATGTCGATCGGTTGATCGACAGACTGTTATGAACGTTAAATATTTATATTTGATGCTTATACAGTGTAGAATGCACTTTGGATGATGGTTGATTATTCATCGTTGTTATTGTATACATGCGTTGCAGAAAATCCATATAACTAACATTATATGGTAATTGATTGGGCCTCATTTCAGTTTTGAAAAAGAAATATTTGAAATAGAATACTTGAAATAGAAATATTTAAAAAAGAAATATTTGAAATAGAATATTTGAAAATCGAAATATATGAAGCCGCGTTGATAGATTGACGCCATTTTAACGTGAACGATATTTATATCGATTTTATTCAAATTGAAGTGAATATTAAAGTGAATTGAAATTCGAATTTAATTGAATTGATTTGAAATTCGAAATAAACTAAAATGGTTTGAAATTCGAATAAAATTGAAATAGAATTGAAATCGTTTTGAAATGAATTCGAATAGAATTGAAATAGAACTGAAATCATTTTGAAATGAATTGAAATAGAATTGAAGTCGTTTTGAAATGAATTCGAATAGAATTGAAATAGAATTGAAGTCATTTTGAAATGAATTCGAATTGAAATTGAATAGAAATGAATTTGAATTGAAATTGAATTAATTTGAAATTGAAATTGAATTGAAAACGAATGGAAATTGAATTAAAAATCGTTTTGAAAAGAAAATCGATGAAGTATATATTATATATATAATATAACGGCCTGAATAGAACGCGCCGCGCCGCGGTAGTTCGCGAATTTCGACCATTGACTTCGAATGGATATTGCGGGAGATCCAACCGTCGGATTCTCCTAAAACAGGAACCGTTGGGTTCGTATCGAAAAGAGCTTTCTAACGAATGTGAGAAATTAGAAATCTAATGGTTGGATTTGGAATTATGTCCAAATCAAATTTGAAAAAGGTCGTTGTAAGTGCAGTTCGATGGCCGTTGATGGAAATCGACTGTACGGGCCTTGATAAAATTATTAAAAATATCGATAATTTGTGTAAAATCATAAGAAATGATTTATGAAGAATTGGGATGAAAAACTCCATATTTGAAAAGATAAAAATAGATTTTTATCGAAATGAACTAGTTTTGAACTAGAATTAAAATTCTATTTGTTTTTAAATAAATAAATTGGATTTGAAAAGGGTTTTAAAAATAACCAAAATTTCCAATGATTGCATTGGGATGGATTTGAATCAAAATTGTCTTCGGAATATTTCGATGTTGGATTTCGTGATTATACAGATGTTGTTATGGAAATTTGAAAGATATAGATATGTATATTGTTATTTCCAATACGATATCGGTTGGTCGTAGAATTTGATGCTGAATATAAGCCGATATATTTTCTATTCAGAGCCTTGTATTTAATATCAAATGTGATTTGGGTTTGTCGTGAATGGTGTTTTTATTAACACTGTTCTTAAGCCCAGTTGAGAAAAGATTAAATCTTTTTATTTAGATTTAATGAAGTGTACCAATTAAACAATATTTAATTGAATTGATATTGATTTTTGGGTTTATCGTGAACAGTGTTTTAAATAACACTTGTTCTTTAACTCGATAATTAATGAATGTGATTTTGGGTTTATTGTGGGCTGTGTTTTAAATGACATTGGTTCTTTAACCCAGTTAAAGACAGGATATTGATTTCTGTGAAGATTAAAACTAAGTGGAGTTTTAATGAATCTTTAATTAGATTGAAATGATCGAGAATGGAGTATCACCAGTTTTACTCCAGGCGATAGTTAAATCTTTAATTATATTTGAACGTGTAATGGTAATTGAATTTACCGATAACACCGTGGTGTTAGATATGAAGTATGACCAGTTTTACTTCATGGGATGAATAGGTTGGGATTGGGAAATAAAATAAATGATTACTCCGGTGTGGTTCGCTAATCCCGACTAGTCTGAATTGATATTCAAAGGAGATTAAAGAATAAATTTAAAGAATTTATCTTTGATAAAATTAATGGGAACCTTTCCCAAAATATAAGAATATTTGAATAAAAAGAATATTCTGAAGTGGAATGAGGCGTATGTTGTGTTTGTGTAACACTTTTATAATATATACGCGAGTTGTTCAGAAAGACCGGGTTTATTCCATTCTGAATAACTGATTCGACGTGGTGTCGAAGATGAAGACGGTGGTTAAAGACCGGAGGCCTTCACGTCGCTTGGATAATTACTGATGATCTTGATTGGGCTGTACACCCAAGAAGATGGAAACAGTTGGTGATCGTCCAGACGTACTTGGAGATCGATGGAGATGCGGGGTACTAGGTGCCTCCGGTTTCGTTCAGACCCAGAACGGACTTGTAAACGGACTGTGTGTCTGACATTGGATTTTAGTCTGTGTGATTGATTTCTATTAAGTATATATCTGTTTGGCGGCGGAGAATTTATTCTCTTGCTTAACGCCCTTCTCTGAGACGTACGAGCTCAGGGGTTATATACTGATGGATATCAAAACGCATAGAGTGAATTGCCTATGTGGCATGCCTAAGTGGAAAATGATCAAGGCTTCTGTTGAAAAGCAAAGTCTTGTGGTTGATGATCAAAGCACCGCCTGTGTGGCATAACTTTGTGTAACGTGAATTCGCGAGCCTCACACCCCGGTTGTGAACCAGAAACGAGAGAGGACCTCAGGGAGGGCATGCATTTCTTTCTAGCTAGGGTGGTGTCAGTGACCTACCAGCCCTGACATTTATATACTTTTCACCTGTGTGGTTGTTGTTGTTGCAAGGCGCCTCGGTTTGATCGGACGATCCGGATCCGATGCAGTCATTTGTTGGCTCATTTGCGCCCCAAAGGGCGGGGAGACGTATTGTTCAGGCATAATAATCCACATCAATGGACCGGCCCTGACGATCCAGCGGGCAGTTGCGGCTGTTCCTGAGACATGGTAGGCTAGATTGTCTCGAATCAGTAGAGGACGATCCCTGGCCTTGGTTCATAGATGGAAATCCAATTTCCAAATACGTGACATTTGCGGTTTTATTTGTAAACCTATATATGGCGACATAGTGGCATGGGACGCTCATGTCGCCTATGATTGATACTTATGATTTGAAGTTGTTTTATACACTATGCACTTATGATAGTATCAAATGATTTGTTTTAAACGTATCAAGCATTCTTGGCTATTATAAGGTAAAAACCCTATCCTCCGGCTTGCGTTGCATTGTGTGATGGGACTTGGGTCTTATAATAGCTTCATTGTTCTTTATTTAACATTGCGCTGTTGTTTTATGCACTAGTATTCTTGGGAGGAAACCCGTTCCGTGTTATACGGTGTGGTCCCTTGATTTACCGAACTTTAAAATAAAGATTAATAACTGTTTTAGTTCTCACACCAGTCACATGACTGACCTAGAGTTTATTGTTTTAACCTAAACTCTGGGTGCCCTTGTTTTGTCACGGGCAGCTAGTAGTTTTGGTTTTGCAGATTTATATTCACAGGATCCTGGTTTACAGCTGGAATGATATCCGGAAAGCTTTGTATCCATGTATCTCTTCTAGTTGTGTATTGTATTATTTTCTGCTGATATGTATTTAAATGTAATTTTAATCTCTGATTTTTCTGTGTAATATTCATTCATACTCTGTATATTCTTGTATTCTGATGGAATTGTTGTAATGTACAATGAAATGTTCTCCCGTCTGCGTTCTATTTTGTCGTATTCTCAAAACAATCAGGCGTTTCGAACGGTCTAGATTGGTTTAGCGACTGATTCGGATCGAGCGAAAATCCTTGTTCTCACATTTGGTATCAGAGCTTGGTTTGCAAAGCTCAAAGAACAAGGAACATTAGAACCATACAAAAGAATTCATCAGATATTGGATTAGCAATATCCAATGAGAATGACTCGTTAGAGATGGGATCAGTAGTATCCTAGAACGAGTGTGGAGAGTATATTTTTCAAATGAAAACAATTCTGTTTTGAAATTTAAATCGTTTTACACGTATTTGAATAATTTATTTATATTGATTTTGGACAATTCAGTATATAAAGAATTTGCATATACGCCTTGCAAACGTATATTCAAAGTTTTAATATATTGGATAGATATAGCATCACACTCTAGTCGCCCGGAGATGATATTGATGATAGCGATCACATCATCAACATTTATGTTCGAGTTTCGAAGGTGGGATTTCCATATATTTCCATTAGAATGGTGTGAGAACCAAAATTAGATAGGGCTTATTGTTGTGATTTGGCATCAAAAATCTGATTTTTGACTATGTATCAAAGTTATGAATTTGAAAAGCTAATCAACTAATTGATTGATGGTTGTGTTGTTGATTATTGGTTGATTAATTAAAATTTGTACCATATAGCCCAATTGAGCCAAATAGTGAATTGTATGGAAAATTTACCGCATTTGCTTGCATATACATGTACTTACATTGAACAGGTCATAGCAAGGAGGCTAGAGCAGAGAATAAAATCTGTTTGCCCGACAAATAGGTACATGTTTATCATAATTTACTGTTTTGTTTGGGTGATGATGATTTTATGAGCCGCTTGGCTTTTTCTTTTTCGTTTTGACATCAGGCCTGTATGGCAATTTCGGGATTTTCCCGAGCTCCCGGTGCAGGGGAGGTTATGGCGAATTTTTTCGAAAATTTAGGGTGTTAGCCAAATTTTTGAAAATTTTGAAAAGTTCTTAGAAACTGAAAAGTTGAAGAACTTAAGCCGTAGTCAAAACAATGAAAGTTGAGTTGATTTGTGAAACAACTTTCGGCTTTGTTCCTTTTCGGGGACGAAAAGTTTTAAGTGGGGGAGATTGTAATAACCCGGAAATCTGGGCCAGTTTAAAATTTTTATTTTGGCAATTTTAGCGAATTTTGATTATTTTAAATGAATTATTTTAAAATAAAAACGATAAATTTATTTTGAATAGAATTTGACGTATATATTTATATACGTCGTCGTTAGAATATAATAATTTTATTTTAATTATAAAAGGAATTGAAAATGGCGCGGTAGTTCGATAATTCGATTTCAAACTTCAATTGAATGTACCGGGTGCAAAATAAACCGAATTTTAGTGAAACCAAAAATAATTGAATCTAATTGATAATATCTTTCCAACGAATCCGAAAAATCAAAATTTCATAGCGGGGATCAAAAGATACGTCCAGTTGAAAATTTTGAATAGTCGCTATGGAATTCAGGCCCTTAAAAATGGAAATTTTGCAAATGACCTCGAATTTCGACGAAACCACTTTTGTTGGATCCACGATGTCAAGTTATTGCTAGTTTCCAATTTTCATAATTTTTCGAATCAATATGTGAGCGTGGCAAAGGAAAACGTGTTCTATCAGTTTCAGTTGATTTTAATCGACTGGAAAACGGCCATTTTTCAAATGGTCTCAGAATCTAATGAAACTAGTTTTGTTAGGACCGTATCGTCAATACGAAGCTAGAGAATATTTTTCTGGAATTTTTCGAGTTAATATGTGACCCCAGTAAATTGAAATAGGCGTTCAAATTCAATATATAGAGTTATATGTTGATTTTGACGAAAGCTGATCGAAACGATCAAATCAGCTTACGATACATATCCCATTGTGTTCGGAATGGGGGTAATACGCTATGGACGATAGGCGGTGGGCCTCGTTTCGAGGTCGAAATAAAAAGTTGCTTTTTGGAATTTAAAACTGAATAAAATATAATTATATATATAAACCCTTACCTCTCTACCCTCACTTTTCTGGTCAAAGCTCAAATAAAAAAATAAAAAAAGAAAGGGGGGAGAATCGCGATCTCCCCCAGGCGATCCATCGCCCTCGACGCCACGCCAGCGGAGCCGCCTCCGTTCATCTTCCCCGCCCTCACCCTCTCGCGTTCCTCCCTCCTCTCTCGCTCTCCCTCCTCTCGAACGAGTAGCGCAGCCCCTGGCCCACCATCAAACACCGTACCCAACACCCCATGCTCCTACGACCACCACACCCCGCCTGCGCACCCCTTCACGCGCCGCCTCAGCCCTCCGACCCACCCGCACCTCGCCGCCAGTCAGCCTCCACCCCGACGCCCCATTTCGCTGAGTAGAAAAAAATGTAAGTTTACTATATTTCATTTATTACCTTTCTCCCTTTTTATTTATTTTATTTAATGTAAATAAGTGTTAAAATTCATTTTTATATATAGTAAAGGCCCTGATAAGAAAATAGATGATTTTAGTTATAAAGAGATTCATTTTTATTTTTCTAGATGAAAGAATTATATTTTTAGAAGGAAAAAAAATGTGATTTTCAATTTATAAAAGAATAGATTTTTAATGTACTAAGAGATTTGTTTTTTTTAAAAGCGATAAAGAAATGATTTTGAAAAATATAAAAAGATATGGTTTTTAAAATCTAAATAGCGAATAAAAATTTGATTTTTATTATTTACAAAATCACATAGGAATGTGATTCTTTTTTTCATGATAGAAAGTTGTGATTTTTCTTTGTAAACAAGAGGGGTAAAAATCTGATTTTTATATAATGTGAAGGTTAAAAATATAATTTTTATAATATAGGAAGGTTAAAAATATATTTTTTATTATATAGAAGGGTTAAAAATATAATTTTTATACTAGTGGCATATTAAAAATACGATTTTTATATTATATAAATAATAAAAATTCGATCTTTATATATAAAGTAGAAATATAAAAATATAATTTTTATATAGAAAGAAGCGTTGAAAATATATATGAAAGAAAAATTCGATCTTTATATATAAAGTAGAAATATAAAAATATAATTTTTATATAGAAAGAAGCATTGAAAATATATATGAAAGAAAAATTCGATTTTTATATATTGAATAGCAAAGTAAAAATTCAATTTATATATATTGAATAGCAAAGTAAAAATTCGATTTTTATATATTGAATAGCAAAGTAAAAATTCTATTTTTATATATTGAATAGCAAAGTAAAAATTCGATTTTTATATATTGAATAGCAAAGTAAAAATTCGATTTTTATATATTGAATAGCAAAGTAAAAATTCGATTATATATTGAATAGCAAAGTAAAAATTCTATTTTTATATATTGAATAGCAAAGTAAAAATTCGATTTTTATATATTGAATAGCTAAGTAAAAATTCGATTTTTATATATTGAATAGCAAAGTAAAAATTCGATTTTTATATATTGAATAGCGAAGTAAAATTTTGATTTTTATATATTGAATAGCGAAGTAAAAATTCGATTTTTATATATTGAATAGCAAAGTAAAAATTCGATTTTTATATATTGAATAGCAAAGTAAAAATTCGATTTTTATATATTAGAGAATATAAAAATGTGATTTTTATATATGTAGAGAATACGGGCAAAGAAACTGACAAGAGGCAAGAACGACGATTCTACATAAGAAGAGTCGTGGCGTTGGATTACCAAATCTGTGAAAATTTCTCACTCTTTAATTTAATTTTCTAGTTATATAAATATATACTAGGATGCAGACGGTGTTTAGTAGCATCCGACACCCGTCGTCCACAGACCATGGACGGCTTGTATGCTTGTTTGTTTGATTTTGATGTGTAGTTGATTGTGGAAGGTGATGTGAAATGAAATAAAATATTTATATAGTAAAAATATTTTATAGTTAAAAATAGAATTTTTAACGTGTATATGGAATGAAATAAAAATAAACAAATCGGATGATTTGTTTATATACACACATTTGACTGATATTGATTGGAACGATAAAATTTTACACATCGACCAACTGCACAAATAAAATATGTGTTTGATTGTTTGAAACCCCACACGGGTATTGGGATGATAATTTACGTACACTAATCCCAATAGTTAGTTGTATGTCGATCGGTTGACCGACAGACTGTTATGAACGTTAAATATTTATATTTGATGCTTATACAGTGTAGAATGCACTTTGGATGATGGTTGATTATTCATCGTTGTTATTGTATACATGCATTGTAGAAAATCCATATAACTAACATTATATGGTAATTGATTGGGCCTCATTTCAGTTTTGAAAAAGAAATATTTGAAATAGAATACTTGAAATAGAATATTTGAAATAGAAATATTTGAAAAAAAAATATTTGAAATAGAATATTTGAAAATCGAAATATATGAAGCCGCGTTGATAGATTGACGCCATTTTGAAGTGAACGATATTTATATCGATTTTATTCAAATTGAAGTGAATATTAAAGTGAATATTCGAATTTAATTGAATTGATTTGAAATTCAAAATAAACTGAAATGGTTTGAAATTCGAATAGAATTGAAATTGAATTGAAATCGTTTTGAAATGAATTCGAATAGAATTGAAATCGTTTTGAAATGAATTGAAATAGAATTGAAGTCGTTTTGAAATGAATTCGAATAGAATAGAAATAGAATTGAAGTCGTTTTGAAATGAATTCGAATAGAATAGAAATAGAATTGAAGTCGTTTTGAAATGAATTCGAATTGAAATTGAATAGAAATGAATTTGAATTGAATTAATTTGAAATTCAAATTGAATTGAAAACGAATGGAAATTGAATTAAAAATCGTTTTGAAAAGAAAATCGACGAGGTATATATTATATATATATTATATATATAATATAACGGCCTGAATAGAACGCGCCGCGCCGCGGTTGTTCGCGAATTTCGACCATTGACTTCGAATGGATATTGAGGGAGATCCGACCGTCGGATTCTCCTAAAACCGGAACCGTTGGGTTCGTATCGAAAAGAGCTTTCTAACGAATGTGAGAAATTAGAAATCTAACAGTTGGATTTGGAATTATGTCCAAATCTAATTTGAAAAAGGTCGCTGTAAGTGCAGTTCGATGGCCGTTGATGGAAATCGACTGTACGGGCCTTGATAAAATTATTAAAAATATCAATAATTTGTGTAAAATCATAAGAAATGATTTGTGAAGAATTGGGATGAAAAACTCCATATTTGAAAAGATAAAAATAGATTTTTATCGAAATGAACTAGTTTTGAACTAGAATTAAAATTCTATTTGTTTTTAAATAAATAAATTGGATTTGAAAAGGGTTTTAAAAATAACCAAAATTTCCAATGATTGCATTGGGATGGATTTGAATCGAAATTGTCTTCGGAATATTTCGATGTTGGATTTCGTGATCATACAGATGTTGTTATGGAAATTTGAAAGATATAGATATGTATATCGTTATTTCCAATACGATATCTGTTGGTCATAGAATTTGATACTGAATATAAGCCGATATATTTTCTATTCAGAGCCTTGTATTTAATATCAAATGTGATTTGGGTTTGTCGTGAATGGTGTTTTCATTAACACCGTTCTTAAGCCCAGTTGAGAAAAGATTAAATCTTTTTATTTAGATTTAATGAAGTGTACCAATTAAATAATATTTAATTGAATTGATATTGATTTTTGGGTTTATCGTGAACAGTGTTTTAAATAACACTTGTTCTTTAACCCGATAATTAATGAATGTGATTTTGGGTTTATTGTGGGCCGTGTTTTAAATGACATTGGTTCTTTAACCCAGTTAAAGACAGGATATTGATTTCTGTGAAGATTAAAACTAAGTGGAGTTTTAATGAATCTTTAATTAGATTGAAATGATCGAGAATGGAGTATCACCAGTTTTACTCCAGGCGATAGTTAAATCTTTAATTAGATTTGAACGTGTAATGGTAATTGAATTTACCGATAACACCGTGGTGTTAGATATGAAGTATGACCAGTTTTACTTCATGGGATGAATAGGTTGGGATTGGGAAATAAAAAAAATGATTACTCCGGTGTGGTTCGCTAATCCCGACTAGTCTGAATTGATATTCAAAGGAGATTAAAGAATAAATTTAAAGAATTTATCTTTGATAAAATTAATGGGAACCTTTCCCAAAATATAAGAATATTTGAATAAAAAGAATATTCTGAAGTGGAATGAGGCGTATGTTGTGTTTGTGTAACACTTTTATAATATATACGCGAGTTGTTCCGAAAGACCGGGTTTATCCCATTCTAAATAACTGATTCGACGTGGTATCGAAGATGAAGACGGTGGTTGAAGACCGGAGGCCTTCACGTCGCTTGGATGATTACTGATGATCTTGATTGGGCTGTACACCCAAGAAGATGGAAACAGTTGGTGATCGTCCAGACGTACTTGGAGATCGATGGAGATGCGGGGTACTAGGTGCCTCCGGTTTCGTTCAGACCCAGAACGGACTTGTAAATGGCCTATGTGTCTGACATTGGATTTTAGTCTGTGTGATTGATTTCTATTAAGTATATATCTGTTTGGAGGCGGAGAATTTATTCTCTTGCTTAACGCCCTTCTCTGAGACGTACGAGCTCAGGGGTTATATACTGATGGATATCAAATGCATAGAGTGAATTGCCTGTGTGGCATGCCTAAGTGGCAAATGATCAAGGCTTCTGTTGAAAAGCAAAGTCTTGTGGTTGATGATCAAAGCACCGCCAGTGTGGCATAGCTTTGTGTAACGTGAATTCGCGAGCCTCACACCCCGGTTGTGAACCAGAAATGGGAGAGGACCTCAGGAAGGGCATGCGTTTCTTTCTAGCTAGGGTGGTGTCAATGACCTACCAGCCCTGACATTTATATACTTTTCACCTGTGTGGTTGTTGCTGTTGCGAGGCGCCTCGGTTTGATCGGACGATCCGGGTCCGATGGAGTCAATTGTTGGCTCATTTGCGCCCCAAAGGGCGGGGAGACGTATTGTTCAGGCATAATAATCCACATCGGTGGACCGGCCCTGACGATCCAGGGGGCAGTTGCGGCAGTTCCTGAGACATGGTAGGCTAGATTGTCTCGAATCGGTAGAGGACGATCCCTGGCCTCGGTTCATAGATGGAAATCCAATTTCCAAATACGTGACATTTGCGGTTATATTTGTAAACCTATATATGGCGACATACTGGCATGGGACGCTCATGTCGCCTATGATTGATACTTATGATTTGAAGTTGTTTTATACACTATGCACTTATGATAGTATCAAATGATTTGTTTTAAACGTATCAAGCATTCTTGGCTATTATAAGGTAAAAACCCTATCCTCCGGCTTGCGTTGCATTGTGTGATGGGACCTGGGTCTTTTAATAGCTTCATTGTTCTTTATTTAGCATTGCGCTGTTGTTTTATGCACTGGTATTTTTGGGAGGAAACCCGTTCCGTGTTATACGGCGTGGTCCCTTGATTTACCGAACTTTAAAATAAAGATTAATAACTGTTTTAGTTCTCACACTAGTCACACTGGAGTTTATTGTTTTAACCTAAACTCTGGGTGCCCTTATTTTGACACGGGCAGCTAGTAGTTTTGGTTTTGCAGATTTATATTCACAGGATCCTGGTTTACAGCTGGAATGATACCGGAAAGCTTTGTATCCGTATATCTCTTCTAGTTGTGTATTGTATTATTTTCCGATGATATGTATTTAAATGTAATTTAAATCTCTGATATTTCTGTGTAATATTCATTCATACTCTGTATATTCTTGTATTCTGATGGAATTGTTGTAATGTACAATGAAATGTTCTCCCGTCTGCGTTCTATTTTGTGGTGTTCTCAAAACAATCAGGCGTTTCGAACGGTCTAGATCGGTTTAGCGACTGATTCGGATCGAGCGAAAATCCTTGTTGTCACAGAGAATTGCTTTTTTTCCTGGCTTTGAGATGTAGCGGTGAATTGATTCCCCGGACTATTCAGGGCGCTAAGCCGCCGCTTCTCCTGCTTTGGGGGTCGGGCCTTGTAGATATAGAAGAAGTCGATGGAGAGGATTAGGAACTTGAAGGCCATGGTGGTCGCTTCAAATGTGAACGTGGAGAAAGGGGATCTGGAAACTTTAGGCACTATTCGGGTTAAAGGGCTTGGGTTGAAAGCAGCAAATGAAATTTTTGATGAAAAGGGGGCGGGAATGTATAGACTTGAACCAATTAGATGTTACTGTAAATTTGTTTGAAGTAAGACTATATAGATTTGGAGCTAAAATATTAGGTTAAACCATAAAAAGCTTGCATTGTTTTGTGTAATCCAAAATTGTAAGGCTGCAACACATATTAATTATTAGAAAATCAATATTGGTTATTTTATAATTTTTAATGTATTTAATCAAGGCGAAAGTCTATTTGATTTTTAAGTACATATATTAATTAGTAGACATTAACTTTTAATTATTTGTTAACTATTAATTAATTGTTATTTAATTATAGAATTATTAACTATAAATATCACTTTACAATAATTGAATTATATTATCAATTAATAATTATATTAAATTGTAGTCTTAATTATTATGTAATTACTAATATTTAATTATTTAGTAATAATCATTAAAAAGTTATTTATTAAAATATATTTTAATAACGTTTAATAATTAGTATTTTTACTTCTAATTATAATCAAAATAATTGTTAAATACAATACGTTATGAATATTTTATTAATTATTTAATACTTGTTGTTAGTTTGAATTATTAATTATTAAATGTAATTAATAATTATTAAATATAACTTACACACTATTAATAACTAACCATGATAAAATATTATAGTATTAATTCATATTAATAACTTATTATTGCTTAATACTTATTATATTATAATTAAATATTACTTATTACTTTGTACTTCTGTTTTTAACAGTAATATTGTTGACCATAGGAGGGGGAAAAAATAAAATTTAAAAGCATTTTTTTCGCAATTGGCTTTACCAGTCGAAAATAATAATATAGTTATTGCAAGTGGAGGCAGCGTTGGTATGTTTAGAATTAAAGATTAGGTTTGAAAATGAGATTGAATTTTTAGGTATGAGAATAATTAAATATAAATCAACGGTGGGTTATGAGACTTGAATGAAAGCCGAACGATGGAGCCAAAAGTTTCACGCGTTGGAGCCAAAATTTCATCTACGGAGCCAACATTTAAAAAAATGTACTTTTTTAAGTCAGAATTTATAGAAAATTTTAAAATTAGAATAAGAAGTATTACACAATTTAAATTAAACTATTAAATGAACTTTTTCAATATTTAAAGTCCAGAAATTTTGGTTGTTTCGTGTCAAACAATAATTGGTTTTTATAAACTTTATGATTTATTTCAAATTTATTCAAGACGGTTTCAAATTTTAAATTTTTTAAAAATATAAAATATAATTATCAACTATAATTATAAAATATAAGTATCAACTATAACTATCAACTATAATTATTAAATACAATTATTTAAAATTAATTATTGAATACTAGATATCATTTCATAAGTATTAAATTTTATTATTTATTATTTAATAATTATTATATAATAAACTGATATTTTCATTTCTTACAAATCTGTTGGAATTCTGCTGCAAAATAGCTTCGATAAATATTCATCAGTATTCTGCTTGGATTTGCAACGGAAAATAGGGGCAGAAATTTTTTGTCGGTAATTTGACGAAATTTGCAACGACTTAGTGAGGGATGGCAGAAGACGACGGCAATAAATAAAAGAAAAAAGTTGAAAAAACAAAAAACTATCCCTTGCAGATCACATGGAAATCCATCGCAAATTAGCGACGGAAATTTCCGTTTCTTAATATATGATGCTAAATCAGTTTTCTTGTAGTGCCTACGTATCCTTCTTGATAGGACTCCATCATCTCACTATAAAAGAGCAACATGCTTACATCTATAAAAAAAATCCAGCTTCGTAAGGCCTACAATATAGATGTTCCGTCATCTGCTTGAAATCGTGAAGCTGCGTCCGCATCGACTCAGTACTCCAATGCTTGGACATCTACGATGTACCACCAAGTGCAAACATTAATGACTAAGACGTAATTGTCCTATCTACTACCTGAACTCCGTTAACAAGGTCCACCATTGTACGAAACTCAGTCAGAGATTTCTATATCAGCAAAAGAACAATTCCGTTAGGCCTATGATATAGATATTCAATTGGGTCTGCCTTTTTCATTCGTGGATATGGATCAATGCCGCCCTTCCTCAATGTAACGTCCCAAAAATTTCGCCAACTGGAATGTGAAATTAATTGAAGATTTAATTATTGATGATCATTTTTATACTGATACTGGGATTAGAAATTTAAAATCAAGTACATTGTTTGTGTATGAATTGAATTTTTGTTGAGTATTTGAATCGGATTTCGAATTCAACTAGGGAAAAATATGAACGGTTGAATTTGAAATTAAAACGTTATTGACTTTATATGAATTTGGAATTTTAATTGTTGAGATATATCGTGAAGTGGCCTAGATATATGTGTAAAGGAATCTAAATTTAACATTCCAAATTCGGAAACAAACAGTCATTTTGTGTGGACAAACGAGAAAGAGTCAGTAAGCCGATAAATAAAAATAACATCTTTATACAAACAAAGTCAGGACTCGACCAAATAAATTTTATTGAATTCAGAATATCGAGGCGTGATGGTATGTAAAATTTCATCACAATTAGAGTTGGTTTGTGGCATTTTAAAAATAAACCGTCAACAAATTTTGCAGTAGAAGGTTTAAGTAACCGTAAATAAATAAATAAAGTAAAAAAAAAACATTGGTTACTTCCCACGCACACTATCGGTTCCTTGGCTCCCACGAATACTTGGTACCCACGGGTTCTTTCTTTTATAAAAGCCGCACCCTCTTTCACAAATTCCTTCAGAAATAAATTATTTTCCTCTTTCCAATTTTTGTCATCTGAATCCCTAGTTCCTCAATTCGATCCATGGCCTCCGAGATTTGCTTTCTTCCCTAAATCACTGTCACCTAAATCAATCCGCCTTCCTTTCTCCTTGAATTGAGAGCGCAATTCCACCAGAATTCGCCTTGTGCCTCCATCGCCGTTCACCTTCTTGGCAGCAACTCCTCACTATTTCGCCCTCGCGAATCAAAGAGAAAACCCTCTTCGACGCTTTGACATCGGATAGGAATTCCGTACTATTGCTCGCATATTTATTCACTGGTCTGGGGTTCTTCTGTCGGTCCTCTTTTCTGCGTAATTGCCAAGACCCGCAACCAAAATCGCTCCACTGCTACGACTTTCTAAGGTGAGTTATTCTCACGACTTGATTAACATACGTTCAAATAATTTAAATTCAATTTAAACAAGAAATTTTGATGGTAGATGGCAGTAGTGGTTTGATCCTCACTAATATATATATATACTTGCTTGGCGGCTGATTTTTTTGTTTGTCTGTGCTTGCCGTTAGATCTGGACATACATATGCTTTTTCATAGGATTGCCTTGCTATACTTAAACAGTACCATACCCTTTGACACCCTCATGTTGTGTTGAATAACTTATTGTCGCTGCTTCAGGATTTTTACCATGCTAACCCTTTTTGAACTCAGATTTTGATGTTACAAACTGATTATGTTGGAATAAGGATTTGCCTTGAATCACTTGTACTATGCATTGAGTTGTATCACCTAGTATCTTGTTATTAACTTGTCCGTATACTCATAGTATTGTGTCTGCATGATTATCTGCGGTACACTGGGATTCTATTTGTGTATATATGCTTTATCATATGTACGTGAACATTTAGTTAGCTATGCAAACTTTAATCTACTTACTGGAATTAGAACTATTTGCACTACCATCAGTTGTCTTTGATACTTTGTTGAAAGCATTTTTTATTATTTTCTTTTTTTGTTAGGTTCTTACATTGAAGTTTGCAATTAAGGGTTACATCCACTGTGTGCATGTTTCATAATGTAGAATGTAATGGTCTCTCTACTGTTCAACATCCTGCTAAGCAAACTGAGAAATGTATTGGAACCCATGTCTATGGAAACACCCGCCTCTGTTCCAACCTTAAACTCGTGTCTGCTAGATAACCTGACCCGACTGTCTAGAGTAAGCAACACCCTTTGAAACTGGTTGTTCCTTGGCCTTGTGATTTAGGCCTCTTGCCATGTATTGCTTCATATTTCACCTGTTTCCTTCTATATTTGATGACTGGCCTGTTGCATCTTGTTCAGCCATGTGTAATATTTGAGCATCTCACTAACGGTTGATCTTTGTTCAAGTAATTATATTTCAGTCGAAACTAGAATATTTAATAACATGTACTATGATAGTGGACATCGACCTGCTACTTTTCTGCTACTTGAGTTTTCTCTTAATGTTGGGGGGTCTGGTTGTTAAACTTGTTGCCATTTCAGTTAGACTTGTGAGAATTTAGACTGTCACCTTGCCAATTGAGTCCATGACCTTTGACCTTGTAGTTTAAACCAAATATGACAGAGCAGCCTAGCTAGATGTTTGTGTACATTTACTTTGATACCTATTCCTTTGTTTGATGCATACTCAACCCAATTTTACTATTTAAATTTGATTTAATTTTAGTCTTTAGGGTTTTTTTTTCGGGGATAAGTTTTAAGAGTAAATTTTGTTCACATTGTTATGCTGTATCTCAACATGAATCAAACAAGCTTCAGGAATCGAAACTATGATCGTAGGATGTTATAGGCTGTGCTGTTAAAAGTTGATACTTCCTTTTCATTTTTAAGATGACGCTCCTTTGTAGTATTAAAAGTCTGGTACTCCTTTGTGCGGTTAAAAATTGATATTCCCTTTGCTTGGTTAAAAGCTGATGCTCCTTTGTAGTAAAGGAAAAAAAATCTGTTACCCTTTTGTTTTGTTAATAGTTGATGCTTGTTGCCTTGACTCAACATTGAGTCTGTTCAGTATAAAGTTGGCATATTGAAGCCATGTAGTTTTTATTGTTTTTTTAATGACCCAGAAGTCTTAAGGAATAGTATATGACACTTCTAGTTGGTTCCCATGCATTTTAGTTCTTCCTGGCACCTTACTGTGGCATCATTTATGCCATACATGCATGGTTTTTCTTTCTAACCTTCCATTTTGTAATTATCTAAACTGCATGTATGAATTACACACACACACACACACCTTAAATGCATCGGCTGGGTTGTCTATTGTTAAACACATATTGTACTACATACGTTGATTGAAAGTACCATCGAACGCATGTTGCTTTGATCCTCTGAGCCGATATATATATATATATATATATATATATATATATATATATATATATATATATATATTTCGACAAGGAATACACACAATTGAACACACGAAAGTTAGAACTGCATATAAGTCAGGATTTACTATTATATTTCAGTTTATACTGAAATTAATTTACTTGAACTATGATTAATCCTGACTCGAGCATTGTATGTTTTTGCATGGAATGCTCGGGTCAGACCCGAGAAGTACAGATTTTAAAGAATACAGCTTATGATTCAAAGATGGACGAATTTGGGGATTCCAAGAGGCGGCGCGCTCTGATGTTTTAAAACAGTAATATTTTTCTTGTATTCAAATGATATTTTAACTTCCGCTGTATAGAAATCTGTATTAGAAATTCTGATCATATATATATAAAAGATTATTTCATCGTTCAATACTGTGTTATTATTTATTTTGTGTTGATTCTGTTGTTAAACTCGGAAAGCTAAATAACGGTCCGTTGATTTGGACGTTTTAAGTTGGGTTAATTACCGATTTGGAATGATCAAAAAGGCGGGACGTTACAATTGGTATCAGAGCTTTGGTTTATTCAAAGCTTAGCTTATCGAGTTTAAATAAGTAGGATCGACACTAGAAAAGCGAATTTCGGAAATAAAAAGGTTTCAAAATATGAATTTTGAAAATGAAAATAATTTTAAAATAGATTTTGAAGAAAAAAAATATTTTGGAGAAATTATTTTTGAGACTATTATTTTGAAACTAATACAGCGGAAAAAGAATTTTGAGATTTGAATTTTGATTCGGAATCCCCGGTCTTCGGAAGTCTTCGAATCCAGGTCTGCGAGCGTTTTCTTCGACAATTTCCCTTAGGATTTGAATCTCGAATCCATCATCGGATGGTATCTAAGGTAGATAAGTAGGAGAGAAACGACGAATTAACTTCGTTAGCGTGAGTCTTAGAAATCAAAGATAACTGAAGTTGATTGTAAATAAGAATTCAAATTGAATAGAAAAAGGAAAATTTGAAATCGTTTCAAAGAAGAAACAATGAATTTTATTTTGAAATTAAGAATATAAGTTGATGAAAATAAAATAAAAAGGGGTTAAGTGAAGAGAGCTAATAAGTGTCAACAATTAAGTGGGAATAACGATGTTGTATTTAACATTTGTTGAATCCAAATAACGAATTTAGAAATGTTTTCATGAGAATAAAGTATATTTTCGTCAGAAAATGAAGATTTGTGAATATATTGAAATGTTTTCCCAAGGGATTTCGTAAAATTGTAAAAATATGAATATGATGATTGGAAATGTTTTCCAAAAGACCGTGAGAGACTAACGAGTTTTGATAAATCAGAATGGTGAGGACAGAAGAGCAAAAAGCCGCACGTCGAGAACGAAGAGCGGCAGAACGTAAAAGAAGGGAAGAAGTAATGTTGGAATATGAGAAGAGAATTAAGGAAAAACAGACAGCCGGCCCCTATGACAATGTCGTTTGTTACAAATGTCAGGAAAATGGACATTACGCGGCTACGTGCTGAGAGAGACAAAGGAAAGAAGAAAGAAGGGAAAATTTACCGATCCAATATTTTCTGTTTTAAATGTAGAGGGAAGGGACATTTTCCCAGTCGTTGTCTTAAAGTGAGAAAGAAGAAGCCTGCCATTTCTGAGACATCTGGTGAACCAATCACTTGCTATCATTGTAAGCAAGTTGTACATATAGCCTGAAGCTGTTCCGAGAGACAACAAGGACGACAGGCAGTGTTGCGTGTCGCTAGAGAGAAAACCGTGAAGTACGTCGATAAAGACGGCCCCATCTTGTATTATTGTAATAACTGCAAGAAGTGGGGCCATGTGGATGAGGAATGCACTAATCCTTTTGTGGAGACTCCAGAAAATTTAATATCGTGAAAGTGATTTACGCAGAGATGTGAATCATCGAGCGAAAAGCAGACGAACATCGAAGATTGTAAATTCTAATTAAGTTAGCTCTGTTTCGTAATACTATCGTTTGTAATCCTAAATCTCCTAGAATAGATCGAGACTATGTATAATTATTTAAATAGAATGGGTATGAAAAATTTTGAACTCTATGAAATTGCTATTAATGGTTTAATCTCATTTGTATGATGTTATTTGAAATCTTGAAAGTGAAATATTTCTAAGTGGAAATTATAATGATATCGTTATAATCAATGTTTTTCATAAAAGAAGTAGATTCGTAAACTAAATTCGAGTACTGCATAAGAAATGATTTGGTAATAAATTAAGAAATTATGTCTAGGAAGTTGAAAACTGACTGGAGATTAGTAAAGTTGAATAATTTCCTGAGTGTTGATCTGATGTTGGTTTCGGCCTCTGGGGTTGATACTTAGGGAGTTGTTCGCTTGCTAATTGATGGTCGAAGCATGTGAATATGAAAGAGAAATAGAGCGTAAATGAAGAAGGTGTTATAAGAATGAAAATCCCGAGGTGATGAGAGATAAAGATTTGAATTAAGTGATGAACTTAATAATTGGGGATCTGGAAGAAATTTTGGTTTATAACCAGTAGATTTAAAAATCTGAGTTGAAAGGATATCCAATAGCTGAGTTGATTAAGAAATCAAAACTAAAGTTTTGAAATTTGAATGGAAACTTGAGGATATTTGATTTGAGATAATTGATATAGAAGTTTTTGAAAATATAAATATGAATATAATGAATCCTTAAACCATTAATTTGGAGGGTAATGAATTGAGATAAATTTTATATAATAGAATTTATATAAGAAGTAGATGAGATGTTTGAAATATGATTTGAAAAGTAGATCTTTTGTAAGTTGACATAAGTATGATTTAGGAGGATTTTGAAATAAAGCACTATATGTATATAGTATTATATGTTTTCAAAGCAAAATAAGGGAAGTACCATCCTTCTCCTTTGAATTTCGAGTTTAGCTGAAATATGCTGCTGGTGGTAGTAGGTTGTCCGGACATAAAACTCATGAGTTGCCATTGAGCACGACTGCTAGCGTAATTCGCAGGGCTGCAGATAGCCTACGGCGGTAGGATGTTTCTTGAGGAAATCAGGCGTAACCATTGTGATCGCTGCGATATAAAGTCGTTGGAATTCGACCGTGTAGCGTAACTCGCAGGGCTGCAGATAGCCTACGGCGGACGGATGTTTCTTGAGGGAACCAAGCGTAACCATTGTGACTGCTGCGATCTACAGTCGAATTGTAAGGTCGTAATCCGCAGAGCTGTGAAAGCTTACGGGTATGGATGTTTCCTGAGGGAATCAGGTGTAACCATTGTGTACCTGCGGTCCACATGGCATATCTACATGTGAAAGAGATGTAACCACTAGAGTTACTAAAGGTAGAATGGAGCCATGCAATGTTTGAGATATCTTAGTGATAGTGAGCCACCTGTTTGATGCAGCAGTTAGTCTTCGTGACTTGATTGGTCTTCGTGACCTGATTTGTCTTTGAGACTTATTTTGTTCTCGTGATTTGAAGTCTCTTCATAATTCCTTGATTTGTTTCCATGATTCTGAGGAAGAGCAATTAACGCTCAGTGACCTCAGAATGTCTTTTGGTTCCAAAAATATCTTTGGTATCTGTCCATGAAGAAATTCGCAGGGAAGTGATTTCCTATGGATACGGATGTTTTCTGGGGGATCCAGACGAAACCATTGTGTCTCTGCGATTCATGAACAATCAACATATCAATATCACATTGGTACTTTCCGTATTTGTTTTTAAAAGAAGAATTTTCGAAATATTTTCACTGGGAGTTGAAGCAAGGATATTTAGTACTTGAAGATTTTAGTCGTGCGTCTGGCCAGCGTATGCCTAACATCTGTGAGAACGAAAATATACTTGTCAAACTTCGAGTTATCAAGTATTTTCAAAACAATAATTTAAATAAGTTAAGAAGAGAGGTTTTCGAGTTATTTTCAAATATTTTCTACATGAAATTCGTATTATAAAAGATTTTTGATCTTGGAAAATTTTTAAGTAGACAATTGGTAACTTGAAGAAGAAATGATAATTACACTCTTCAATGAGGAGAAGATTAAATAGACTGAATATATGGAGATGTGGTTGACTTGTGAAACGATGGATAAGTAAATATTGGGAGAAGAGATTAATTTGGAAAGAATTTGAATTTTCCGAGTTAATTGGATATGATGACTAAACAAAGAAGGTCGATAATTTAAATGTAGATATTTAATTGAGTTGTGGAGAAATTACCCACGAATATGAAAATTTGAAGTGTATATTGGTATAACTCTAACGACCTTTTCTTTTCGAGGACGAAAAGTTTTAAAGGGGGGAAGATTGTAACATCCCAGAAATTTCTCCAATTGGAATGTGAAATTAATTGAAGATTTAATTATTGATGATCATTTTTATACTGATACTGGGATTAGAAATTTAAAATCAAGTACATTGTTTGTGTATGAATTGAATTTTTGTTGAGTATTTGAATCGGATTTCGAATTCAACTAGGGAAAAATATGAACGGTTGAATTTGAAATTAAAACGTTATTGACTTTATATGAATTTGGAATTTTAATTGTTGAGATATATCGTGAAGTGGCCTAGATATATGTGTAAAGGAATCTAAATTTAACATTCCAAATTCGGAAACAAACAGTCATTTTGTGTGGACAAACGAGAAAGAGTCAGTAAGCCGATAAATAAAAATAACATCTTTATACAAACAAAGTCAGGACTCGACCAAATAAATTTTATTGAATTCAGAATATCGAGGCGTGATGGTATGTAAAATTTCATCACAATTAGAGTTGGTTTGTGGCAGTTTAAAAATAAAACGTCAACAAATTTTGCGGTAGAAGGTTTAAGTAACCGTAAATAAATAAATAAAGTAAAAAAAACATTGGTTACTTCCCATGCACACTATCGGTTCCTTGGCTCCCACGAATACTTGGTACCCACGGGTTCTTTCTTTTATAAAAGCCGCGCCCTCTTTTACAAATTCCTTCAGAAATAAATCATTTTCCTCTTTCCAATTTTCGTCATCTGAATCCCTAGTTCCTCAATTCGATCCATGGCCTCCGAGATTTGCTTTCTTCCCTAAATCATTGTCACCTAAATCAATCTGCCTTCCTTTCTCCTTGAATTGAGAGCGCAATTCCACCAGAATTCGCCTTGTGTCTCCATCGCCGTTCACCTTCTTGGCAGCAACTCCTCACTATTTCGCCCTCGCGAATCAAAGAGAAAACCCTCTTCGACGCTTTGACATCGGATAGGAATTCCGTACTATTGCTCGCATATTTATTCACTGGTCTGGGGTTCTTCTGTCGGTCCTCTTTTCTGCGTAATTGCCAAGACCCATAACCAAAATCGCTCCACTGCTACGGCTTTCTAAGGTGAGTTATACTCACGACTTGATTAACATACGTTCAAATAATTTAAATTCAATTTAAACAAGAAATTTTGATGGTAGATGGCAGTAGTGGTTTGATCCTCACTAATATATATATATATATATATATATATATACTTGCTTTGCGGCTGATTTTTTTGTTTGTCTGTGCTTGTCGTTAGATCTGGACATACATATGCTTTTTCATAGGATTGCCTTGCTATACTTAAACAGTACCATACCCTTTGACACCCTCATGTTGTGTTGAATAACTTATTGTTGCTGCTTCAGGATTTTTACCATGCTAACCCTTTTTGAACTCAGATTCTGATGTTACAAACTGATTATGTTGGAATAAGGATTTGCCTTGAATCGCTTGTACTATGCATTGAGTTGTATCACCTGGTATCTTGTTATTAACTTGTCCGTATACTTATAGTATTGTGTCTGCATGATTATCTGCGGTACACTGGGATTCTATTTGTGTATATATGCTTTATCATATGTACATGAACATTTAGTTAGCTATGCAAACTTTAATCTACTTACTGGAACTAGAACTATTTGCACTACCATCATTTGTCTTTGATACTTTGTTGAAAGCAATTTTTTTTTTTTTTTGTTAGGTTCTTACATTGAAGTTTGCAATTAAGGGTTACATCCACTGTGTGCATGTTTCATAATGTAGAATGTAATGGTCTCTCTACTGTTCAACATCCTGCTAAGCAAACTGAGAAATGTATTGGAACCCATGTCTATGGAAACACCCGCCTCTGTTCCAACCTTAAACTCATGTCCGCTAGATAACCTGACCCGACTGTCTAGAGTAAGCAGCACCCTTTGAAACTGGTTGTTTCTTGGCCTTGTGATTTAGGCCTCTTGCCATGTATTTCACCTGTTTCCTTCTATATTTGATGACTGGCCTGTTGCATCTTGTTCAGCCCTGTGTAGTATGTGAGCATCTCACTCACGGTTGATCTTTGTTCAAGTATTTATATTTCAGTCGAAACTAGAATATTTAATAACATGTACTATGATAGTGGACATCGACCTGCTACTTTTCTACCACTTGAGTTTTCTCCTAATGTTGGGGGGTCTGGTTGTTAAACTTGTTGCCATTTCAGTTAGACTTGTGAGAATTTAGACTATCACCTTGCCAATTGAGTCCATGACCTTTGACCTTGTAGTTTAAACCAAATATGACAGAGCAGCCTAGCTAGATGTTTGTGTACATTTACTTTGATACCTATTCCTTTGTTTGATGCATACTCAACCCAATCTTACTATTTAAATTTGATTTAATTTTAGTCTTTAGGTTTTTTTTTCCAGGGATAAGTTTTAAGAGTAAATTTTGTTCACATTGTTATGTTGTATCTCAACATGAATCAAACAAGCTTCAGGAATCGAAACTATGATCGTAGGATGTTATAGGCTGTGCTGTTAAAAGTTGATACTTCCTTTTCATTTTTAAGATGACGCTCCTTTGTAGTATTAAAAGTCTGGTACTCCTTTGTGCGGTTAAAAATTGATATTCCCTTTGTTTGGTTAAAAGCTGATGCTCCTTTGTAGTAAAGGAAAAAAATCTGTTACCCTTTTGTTTTGTTAATAGTGGATGCTCATTGCCTTGACTCAACATTGAGTCTATTCAGTATAAAGTTGGCATCTTGAAACCATGTAGTTTGTATTGTTTTTTTAATGACCCAGAAGTCTTAAGGAATAGTATATGACACTTCTAGTTGGTTCCCATGCATTTTAGTTCTTCCTGGCACCTTACTGTGGCATCATTTATGCCATACATGCATGGTTTTTCTTTCTAACCTTCCATTTTGTAATTATCTAAACTGCATGTATGAATTACACACACACACACACACACACCGTAAATGCATTAGCTGGGTTGTCTATTGTTAAACACATATTGTACTACATACGTTGATTGAAAGTACCATCGAACGCATGCTGCTTTGATCCTCTGAGCCGATATATATATATATATATATATATATATATATATCGACAAGGAATACACACAATTGAACACACGAAAGTTAGAACTGCATATAAGTCAGGATTTACTATTATATTTCAGTTTATACTGAAATTAATTTGCTTGAATTATGATTAATCCTGACTCGAGTATTATATGTTTTTGCATGGAATGCTCGGGTCAGACCCGAGCAGTACAGATTTTAAAGAATACATCTTATGATTTGAAGATGGACGAATTTGGGGATTCCAAGAGGCGGTGCGCTCTGATGTTTTAAAACAGTAATATTTTTCTTGTATTCAAGTGATATTTTAACTTCCGCTATATAGAAATCTGTATTAGAAATTTTGGTTATATATATATAAAAGATTGTTTCATCGTTCAATACTGTGTTATTATTTATTTTGTGTCGATTCTGCTGTTAAACTCGGTAAGCTAAATAACGGTCCATTGATTTGGACGTTTTAAGTTGGGTTAATTACCGATTTGAAACGGTCAAAAAGGTGGGACGTTACACTCAACCACTTTAAAGACGCTTCAATAGCTAAGTGATCGTGCCCTACTATAAACAATCAAAACATCCAATTGGTGTTGTCCTTCATCCATTGTCTCGATAGTGAAATATCACTGTCTTTTTTGTTTAGCTCTAGTCTTTCCTCGTTCTCACTTTGATTGTAGATGATTGATATTTGTATGCGACTATCCTTACGGACCTTCACTCACCAAAATCTTCTGACAATGCTATGCATCGTATCAATCTTTTAGCTGCTTGTAAAGGGTTTCTTCTTAGTATCACAAAACAAATGCAGTCAAGGCATACTCTTTGATGGAATCCCTGCATACCTCCCTCCAGGGGTGCAGCTTCGTTGGGCCTACCCAGTGGGCCATCATAGAGTGTCCTCATATTCCGTTTAATTCTCCCACTTCGTTATAGCCTCACTGAAAATCACGTTGGACATGTTCCCACTAGTTACCAAGGCATTTGCGATAATTTGCTTTGTTAGGCTCTTCATCCAGCATTCCTTAGGAATGCTTCAAACATACCTCACCATTTTGTTAGAATCTATGTCTAGTCTTTCATTATGCATTTGGTTTACTTTTTTTATTACAATATTTGGTCGTGTTTCCTTCCCAGTTCCACTTAATCTAGGTCTTATTTATTACAATCTTGCTTATTAACTTAATTCAGGATTTAAGTTTCTTTTCTTGGCCCAATCCCAAATCTGGGACCAAACATATTGACTCGGTCCCAGACCTAAGCCTATGATATTCTATTTTTCTTTATCAATAGGTTATTATATTTACTCTTTTTTTAATTGCAACTCTTGTGTTATAATTTTACTGGCAAATATTCAGATTTGCCTACTATGATTTTCTAACATGCTTATGTAGTTATCATAATAATATACTCATTCTTTATTACTTTCCAAATTACTGGTTTACTTGATTTACAATCATTGTAAGTTTATTTCTAGGGCGTAGTCTTACTACATTGCTAGGAAGTTGTCTCAGATAGAAACACACAAAAAGAAAAACTACATTTAGTAGCGCACATTAGTAGCGTTTGTAGATTAATGCAACTGAAGATGCTTTGGTTTCTTTTATTTTTACTACTTTATTTGTTAAGATGCTTGTAAGATCCCTCTTAGTTATACTTGGTGACATATCCATTTTCATTTCCCTCTGTGTCACGTTTCTCAATTTTACTTCACCCGCATAACCCCAACTCTAGATCCATTTCCCATTTCTCCATAATCCTAAATCCGTTTCTCAATGAACATAATCAAAATCAAGCTCCATCCTCTGATTGATTCCCTCTCCCTGCCCTCCCCTCTGTGTGCTCCGATGTCCTCTCCCTCGGACCCGAATCCAACGTCGAACCCTAATCCACTTACAATGAACGAACTCATTGCTTTTCAAATTGACCTACATGTAGTATTCCTTCTGAAAAAGGGAATTCTTTTTCCAGGTCAAACAGAGAAAAAGCTAGGGAGGATGAAATCAAGCCTAACTCGGGTATTTCTATTATACAGAAAATTTAAAATCTGTGTACTTATTTTTTCTCTGATTGGGATCTTCTAAAAAATATATTTGATGTTTGTTCTTAAATATTTCGATGCTAGAATTCAGACTCGATTTTCATGATTTGAGCATAAAGTTTATCCTTGTTTGAAGGCGCAAATTTCAA
This sequence comes from Allium sativum, assembly GCA_030737875.1. Classification (NCBI taxonomy): domain Eukaryota; kingdom Viridiplantae; phylum Streptophyta; class Magnoliopsida; order Asparagales; family Amaryllidaceae; genus Allium; species Allium sativum. The sequence goes on along the minus strand of CM060912.1, from coordinate 657,205,646 downwards.
GCTTAGCTATCTTTGATTATTGAAAAGATCAACTATTCTATGGGTAGTCTATTTTCACATCATTTAGATTTTTTCCTACTTCTTCTTGACTTCTGATTAATCTTGTTTCAATTGATTATCCAGTTTATTTTACTACCGAATTTCCCATTTAATCATAAATCAAATGTATGAAAGAATAGTCATATTGATAACTCGTTCCATTCTGATGAAAACGGTATAAAGTCACTGTGGAGGTAGTAGACAATTAATAAGCAATTTCAAACTATGCATTCCATGATAATGTGTCTAAACCACCTGTAACACCCCACCTCCGCCAGGGTGGCTCTTGCAAGCAACTCTGACTTTGGTGGGGCGTTTTTAAAACAAGGTAAACATGCATAATGATATAACAAGGCAGGACATGACATATATATATATGTAAATAAACAGAGTAGGTAGATAGATAAAACAGCGGAAGAATTTTAAACTATTTCAAAAACAAGTCTGCTACATCATAATGTCAATTTCCCAAATAAACAAGTCTAGTACATAAAATAACATCATCTGAAACTGAAAAGGAAAACATAAAAGTAGCTATCCCCAAAGTGGAAAAACCATAGCGAGCTCAAGTCCAAAGCATACATGAGCTATCCAAGAAAGCAGCTAAGGTCCAAGCTAGGTTCCTGTATTCCCTCCCTGAGAACCTGGGGGGGGGGGAACGGAAGAAAAGAGGCGAAAGAAAACAGGTCAGTCAAAAAGACTGAGTAAGCCCTGCTACGATCAGTCTATAAACTAATAAAGTTAACAGCATGATGGAAACTGAGATGATCATAGATAACAACATACTGGCATGATAAATTAACTACAAGATAGATAGAGGTGTCATCGCATAAACTAGGTTAAGTTTTGCACCACGGTGTACTAGCAAACCAACATAACAGGTATTGATCCTTTGGCCCAAGCTTTGACCCAATAACATGAAGTGACCTTAATATAAGGTCCAACCAAACGGTCTAGTCGATCGGCTTCCTATAAGCCTAACACGTCAAGTGTTGGTGTCCATACGGCCCACATATGGATGTAGTCAGACTGTGCTGGGTCCACCTTCGGGTGTATCAAGCCCTCGGGTGTCAACCCCAGACACTGAAGCAATAATGCACAGTCTAAAGCTACTGGTACCCGTGCCTCGAGTTTGTCCAACACCGGATTACGTGCACGTCCGTAGCCCGCCTGGACCCGCACCGCTGTACCACTCAGCCGTCGCTTTGGTCGCTTACATCAGTCCAGTAATCGTGCCCCGCCCTAGCCCAGCCTCTAGGGTTGTGATGATACCAAACTGGGATTACTGCTGGAACAGACCACGTTGCTAGGGTTTCCTAAGAGGGTTAAGTGTGATTTAACCCTTCACTAATCATGGATTAAATTGGTTAAGTGTAACCGACAGTTCACAACTTAACCCCATTTCAATCCCTCAAACCCCAAAATGGATTAAATTGGTTAAGTGTAACCGACAGGTCACAACTTAACCCCATTTCAATCCCTCGAATCCCCAAATTGGTTAAGTATTAGTGGACCCTGACTTAACCCTAATCATGAGGCATTAATTAATTTAATTGTGCCTTAACCTCTCACATTAGACTTTGTTGCGGTTACTAGTTAAGCCGGGCGGGTCCGGGTAGCTTTACACCACAACTTGGTCTAACCTCGGGTCCAAGGTACACATGACCAACTTCTCACATTGGGTCCTATTGTTTGTAGCCACTAGTTAAGCCGGTAGGTTCCAGGTAGAATTACGCTACAAACTCAACCCAACCTCGAGTTGGCCACACTTGTGTTTCCTAAGTGTCATGTCCACTTTATTTCAAAACATAATCACAGGTCAACAAATACTTGGGTAGACCTAACTTAATAGGTAAATTCCCAAGGGGTAGACCTAACTTAATAGGTAAATTCCCAATCTTATATTTTCATGTATTTTAAGTTTACCCAAACCCCCCAACGTCATTCTATCGCTTACATATTCGTAATAACGCATAAAGGATAGGAAGAGGGAACTTGGCACAACATACATGATGAACTTGCATACCACAACAAACATGCATAACATGTTAGACTTGCATAACTTAGCATAGTGAACTTGCATATTACCATAAACATGCATAACATGTTAAACTTGCCTAACATAGCATATGGAACTTGCATAAACATGCATAACTTGTCAAACATGCATAACGTGTCATTGTGAACTTGCATAAGCATGCATAACTTATCAAACATGCATAACATGGCATAGTGAACTTGCATAAACATGCATAACCCAATAAACTTGCAAACCATGGCATAGTGAACTTGCATAAGTATGCATAACTTATTAAACATGCATAACATAGCATAGTGAACTTGCATAAACATGCATAACCCAATAAACTTGCAAACCATGGCATAGTGAACTTGCATAAGTATGCATAACTTATTAAACATGCATAACATAGCATAGTGAACTTGCATAAACATGCATAACTCAATAAACTTGCAAACCATGGCATAGTGAACTTGCATAAACATGTATAACTCAATAAACTTGCAAATCATGGCATAGTGAACTTGCATAAACATGCATAACTTATTAAACATGCATAAATCCCAACTTTCATCACATATTAACTTTAGAGTTTCTAAAATGAAGGTAAGAGGGCTTACAATGCTTATGCGGACTCAAATGAGTATAGCAAATGTAAGAAACCCCTTATGCAACAAAATAAAACCCCAAAATGCAAGCAAACTTGATCAAGACTCCTCCTTTATGATGACAATAGAGAAACAAGACTTTAATGCCAGCTAAAGAGGATCATACAAGCCTAAATACCCTTGTATGCATGGAAATCTCTTAGGAATTTGTTTAGGAATTGTATGAAGAGGGTGGAGGCCATGAGAGGATGGATTTTGACATAGTTTAGTTGCTAGAATGAATAATGAATGATTTAGGGTAGGTTAGGGTCTTATTTATAGATTAGGCTAGTGATTTAGACCATAGGATTAACCCTAGGTTGAATTAGGTCCATCAGATTTCGGAATTCTCTAGAACCAAGCCACAAGACCAGACCAAGACCCAAAATGGTGCGCCAGGCAAAACTGCCCGGCCACCCTGTGTCGACAGGGCTGTCGACAGGGCTGTCGACACCCTGGGGACCCTGTCGACATGCCTGTCGACATGGGGGTCCTGGCGGGAATTTTCCCGCCTGCGCCAGTTTGCCCTATTTCCAACTTTGAACTTGAAATTCAAATCTGTTTTTAATATGGAAATTTCTGAAAACTTCAATGGGCCTTAACTGGGTCATACGGACTCCGATTTTCGAAAACTCGGACTCTATTTCGCGTATTTTTCCGAGACGAACGCAATGGCATAGCCCGCTTCCCTTGATTCAGATTTTAGAATTAAATTCTGCCTCGATTTATGTTATAACAGGTTATTGAAAATACGGGTTGTTACATTCTCCCCTCCTTAAAGGATTTCGTCCCCGAAATCTTCAAGTTAGGAAGAACGTATCCTACCATCCAATCATCCATCTACTCAAAGCATCATCCACGAGCAATCATTGTCCTTACAAGATTCTAAATGTGGTATGATCATATGCAAAAGTGTGTGTATATGTACTTATCTAATGCAAAGATCAGGCGGTTACTGATACAGTAAACCTCCTTAATGCATATGTATGTCAGTGAAATGAATCCATATGTATGCAAATTCCTAACATAATTCATAGTATCTATATGAGTGCACATAACATTCATCCATATGCAACATCCATGTGGTAGCACAACAAGTTTCAACCATGAATAAGTGTAAGCACTCATGCATATGCAACATGAAGAGTGTGTGAGCCGATCTAGTGCCTAATGTGTATAATGCATCCACGAGTAATCACTTGCAAACACTTGCAACCACTTGCAACCATCAAACATAACATGTCTCAAACACATGTTTCATCCAAAGGATTCTACCTAAGGTTCTCATGACCAGATAAACACGATAAACTAGATAAACATGGATAGAGAGATATGCTAAAAAGAGACCTTAGAAGGTAGGCGAGATAAACTCCTTTTTGGATTACAAGAAATCCATTCAAACCCTGACATATAGTACTAACCGATGAGTCATAACCCCCTTATGGAGTTTACAACAGAAATAAGATCGAGAAGATATATACAAAAGATAACTTGCGAGCAAGCTCCACAGGAAAACAAGGATCAAGGATGCATTCTTAAAAAGAGATATGATGCGCGTATCTAGTCTTTATTGTTTTTAGTCACGTTTCCTTGAGCTTAACTCCACTGTGCTTTGACCGTCTTTTACTTCATGATTTCTTGGCTTCCTAACTCCTATTTCCCAAATTTGAGTTGGAACTCATTTCATTATCGCCTTTCGTCTTCTTCTTATTCTTCTTTTATCATACTCGGCCTAAACATAACCGTAACCTCATGATTTCATGCGAGCTCTCCAAAATTCACTGGTGAATCCTGGATCTCGTCTACTTACTATAAAGTATTCCACGCAGCAGAATCTTTCTTGAAAATACCAATCCACGTTGCCAATTGCCCCTACAAACGTGATTTCCTATAACTCATGCTTAATCGAAATGAACCATCCGCCTATGAGTGATAGGCCGTACCTAGATTCAGTTGCCAACCCATGGCTTCCTGTAGGCTATTTCAAAACTGGCCACCTTCTTGAGGGTAAACCATTGCTAACCATGATGCAGTCCTCTCGCTCTCCACTGGACTGAAGTGAGCACTCTTCGTGAGTCTACCTATTATGACCCACCTACCCGTATTCCCTTTCTTTGATCTAGGTAATCTTTCCTCATAATCTATCGAGATGTTTTCACACTTCCCTTGCGGAACCTCCAATGGAGGTAATGGCCCGCCGGGCTTCTATGACTTGGCCCTAACCTGGTGGCACAACATGCATCCTGAGACCAACTCGGCCACCTCCTCGAGTGATGCGCATCTTCAAGAACCTTCTTTATCAAGTCTTCCACTCGAGGAACACATAATCTCTCATCGCGCCTTAGTCATCTCTTGTCATCTATAATATATCTAGCGAGGTGACTTAACATCTCGCCTTGAATCAACTGGTCCATGTTCTTGACTAACTGCGGGTCTTCTTCCTGTGAAACCCCCTTCTTGATCCAGAAGAGTAAGTCTAAGCTCAGGGAATGCTAACTAACTAGCCAAACGGAGAAAGCTTCTTACTTCAATTGCCCTCCTCAGAGTTTTCCGGTCCTAAACCGCAACCACTTTAGCGGAATCCACCGCCAAGGCTTACTTAGGAACTATGTGCCCAAGAAATCCAACTTCTTTCCTCCAAAGTGACATTTGGAGAACTTGACCTTCAACTGGTGGCTCTAAGCGTATCCATCACCTCCTTGAGATGTCTAGCATGCTCTTCCTCGTTCTTTTAAGGAGATCAAAATATCGTCTACGACGACCGCGACAAACTTGTTCAAGGACTCCCTAAACACCCTACCCATCAAGTTCACGTAATATGCGGGTGCATTAGTCAAACCAAATAGCATGACTAGCCATTCTAAAAATCCATCTAGAGTCCTAAACACAGTCTTGTCAATTCCATCCTCAGCCATCCTAAGCTGATGGAATCCGGTAGCTAGATCAAAAGAAAACAGATGCTCCTACAAGCTGATCAAACAAATCATCGATCCTTAGTAACGGTTGTCTATTCTTCTCGCGATAATCAACACACAAGCGAAGCAAACTGTCCACATTAGTAACGAATGCCACTGGAGCACCCTACTCGAAAATACTTCGTCTCAGGAAGTTCTTCTCAAGCAACTCCTTGACTTGCTTTCTCAACTCTCATCTCGCGAGGTCATGCGCCTAACCGGCCACGAAACTGGCTTGGTATTACCAACCAGATAATGCGGAAATCTATCCCACGTCCAGGGTAACCCCTTTCCTTCCCCCAAGATATCAGGATATTCTCGGACCACCCTCACAGATTGCAAACTATCGATAGACGAGTCGAGGGATTTTAAGATAACATAACATGACGGGATCCATAGGGTTACTAGAAATTTCTAGGGTATTACCGAGGCGGATCATGAGCCTCACAACCCTATGCACTAAATCCAAGAATGGCTCCAAAACAGGACAACCATTCCATGCCCAAAACCAACCCATATCCCCTGAAACTGAGAATATAAACATCCCACGAGAATTCTACACTCAAGATAGAAATTTTCAAATCCACCCAGACCACAGACAATTGGGCGGAACCCCCAATTGGATTTGAAACACATACGGGATCATCAACTAGGCTAGTACTTAGGTGCTAACTTTCAACTAGATCAGATGAAATAAAACTATGCGATGTGCCAGAATCAAACAAAGTACGAACAGGGAAAATCAGGAAATGTAAACAAGTCTTCCAACAGAAACACTACCTCTATCATGAGCTGGAAGAACGGTGTTGAGGGGATGAACTCGCCCCCCAGATAGTCCTGCACACTGAGTCTGACCTTGCCCTTGTTTCCTCGGGCAATCCTTGTTGAGATGTCCAAACTCACCACAATGAAAGCATTCGCCCCGCTTTCTCTTCTTCTTCCTACATTCCCTGGATATATGTCCAACTTTACCACAGAAGTTGCATTTCCTATTCTCTCTTGGCTTGTCCTTGCGGTTGTTGTTATTCTTGCCTCGTTTCCCGGAATTTACCCTCTTGCCTTGAGACTCATTCGCCTTGACCTCTTTCTTGTCATTGTTATCTTCTTCTTGAAGTAGGGCCATATTCACCAAATTCTCGAAAGTCGCCCCCAAGGGTATATGAGACATGGCCAAACCATGTAATGGCTCGTTTAATCCTAGAGCAAAGTGTAGGGCCTTCTTCTGAGTTGTATTAACCAAGTCTAAATCGACCCGAGCCAGTTGATTGAACTTATCTATGTATTCCCTAATAGTCATGTCCCCTTGCTTCAGTGATAAGAACCTCAGTCCAAACCTTCCTCTAAAATCATCCCAAGTCTCAATTGGCCTAGTAGCGGTGGTGACTACCCACCAACGTGCAGCTTCTTCCTTTAGCAACCATACTGCTAATAAAACCTTCCTGCGGTCACCTATATCAAAGGTGGCTAAAAGATCCTCGGTCTCTTTCAACCAATTCCTTGCCTCTACAAAAGTCTCTGTTCCACTAAAATTCTTGCCACCCATCATCTTAAAGTTCTTACAAGTTTCCGCAAAATCCGCTTGTGGAGGCTGAGGGAGAAAAGGAACATCAGCTACGGAAGGAGGAGGAGGAACAACGGCCTTGACTGGAAAGACAACATTAGAGACACCCGGGACCGGTGCCGTGACTTCCAAGTACCGACGAAACAAATCGGGTATTGTTACTCCTTCAGGCAAGATGAGATTATCAGACATACTGGAAACGAAAAGAAAAGAGTTCAAACGAGGGGTCAAAGGATAGTGCTAATGGCTTTTGGGGAATAGCCTTTTAAAAATAACTAGACTTTTCTTTGGAAAATACTTTATACTTGGTTTTGAAAATAGTTTTTCAAAAGTTTTAAAAACCTTTTTATCCCTTCTCGTAAACCATATGCTCTGATACCAAATGTAACACCCCACCTCCGCCAGGGTGGCTCTTGCAAGCAACTCTGACTTTGGTGGGGCGTTTTTAAAACAAGGTAAACATGCATAATGATATAACAAGGCAGGACATGACATATACATATGTAAATAAACAGAGTAGGTAGATAGATAAAACAGCGGAAGAATTTTAAACTATTTCAAAAACAAGTCTGCTACATCATAATGTCAATTTCCCAAATAAACAAGTCTAGTACATAAAATAACATCATCTGAAACTGAAAAGGAAAACATAAAAGTAGCTATCCCCAAAGTGGAAAAACCATAGCGAGCTCAAGTCCAAAGCATACATGAGCTATCCAAGAAAGCAGCTAAGGTCCAAGCTAGGTTCCTGTATTCCCTCCCTGAGAACCTGTAGGGGGGGGAACGGAAGAAAAGAGGCGAAAGAAAACAGGTCAGTCAAAAAGACTGAGTAAGCCCTGCTACGATCAGTCTATAAACTAATAAAGTTAACAGCATGATGGAAACTGAGATGATCATAGATAACAACATACTGGCATGATAAATTAACTACAAGATAGATAGAGGTGTCATCGCATAAACTAGGTTAAGTTTTGCACCACGGTGTACTAGCAAACCAACATAACAGGTATTGATCCTTTGGCCCAAGCTTTGACCCAATAACATGAAGTGACCTTAATATAAGGTCCAACCAAACGGTCTAGTCGATCGGCTTCCTATAAGCCTAACACGTCAAGTGTTGGTGTCCATACGGCCCACATATGGATGTAGTCAGACTGTGCTGGGTCCACCTTCGGGTGTATCAAGCCCTCGGGTGTCAACCCCAGACACTGAAGCAATAATGCACAGTCTAAAGCTACTGGTACCCGTGCCTCGAATTTGTCCAACACCGGATTACGTGCACGTCCGTAGCCCGCCTGGACCCGCACCGCTGTACCACTCAGCCGTCGCTTTGGTCGCTTACATCAGTCCAGTAATCGTGCCCCGCCCTAGCCCAGCCTCTAGGGTTGTGATGATACCAAACTGGGATTACTGCTGGAACAGACCACGTTGCTAGGGTTTCCTAAGAGGGTTAAGTGTGATTTAACCCTTCACTAATCATGGATTAAATTGGTTAAGTGTAACCGACAGTTTACAACTTAACCCCATTTCAATCCCTCAAACCCCAAAATGGATTAAATTGGTTAAGTGTAACCGACAGGTCACAACTTAACCCCATTTCAATCCCTCGAATCCCCAAATTGGTTAAGTATTAGTGGACCCTGACTTAACCCTAATCATGAGGCATTAATTAATTTAATTGTGCCTTAATCTCTCACATTAGACTTTGTTGCGGTTACTAGTTAAGCCGGGCGGGTCCGGGTAGCTTTACACCACAACTTGGTCTAACCTCGGGTCCAAGGTACACATGACCAACTTCTCACATTGGGTCCTATTGTTTGTAGCCACTAGTTAAGCCGGTAGGTTCCGGGTAGAATTACGCTACAAACTCAACCCAACCTCGAGTTGGCCACACTTGTGTTTCCTAAGTGTCATGTCCACTTTATTTCAAAACATAATCACAAGTCAACAAATACTTGGGTAGACCTAACTTAATAGGTAAATTCCCAAGGGGTAGACCTAACTTAATAGGTAAATTCCCAATCTTATATTTTCATGTATTTTAAGTTTACCCAAACCCCCCAACGTCATTCTATCGCTTACATATTCGTAATAACGCATAAAGGATAGGAAGAGGGAACTTGGCACAACATACATGATGAACTTGCATACCACAACAAACATGCATAACATGTTAGACTTGCATAACTTAGCATAGTGAACTTGCATATTACCATAAACATGCATAACATGTTAAACTTGCCTAACATAGCATATAGAACTTGCATAAACATGCATAACTTGTCAAACATGCATAACGTGTCATTGTGAACTTGCATAAGCATGCATAACTTATCAAACATGCATAACATGGCATAGTGAACTTGCATAAACATGCATAACCAAATAAACTTGCAAACCATGGCATAGTGAACTTGCATAAGTATGCATAACTTATTAAACATGCATAACATAGCATAGTGAACTTGCATAAACATGCATAACCCAATAAACTTGCAAACCATGGCATAGTGAACTTGCATAAGTATGCATAACTTATTAAACATGCATAACATAGCATAGTGAACTTGCATAAACATGCATAACTCAATAAACTTGCAAACCATGGCATAGTGAACTTGCATAAACATGTATAACTCAATAAACTTGCAAATCATGGCATAGTGAACTTGCATAAACATGCATAACTTATTAAACATGCATAAATCCCAATTTTCATCACATATTAACTTTAGAGTTTCTAAAATGAAGGTAAGAGGGCTTACAATGCTTATGCAGACTCAAATGAGTATAGCAAATGTAAGAAACCCCTTATGCAACAAAATAAAACCCCAAAATGCAAGCAAACTTGATCAAGACTCCTCCTTTATGATGACAATAGAGAAACAAGACTTTAATGCAAGCTAAAGAGGATCATACAAGCCTAAATACCCTTGTATGCATGGAAATCTCTTAGGAATTTGTTTAGGAATTGTATGAAGAGGGTGGAGGCCATGAGAGGATGGATTTTGACATAGTTTAGTTGCTAGAATGAATAATGAATGATTTAGGGTAGGTTAGGGTCTTATTTATAGATTAGGCTAGTGATTTAGACCATAGGATTAACCCTAGGTTGAATTAGGTCCATCAGATTTCGGAATTCTCTAGAACCAAGCCACAAGACCAGACCAAGACCCAAAATGGTGCGCCAGGCAAAACTGCCCGGCCACCCTGTGTCGACAGGGCTGTCGACAGGGCTGTCGACACCCTGGGGACCCTGTCGACATGCCTGTCGACATGGGGGTCCTGGCGGGAATTTTCCTGCCTGCGCCAGTTTGCCCTATTTCCAACTTTGAACTTGAAATTCAAATCTGTTTTTAATATGGAAATTTCTGAAAACTTCAATGGGCCTTAACTGGGTCATACGGACTCCGATTTTCGAAAACTCGGACTCTATTTCGCGTATTTTTCCGAGACGAACGCAATGGCATAGCCCGTTTCCCTTGATTCAGATTTTAGAATTAAATTCTGCCTCGATTTATGTTATAACAGGTTATTGAAAATACGGGTTGTTACACCACCCTTGAAATTTTCCAGGTTTGGAAGAATCCTTGCTTGGATGTTAACAATTTTCACTTCTATAAAGTGTTCCACGTACAAATATAATCTTCATTGCTAAGACTTATCATTTGAAATTGGAAACGTACTACTTAGTGGCTTATTATGAACAAATCATTGCCTTTTTCACTTATGTTCCAATAAGGATATAAATTATGTATCAAAATTCAAAGAAAGTAGATATATGCTAATAATTTATATTGTCTTGACTTTTCGGAAATCAAACACATTATTTTCCATTATAGATGCTACTTTTATAAGACCTGCAAAAAATTGATCTTCAAATTATATTACAGAAAAGCAAAAAAAGGATCCATAAACAAACCTTCAACAGCGTTTTGAAAACGTAACTTTGCAGAAGATTTGGTAGCGTTTATTAAAAAGCAACCAAAAAAGCAAGACTTTTAGTTACGGGACCTATAGTAGCATTCTTTAAAACGCTACCAAAAGATTTTGGTAGCGTTTTTCAAAAGCTGCTAAAGGTATTTTCTGGTGTAGTGAAAATGATTGATTATTTTGTTGATCGGAGGAGACTAATGTGTCAAAGAAGAGGACTGAGCGGCTCAATAAAATAAGATTTTATATTGGTATAAACATATTTGTTGAATTCTCTTTAAGTAATAAAGGAAATGGTCCAGAAATTCGTTGTCCGTATATTTGAAGTTTTGTTACTCGATATTGTAAAAGTCCATTTATGCAAAAACGATTTCGTACTTGAGTATTATGTTTGGGATCGTCATGGAGAAGTTGTAGCAAATACTTTTGTAGAGTCTGAATTAGAAAGTGTTGTTAATGAAATTGTTACGACAACCCGTATAGAAAAAATGGTCAAAGATGCAGCTCAATCGATGTTTCATATGGTTGAAGTTGATGATGATGACAGAAATACCGAAATGTTAAAGAACCAAATATTGAATCATTTTATTTTTTTATTTATTGGACGCTGTAAAGAAACCTGTTTGGAATGGTTGTAAAAGTGGTACTCAGTTATCAGCAATCGTAGAATACATTGCGATGAAGTCAAAATACAACATCACTGAATCCGGGTTTATGGCTATTGTACAAGCTGCAAAAAGCCATATGTCGACCAATAATTTAACATGTGAAAATCACTATGAAATTAAAAATCTTATATCGGCTTTTGGTTTACCTTATCAGAAAATAGATGCATGTTTAAATGACTGCATGTTGTTTCAAAAAAAATAGTCCTTAGAAATTGTAAAATATGTAATTAGAAAAGATATAAACTAAGAAAAAAGAAGGGAAAAGAAGTTTTGTGTAAGCATATGCATTGCTTACCCATCACTTCAAGATTTCAAAGATTATGTGCATCTTCTGTGACTGCATCTTATATGATGGCAATCATGGCATAGTGTGAGAACAGAGGAAGAGGATACGCAGACACATCTGGCCGATAGACAAGCATGGAAGCATTTCGATAAAACTTATCCCAATTTTGCAACGGAGAGTCGTAATGTTAGAATAGGCCTATTTATGGATGGTTTTCATCATTTTCCCAGTTTGGTTCTAAATACTCATCCTGGTCCATTATCATCACGCCATATAATTTACACCATGGACATGTATGAAAACACAATATATGTTTCGTACTAATATCATTCCTATCCCCGACGATCCGATGCAAGGAATCAATGTTTATTTACAACCATTGATTGATGATTTAAAATACCGTGGAACGAAGAAGTAGAAACATACGATGTTTCAAAGAATAATTTTTTTCGTAAGTTTGCTTCTTTGTTGTGGACTATAAGTGAATTTCCTGCTTATGCAATGCTTTTAGGATCAAGTATTTTCGGTTGTTTAGCATGCCCATATTGCATTGAAGAACATGAGCGTTTTGTTTACCGCATGGTAAGAAAATTTCATGGTTTGATCGTCATCGATGTTTTCTCCATGTAAATCATCCCTTTATAGGAGAGAAGAAAAACATTTTAGCTATTAGAGTAGAAATCAGACAACAACCAATTATATGATCAAGCGAAGACATATATGAACTGGTTAGGGACTATCCAAAGGTATACGAAACTGGAGTGCAAACACAAATTGAAATCAAATCGACTATTCATAATTGATGCAAACAGACTATTTTTTGGAGTTGTCTTATTGGAAACATCTTCTTCTTCATCATAATATTGATGTTATGCACAATGACAAAAATGTATTTGATAATGTTTTTAACACAATTTTGAATGTTAAAGGGAAGACGACAGATGATTTGAAATCAAGACGCGATATATAAGAATAATGCAAATGTCCCGAGCTTCACATGAAACCGAATGACAATAAAAATCCCAAAGCATGTTATGAATTAGATAACAATCAAGTTAAAGTTGTATTAAAATGGGTGAATGGGTTAAGATTTCCTGATGGAATTTCATAAAATCTCCGTAGATGTGTTGACTTTAAAAATGGTAGGTTAAGCGGAATGAACAACCACGACTGTCATATAATGATGAAAATTTTATTACTCATCATATTCAAATAATTACGCCATTAGAAGTTTTAAAGGTAGAAATAGAGCGCAATATGTTTAACAAAGAGCTTTGTTCGATTACTTTAAAAGAGCAACGTTTATGTAAACTTGAAATGGATATTCCCATATTTCTCTGCAAATTAGAAGAAAAAAAATATTTCTGTTAGGTATTTTTAATGTTATGGAACATTTACATGTTCATGTTCCATCTGAAGTATGACTTTGAGGTCTTGTCCATTATGAATGGATGTACCTATTTGAGAGGTATGTGATATGTTTTCTAGTAATTCAATTGCATTTGAAAGATGAAATTAATGTAAATTAATTTTGCATAGATATCTAAATCATCTGAAGAAAAAATCGAGATAAAAAACATGAGTTGAAGGTTCGATATGTAAATCTTATATCGAAGAAGAAGCTTCATTCTTTTTCTTTCACTATTTCAGTAACCATATGAATATATCATTTAAACCTTGTAATGAGTAAGGCGACGAACAAGAGTCCTATCAAATAATGTTATCTATTTTTAGACAACATTATCGACCTTCTGGGAAATGTGTAGAAATATGGTTAGATGATAGAGATCTTCATGTAGCACACACTTATATTCTTCTAAATTGTGATAAGGTTGCACCATTTGTTAGGTTAATCTAAAATAATAACCTGTGTATTATAATGCATGCGCGCATAGAATCTAATGTAATATTTTATTATATATATATATATATATATATATATATATATATATATATATATAGTGTCTATGAACGTGAACATCTGAATGGAGATCCTAGTAAAAAAAATCCGTTTGGTTTTGAAATTATGTTTACGAGCTGAAAAATTGTGTTCTTGATGAAGGTTTGAAACATCTTGCAATGGGGCCAAAAAGAGTGGTCAAGACATATCCAATATATTTCATCAATGGATAGAAATTTAACACCAAAGAATATAGTGCAGAAAAATTAACTAATAATATAGGTGATTTGTTAAAGGTAGCGATGATCCAGAAAATCACATAAATGATTTTTATGATGTTTTAACATAAATTTTGCAACTGACATATTTCTCACGACCTACGAAGGAGGTGTTTTTATTTAGATGCAATTGGTTTAGCAATGTTTTAGGCTCTGGAATGTGCACAAGGTTATAATCTTATCGAAATAAAGCATACATCGCATTATCACAAGTACGATCCTTTTGTGCTGGCCAAACAAGCATTGCAATTTTATTACATTGCTTATCTGTCTCTAAAGAGAGATAAGGAAGATTGGTCAGCAGTTTTTAAAACAAATGTCAGATTCATGTTCGATGAGAAGAATATTCCAAACAAACAAGCTTATCAAGCAGATCTTGAGCAAAACAACAAAATAATAATTACAAACGATCATATAGATTTTGGACCTTTGATCAATGAATCAAACGTTTTAGTAGTAGCGTTCAAGAGTATGGAGGAAAATGTCATAGAATATGAGAACGATTCTGAATCAGAAGACGATAATGACTAATGTAGATGATGAGTATTATCTTGCTAGTTATAATGTAATTATGTAACATACGACGTACATTTTATGATTCATGTAGCTATATTGAATTCTTGATGTACTACGAAACTTGCTTATCATTATTTACATCTTTTATGTCATTTGCATTTTTTTGTATTTAGCAATTTATATCAAACTGCAATGTAATGTGCTTATCCTCGGAATATGAGGCAATCTAATTCAAGTATATACAATTCCATTTACATTTATGTCATTTAATTAGCAATTTATATCATTTAAATGTAAAAAATATTTCAATATCATGTTATTGTTCTCTTTTAAAACGATGTGTTTGTGACATGTATATACATGTTGTTCAAAGGTAGAAGTTCTTCCCATTCTTCCGGAGACAATGGCAGTGGTCCATCGCAGCAGTGCCAGGGTGCTATCATTATTTTATTACCTAGTGCTGAGGGGTAATCAATAAAATTTATTCAGCACTTTTTTTAACCAAGTATGCACTTATGTATATCATATTAAACACAGAGAATTCGATCTACAACCATCAAATATTGTTTTAGATGTTTTATGAGCGACGTATCGGGCTAGGATATCGGCTTGTTGGCCGAAGTTGAATAACATCCTGTCCCACATCAAAGAGTGTATTTGGCAAAATGTCCTTGAAAGTATATTCCTCTATTTTCCCTTTTTAATTTGTTTTTATCATTGATATATTGTACATCGTTTATTGTTTAATGTTTGGTTGTTTATTTATTATGAAACACAGGCTGAGCTAGATACACAGACAGATGACTTGCAGCTGGCTCGACATTACTGGATGTAGAAGATGAGAAAGAACTATAAGGATTCCTTATCGTCGATAAACAAAAAAATGCAGAAGCCAAATTGGATGGGGGCGAGCATAGGGGAAGGGTGACTGAGATATTAGGATCTGACAAGGCGAATGTAAGTGTACTAAACTCTTTTTAAATATTTGATTGATAGGTAAGTATCAAAAAATATTTGATTGATAAATAATGTAGCAAATTTTGAATGTACAGGCAAAATCAGAAAGAAACTCTGTAAACGGGAATATAAATCCCTTCACTCATCGAGGAGACTCAAAGTCATTTCAGCAGTATCAGCACGAGCTGATATATTCAATAAATGTGAATTGTAAATAGTTAAATTACGCTGTATAATTTTTTTTTTTGCAGAGCCGACAGGTTTTATAGGTGACCGCAAACACCTTTTTATTATAACTAATAATAAAAATACGTTATAATACATGTGATTATATAGTTAGCAATAAGATATTTTGGTTTTTAAGGTGGACCGTCCACGGTCTATGGCATTTATTGTGGGTCGTCCACACTATCTAAACAAGATTACAACATAGGAGCTAGTTCGAACAATAGACTACTATAAATTACCTAACACTCCACGTAGGGAGCTAAGAATACATTACATTTTTGTGACGGCAGGGAATTTCGCTCGGTCCGAACCAGTCGCTAAACCGACCCAGACCGTTCGAAATGCCCTATCGTTTGAGAACACGACAAAGTAGAACGCATATAGAAGAACATTTCATTGTATATTACAACAATGCATCAGATTACAAAAATATACAGAGTATAAATGAATAAACATTACACAGAAATATCAGAGATTTAAATTACATTTAAATACATAGCAGCGGAAAATAATACAATACACAACTAGAAGGAGATATACGGATACAAAGCTTTCCGGATATCGTTCCAGCTGTAAACCAGGATCCTGCGAATATAAATCTGCAAAACCAAAACTACTAGCTGCCCGTGTCAAAATAGGGGCACCCAGAGTTTAGGTTAAAACAATAAACTCCAGGTCAGTCATGTGACTGGTGTGAGAACTAAAACAGTTATTAATCTTTATTTTTAAAGTTAGGTAAATCAAGGGACCACGCCGTATAACACGGAACGGGTTTCCTCCCAAGAATACCGGTGCATAAAACAAACAGCGCAATGCTAAATAAAGAAAAATGAAGCTATTATAAGACCCAGTTCCCATCACACAATGCAACGCAAGCCGGAGGATAGGGTTTTTACCTTATAATAGCCAAGAATGCTTGATACGTTTAAAACAAAATCATTTGATACTATTATAAGTGCATAGTGTATAAAACAACTTCAAATCATAAGTATCAATCATAGGCGGCATGAGCGTCCCATGCCACTATGTCGCCATATATAGGTTTACAAATAAAACCGCAAATGTCACGTATTTGGAAATTGGATTTCCGTCTATGAACCGAGGCAAAAGATAGTCCTCAACCGATTCGAGACGCTCTAGCCCGCCCCTCAGGCAAGTACTCAGTCAAGCCTTGGATCCTCAGGGCCAGTCCACCGATGTGGATTAAACTAAAACCCTGAACATGCGTCTCCCCACCCTATGGGGTGTAAGTCTGGTCCGTCTGCCGACCAGAATGCATCGGCCGAAACCGATATAACCGAGGCGCCTCGCAACAGCAACAACCACATAAGTCAAACTCGTCAGGGCGTGTAAAACCACTGACGCCACTTCTAGCTAGAAAGAAACGCATGCCCTCCCTGACGTCCTCTCCCGTTTTTGGTTCATACCGGGTGTGAAGCTCGCGAATCAACGTTACACAAAGCTACGCCACAAAGGCCTTGCTTTGATCATCACCACAAGACTTTGCTTTTCAACAGAAGCCTCGATCAATTGCCACTTAGGCATGCCATACAGGCAATTCACTCCATGCGTTTGATATCCATCAATATATAACCCCTGAGCTCGTACGTCTCAGAGAAGGGCGTTAAGCAAGAGAATAAATTCTCCGCCGCCAAACAGATATATATTTAATAGAGATCAATCACACGGACTAAAATCCAATGTCAGACACACAGTCCATTTACAAGTCCGTTCTGGGGCCGAACGAAACCGGAGGCACCTAGTACCCGCGTATCCATCGATCTCCAAGTACGTCTGGACGATCACTAACTGTTTCCATCTTCTTGGGTGTACAGCCCAATCAAGATCATCAGTAATTACCCAAACGACGTGAAGACTTCTGGTCTTCGACCATCGTCTTCATCTTCGACTTATCGTCGTATCAGTTATTCAGAATGGGATAAACCCGGTCTTTTCGAATAACTCGCGTATATTTTAAATAAGTGTTACACAAACACAACATACGCCTCATTCCAATTCATCAGTCACTAACCGTAAATTAATCAAGAGAATAATTCCCCAAATATTAACCCCGAAGGCCGAAACCAACATCAGATCAATATCCAGAAAACCATTCTGCTTAGCTAACCGACAGTTAGTTTCTGATTTCACATTCATAGGGAAAGGTTCCCATTAATTTTATCCAAGATAAATTTCTTGAATTTATTCTTTGATCTATTTTTGAATCTCAATTCAAAACTAGTCGGGATTAGCGAACCTTACCGAAGTAATCATTTGTTTTAATTTCCCAATCCCAACCTATTCATCCCATGAAGTAAAACTGGTAATACTTCATATCTAACACCACGGTGTTATCGGTAAATTCAATTACCATTTCACGTTCAAATCTAATTAAAGATTTAACTATCGCCTGGAGCAAAACTGGTGATACTCCATTTTCGATCATTTCAATCTAATTAAAGATTCATTAAAACTCCACTTAGTTTTAATCGTTAACTGGGTTAAAGAATCCGTGTCATTTAAAAACACGGTTCACGATAAACCCAAAGTCACATTCATTACTTATCGGGTTAAAGAACAAGTGTTATTTAAAACACTGTTCACGATAAACCCAAAAATCAATATCAATTCAATTCCAATTAAATATCATTTAATTGGTACACTTCATTAGATCTAAATAAAAAGATTTAATCATTTCTCAACTGGGTTCAAGAACAGTGTTAATGAAGACACCATTCACGACAAACCCAAATCACATTTGATATTAAATACAAGGCTTTGAATAGAAAATATACTGGCTTATATTCAATATCAAATTCTACGACTAACAAATATCGCATTGGAAATAACAATATATATATATATATATATCTTTCAAATTTCCATAACAACATTTGTATAATCACGAAATCCAACATCGAAATATTCCGAAGACAATTTCGATTCAAATCCAGTCCAATGCAATCATTGGAAATTTTGGTTATTTTCAAAACCCATTTTCAAATTCAATTTATTTATTTAAAAATAAATAGAATTATAATTCTAGTTCAAAACTAGTTCATTTCGATAAAAATCTATTTTTATCTTTTCAAATATGGAGTTTTTCATCCCAATTCTTTCTAAATCATTTCTTATGATTTTACATACATTATTACTATTTTTAATAATTTTATTAAGGCCCGTACAGTCGATTTCCATCAATGGCCATCGAACTGCACTTACAGCGACCTTTTTCGAATTTGATCTGGACATAATTCCAAATCCAACCGTTAGATTTCTAATTTCTAATATTCGTTAGAAAGCTCTTTTCGATACGAACCCAACGGTTCCGGTTTTAGGAGAATCCGACGGTCGGATCTCCCGTAATGTCCGTTTGAAATAAATGGTCGAAATTCACGAACTGCCGCGGCGCGACGCGTTCTATTCAGGCCATTATATTATATATATAATATATATTTCGTCGATTTCTATTTAAAACGAATCATATAAATAGTTTTTAAAATTCGTTTCAAAAGCAATTTCAACTTCCATTTCAATTCAAATCAAAATTGAATTCTTCTTTATAAATTCGTTTTAAAATCCATTTCTATTCAATTCAAATTTCAATTCAATTTGAATTCATTTCAATTCAATTTGAATTCGTTTTCAATTCAATTCATTTCGAAATCGTTTTCAATTCAATTCATTTCGAAATCGTTTTCAATTCAATTCATTTCGAAATCGTTTTCAATTCAATTCCAATTCGAATCGTTTTCAATTCAATTTCAATTCGAATTCATTTCTATTCAATTTCAATTCGAATTCATTTCTATTCAATTTCAATTCGAATTCATTTCTATTCAAAATTTCAGATTTTGAAATCACTTTCGATATTCATTATAAAATGAATAAAATCGATATATATATCGTTCACGTCAAATTGGCGTCAATCTAATCAATACGGCTTCATATATTCCTATTTTCAAATATTCTATTTCAAATATTTCTTTTTCAAATATTTCCTTTTCAAAACTGGAATGAGGCCCAATCAATTACCATATAATGTTAATTATATGGATTTTCTACAACACATGTATATAATAGCATTGAAAAATAATCAACCATCAACCAAAGTGCACTACACTGTATAAGCATCAAATATAAATATCTAACGCTTATAACAGCCTGTCAATCAATCGATCGACATATTTAATCAATCAGGATGAGTGAACTTCAAATTTCATCCTAACACCCGTGTGGGGTTTCAGACAATCAAACACAAATTTTATTTGTGCAGTTGGGCGATGTGTAAAATTTATCGTCCCAATCAATGTCATTCAAATAGGTGTACATAAACAAACCGTCCGGTTTGTAAATGAATATTTTATTTTATTCACTTTCACTATATTCATATTCACGTTAAAAATTATATTTTTAACGATAAAACATTTTATTCCAACATATGAATTTCTATTATTCATTTACACAAGAAAATGATATTTTTATTTTCTAACATATTTTAGAAAATTTCGGCGGCATAACGGCACGATACTAGAAACGGGACGAGGCCTCGCCTTATCCCCGGTCTAGTGAAGGCCCACGCCATTCACACATCAATCAAATTCACCAAACAACCAAATTCAAATCAAATAATCTGACTAATCTATGCAACCAAACAAACAAGTCCATGGTCTGTGGACGATTGTGTCGGGTGCTACTAAGCACCGTCTGCATCGTAGTATATATATATAACTAGAAAAAGAATTTGAAAGGTGAGAAATTCTCACCCATAGCTATCCTAGCTCCACGGCACTTCATTGATAGAAATATTCATCGCTATCGCATCTTCGTCATCTTTGTTGCCCGTAGCCACTACATATAAAAATCATATTTTTATTTCGAAGTTCAATATATAAAAATCCTATTTTTATTTCGAAGTTCAATATATAAAAATCATATTTTTATTTCGAAGTTCAATATATAAAAACCATATTTTTATTTCGAAGTTCATTATATAAAAATTCTATTTTTATTTCGAAGTTCATTATATAAAAATTCTATTTTTATTTCGATGTTCATTATATAAAAATTCTATTTTTATTTCGAAGTTCATTATATAAAAATTCTATTTTTATTTCGAAGTTCATTATATAAAAATTCTATTTTTATTTATTTAAAAATCAAATCTTTTTCTTTTTTTAAATCTCAAAATAAAAATCAGTTTTTAAATATAACAAAATACAGTTTTCAAATTAAAACAAAAATATAGTTTTTAAATTAAAACAAAATATAGTTTTTAAATTAAAACCAAATATTTAAAAACCCACCTTTTTCTAGGTCAGAAGGGGGCGGGGGTCGCTGCTACGAACGGGGACGGTGGCGGTCTGCTGGGACGCGGCGGCGAGGTCAAGGCATGGGTCCAGGGGTACGGCGGTTCATTCGAAGAAGAGGAGAGAGAGGAAGAAGGGGGATCGGGCGTTGGTGGCGTTGACTGGGCGGAGGCGATGGCCTGGAGGCGGGATGGGCGACGCGACATCGATTCGAGGGATGGAGGGAGCGGAGGTTGAGCGTCGCTAGGGGAGGGGGTTCGACGATCATAGGAGGAGGTGACGAGGTGGAAGGAGGTGGTGGCGAAGCTCGGCGGTGGCGGCGCCGATGGAGGAGGCCGCTCCGTCCTCTTTTCCTTTTTTTTTATTTCTGAATGAAGAGGAATAAAGGGGGGGTGGGATTATATTTTATATTATTTATTTTATTTTATTTTTCGCCTAAAAGCAACTTTTATTTTCGACCTCAAAACGAGGCCCACCGCCTGTCGCCCATAGCGTTATACCCCCATTCCAAACACAATGGGATATGTATCGTAAGCTGATTCGGCTATTTCGATCAGTTTCCGTCAAAATCAAATTATAATTCTTTATATTTTGAATTTGAACGCGCATTTCAATTTACTGGGGTCACATACGAACTCTAAAAATTCCCGAAAAATTATTCCTAGCTTCGTATTGACGATACGGTCCTAACAAAACTAGTTTCGTCAAATTCTGAGACCGTTGGAAAAATGGCCAATTTCCAGTCGATTTAAAATCAACTGAAACTGGTCAAACGCGTTTTCCTTCGCCACGCTCACATATTGATTCGAAAAATTATGAAATTTGGAATCTAGCAATAACTTAACATCACGGACCCAACAAAACTGGTTTCGTCGAAATCCGAGGTCGTTTGCAAAAATGATATTTTTAAGGGCCTTATATATATAAATATATATATAAATTCCACAGCGACTATTTCTAATTTTAAACTGGACATATCTTATCATTTCTAAGATGAAATCTCAGTTTGTTAACTTCGTTACAAAGATATAGTTATACAGATTCAAATATTTCATGTTTCATTCAATTCTGACTTATATTGAATTCTGTATATTCATTTGAAATTAGAAATCGAATTTTCGAACTACCGCGCCATTTTCAATTCCTTTTATAATTATATATAATTATTGTATATTCTAACGACGACGTATATAATATATACGTTCTAATTATATTCAAAATAAATTTCTCGTTGATATTATTTAAAATAATTCATTTTAAATATTCAAAATTCGCTAAAATTGCCAAAATAAAAATTTTAAACTGGCCCAGATTTTCGGGTTGTTACAATTTTCTAATACACATGTACAAAACATACGTATAGAATAGTGCTTAACAAGTAAAAGGTACTTGCGCAACATCCATGGCATAGGGCTCAAAAAAATGGTATAGAGAATAGGTGAGACCCAAAATCACATTATTGTATGACATATTAATCGTGACTGCATTGACAGGAACTAATGAGCATCAGCCACACATACTGACTTGACAGATCGAGAGCAAGCTCTTTCATGTTGCTATATCAAGGGAGCCGAGTCACTGCCAATGGCCATAATATAGATGTTGGAACAGACAAGTAATAGTATGGAAGGAAAAGATAAGTCTCTACCATTATCAGCAAAGGTTAAGCTTACGCTTCACGTGTTTTGCCGAAGAACGAACAGAGCATAACTAAGACCAGAACACCATGACTATCTCCATCCATAACCCAACATCAGACGATGACATATTTTCAGATTCGAACACCAATTGCCAAGAGAATACCAAACGCCTCCACGAGAAAACAAAGCCACCTAAAACACAACACTGACGAAAGTGAACTATCAACAAGACGACACTAAGAGAACATTGAATACCCAAAATATCAAACTGTACCATCACAGTCAAAGAAACTCCAACGAGACTGAAACAATAAAGATAGATTGAGTTACCGCTCACCATAAAGCTCCATGTTGATGTCAGACTTCAGACCCAAGTAGCGATCGCTAGTTGAATAGCTTAGACAAGCAGTTGCCTGAAGAAGTTGCCAAACTAAGGTAAAAAGAATAGGTAGTGGCGATTTCAAGTGGTAAAGCACTGTGGAGACGAGGTAGAGAATTTAGGGGGAATTGAAGCTCATATCTGGTTCATGAATAAGCTTAGATCTTGAGATGACGAGCAATTACCAGAGGGGATCTCATGCAAGGCGGAAGCAAGGAGTCAAAGGCAGAAATATTTGTGGAGACGCGGTGAAAAAAGCAACAGATTTGAGGAGAAGAAGATGAATTAGGCAGAGGAAAAAAAGCTCCTTGTCGCCATTTACAAGACCCCCGAAATAACAAGATTTTTGATGATGCTATACAATTTTGAATGTACAATAACTGTATATAATAATCGAATGCAGGAAGTCGAAACATAAGGTCCAGTGTCATATATGGATGTATTTACCCGTACACATGCCATCGAGCATGTAAATACAGACGGAACAAACTCCTATACATGGCACGATGATAAATCCAGCAAAAACCATGTAAGCGTATTTCAGTTTATGTAGTGGTAGTATTTGTTCTAATTGTTAAATTACAATAAAATAAGATATCATGATATTAATTTTATTTACATTCTTATTTGTTCATGCAGGCAAAATTTATGGAACAGCGCCAGAAACTCCTAATTGACACGGGTCGAGAGAAGCTCAGGACGGATGAGGAGGATGCTATATTTGAGTCAGTTATGGATCCCCTATCGTGAAACGGACGATATGGATTTCACAATCAAGTAGTTATCAATAATATATTAGGAAATAACAATTTGATAATTTTTTGACAATTTGGTCACCTAAAAATGTTAAAGTTCCCTTACTTTCTTGAATGATTTGAGTTTTTCAAACATATCCAGACATTCCATTCCGACCTTTCATAGTGTATTAGAAGCACTATCCGCAATCACCATTGGTATTAATAGTAATCAGAACATGAAATTGCACAATGCATTAAATAATGCCTAGTTAATAAGCAAAACCAATATGATATCCAATACCAAATCGAGAACACAAAATTTTATCATCATTTAGAACACAAAACCAATATGATTATGGAAAGGATGCAAATACATCATCTCCTAAGTCTGATCTATTTTTTCCATGATTTGCAGTTTACAAATAGAATAACATTTACGGGTCATAGATAATTAATATCATCACTTCGAATTAAAAGATTATTAAATAATTATTACACGCTAGCAGTCAAAGACGAAGCACCGTTTAGCAGAGATCGGGGACTTGAGAGGGCTTAGGTGATGCAATTGGAGGATCAGAATCGTCGCTAGACCATTGAGATGACACACTTGCTGGATCAGCGTATTCAGGAGTACATGCAGCAGTATGGTGGTCTCTTTCCTTCTTTTGCTAGCTCCAGTGGTTCTGAAGGTGATTGACTGCTGTGATTAGGTATGTTTTTTTTGTTCAGTATGACTTGGTGGGTGATTACTCATGATGGTTTGATGTTTTGTACATATATCTGATGTAGACTTGGTTGTTGCATGGTAGACTTGATGAGTTTTTGTATTTATTGTTATTTGATGATATACTTTAGGGAATGTAAATATTTATATATTGTATAATTAGTTGTTTGATTTGGTGGTGAAATTTGACTTGACTTTATGTATTTTTTGGTTTGGTGAATTCATATTGGTTTGATTTGATATTTGATTGATATATGGTGTACTGAGATTGTATCATTACGCCATAAACGTTCTTCTAAAACACAAAAAAATGTTGGGTCAAGACCAAAAAATGTTGGCATAGGTCTTTGGCAACACTTTTGCTATGATGCAATTTTCACTGTTGTTGCAGACCTCAAAGGCAACATTTTGACTATCTAAGGCAACATAACAAATATTATTGCAATAGAACCCTATTAGGGTCTATAGCAACATCCTTAAGTGTTTGTAGCAAGATTCCAAAAATGTTGCTATAAATATTAAGTTTGGGTCCATACCTTGTAGGGACCACAATGTGGGGCCCACTGAGCTCACAACCCAATCTAGGTCCATCCCTATGGCAACACCTTATATGACTATTGCAACATTATTTCAGGCAATATTTATAACCCGATGGAAACACTATACTAAAGCTACTGCAACACTGTACTAAAGCTACTACAGCACCATACTAAAGAGCCATTAAAAGCTACAATATCACATAAACACTTGCATAATACACAGTACACATCACAATTCATACAACAGTACACATCACAATTCATGTCAACAACTCCAAAATATCCAGTACTAACTTAAACGACTACAAAGCTACTGCAAAATATCCCGTACGCATAACAATTCATAAATGACACTAAGAGCTAGTGCCTTCGGTCATATTTTCATTATCACTAGACATGGTTTTGGAAATTATTCCTCTAGACTAATGTTCAACTCCGTGTTGGCATAGCCTAGTTTTTTAAGCAACCAAGCCAAATTTTCTCGTACCTTCTGATTTACCTTGGATTCTAGCTTTTCTTCCATTTTTTCGACAAGCCTTTTCCTAAAGTCCTTTATATAAGCATTTGTTAGAGCATCGGCTGATTGTTTTGCACACTTTGCATGCCTCCCTATAAGCAAAGGACGACCATGTGATCTTCCATTCGAAATTACTATTTCAACAATATTTTCTCCTTCTCCACCGGCCATTGCCTTTTGAAGTAAGTCCTACAAATTAAAGCCACATCAAAATTACCCTATAGTAAATGCAAAGAATGCAGCAAATGCTTACATATGAAGAGAAAGCAACAAATACTTACATATGGAAAGAATGCAACAAATTACCCTACAATAAATGCTTACATATGCAGCAAATGTGTACAACAAATGCAGAGAAAGACACATTTTGGAAAACAATTTGTTTATGTACATGTAATTAGAAAACAATTTGTAACATATATACTAGTAAAATCTAGGGGAAAAATGTACATTTGCAATTAGACATCATCATATGTTTATAAGTAAGCAGAAGACATACGTATAACCACATTCATAATGCAGAGATAGCCACTTTAATAGTTTTATATGACTAAGGTAGTTGGTCCTCATGTCAGACATATGTATAACCACATTCATAATGCAAATGCTTACATATGACAGTTTTATGCAGGCTGGTCTTATGGAAGTTATCCGGAAAATTAATAAATTTACATGAAAGGGGGTGTGTAAGGATTTCTCTGTCCATAGTATAATAGACAAAATATTTGTTAATTCTAATTTTTACGACTCATTTATTGATTTCAATGCTACTTTATAACCATAGTCAACAAGCGATCACTGCCCTATCTCCATTCAATTATCTACCAATACAACACATAGACAAGGGAGAATTCCATTTTAGAATAACAACGCGTGGTTTAACTTACAAGGATACAATGATTTAGTGAAGGCAGCTCAAAACATGGAATAACCGAAGGAAGTCTTTATCGACAGCCATAAATATTTTACGACAAAAAACGGATTTAAGAACATCATGTTTCAATTAGAGTGTTACATGTATAATCAAGCAATGGTTTCACATGCCTATCTCGATGATAAGTGGAAAAATGTCAAGCAAAAGTTTCAAGTGCACAAACACCACACCATAGATGTCCTATCCCAAAGAAAATCCATGGCGTTGCTAGCTATAATGTTGCCATTGCTATGCTTTTTTTTGGTCTATTGCAACGCATGTTTAAATGTGTTAGCATATATATATATATATATATATATATATATATATATATATATATATATATATATATCAACATGTGTTGCAGTAGCCGCGTGAATAAAATTATCACTCTTCATCAACACGATCCAACGGTCCAATTAGCGATCCACGTGAAATAATGTTTACTCAAGATTTGCAATCCGCGCGTGAAAAAATGTTTACGATGGGAAGCAAAAACAAAGGGGGGAAAACTAACAAAATATTGAAAGTTTCAATCGAAATTTAACAAAATACTCCGCCGCTCAACCTATCAAACACTCACTCTTAGGTTCAATTAGGGCTAAAAGTTCAAGTTTACAAGCTTAATTAGGGTTCAATTAGGGCAAGTTCAAGTTCAATTAGGGCTTCGGTGTTTCAATTAGATCTTCAATTGGGGTTCGTTTGGGTTTTAGATTCCAGTTACGGCTTCGATTTAATTTGTTTCTTCAGGTATCACTCAATATATATTTCAATTTTTTCTGATTTGATTGTTATGTTGCGTAATGTACTGCTTTACTTGTGCCTAATTTACTACTTTAAGGTATCACTCAATGAACGACGAGGAAAAACTATAGGCAGAACTTCCTAAGTTCAGTGAAGGGTACATAAGTGGAGTGAAACTTTTTATTCGAAGTACTTTTTCTAGATTTGCGCTAGGTGATGAAATTACATGCCCTTGCAAAAATTGTCATAATCGCAAGTAGCATTGTTAAGAAGTGGTCTACAACCATCTGATTTGGAATGGTCCATTTGAATTGTACATGAAATGGATTTGTGAGATTTCCTGTTTTGATGTTGAAAGGAGCGATAACGATATGGATTGTGAAGCAGGAATAAATTTTGGAGATAATCTCGATGAGATGTTGCAATGTACTTGTGGAAATATGCAGAACAATGAAGATGGATCTTCTGATGGGTCAAATGGAATAGTTGTCAATGCTAGAAAATTTCATCAACGTGTTGAAGAGGTAAAACCACCATTATATCCCGGGTGTACTAAATTTTCGCGATTATTTCATTGACAGGCTTTATTCTTTAAAATGCCTACATAGAATCATTGAGTCTGCATTCAGCGATTTATTAGAGTTGATGAAAGAAGCTTTTCCACAAGCCCATCTCCCTTTATCTTTCAATGCTACCAAAAATATCATTAAAGAATTAGGCCTCGATTACCAAAGAATACATGCATGTCCATATGACTGCATGCTATATTGGGCAGAAAATGAAAAGGAAAATAACTACAAAAGTTGTGGTTTTTCAAGGTGGGTTATACCGGAAGAGAAAGTGGCTATTGACAAAGATTCGGAGAAGCGGATTCACAAAGTACCAGCAAAAGTGATGCGTTATTTTCCACTAAAACCAAGGTTGCAAAGGATGTTCATGTCCAAGGAGTACGCAGAACTTATGTTATGGCATGCAGTGGGACGAAAAATGATGGCAGACTTTGACATCTAGCTGGTGGCGAGGTACGGAAGATGATGGATGCCAGTTATCCTCATTTTTCATTAGAAAACAGAAATATCAGGTAAGGAGTAGCATCTGAAGGATTCGGTCATTTTCGTACAATGACTACACAACACAACACATGGCCGATCGTATTGGTAAATTATAACCTTCCACCTTGGTTATGCATGAAGACAGAAAATTTGATACTTTCAACCCTTATCCGTGGTCCAGAGTCTCCTAACAATTACATTGATGTCTACATGCAGCCTCTTATCGCAGAATTGAAAGAATTATGGGATCTTGGCATACAAACTCATGATGCCTTCACTAGATATAATTTCACATTATATGCAAACATGTTATGGACGATCAGCGACTTTCCGGGCTATGCAATGTTATCCGGCTGGAGCACGAAGGGTTATTTAGCTTGTCTCGTATGCCATTTCGAGACTTCTTCAACTTACTTGAAACATAGTAAAAAAAATGTGCTACATGAATCATAGGAAATTTTTAGACCCGGGACACAAGTGGAGGTTTGATAAGAAAAGGTTCAATGGTGAAATTGAAATGGGAACACCTCCCGATATTTTATCCGGGACTGACATTGAAGAATTGTTGGCTGGTTATGAAAATATTTTTGGAAAGAAAGAGGTCAAGAAGCATAAAAATGAATCTCCTTTTAAAAAAAAGTCAATATTTTTTAATTTTCCATATTGGAGTCAAAATTTATGTCGACATAACCTTGATGTTATGCACATAGAGAAAAATATTTGTTATAACATACTTGGTACTTTACTAAATATTGATGGGAAGTCGAAAGACCATTTAAATGCTAGGTATGATTTACAAGAGATAGGCATCAAGGAGGTCCTTCATCCGGTTCTATCAACATATGGGAATTACCTTGAGATGAGGGCTACCATATTTGAAATGACGAACAAGGAGAAAGAACTATTTTGCTCGGTATTGGAGAATGCTAAACTGCCTTATGGTTGTGCAGTTAATATCAGCCAGTATGTAAACAAGAAAGAGAGGAAAATTGCAGGGTATAAGAGCCATGATGATCATTTTCTTCTCCACTACTTGCTATAGTTTTCCACGAAGAAATATGTAAAACCTGAAGTTGCAATACCTATGATAAGATTAGGTGCATTTCTAAGAAGTCTTTAGAGTAAAAGTATCGATTTAGTTGATCTCAAGAGGTTCCAAAAGGAAATTATGGAGATTCTTTGTCAATTTGAGATGATATTCCCAAATGCTTTCTTCGATACAATGGTGCACTTGCTAGTTCATTTATGCAAGGAACTTGAATATGGTGGACTTGCACATGTTCGTTGTATGTTTCCTATTGAGCATTATCTTTGTAAACTGAAATCATATGTTCGCAACAAAAGTAAACCCGAGGAGTCCATTGCTGAAGGTTATCTTGCAGAGGAATGTTTGATATTCTGTTCAAGGTTCTTAGGTGGCGATGGAGCAGGAAAAATGCAATTTGAAATATGTCCACAAAATCTGGAATGTCCTATTGGCACAAGAAGAAACAAAGATGGAAAAGCTATTCATCTAAAAAATTCTCAATGGAAGGAATGTCACCGTTACATTCTATTCAATTGTGGTAACAAGGAAATAGAGAGTTTACTTGGGTAAGTATTTTTATTTTAGTAAGTATTGAAGTATTATCCCTATCTTTATGAATCCTTTATTAGTTATTTTGTTCCTTGCAGTTTTTTCTTTGCTTCACCTTTTTCATAATAATTAATGTTTTCCTTTTTGAACTTGGAAGATGGAATTTTATGCAATTAAAGTTTACAATGGTTTATTTAATTAGAAAAGTGGACAAGTTCGGTTAACATCAGTAACTATATTCTTCGCGTAGCTTGTGAAATGATGTCAACTAGATTAGAAAAAAACTATTTTTGATGTCATCCTTTTGCCAGTAAAATCAGTTCTTTTAAACAATCTACAAACATGTTATTGATTCTAGCCTCACGTAGTGATAGTTGTAAATTCCAAGTGCAATGTCCCGTATTTTTACGGTATTATAATTAATTAATTTAATTATTTAAATAGAGATTCAGAGATTGAAATGGTTTTTTAAATTAAATAACTTTGAATATTTAATTAAAATAATAATTAAATAATATATTTAATTCTGAAATAATCAAAATTAGCTGAAATGGAAATATGGTGTGAATTGGGCAATTCAAGATATATAATTCAGTCTACAATTGAATTACGATAACGAATATATTTAATAAACGACAGTTAAATGTATAATTATATTATAATTAAAATCGATCTCGAAATGGCGCTGTAGTTCGAAATTTGGCGATTCGAACTTCAATTGAATATACAAAATCCGTTTTAAGTCATATTTCTGTGAAACAAGAAACGTTCGGAGCTGGTGAAGTATATTCTCCTAATGGAAGAGAAAAATCGGGATTTCATCATGTAGATTTTGAGTTATGTCCAAATCAAATTTTAAAATAGTTGCTATGGAATTCCTTTATAATTTATAACGATATATTTATATTACAAAGGGATTTTTAATATAAATTGAATATCGATTTAATCTGGGATTTATAAATGTCGAGTTATAAATCCCGATATGTTTATTTTGGAGCCGGATTATATTCTATGTGAACATATACGATAATATTTATTTGTAAATATTTAATTTAATTATTTTTAAATATATTTATATTTAAATTGGTTTATTTAGAGCTTTAAAAATAGCCAGTTTTGCAAACGACCTCCGTTTTCAATGAAACTAATTTTGTTGGATCTGGAATATTAAATTATTGTTACATTTTAATTTTCGTGATTTTTGGGGTCAGTATGTGGCCGTACCGATTTTTAATGTGAAAAATAGTTGATATTTTGACGGTTAAAAATATGTTGTGTGAGCAAACGGATTTGGAATTTGACGAAACAAGTTTCGTTGTGTTCGTAATGTCGAACGTTAGCTGCATGCCCATTTTTATGATTTTTGGGTATCGTATGTAATCATACGAGTTTTTAAAGACAAATACAAATAGCGATTGGTTATAAATCAATACAATAATTAATATAAAAATAATAAATTCTTTCTATAAGTACCCTACCATTCTCCTTAACCTAAACTTTTATTCCATGGTCAATTTTCGTAGCCGCCAGTTCTCTTCTCCCTTCTCAAACAAAATTAGTGAGAAATAAAAATTCAAAGAAATACAAATCAAATCATATAAATTCCAAAACTTGTATATATAAAGCCTATGGTTTTACAGCTTCATTATGGTATAGTTTTTACATGGTGCGATACGGCTTGGGGGTTGCTGAGTTTCAACAGCGAACCTAGGGTTCGAATTTATTTGGTGTATGGTGATTCTTGATTGAATTGGAGATTTTTATTTAATTTTTGGTTGGATTTGGGTTCATCCGTGAAGAATTTGTGGATTTCGGTGAGGAGAAACATCGTTCGAATTTTGGGAGGCAGCAAGAACGGTTGATCATCGCAGCCTCGAGATGGAGTTCGAATGCCATGTGATGGAGCCAAGATTGAAGAGATTTCGAAGGGGGAAAGGTCGGTGATTTCATTTCTTGTTTTCGTGAAGAATTCAAGGAAGGATGTGGAGTTGAAGCACGGCAATGGCCATGCTCTGTTCAGTTTGAACACATACGAGATGAGGAGACTGTCGAAGTATCGAGTGTTTTGTTATGATGATGGGCGATTGCAAATTTCAAAAAGGAAAGTGATGATGTTCCAAGTTTTTAAAATCGTTTAGAAACAAGTGGGATTGAGCTTGGGAAGAGATCCGCAAATGTTGTTTATCGTACTGGAATGGTGCGAATCAGATTGGAGAAGATGAGAGTTCGATCTAGGCTTTGATAAGGATAGGTGGGCCTGTGTATTTAAATGGGTGAGCCTAATGGTAATTATTTAATGGTTTATTTAATTTAAATAACAGGTTAACGTGTTAATTTAATAACTTATCCGTATGTAATCAGAATTCTAAACGGTCAGATCCATTGGGATCATATGGACGGTGGCTACACAATGGAACTGACTGGGAGTGAATCGGAGCTCATTACAATTGATTGCAAAATAAATTGTCCGTCTGAATCAAAGAAAGTTAATCGTTATTTAACAATAACTATCCAGTGTGAGTAAATCTCACTAACTCTGATCAATTTATATTTTTATAAATATAATTTAGTAATGATAAATGATAATTGACTGTTGTGTGATGATTGTTTGGTTGAATTGCTGATATATTGGTTGAAATTATAGATAACGATATATATATAAATTGTTAATCAAACATTGATTATGTTTATCAGAATATTTCATATTGAAATGAAATCGATGTTAATTATATTGTTTAACATTTATGGATGCAGGGACACATGCCTGAGGAATCCAACTGGATTCCTCAGCATTTTACTGTTTTTCATATATGGTGATATATGATGTGATATATAATCTGTTGTTGATGATGTGTGTTAGAATGATATTGATCATTGTTATTTGGTATTTTAAATACCATAAGAAATGCTGGAATATAAAAAGCGAATTTTCAATGTTATACTGAAAAAGAAATATATATAAAATCAAAGGATTTTATAAAAAGAGATATTTATAAAATCAAAGGATTTTATAAAAAGAAATATTTTTATAATAAATATGATTTTATAAAAGGAAATATTTGGGAAATAAATATATAGAATTGAAAAGGAATAAACATTTACAAATAGAATTATAAAAGGAAATATTTGTAAAACATTTACAAATAGAATTAAAAAGGAAATATTTGTAAAACATTTACAAATAGAATTGAAAAGGAAATATTTAAAAAATAAATAGAATTATAGAAAAAGAATTATTGGGAAATAAACAAGATATTATAAAAGGAAGTATTTTATAAAATGAATAGAATTTTATAAAAAGGAAATATATGAAAAATAAATATTAAATAGAAATCTATTTTTAACAGATAAAATAGAGAAGATTAATTTATAAATAATGTTTTATAAATTAAGTAAAATATTTATCATTTGATAAATTGAAATTATAAGTCTAGATTTATATAGAGAAGTGAAAATCGGTTTTAACACCGATATTTGAAAATAGAATGTAAACGCAACATCTATAAAGGAAATTATAAAGGATCGATTAGTTAATCGAATTAGAGTTAATCGAATGTTAGTTATTCGAATAAAGTTAATCAAATATGAGTTAACTGAATAAGGTTAATCGAATATTAGTTATTCGAAGAGAGATAATCGAATATAGTTTATTCGAAAGGGAGATTATCGAATATAGTTTATTTGAAAGAGAGATTATCGAATATAGTTTATTCGAAATGGAGTTAATAAAATATTAGTTATTCGAATAGGAGTTAATCGAATATAGTTATTCGAATAGGAGTTAATCGAATATAGTTTATTCGAAAGGAGTTATCGAATATAGTTTCTTCGAAAAGAGTTAATCGAATATAGTTTATTCGAAAGGGGTTAATCGAATATAGTTTATTCAAAAGGAGTTGATCGAATATAGTTTATTTGAAAAGGAGTTATCGAATAGAGATTATTCGAATGAGAGTTATACGTTGAAATTCGATTATATCGAATTCGGGAAAGTACTATTCACTTTCCTTTTTTTAATCAAGATTTATTTATTTATTAATAAATTAGTTGTTGTTTATTTATCCAAATTGATAAATAAAAGTTATATTTAAGTTATTATATTTCAGAAGCATGGGATTATAACACTACTGTTAAAATCAAATGATTTCTGTAAAAGAAGTGGATTCGTAAATAGAATCCTAGAGTTATGAAAGGAAGTTTGTTAAAGATTTAAAAGGTGAACTTGTCTATTTCAAGGTTAAAAATGTTGTTTAGTTAAGGTTTGAGAGGTAGTTATACCCCAACTTGATTGACTCCATTTTAACTAAGGAATGGTTATTGTTCGATAGTGAAGGTTGGTTAAGTGAATTTAGTTAATGAGTGTAATGTTTTGAGTGGGCATAGCGATGTTTTATTTAAACATTTGTTAAATCCAAATGTAGAAGTTTTGGAAATGTTTTCCAAATAAGAATCAGAAATGTTTTCTAATATAGAAAATAAGAAATGTTGAACATATGGAAACAAGAAATGAAAAATGAATAAATTAATGAACTAAAGAGATAAATGTTAAATGATGATTGATCGATATAATTTCCATATGGAAATAATATTGTTGTCTGCACATGTGTTTTTCTTTGATAGTTAACTCACCGACTATCGAAGTTTTTGACCATTTTTCCGTCGTTAATACGGAGAGACCGGGATCAGATATATTATCTGAAAACCACTCTGTATGGCATTAGCGTTGCGAATCAAATATGATGAAGATAATTGAAGACGGAGTTATGCAAGGGCTATTCTATTTACAGAATAGTACCTTTGGTTTGTCCAGTCCCAGGACAACGTGAATGGACGAATGTCTGATAGAGTATATCTAGCAGATCGCGTAAGTTGTTCATTTCAAACGTGTTTACGTTGGTGGTGGAGGAATTCGTTTCTCTTAGCTTATACCCGTGGTATTTTTGGGGAAATCAATTTGTGATTTGATGGGTATGACGAAGTGGCACTCAAAGTAATTAAAAGAGTGATATGTTAAAAGATACGTTATGACCTCGAGCCTTATCAACTGGGAAATGACAAAAATCGAGCAGGCAGCATGGCTAAGTGGGCCGCACCCAATTAGGGCATATTGTCACCATCTAGAGAATATTCATATTTGTTACTTCTTTGAATTCTGTGTCTCCCGGGAATGGTTATGTTGGTATACCAACCGTAAGGTGAAAATATATTCGGAACATTCAAGCGAAATGAATGGTCGGTCATGTGTAGCCGAGTTGCAAGATGTTCTTGTTGAACTCCAGTGTATCGCTTCTAGAGTACACTGATCGGAAGGCGGTTCCATACCTTGTCATAGTTGGAAATCCATTACCCAATAAGCGCCCGCGGTGTTTGATTGTATATAATATATGTGGAACGTGGGATGAAAGCGTTTCCACTAGATTGCTATTTATTTGATTTAGACATTATTATAATATCAGAAGAGTATTGATGTTAAAGAACTGTTTTGGGTTATCGTAAGGTAAAAACCATCCGTGTTTATGTGTGGATCAGTCTTACGATTATCATTTCTTTAGAAAGGATTTTAAAAGTTAAACAAATGGTTGGAGTTTACTCACACCAGTCACATGACTGACCCAGAGTTTATTTTGTTTTGTTTTCCCTAAACTCTTGGGTGTCCAATTTTGTACGGGCAGTCAAGTAGTCGGGATTTTACGGATACTTGATGAGCTGGAGCAGGAGGCTCCAAGATTATATAGCTATTGTTATTTCCGCTGTGTTGTAAGTGTTATACTCTAATAACGGTATTGTATACAAATACTGTTTTATTTCAAAGTTATGTATCTATTATATATTGTTCGTTCCGCTCTGAGTTTCGTGTTACTCTGATGATGATGTATGTTCTTCTTCTTCTTCTATTCTAAGTTTCTAACTTATCTATTCTCACCCTCTAATCTCTTTCATGGACTATCCACTGTTTCCAATGCTTGAAT
Organism: Allium sativum; assembly: GCA_030737875.1. Classification (NCBI taxonomy): domain Eukaryota; kingdom Viridiplantae; phylum Streptophyta; class Magnoliopsida; order Asparagales; family Amaryllidaceae; genus Allium; species Allium sativum. The sequence continues at coordinate 657,169,560 of CM060912.1, read as the reverse complement.
AGTCGACACTGAGTTTATGTCGATTACTCAGGATCGTGAAAACCCGGGTCGTTACAGTGGTATCAGAGCTGAAGGTTAAGTAATTACCTTGGCTCTGTGGCGTAACTCAGTAGAGATGGGGTGAGTAATACTCCAGATTGAGTTGAGTGTATATATACGAGAGAACGTACTTGTTATTTGATATAAAGTGGTTTTATATTGTAGAGATTTATTGGTTGAGTTGTTTATGAGTTCTGGTCAATCAGTTTGGTCCACTGAATCGGTAGGAGTTTCTAAACACTTGAATACGATGAACCGACATGGTATGTTTTGAAAGGAGGGTAAATGAAATAATTTTAGCCAAATATATTTTGATATGAAAGAATCGGAATTTTTATAATATATTGGATGTGTTGGTTGTGATTATAATCAGATAGGATTATAATTGAAATGGTTATGTAAATAACCAATCAGAATTTACATAATTGTGATATATGGAATCAGATGAATTAAATCTAAATTTAAACAAGAATTGAAATTTGAAACTTTGGGGTTTGAAAAGGTGTTTGTAGTTGGATTTGGATTAAATATATGAGAAATTTAAAATCCTGGGAGATTTTAGAAATGTTTTCCAAGCATTGGGAATAGTATTTTGAAACAGATTTCAAAATGGAAGTATTTAGAAATGGTTTTAAAAGTGATATATTATTGAACTCACTTCGATAGCTAGGAAATAACCCTGATGATGAATCACGACATCATTAGTGTTCATTTTCGAGTTGCTAAGTGACAGATTACTACCAAAGATTTTGTTTTTGAATTGTTTTGTGGAAAGCAAATTGTTTTGAATCCTAAAAAGGGATATCTGATTTTAGAAAGCTAAACTGTTTGAAATTCCCTGGGGAAGGTTGTTTGAATTAAAACAAATTAAACTAGAATTTGTAAAAGAAAATAGAAATTGAATTGAAACCAGTTAAGTGGAAAATGAATTGAGATCAAGTTTACCTCTGGAAAGACTGTGATCCTCAAAGATGTTTTGCATACTCCAGAGATGAGGAAGAATCTGGTGTCTGGCTATCTCCTTAATAAGGCAGGGTTTACTCAATTTATTGGGGCTGATTTGTATACCATAGTGTATAAGGGAAACTTTGTAGGAAAGGGTTATGCTTGTGAGGGAATGTTCAAATTAAATGTTGAATCTAATAAAGTGAATAATTCTGCTTATATGTTGTGTGATTTTAATATTTGGCACTCTAGATTATGTCATGTTAATAAACGGATGATTCATAACATGAGCACTCTAGATATGATACCTAAGATAGCAGAATCTGAATCTGATAAATGTGAATTCTGTACACAAGCAAAAATCACAAAGAAACCTCATAAATCTGTTGATAGAGAATCTGAACCCTTAGACTTGATTCATTCTGACATATGTGAACTTGATGGCACATTGACTAGACATGGACATCGTTATTTTATCACTTTTATCGATGATTGTTCTGATTTCACATATGTTTATCTTATGAAAAATAAAAGTGATGCTTTTGACATGTTTAAAACATTCAAAACTGAGATTGAGAATCAAACAAATAGGAAAATCAAGAGATTTCGTAGTGATAGAGGAACAGAATATGAATCTAATTCAATTCTGGACTTCTATAAATTACATGGTATTGTACATGAGAGAACTGCACCCTATTCACCTGAAATGAACGGTAATGCTGAAAGAAAAAATAGGACTTTTACCGAATTAGTAGTTGTCATCCTACTAAATTTTGGTGCAGCAAAACATTGGTGGGGGATATTTTATTGACTGTATGTTATGTTCTAAATAGAATCCCTAAATCTAAGAATAAAATTTCACCTTATGAAATTTTAAAGAATCATAAACCCAATGTCTCATACTTTAGAACTTGGGGATGTCTAGCATAGTTCGCATTCCAGACCCTAAGAGAATAAAATTGGCAAGTAGAGCATATGAATGTGTATTTGTAGGCTATGCTACTAATAGCAAAGCATATCGATTTTATGATATAAATGCACATAACATAATTGAATCAAATGATGCCGATTTTTATGAAACTAAATTTCCTTTTAAATTAAGGAATAGTGGGGGCATATCAAGTACGCCTATTAGAACGGAATTTAATAAAAGTTTTGAAGCTAAACATAGAAGAAGTAAAAGAGCAAGAACCATAAAAGATTTTGGTTCGGATTTTAGCGCTTTTACTATAGAGGAGGATCCCTCAAACCTCCAAGAGGCCTTATCTTCTTTAGATGCCGATTTCTGGTGAGAGGCTATAAATGATGAGATGGATTCTCTTGAATCCAATAAGACTTGGCATTTGGCAGATTTACCCCCTGGTTGTAAATCTATAGGCTGTAAATGGGTACTTAAAAAGAAACTAAAACCTGATGGTACTATAGATAAATACAAAGCACGACTAGCAGCTAAAGGTTTTAGACAAAATGAAAATATAGATTTCTTTGATACTTTTTTACCTGTAACTAGAATAACATCCATACGAGTATTAATCTCACTTGCTTCCATTCATAATTTACTAATACACCAAATGGATGTTAAAAACCGCTTTTTTGAACGGTGAATTAGACGAAGAAATTTATATGGACCAGCCTGAAGGATTTGTAGTACATGGTCAAGAACATAAAGTATGCAAATTAGATAAATCATTATATGGTTTAAAACAAGCACCTAAACAATGGCATGAAAAATTTGATAACTTAATTATTTCAAATGGTTTTACAGTTAATGAAAGTGACAAATGCATTTATTACAAATTTGAGAATGACATTTGCACTATTATATGCCTTTATGTAGATGACCTACTCATCTTTGGGTCAAACACTCATGCCATAAATTCAGTCAAATCCTTATTAAGTGCCAATTTTGACATGAAAGATCTAGGTGAGGCGAGTGTAATCCTAGGTATTAAAATTACTAGGTCAGAAAAGGGAATTTCTTTGGATCAGTCTCATTACATTGAGAAGATACAAATGAAATATAATTACTTTGACTGTAAACCTGCATGTACACCATACGATCCAAGTGTAAAGTTATTTAGGAACACTGGTGAAGGTGTAAGACTGTCTGATTATGCAAGCATCATTGGCAGCCTTCGGTATGCCACTGATTGTACTAGACCCGACATTGCCTATGTCGTGGGATTATTGTGCAGGTTTACCAGTAGACCTAAGATAGAGCACTGGCATGCTATTGAAAAGGTCATGAGATACCTTAAACGAACTATGAACCTTGGATTACATTATGAAAAGTTTCCAGCTGTACTTGAAGGATTCTCAGATGCAGACCGGAATACTTTATCAGATGATTCTAAAGCAACCAGTGGCTATATATTTAGCATCGCTGGAGGAGCTGTTTCTTGGAAATCCAAGAAACATACTATTTTGGCTCAGTGCACTATGGAGTCTGAGATGATAGCACTAGCTACAGCTAGTGAAGAAGCAGAGTATTTGAGAAATTTGCTAGCAGAGATTCCTTTATGGAAAAAACGATATCGGCTGTGTTGATACATTGCGATAGTACCGCGGCTATTGCAAAAGTTCAGAACCGTTATTATAACGGTAAGAGACGACAAATACGTCGTAAGCACAACACGGTTAGAGAGCTAATCTCTACAGGTACCGTTAGAGTAGATTACGTACGTAGCGAAGAAAATTTGGCAGATCCTTTGACGAAAGGACTGTCCAGAGAGAAAGTCCATAATTCCTCTAAAAGAATGGGACTATTGCCCTCAGATTGTTGAGTCACGCACAATGGTAACCCGACCTAAATGACTGGAGATCCCAAGAAATAGGTTCAATGGGTAAAAACAAGTTGTGTAGTGATAGAAGTTGAACATGCTATATAATAAACTAAGAAGCATGTATTCCTGAAGTGATAGAGGATGAGTTAATAGAAACTCTTAATGAGATCTATACTCTATTTGGAGTGGAGTACCTACATTCAGGAGTACTCTTGATAGACTCACCTATGTAAATGTGGAAATGTGGCCGTTTCTTATGGAGTTTTGGGCAAAACTTCTAGAGCGTTCACTAAACTGGGATAGACGTGTATGGCCATAAATGCACGGGCTTAATTGATTGCACTATAGAAGAGATTGTGTGTGGTTTGATGTCAGGAATAGAGTTCAAGACTACGTGCCACTCTAGTAAAAACTGAATCTTATTCACTATGCAAAGGTTCAAGTCGGATGACACCTTTGTTTATGCACAGTCTTATATTTTTAGAAACTGCTCGATAATATTTTAAAAAATTCAAGTGGGGGATTGTTGGAAATTTTATGAATTATTTAAAATATGAAACAAGTTTATGATGCCTCCTATTTGTGAATAGTCCCACATCATGGGATTATAAGAAATATGCAAGTATTTATACTTGTTTCTAAGAAGTCATATTGGGGCCTTGGGCTCCCAATGCATGCTTTGTTGTGAGGAGGGAGACCATGCATCATGACCACCACACACGCGCGCGCGACCGACCGACCGACTCGACTCGACCCGACCCGACCCGGCCCGGCTCGGTTCGGGATTGGGCTTGGGTCTTGGGTCTTGGCTATGTGGTGTAGACACTTATATTTTTGGTCCAGAAAACACTACATTTTTCGAACCAATTGTTAAATACGGAAAATATTTCTGAGCCGACTTTTATATGAAGCGGTAAACTTTTGACCAAGTATTTTGCAGATCCTATTTTCCTCCACTGACCAGTATTTTCGTTCAGCCCTAATCCCGTCTATATATTATCTTCAGTTGTAGACGAGATTGGTACAAAAAAAACTCTTTTCTCTTCCTCCGCCATTACAAAAATATTATTTCATAAATTTTCGAGCAGTTAAATTCGAAAGTGCAAATCTGCACTGATTTGTTTGTGCAAAGCAAATCAGTTATTCATTTTAGAGAGGCTGTTTTATCCTAGAGGCGGCGGCGGGAGTACGAACTGGTTTTGCACCACCGACCAGATCGCCGAATCGTCTTCAAGAAAGCGACAAAGTACGTGACTCAGCCATTGTTTTCCAACAATTTGAAGACGATCAGAAACAATGGCTTCGACAACAACCATAGATGATGTTGCTCCTCCCTCTGCATTCCAGATCCCATTGGTGACTGCTGCCCCGTTTCGTTTCGAAGGTCTGCACTTCAAACGATGGCGTCAGAAGATGGAGTTCTACTTGACGATGAGGAAGGTGGTTGCTGCTCTGACCACCGACAAACCGCAGCTGCTAGACAAGCCTGACGGAACTGATGAAGCGCAGATGACATCCTGGACTGAACAATCAAAGCAGTTGCAGACCTGGACTGAACAGGATTATCTGTGCAAAATTTTATTTTGTACGGATTGAGCGATGATCTGTATGATTACTATAACTCAGAGGACAAGACAGCAAAGCAGATCTGGGAAGCGCTGTAGAAGAAATACGATACAGAGGAGGCAGGGGCAAAGAAGTATGTTGTAAGCCGCTATCTCAAGTACCGGAAGACAGACGATAGGTCGGTAAAGATGCAGTCTCATGAGCTGCAGAAAATAGCTCATGAGATCATCTCCGAAGGTATGGTTTTGGATGAACAGTTTCAAATTGCTGTTATTATTGACAAACTGCCCCCAGGTTGGAAAGATTTTAAAATTTTCTTATGGCATAAGACTAAGGAATTTTCCTTAGAGAGTTTGATCACTCGCCTTCGCATTGAGGAGGCGGCACGCAAACAGGACCAGAAAGAGGAAGTGTTGTTTGTTTCAAACAACAACACTAAAAAGACCAAACCCGCAGTTCTGAAACCAAACCAGAAGTCTTTTAAGAATCAGAACAGACGCAACAAACAGAATGAGAATCCGCAAGGAAACCCAAAAGGACAGCAAAAATCAGCCCAAAAGAATGACTCTGGACAGTTGTTTCTATGTTACAACTGTGGAAAACCAGGTCATATGGCACGAAAGTGTCGGAACAAGCCTAGCTCTGTAACACAGGCTAACTTGACTGAGGAGGAGCCTCTTATGGCTATGATTACTGAGATTCACCTTGTTGGTGGATCAGAGGGTTGGTGGGTAGACACTGGTGCTTCTCGCCATGTCTGCTATGATCGTGCTATGTTTTCCACATACACGGCTGCTGATGATCAGAAAGTGTTGCTGGGAGATTCTCACACCACTAAAGTTGCAGGGATTGGAAACGTTGAGATCAAGTTTACCTCTGGAAAGACTGTGATCCTCAAAGATGTTTTGCATACTCCAGAGATGAGGAAGAATCTGGTGTCTGGCTATCTCCTTAATAAGGCAGGGTTTACTCAATTTATTGGGGCTGATTTGTATACCATAGTGTATAAGGGAAACTTTGTAGGAAAGGGTTATGCTTGTGAGGGAATGTTCAAATTAAATGTTGAATCTAATAAAGTGAATAATTCTGCTTATATGTTGTGTGATTTTAATATTTGGCACTCTAGATTATGTCATGTTAATAAACGGATAATTCATAACATGAGCACTCTAGATATGATACCTAAGATAGCAGAATCTGAATCTGATAAATGTGAATTCTGTACACAAGCAAAAATCACAAAGAAACCTCATAAATCTGTTGATAGAGAATCTGAACCCTTAGACTTGATTCATTCTGACATATGTGAACTTGATGGCACATTGACTAGACATGGACATCGTTATTTTATCACTTTTATCGATGATTGTTCTGATTTCACATATGTTTATCTTATGAAAAATAAAAGTGATGCTTTTGACATGTTTAAAACATTCAAAACTGAGATAGAGAATCAAACAAATAGGAAAATCAAGAGATTTCGTAGTGATAGAGGAACAGAATATGAATCTAATTCAATTCTGGACTTCTATAAATTACATGGTATTGTACATGAGAGAACTGCACCCTATTCACCTGAAATGAACGGTAAAGCTGAAAGAAAAAATAGGACTTTTACCGAATTAGTAGTTGCCATCCTACTAAATTCTGGTGCAGCAAAACATTGGAGGGGGGATATTTTATTGACTGTATGTTATGTTCTAAATAGAATCCCTAAATCTAAGAATAAAATTTCACCTTATGAAATTTTAAAGAATCATAAACCCAATGTCTCATACTTTAGAACTTGGGGATGTCTAACATATGTTCGCATTCCAGACCCTAAGAGAATAAAATTGGCAAGTAGAGTATATGAATGTGTATTTGTAGGCTATGCTACTAATAGCAAAGCATATCGATTTTATGATATAAATGCACATAACATAATTGAATCAACTGATGCCGATTTTTATGAAACTATTTTAAATTAAGGAATAGTGGGGGCATATCAAGTACGCCTATTAGAACAGAATTTAATAAAAGTTCTAAAGCTGAACCTAGAAGAAGTAAAAGAGCAAGAACCATAAAAGATTTTGGTTCGGATTTTAGCGCTTTTACTATAGAGGAGGATCCCTCAAACCTCCAATAGGCCTTATCTTCTTTAGATGCCGATTTCTGGCGAGAGGCTATAAATGATGAGATGGATTCTCTTGAATCCAATAAGACTTGGCATTTGGCAGATTTAACCTCTGGTTGTAAATCTATAGGCTGTAAATGGGTACTTAAAAAGAAACTAAAACCTGATGGTACTATAGATAAACACAAAGCACGACTAGTAGCTAAAGGTTTTAGACAAAAAGAAAATATAGATTTCTTCGATACTTTTTCACCTGTAACTAGAATAACATCCATACGAGTATTAATCTCACTTGCTTCCATTCATAATTTACTAATACACAAAATGGATGTTAAAACCGCTTTTTTGAACGGTGAATTAGACGAAGAAATTTATATGGACTAGCCTGAAGGATTTGTAGTACATGGTCAAGAACATAAAGTATGCAAATTAGATAAATCATTATATGGTTTAAAACAAGCACCTAAACAATGACATGAAAAATTTGATAACTTAATCATTTCAAATGGTTTTAAAGTTAATGAAAGTGACAAATGCATTTATTACAAATTTGAGAATGACATTTGCACTATTATATGCCTTTATGTAAATGACCTACTCATCTTTGGGTCAAACACTCATGCCATAAATTCAGTCAAATCCTTATTAAGTGCCAATTTTGACATGAAAGATCTAGGTGAGGCGAGTGTAATCCTTGGTATTAAAATTACTAGGTCAGAAAAGGGAATTTCTTTAGATCAGTCTCATTACATTGAGAAGATACTAAAGAAATATAATTACTTTGACTGTAAACCTGCATGTACACCATACGATCCAAGTGTAAAGTTATTTAAGAACACTGGTGAAGGTGTAAGACAGTCTGATTATGCGAGCATCATTGGCAGCCTTCAGTATGTCACTGATTGTACTAGACCCGACATTGCCTATGTCGTGGGATTATTGTGCAGGTTTACCAGTAGACCTAGTATAGAGCACTGACATGCTATTGAAAGGGTCATGAGATACCTTAAACGAACTATGAACCTTGGATTACATTATGAAAAGTTTCCAGTTGTACTTGAAGGATTCTCAGATGCAGACTGGAATACTTTATCAGATGATTCTAAAGCGACCAGTGGCTATATATTTAGCATCGCTGGAGGAGCTGTTTCTTGGAAATCCAAGAAACAGACTATTTTGGCTCAGTCCACTATGGAGTCTGAGATGATAGCACTAGCTACAGCTAGTGAAGAAGCAGAGTATTTGAGAAATCTGCTAGCAGAGATTCCTTTATGGAAAAACCGATACCGACTGTGTTGATATATTGCGATAGTACCGCGGCTATTGCAAAAGTTCAGAACCGTTATTATAACGGTAAGAGACGACAAATACGTCATAAGCATAGCACGGTTAGAGAGCTAATCTCTACAGGTACCGTTAGAATAGATTACGTACGTAGCGAAGAAAATTTGGCAGATCCTTTGACGAAAGGACTGTCCAGAGATAAAGTCCATAATTCCTCTAAAAGAATGGGACTATTGCCCTTAGATTGTTGAGTCACGCACAATGGTAACCCGACCTAAATGACTGGAGATCCTAAGAAATAGGTTCAATGAGTAAAAACAAGTTGTGTAGTGATAGAAGTTGAACATGCTATATAATAAACTAAGAAGCATGTATTCCTGAAGTGATAGAGGATGAGTTAATAGAAACTCTTAATGAGATCTATACTCTATTTGGAGTGGAGTACTTACCTTCAGGAGTACTCTTGATAGACTCACTTATGTAAATGTGGAAATGTGGCTGTTTCCTATGGAGTTTTGGGCAAAACTTCTAGAGCGTTCACTAAACTGGGATAGACGTGTATGGCCATAAATGCACGGGCTTAATTGATTGCACTATAGAAGAGATTGTGTGTGGTTTGATGTCAGGAATAGAGTTCAAGACTACGTGTCACTCTAGTAAAAACTGAATCTTATTCACTATGCAAAGGTTCAAGTCAGATGACACCTTTGTTTATGCACAGTCTCATATTTTTAGAAACTGCTCGATAATATTTTAAAAAATTCAAGTGGGGGATTGTTGGAAATTTTATGAATTATTTAAAATATGAAACAAGTTTATGATGCCTCATATTTGTGAATAATCCCACATCATGGGATTATAAGAAAGATGCAAGTATTTATACTTGTTTCTAAGAAGTCATATTGGGGTCTTGGGCTCCCAATGCATGCTTTGTTGTGAGGAGGGAGACCATGCATCATGACCACCACACACGCGCGCGCGACGGACCGACCGACTCGACTCGACTCGACCCGGCCCGGCTCGGTTCGGTTCGGGATTGGGCTTGGGCCTTGGGTCTTGGCTATGTGGTGTAGACACTTATATTTTTGGTCCAGAAAACACTGCATTTTTCGAACCAGTTTTTAAATACGGAAAATATTTCTGAGTCGACTTTTATATGAAGCGGTAAACTTTTGACCAAGTATTTCGCAGATCCTATTTTCCTCCACTGACCAGTATTTTCGTTCAGCCCTAATCCCGTCTATATATTATCTTCAGTTGTAGACGAGATTGGTACAAAAAAAAAAAAATTATTTTCTCTTCCTCCGCCATTATAAAAATATTATTTCATAAATTTTCGAGCAGTTAAATTCGAAAGTGCAAATCTGCACTGATTTGTTTGTGCAAAGCAAATCAGTTATTCATTTTAGAGAGATTGTTTTATCCTAGAGGCGACGACGGAAGTACGAACTGGTTTTGCACCACCGACCAGATCGCCGAATCGTCTTCAAAAAAGCGACAAAGTACGTGATTCAGCCATTGTTTTCCAACAATTTCCATAACTGCAACGAGAATTAGTATTCAAGGGAATAACTATTAAAAGGGCTCACCAAATTATCACATCCAAGAATTAAATGGCAAGTTATTTTCCAAATTAGTACCATGAATTAAACAGAGTAATAAAGCCTGCTACTTTATAACAAATCACTAGCTTCAGAATCAAGATTTGCTATATTTTGAAGAAAACCTAACGAACAGACAAAAACACTTACCATTAACTTTAGATTGTACTTGAATGAAAGGATCTTCAAGTGGATTAGAGTGCGGTGAAGAGTGATTAAACAAGATCGACAAGAATTCAGCAAGATGGCTGGAGCGTATGAAACAGGATAATGAATTATCTTCTCCTCAATACAGAACTTATAGAGAAGACTGTGTGGACGAGATTATCCCCTTTTACATCAAGGGTCCCAAAGCACGCAAGAGAAACACTAATTTCTGAGCGACGGTGGAAATACAGCGGTACGGTAGATCGTCGGTTGTCAGAATTTCATCCATTTCCGTTGTGAATTATTACGGTGAGAATAACCGTACTTAAACGGAAACCGTTTGACTATGGTTTAAGCGGTTCATAACGGTGATTTTTATGCGGTTAGGCGGTGTAATTTTGAACCGATACAGCCCTAGTAAAAAGGGCAGCGTGTGGGAATATATGTACAGGGAATGGGAAATGGACTGAAGCAGGGGAACGCATGGGATACAGGGATATCGCATGGTTTGTCACGTTTTCGGACGTGCCGGTTTGTGTTGGCAAGAAAAAATGGGAAACTTGAGTTTTGTTTGGATCTGGGAGTGTGAAACATGGTGTTCATGCAGCATCCTGGGATGGATCACGGGTTTTGCAGTGAGGTATTGGGCCAAGTTTGTGGGCTTTCAAATAAATAAAGAAACAAAGAAAAAAAAACAAAGGGACCTAGCCTGGAACGATATGCAGCGATTGTTGGAAAGTATTGTGGAAAGTGGGAGCAAACAGGAAACGCTTGGCACCCATTCCATATATTAAATCGTGGTATCATGTTTACCGTAAGTAATTAGCCTTACCTTAGTCTAATTAGTGCTTTAATTTATTTATTTGAAATATCTAAACTAAACCGTATATAACTTATATCCATGTTAAACAAAATTATACTAGTATTACCGCACGACGGTGGGAAAACCGACCGTTAAATTACATAATTTCTTAGGAAAATCACGTTTTATCGTTACTCTTAATTTGAACACATAATGATAATATATATAATAAAAGATAACTGATTTATTAAAAATAAAAAATAATTTAAAAAACATATCTTATAGCTGAGATCAATTAACTATTACATATTGACATGCATATAGTATCATATAATAATTATATTATACCTCATTCGTTAACTCGCTTACATCCATCGTGTTTGATGTTTATAATACCAATATTTTTTAAGGCAAAATTGAAACTTTGATGTTAACTCGAGTGCATCCTCTGATACAAGCACGATTTAAACATACAATCAAACACTGGTAGAATAAATAATACAGATACTGAATATGTTCCTGACTGTTCAATTGCCAATAAATTCTAGTTTACAACAGTGTGGACTCGCAATGTCTATGCAAAATTTAGCAAAATCTCATTTACAGCCCGTACAGAATTATAGACATGCATAATAAGGCAAATGCTAGCATTTTCTGATGCAGTAGTCGTGGGAAGCGACCTTTGCTGATTTAAAATGTTATAGACCTGCTTGAATATTGGGCGAAGATGCATCACAATTAGTGGCTCAGTTGGATTAATGGCAACAACAACATCTGTCATCCATCTTAATACATGTGTGGTTTCGTTCCTTATATCACATGCCAGTTGCTGTTGAAGAGCTAGTAGGACGCACTAGCTTAAAGGTTGCGGTCCCATTGAGCATACTGCATGTAAATCAACCTGTCCACATAGCCAAGACACAATTGATACATCACTTCTTTGAAGAGCCACTGTGAATCCCCCCCCCCCCCCCCCCCCCCCAATTTTGACCGTATGTTTTAAAATTATTAAGTTTTTAATATTTTATTAAATCTAAAAAATGATAACTGCTTTCTTTTTGCCATTAAACCTAGAAAACCACTCTGAGTAACAATATTATAGTACATGATCTAACAAAACAAAATGGCATGTAACTTATGGTATCTATACCCATCCACATATCTTTATGTCAGATAGTAGAAATTGAAACCACTCAAAAATAAATTTCTCTATCACCGTCAATTATTGAAGAAAAGAATATATATATATATATATATATATATATATATATATATATATATATATATATATATACACACACACACACACACACACACACACATTATCAAACTGCAACAAATACCTCATATGTTAGTTCATCTTCCTGTTCCATTCTCCCCAATGCCATTAGTGCCTGCAAATTGTAGCACATAAAAGGAGATTAAAAGTTTACCAGTTGAAATTTATAGAAATGGATCGAAGCTTTAGGAAGACTACAAGTCTCGGTAGGCGATGTATGCCTTTATAGAGTTCAAAGTAGCATCTAAACAACTAATAAAACACAAAATTTCAAATAGTATACCTCATTCGATCCTAAATTACTATTAACCATTATGCGTAGAATTTGAACATCTCATTTGATCCTTGCTAGTGTTTTTTTTTTTTTTTTTTTTTTTTTGGTGTGGCAGTAAAGGCATAATCTTAATTCAACCTGATATCCAAACTGCACCAGCCAGCACAAAGACTAATAATATAAGTACATCTCACTTTTATTCCTTTCAGATAGGCTTTATTATTACTGTCCTGAAGAGGAAAGTGCATCTGGTTGATTCTTAGGATGAGCAGCTATGAATGCAGGGTGACTGACATATGCTTCATTCAGTCTTGATGGAGTAGGGTAAGGAATCACGTCAATTTGGAACCAAGTGATTCCTGCATCAATTTGGGAAGCCAAGAAAGCATCTGCCAGTTAAGCTTCATCTCCAGTGGCATATTTTGCAGAATAACCTTTCAAAAGCTTTTCAAGCGCTGCAAAACCATTGTTGATGTGATGCTGTACCCACACAAGTTTCTCATCAGAGCTGACTTGTATTCCTTTTAGATAGGCTTTATTATTACTATCCTGAAGAGGAAAGTGCATCTGGTTGATTCTTAGGATGAGCAGCTATGAATGCAGGGTGACTGACATATGCTTCATTCAGTCTTGATGGAGTAGGGTAAGGAATCACGTCAATTTGGAACCAAGTGATTCCTGCATCAATTTGGGACGCCAAGAAAGCATCTGCCAGTTAAGCTTCATCTCCAATGGCATATTTTGCAGCATAACCTTTCAAAAGCTTTTCAAGCGCTGCAAAAACATTGTTGATGTGATGCTGTACCCACACAAGTTTCTCATCAGAGCTGACTTTTTCCTCTATGTATTTCAAGACACCGATGTTCTGAAGAAATTGAATGCTTGAAGCCATTATGCTTGTTGTCTGAATATTTAGCACTTTTAGCTGAATATCTTGAGGAAGCAATAGGTGCTTAGGATACTTGTCCTCCATATACGAAATGATTGCAAAAGGAGTATGCTGCTCTCCTTTCAAAAGATTCACAGCTTTGTACTCATCATAGTTGAGACCTTTAAGTTTAAGAGCAATTCTGACTCTATTGGACTATTGGAGCAGGAGCTCCTCCAATAAGAATACAGTTGAATCTTTGGGTTTTCCATGTTAATGAAATTATGGAATGGCAAGCAAAATGAGAGAAGTCCGATCCTTGCTGGTCCATGCAGATGTAACATGAAAAATATTGGTATTATCCAATGTTAATACTAATGATAGTAGAAGCCCTTGCCTGGACACAACACACATCAAAGGTAATTCATTTCAATTGCACAGCTAAGCTTTCTGATTCCAAAATATACAGCGTAGGAATGGTGGTAACATCAATAACAGAAATGCTGTGCAAACGACAGCGTGTAAGTCAAAATATACGGCTGCTGCAGGACCGTTGGATTTATTGTGTATCCATGAATTTCGTCCCATACCTGCTGTACACTTCAGCGTGTAAGTAAAAAAAAAAAGGAATGGTGGTAACATCAATAACAGAAATGCTGTGCAAACCGACAGCGTGTAAGTCAAAATATACGGCTATTGCAGGACCGTTGGATTTGTTGTGTACCCATGAATTTCGTCCCATACCTGTTGTACACTTCAGCGTTCGGTTTATTTAACCGCGATTTCTTCGGTTCGTCTAGCATTTCTCCACCAATAAAAGCCATAACATCCCCATTTCAGCAAACACATAGGAAAACACTGAAAAAGAAACAATCATTTACAAAAATTTCTTATGTCCAAGAGAAGACAAATTATATTATGGTAAACTATGTAAAGTAGGCATTCACTGCATTTTTCAAATGATATAATCTCTAGAAGTAAAACAGAACAATTCTACTGATTAAAAATATAAATTATCATTTCAGAATATCCAAAGCCACTGTAACGAGCATTGAAGAAAAAAAATGATAGAAATAGAAAATGCATGTTAGGATTGGCAAGCTAAACATTAATAAACAAAATCAAAACAGATTTAACAGGTCTAAAGTTGTATCAGAACCAAATATTGTTCAACATCCAAATATATAACAGTTCGCAATATAATCACATGGCAAACTTAAGAAAACATGTGTTTATATATGTAAATTTCTTAAAAAACAGAACATAAGTACTAGATAAACCACCTTGTTAATGTGCATCATTAACTTTTTTAACTGGAAAAAGACTTTCTGCACATCCAGCAAATCACCAAAAATATAAACTAGGTTAGTGAAGTTCAAGATATCCATTATCTTCAGTACCTAAATTGAAATATAAATTCAATGAGTGTCAAAAAGGATCTCAGCCAATCATTTTCAAACTGCAAAGTGCAAACACTTTGCAGGAAATACGAGCAAGCTCTTCATTTAGATTAGATGTAAGAGCTAATGCAGAGGCGTTGCCTTCAGCATGATACACATGCAAATATTTATTTACAATGTGTGAAGACAGCAGAAAATTAATGTTCTATGGAAGAAAAAAGAATGTATAGTCGAATGAGTGACATGTGAAATAAATAAGGATACCAAATTTTGTAAACCCAACTGCAATAGATACATGAATGGAAATCGGAATGATAGTTGAATATAATGTCAGTGATGTAACACTGAAAGAGTCATGGTATATAAAAGATGATAAAGGTCAAATAATAAAAGAAAATTTAAGTGATAAGTTCAGGAAGATCAGAAACAAAAATTCCAACATGATACATTAACATGCTTTTTGCTAATAAAGATTCCACTGAAAATAACAAGTGAGAAGTTAATGGTTTTCATATATGTATTTAAAATAAAATATGCTTATGTATTGATATATACCACTGATACATTAACATGCTTATGTATCTTCAGCCTACTTACACTGTGCAAAGCACATGCATTTTTATATTATAATATGCAACATTAAATTTGGGCTGATATTTATACCATCTTCCTAAGGGACATACTCTTGGATGGATATTGGTTTCAAGATGAGCTTACGAAAAAAATCACAGGTAGACCTAAAGGAGTCCATGAACTATTTTTATTTTATTTCAGTAATTGCTGAGTGTGAACTATGTTTTAATTCTTAATAACATTATTAGCACATCTACTTTCAACTGCAACTCAGGATTAAGTTTTGGTAGTATATTAATATATTCTTAGCAACATTATTGTAAATCGGCACACCTCTTTTACAGTTTCGATGCTTCAACTTATGATTCAGCTGACAAACTAAGAGGGAAAAAAACCAAGTGACGTTATATTTAAGAATACATATAGTAACATATATAAAAATAAGTAGTTAAAACTATGCTTACTGTGTTTTCTATATGACTCTTCAATTCTAAGAAATTCGTCGGCATTTTTGTGTATCGTCAGCGAAGAAACACATAAAAATAATCCAGCGGGAAATCAATAAAATCTCGAGAGCAGTTGTTGCACCTCATCCATGTAGTGGTATAATATTTTAAGCCTTTTCACAGCAAGAAGCAACACATATAATAAAGTAAACAACTCAGTACTAGTAACTCTCCTCCTCGTCGTGTAACAATGTTTTCTGTAATGAATTGGTGAACCCAAATTTTATTTTTCTATCATGCGAGTGGCATAGTGGGGATTTTTTTTATCAAGCTGCTAAGAACATGATGTATAAACAAATGACGAATCTACGCATCAAAAAAACAATTTCTGCTCAAATATCTAGTGATAGAGCATACTTTGGGTTAGATCAACAAAACATAGGTGCATAATTACAACTTAATGCATCCAAACAAATTTATATTACAACTGTATTTATAAATAGAGAACCAAAAAAAAAACTTTTTTGTGCATAATTAAATTAGGAAAAACTTCAAATCTAAAACATAACAAAGAGGGCTATGAATCAGCAATATGATACTTGATATTCAAAATTATACATACCTGAATGTAATTATAGGTGGTAGACAAGGGCGGAACCAGGAATTAGGATTAGGGTGGGCTAACTTTAAAGTTATCTTCTTCTTAAAGTTACAATGCAATTCTGATTACTACTATAAAACAATAATCACAAAAAAAAAAATCAAAACAAGATTAACTCACAAAGACATTTTGGAGATGCAGCAACAAGATTAACAATACACGTTAAATGGGAATAAAACTGCCAAACATTATAAGCATCTTCTGCTGGAACAAGAGCATAGTTTATCTAAATCTTTAAAACTATGTTCTCACTTCAATCGTCAACCAAAAACCAATTGGTTCAATAATCACAAACAGAAAAACAATGGAACCTAATTCAGTGATACTATCAACAAATAAAGATGTTAACTAGCAAAGAGCAGTTCAATAAAAATGAATTAGCATCCAGCCTAATTCCTAAGAACTGTATGCAATTATGCAAATTGCAACCCAAAAAATTAGGGTTTTTCATTTAAAGAATCAATTCTATGTAATAGTTTAAAAGCAAATGAAAAAAAAAAAAAAAATCACCACAATTGATTAAGGAATTGAGCTTAATTGGAGAATCGGCCAAAGTTGGAGTCGATTGTTGACAGGAGGAATGCATGAGAGCTTAAAGCTACCGGAGAACAGAATAGCGGCAGAAAACTGAACACATTTGTTCTACTAGCTTCCTTCATTAGGCTTTTGGGCACATGGCTATGGCAGGAAATTCTCTTTTTTTTTTTTTACAGTGGGCTGCAGCCCAGTTGAGCCCAGGGCTGATTCCGCCCTTGGTGGTAGATAACTCATCAAGGCAATTCCCAGAGAAACGAACTGCATTTATAAACAGAGAACAAAACAAAAACCTATTTTTTGTGCATAATTAAATTAGGAATAACTTTGAATCTGAAACATAATAAAGAGGGCTATGAATAAGCAATATGATACTTGATATTCGAAATTATACATACCTGAATGTAATTATAGGTGGTAGATAACTCATCGAGGCAATTCCCAGAGAAGCGAACTGCATTTATAAACAGAGAACAAAACACTACAAGAAAAAAACCATTTTACAACATATGGGTAAAAGAGGCGAACTCGTTAATTTTTAAAACATTGTAGATATATGAAGTTTTTTAGCTATAAGAGAAATAACAGTGATTTTTCATAAGTGCATTATGATTAACGATCATGCATTTGATTTCGAAAGCTGAAGTATAAGATATTTTAATTAGGTTAGTCTATGAATTTAAAAGGTAAAGCTAGTGGTTAAATCTTATCATAAGAAACATAAGCTCCTTTTATTAGGAAATATGAAAGGGGATATGAAAAACAATATTATACTGAAAATTATTCACTGGCATTGCCTTTGACAAGTATTTGGCCATAATTCCTGGAGTAGCAATGGATAGAAAATTATCCACTGGCATGTTACTTTAAATGATGCATACGGAGTTGATACACAAACTGCCAGGTGCCATCAAAAACTAATCCTGCAAGATTAATTAAAATGGTGTCATATATTTGAAATAAACAATGGGATAAAGGTTAACATTATAATTTCAATTTGTGCTATATAGATATGAAAATTAACCTCTAGAATAATTCCTAATAGAACCAAAAACAGGAAGACCAATTATATATGGAAAAAATAACATCTTTTAAATATTTCTCCTTGAATAGATTTTAATTTTCAAAAAAATAAAGTATAATATTTTTTGAACAAAAAGGAAGTTACATATTTGTTAGAAGCTACTGTCAAGGATAAATTGTTTCAGTAGATTACGATAATGTGTCTATACTCAGGAAAAAGCCTAACCAAGTGGATGCTTAAAATTTTATAGTTCGGAATCGGGAAAATAAGGAGAATTGCATTAAACCAAATATTTAAATTTTTGTCACATAAGTAAAATTTTGATGAAACATACAAACTTAGATAGGAACAATGAAGAGACAGAGGTATTACATAAAAGGAAGTTACTGCTTTTTTAGCAGAAGAATAACACTTAATTAAATAAGATTAGATGGATAAGAAAACAAATATATATATATATACGTATTTTTCAATACCATTTATTACATATTAGATATACTATGACTCGCAAAATTACCGCTGACTTGTTCAAGACTTAGAATGACAAACATGGAATATATGAATAATCAAGGCAAGAACGTATTCTACAATCTGAGTGACCTATCAAAGTAGATATAATTTATCAGCAGCTGAAGTAGCTCCATTGATGTCTTTAATTCATGATAATTAAAGATTGATAGGTTTAGCTAGTCAAACATAGACCAATATTTTAAAGGAATATTTAAAAGAAGAACTCAAATTATGGCATGCACATAAGCATTGAAATATAAAATTAAGATTTTTTTCTTAGGATCATATACATATCTAAGACTATATAAATGATTAATTTGTACTTTTAGTTAGTGATAGAGGGAAAGAAAATCGAATAAGTTTGAACGTGAAACTGATTGCTCAACGCCATAAGAAATGCCATTTCACGACTATTATCTATTACATCAACATGACCTACAAACCTATAAAAGTCAGAATTATAACTACCCCATATAAAGCAGTCTAACCTACGATAATATGACTTACTTGAAAACTTTTGCCAACATCATACAAAATAACAGGGTTAACCACTGAATAAAAGAGATTGTATCAAGAAAAGCTGGATAAAACTACCAATTAATCCAATGTAATGATGAAATTTATTTAATAATTTTGCATTGTTTATGACATAATTTAAATACGTTGAAGAAAAACAAACAAAAAACATTAATCGAACATATATTTTTATGCCATTTTTCTCTGAGTATAACATAATTTAACTACTAAGCCTACAGGTGTGGGAAAATAGTTTTTGAGAGCTCTGAGTATGTTACAGTTAAAAAAGGACAACATCAAACGATGGAGCAAACAAATTTGCCAGAAAAAAAAACTTGAATGCCAAACAATATTTAAATATAAAACTTTCTACCCTTACATATTAAATCATAATATAACCTAGCATTCAGGCCAGCAGAAGTTTTTAAAGCCAAGGTCCATAAAAGTTAACATCAATGTATCAAATTTAACTAATGAAATTAACAAAATAAATATGATATTAATAGATTAATTAATAGGCAAAACCTAGAACCTAAATTCATTTTTTTCCCAAAAATTAAAGTCAAATTTCATAACCACATTGGATTTAAAACACCTGTAAAAGCTCAAAGCATATTCTAATAAATGATCTTAAACATTGTTACCCAATTACCACATTTACTCAATGTTAAATGATTTTGAACATTGTTGCCCAATTACTACATTTACTCAAAATTTTCAATATCGATTCTGAAATTTAATGCAAAACAGCAACAGTCCAAAGAGTAAATAACATGCCTACCACTTGATTAATTATCATGCACCTCTTCCTGAAGGCTACATCAGCACTTAAATGTAGTAGTTTGAAAGCTCCTCTCTAACTAAAAACCTGCACATGAATTAACAGTGCTTTTTATGTATATAAGAACAGGTATAGTGAACAATATAAGTTAGATTATTTTATTTGCGAAAATAATATATTATATACAGTTGGGATCTGTAACAAATCAGTTGAGACACTAAGCAAAGTAGGCACTTATTAAACTTCCTGTGCTGTTATGGCATTTGTAATATCATGCCAGAACCATAAGTACATCTCACATGAAAAATGATCAAAAGATGAAGAAATAATCCACCTGATAACCGACATTAGGTTATAATTTTTCAAATCATCGGTGCTTAAAGGTCCAAGTTAACTACCCCATTACTTCGATTTTACACTTCAAATATTACCAATTCTTAAGTCCCTTGTATCGGTTATAGTTGATTTTATACTAATCCCATCTTTATCTTTCGTTCTTTTCTATGGGTTGCTACAAAGAATGAACCTCGTCTTCTTGTTTGGCTTTATATAACTACGAAAATTTAACCTACAATTAATTTTCCTTGCGATATCCATGGGACACATGCAGTACTGTTATGTTAACTCAAGCCTTGTATAACATATGTTATTCTATTCCTTTTTAACTACCGATAATCGTAAAAAACAGTACAGAAAATATAATTAAGCAGCATAAATATCAACTATCTTCCAGTAACATACACTATTCATTGATGTACATGTCAGTTTATAATTGAATTCCGGGAGATATAAATAACAGTGAGCAAACTCAGAAAGTGACAGTAATGGAAGCGTAAAAATTTCAATCTAAACATAGTATAATACCGGAGATGCCTTTTACACTTCACCTGTCTGGTGGCATTCACTTGAATGGCGAGAAAAAAATTGAATGATATATAAAATGATTCCATTAGAAAATAGCTGTACGATCTGAATACATTGTCTATTTGGTCAACGTTGTAAATGATTTAGTAGTGTGATTATTTAAAAAACCATAATTTTATTAAATTTACTAATTTATTGTTTTGTACATTAAATTTATGTTTCGTGAACTGATTTGTAGGACTGTAAATCCCTATGTACGTAATTATTTATGATGTGCATGACTCATTAGCACAAAAGTTTTTCATCTCAACAATGGTGTTATATGTAATAATTTGTCTTAGACTATCTTTTCACAATGCATCCTACACGTCCATTGTCCATGTGCTAAAACCTGTCTCATTTTCCACTCCTAACTCACTCTAAGTTTGATATTACTTTAAAAAATACATACTGAATAACTAAAACTGATAAATATAAATGTGTTATCATGCACTAACTTATCTGTTATGTTAACCAAATGCAGGTAATATACAGAAAAAATTACTGTCAAATTTAGTCTGCATCAAACTATTCTTTTTGACATTCTTTTTATTTTTGAATGTGTCTCAAAAAATACCTATCCTAGTAAACAGAAGACCATTATATTTCCATGTGTCTAACAAAGTGGTATTGACCAATTCCTTTTTTGCTACACTAGAAACTTTGCTCTTATTTTTTTGTTATATATAGCTAGCTTAATTTGAGTATGGTTTGTCCATAATAGCTATAATATCCAATGGGTTACAAAATAATTTAAGTTGTGTTGTGGGTAAAACATGCGCCTACTATAAATCTTTGTGTGAATAACTGTGCTTTGTTACAATTTATAATGCCAACGATAGGTCCAACAACCTTTTTAATTGAAAAACTAGATGATACCGCTGACATCCTATTATCAAATTTGAAAATAGGAAATTAATTGAAAATAACGTGAAATTGATTCACTAATAATAAATTGTACATAATTTAAGGTACGGGATATGTAACTTGCAGGAATTAGAAATTGGCAAGAATAATCAAAATCTAAACCTATCTAAGAAATTGCATTGAAAGGATTATGAATTTAAGGTACTGGATATGTAATTTGCAGGAATTAGAAATTGGCAAGAATAATCAAAATCTAAACCTATCTAAGAATCATTGTTACTACATATGCTGAAAGGAGATAAAGTAAGTAGAAATTGCATTGAAATGATTATCGCAGACAAATTATAACAACAGTGAAATTAATAAAAGAAAATATAAAATGAACTTACAATCCAGCATCTGTAGCAAAAAAAACAAAACGAAAGCAGTGCCAAATCCCATGCTAAGTCCAATTTCAGAAGCATGATTTGCTAATTTTTCAGCAGCGATACGTAACACTTTGGAGTCCGATTCAATCATAAAATTTCTAACTTCATCGGTTTTCACTTTCAAAAACCCTAATGTTCCCAACACTGTTTCTTTAACTTTGATTTCTACAGAGAAATGATTCGCTCTAATTTGGCTATTTAAACCTGTTGTGGTGCTGGAAAGTGAGACTGCGAGAAGTTGAGAAAAGGAGTTCATAGATTTGAGGACGAAGATATGTGCGCGAGAGATGAAATCGGGCGAGAAGGGAAAGCAGAGATATTAGATAGCAAGAAGGAAAAGGAATCTAAAATCACGCAGATTTGGTTAGCAGAGAAAGAGTCAGAATAGCGAGAAGATGAGAAAATTTCACGAGAAAAGCAGATAATGATGCTTAAACTGGCGAAATATTGAACAGAAAGCACGGATATGAGAATCGAAAGAGGAAATTAGAGGGGACAGAATATTTAAGGAAAATGCAGATCTGAGGTGGAGAAAGAAGGAAACGACGGAGATAAAGAGTGAAAATTAAGGCTTAATTTATTGGCTCGAAACAATTTGGTTTTGGCTCTTACAGCAGGGAAACCTTCCTAACGGTCGATTTGATGAAAAACAAGTTGCGATGGGATAACGTGAACTACATCCTGGAACAGCCTGGAGAGATTGGAATCAGCTGAATTTTTGGTTAAATTAAACACTGGTTTAATTTAACTGAAATAAGACGGATAACAATGGAATGAAATCATGATGAGTTCAACTCACTCAGTTATTCAGTTATTGTCTTACCAAAAAGATGGTCTTTTCGATTAGCTGGATCAAATGAAACAACTATTTGATGTTCCCGGGCCTATCCTTTGTTTGGTAATGCTATACATCCAGATCTCTCTCTTTCTCTTACTTCAGGACGATATAGTCAGAGGATTTCACAACTCAATGAGTGAAAGATTTGTCCCCGGGTGTATGGCATTAATTTCCGGCGTAGAACTAATTCGAGAGGGCTTAGTAGTCTAAGGTGGGTAATAATCTCTTTCTTATTTCGCAAGCACCTTGAGACCCAGTATATTAATAGGGAGGTCCTTTATGGAGCCTCTTGGCTATACTAATGGTTGATAACTGGGTAACTGATTGTTTTTATATATATATGCTGAATATTATTTAATATTTGTTGATTAAATTAATCAGTTGTTTAATTTAATCGAATTAAATCGTTATTTTAACGATTAGATTCCAAACGAGGTAATTTACCTTGTTGGTTACATTTATAATAATATAAATGGATTGAATAAATAATTGAATGCTTGAATGGATGTTATTGATTGATTGTTGGCTGTTAAACTGATTATTTCCATAAAAATATTGTTGTAACCATTTTGATGCAGGGACGGACAGGTTGGAGGAATCCAACCGGATTCCTCAAATATGTTGTTTATATAACTGTTAATCAATTTGATTGATTGTTGAACCAAAATTCATCACTTGTTTGATATTAACCAAGGGGGTATATTGGGTTAGTATTTCTCGGCAGATGGCCTGTAAATGAATCGTTTTATAGGAATTGATTTACCGTCAGGTAAATCAATAGAAAGAGAGTTATAAAATTTGTTTTATAACTAAGAATAGATTTGAAATCTATTTTATATAGATTATTTTTAAAACGAATGTTTATTAAGGAAAATGGATAATTCTTTTATCTAATAATTAGAAATGTATATATAAGTCAAGATTCGTATGTTAAAGGGTTTTTATAAGAAAATAAGGAGGAATTAACCAAGTGATTAAGAATTGAATTAATTGTTTTTAATTAAACAATTAAATACAGTTATTTAATTTAATTAGATTATAATTAAATTGAGTTGAATTATTTAAATTGATTAAAGAAAAGGGCCAATGGAATTGGTTAACGGTTTAACCATGTTTTGAGATGACTGAATCAACCACTTGAATGAGATTTGATTATTGGATAAATTAATTATTTTTAAAGTTAATCTTTAAGGGAAAATTAACTGTTTAATTAATGATAAGGTAAACTTTTCAAATGAAAAGGAATTAAGGGTAATTATTATTTAAGGAAATAATCTGGTAACCAGAACTCAGTTAATAAGGTCAAAGGTGGTCTTAAGACCCTGTTTACAAATTAAAAGGAATTTAAATACGTTTTACTCATATGAGTTAGATTTTAGATTTATTCTATAAAAGGGATTCAGTGAAAAGTAAAGTTTTGAATAAGATTTAATGTGAGTTGAAATTAAACGGGAATTTAAGTTGAATTCGATTATAAAGGTGAAGAATAATGATAGGATCTGGAGATAAATGGTTTAGAGATGAAATGGAGTTAAGCTGAAACAAAACTAAGATAACTGGGTTTTAACAGAGATTATATAGTAAATAGAAGTGTTGTAATAGTTATTGGAATTTAGGAATTCATTGATAAACTTCTATATATTCCGAATATAAGAATGTTGTCGAATCAAGGTCTGAGAGGTAAATAAAATACCTTAACTTGAACGACTTCATGATTATCCAAGGATGATATTAGTTTAGAAACGAGGGTAGTTGAGGGAATTAAATTGATATTTCTGTAAAAGATATTATAAGTTATAATTCAAAGAATTATAAGTTGAATAAGGTTTGGGAAGGCGATAATCCAAATATTGGAAGATTTAGAAATTTGGTTAACAACTATTTAAATAAAGAGGCCAAGTGATGTTGTATACTGAACCAATGAAACCACTTTATTTTCTATGGATGATGGTTGTTTGTTTTGATAGTTAAAACACCGACTATCAAAATCTGGCCAAGTCGATTGTTGGTACGGAAAGACCGGGATCGAAATTATATTCGAAAACCATTCCGACCAGTAAATATGTTACCGTTGAAATATTAGAAGATAATCGAGATGGAGCATTGAAGACCGTTGATCTTCATAAGCGGAAGGATTGCTGTTGAATTTCTATGGCTAGCTACCAGAGGTTTTTAAACTGTGATTCGGTCGTGGTTGGGATTTTGCGGATTGCAAGGACTTCTCGCTACTGATCCATAGGGTAATTCAAGGATGCAATAGGAGGGTGCCTTCGGTTCATCCTTTCCCTGGTTGACTTGTATGGACGAGTGCCTGACAGAGTATTTCCGGATGGTCAGGTACATTGATTTCTTCAAACGTGCCCAGTGTATTTTTGAGGTCGTTAATTAGTGATTGGATGGATTTGACGATGTGACATTCAAAGTGAATGATGGTCGGATGTTCTAAAGATAAACGTAGCCTCAAGCCTCATCAACTGGGAAAGACAAAAATTGGGCAGGCAGCATGGCTCGGTGGGTCATACCCAAGCAGGGCGTATTATCACCATCTAGAGAAATTCCATTTTACTTTTTAATATATATTTCGTTGCTGCATCTTTTCGGTAACGGTTGCTGATCCCCCAGTGTATCCCCTCTAGAGTACACTGATCGGAAGGTGATCCCATACATTGTCTAGTTGGAATCCAATCTCCAATAAGAGCCCGCGGTTTTTGATTATGTACTATATATGTAGATCTTGAGATGCAAGCTTTCTACAACTTGGTTATTTACTTGATTTACATCACTATTATAATATCAAACTAGTAATGATTTTGAAAACGGTTTGGTTATAGTAAGGTTAAAACCGTCTGTGCTTATGTGTGGGCTGGTCTTACTATTACTTTTCTTTCAAAGGCTTTTCAAAGTTAAGCAATATGGATGTCATCTTTGAACTTAGTGAGTTTTCTCACGCTGGTTGTAACAGCCCACATTTTACGTATCGGAAGATCGTAAAATATTTTTATTTTATTCCCTGAGGGCTGTATCATTCTCATCTTTTAATATGTTGCTTATGGGGATGTGGGACATGCCATAATTTTTACCAATTTTGTTTGTGACCATTTTGCCCTTGTCAGTCTTGTACAGGGCATAAATTTTGACTCAGGTCGAATCAGAGGGTGAGACCTATGCCATTGGAAAGCAACTTATGATTGTCTTTCCGTAGAGTGGTTACACTAATGATTTGGCTCAACGGTTTGGGAGAAATCGTTGTTTTAAGGTTTTTCAGTTGCCTGCTCAGGTTTTGGAGCCTTAGTGGAATCCTATAAATAGGGGGTGAGAGTGGAGGGAAAAAGTTTACTTTCCCATTCTCTCATTTGAAGGCATTGATCTCCTTCTTCCTCCTACACCTTTCCACCATTAAAAATCTAAGTCAAAGGAGGGAAAACAAAGATCTTAACCAATCGAGGCTAGATCTACATCCTTTCAAGGGCGAATTCATCGGATCAAGGAGTTCGTTCGAAGTATTCTCTGTTCGGATTCTTATTTCTACCATTTTAGCTTGTTTTGGAGAATCGGTGAGTGATTTACATCTCTCACATGAATGCAATGAAGTATATGAGTGTTTGTGCATGTTTCTCATCAAATTGGAATGTTTTACCATAGATTTACACCATTACATGTCCATTTTCATATGCATCACCCTATGATCTAATCTGACAAGTTTAATCGTTAATTTCATGTCATTTTACATGTTTATGTTAGTTAGATCTCTCATTTTGATCATATGTTCATTTTAATGGTTTTTGGTGAGATTTACATCATTTTTGTGATAATCGCCATATTCATGTTGTTAGTGTGTTCATGACATGCCTGTGATTGTATTGGATGAGTTAGACGAGTATATTTCGTCGGTTTGATCGATTGGCGAAGTTTTAATAGGAATAGAAGTGGTGATGGAGTGGTACAGGTGACCGGTCGGTAGGGAAAACTCATGGCTTGGAGAACAAATCAGGTGGAAGACCGACCGAACGATGGGCAGAAGAAGAAGACTGGCCGATTGATGGGCAGAAGCAGAAGACCGACCGACCGGTGGGCAGGAGCAGAAGACCGACCGACTGGTAGGCTGAAGCAGAGACCGACCGACCGGTGGGTGTTGTGCTTCAAGGGACTGACTGGTGCAATTGTTTTCTAGACCGACCGGTGTAGTTACTAGGAAGACCGATCAGTGTAGTGACTGGATAACCAACCAGTGGAGTTCAAAGAGGGACCGACCGGTCAAGGTAACAAGTTTTGGAGATTTCAGAAGGGGACTTTGAGACCGACCAGTATAGTTCAGGAGGGGACCGATCAGTCAGTATAATAAAGTCTTGGGTGGTCCTTTTTCTGAAAATTTTATTTTTTCGGGTACGGTTCTGATTTTAATAAAAAGGTGTTTTAAATATATTTTTTCGGACAGCGTTGTCCGAACCCGTGCCGTAGCGCAGTGGTGTAATGTGGCTCGATGATGGTGTAACTTCGAAGTGGTTCAAGTAGGAAGGTTAGAAGTGTTGAAAGGTGCTCGTTGATCGGTGTAGAAAAACGAATGAGGTGACAACTCAAAGGTCGTGAGTTGGTGGATAATGGTTGCTCGAGTAGGTTGCTTGAGCCATGAAAAGTCATCAGGTTGGGTGACTAGAGATGTGAAGGTCGAGAGATTATCGTTGTCGTAAGTTCTAGCAAGCTCGAAGTAGGGGTACACTAGAGACGTCTAAAAGACCGGTTGTAGGTCGAGTACCCTTGGTCTTGGGGAAAGGCTTAGTTGTCTAGGTTGGACATTGTCAAGGTTGGACATATGGAGTTTATGCTAGAACTAGGGTTACCATTAGCCCTTGACATATGGCAAGGTTGGCCGTCATATGATTAACGATGGTTTCAAAGTAGGATTGGCGGTGATGGCCAGAGTAAGTCATGGATGATTGGTTGTTCTGTTTGTACTATCTCGCATAGATTATCCAAAGTCGAGGGAGATGTTCTTTGAGTGCTTAACTGATATTGGTTTAGGCCTCTGGGGAGAGTACTTGGGGAATGTTAAACTTGATTAGGGTTGTCTTTGTGAGACTTATATAATCTGGGTGTTATGAGTGTTTTTTCATGATTGAACGGGTGTTCTGGTTTCCATGGTTGAATTATTTATAGTAAAGGCTATCACTGTCCGATGTGGGGAAGACAAGGTTGAGTTCTTCTCAGGTGTCGTCGGTAGATTAGTATGTTTATCTATCCCTTCTCATACACTTTATTGTTGAAGTTTGTTAGTTATTTTATCGCTCACTAAGACTGTTGTCTGACTCAAGTTTTTATGTTACCTCTTATTACCATTGGTTGTTCATCCGGTTGTGGATGGGCAGACTAAGTAACAGGTGACAGGTAATGCCTTAGTGAGGACGACGATGCTGATCGATGGCGTGCAGAAGGCTCACGTACCAGTTTTACTACTATCTAATAATTGGATTTCCGTTGTTTGCTTTTCTTAGTGATGTAGTGAGGCAACTTTGTACAAACACTATTTCCAAGTTGTGGATATTACTTTCTGGTTGTACGAAAGTCTTGTGTTTCTGCTTCACTATTACTACCTGTTATATATGTTCTATTATATTTTATCCTTGCGCTGTGAGTTTACGACAGGTTCCGCTTGTGTTTACCTACTCTGATGATCGTCCATGACTGCCTGGCACACCCTTCAGTACATTATTCCTCTTGTATAGTGCAGGGGTTATGGGCGGTCATCACATTTGGTATCAGAGCTCTGGTTAACGATTTTAACCAAAGTTCTAAGATGTAATCACGTATGAGAGACGTACTTGTAGATTTTAATTGGATTTTTACTATATATATTAGCATATATAGTAGTAGCGGTTGTATCCCTTAAGCAGTTTTTCTTGAAAATGGCTAATTGTTCTAAATTGCAGATTTAGAATGAGTAGACGACCATCAAGACACGCTGCTAGGAGAGCTAACACTGGAGGGGAAAATGGTGGTGAACCAGACTACCCATCCATGTTTGAGGCCATGGCGACAACAATCATGAATAGGGTCCCCGCTCCAGTGGCGGCTACGGTAGATGTAGGTGTGCGAGTTCCTAGAGGAGTAGATTTTGCAAAGCTGTGCAAGGACTTTACATCTCTAGGGGGAAAACCATTCAAGGGAACCGAACCAGAAGAGGTTCATAGGTGGATGGATTCATATGTCTGAATCTTTGGAGATTTGGGCGTTGAGGATGCAACGAAGAGAAAGCTTGCATCAAGGCAGCTACAGGGCAGGGCCATGGAATGGTGGAATTGTATCATACTTGAGACTCCAGAAGAGGAGATTTCATGGGAGCAATTCTAGGCTAAGTTTGAAGCAAAGTTTATCTCCACTGCTCAGAAGTACTTTCTCTTCAAGAAGTTCGTAGAGCTGAAACAGAATGGTCGTTCTGTTCTAGATTACATCTCTGACTTTGAAGCCTTGTCCAGATATTCTCGTCCATACATTGATACACCCTATTAGAAGAACGAGAAGTTTGTCTTGGGTTTGGATGCTTATATCGGAAAGCCGTTAGTGGACCATCTTGATGATTCATTTGAGAAGATTGTGGAAAAAGCTATTCGCCATGAGTGCTTGTTTCCCAAGAAAGCAAATGTTGTCGCTGCAACCAAGGAAGCTCAGAAACCACAGCAGGGAGGTAATAATAAAAAGAGGAAGCAGCAACAACAGAAAGGAAAGGATGGCCAAAAGAAACCCAAGAGTGAGGTGGTTTGCTTTAACTACCAACAGAAAGGTCATTTTGCTAATGAGTGCAAGAATCCCAAAGCTGAGAAGAAGTGCTTCAAATGTGGGAAGCCTGGGCATGAGAAGAAAGATTGTCCAGAATCAGCTAAGGGAAAGCAGGTTGTGAGGGCATACGCTTTGGTAGCTATGCCAAATTCTTCGAGAGCTCCTACTATAGAGGAGAAGGGAAAGGGTGTCGTGGTGCATGGTACTCTTTCTGTTAATGATGTTTCAGTTCGAGTTTTGTTTGATACTGGAGCATCACATTCATTCATTTGCAACGAGCTTTTTTGTCGTTTGGGTTTGGAACCTGAGATTTGTGATAGACCATTGATTGCGACTAATCCAGTTGGGGGTTCATCTAGTTTGTGCATGATTTGTCGTGGTCTAGTGTTGTCGAGTCATGGTTGCTCTTTTGTGTGTGATTGTTTTGTTCTTATATTCGTTGGGTATGGGATCATCTTGGGCATGGATTGGCTCGGCAAGGGTGAATTGCGAGAAGCTAGAAGTGAGGGTCGGGGATGTGGAGAAGTGAAAGGTGTTGATTAGATGTAAGCGCGAAGACGGGGTCTTCGTGAGTTATCTATATTCGCTTGGGATTCCACAAGAAGACCTGTCATCAGTGCTGATCGCTATTGAGTATGTAGATATCTTTGACGAGGTCAAAGGGTTGTCGCCGCATCGTGAGATCGAGTTTAGGATCAATTTGGTCGAAGGTGCTAGACCGATCGTTATGCCCCTTAGGCGGATGGCACCTAGGGAACAGCGAGAGTTAGAGGTGCAAGTTTGTGACCTTTTGGGAAAAGGATTCATTCGGAGGAGTGTTTCCAAGTGGGGTGCACCAGTCGTATTTGCAACCAAGGCAGATGGCTCGTTAAGATTGTGTGTAGACTATCGTGAGCTGAACAAGGTGACCAAGAAGAACAAGTATCCGTTGCCAAGGATAGATGACTTATTCGATCAGCTTCACGAAGCCAAAGTGTTTTCTCAGATGGATTTGGCAACGGGATTTCACCAGTTAAGGGTAGCTAAGGATAGTGTGCCAAAGACTGCTTTTAGGACACCATCTAGTTTCTTCAAGTGGTTGGTGATGCCATTCGGATTAACTAACGCACCAGCATATTTCGTGGATCTTATGAATAGGGTGTTCAGAGATCAGTTGAACAAGTTTGTGCTTGTGTTCGTGGATGATATTCTGGTTTACTCCAGGAATGAGGAAGAGCACAAGACGCGCTTGAGAGTTGTGTTAGAGATCTTGCGAAAGCATCAGCTAAGAGTAAAGTTTTCCAAGTGTCACTTCTGGAAGAGTGAAGTGAGATTCTTAGGCCATGTAGTTTCTGAAAAAGGGATAGCGGTTGACCTCACTAAAGTTGCAGCAATGCAGGACTGGGATCGACCTATGAATGCGACGGATGTTCGGAGTTTCCATGGGTTGGCAGGATATTACCGACGGTTTATCAAGGATTTCTCCAAAGTAGCTGCACCGTTGACAGGATTGACGAAGAAGAACCAAGTGTTCACATGTGATGCAAAGTGTGAACAAACGTTCGGAATTCTGAAGGAGAGATTGACAAGTGCACCTGTGTTGACCATTGCAAATGGGAATGAAGAGATGGTGGTATATACCGATGCGTGTGGTACTGGACTTGGAGTTGTACTAATGCAGAAGGATAAGGTTGTGGCCTACGCGAGTTGACAGCTAAAGCCGCATGAGAAGAATTACCCGACTCATGATTCGGAGTTGGCGGCAATTGTGTTTGCTCTGAAGATGTGGAGACATTACCTGTTGGGGGTTCGATTCGAGTTGTTTACGGATCACAAGTCGTTGAAGTATCTGTTCTCCCAAAAGGATTTGAATCTTCGGCAGCAAAGTTGGTTAGAGTTTCTGGCGTCATATGATTTTGGCATAGCCTATACTTCGGGAAAGGGTAACGCAGTTGCAGATGCGTTGAGTCGAAGACCCGCAAGTTTGGGAGTGATGTTTTCGGAATGGAAGAGCCTCGAGTACTTGGCAAGGTTTGATTTCAGGCCAAGGTGTGAGTTGGAACCTGAAATGTTGGCAAGCTTGTCGATAAGACCTACTCTTATCGAAAGGATTGGCGAGAGCCAAAAGAAAGATGCGAAGCTTGTCGAGTTCATTCAGAAACTGGAACCAGAAGATAAAGAGTTCGAGGTCGATCGAGAAGGTTGGCTTCAAAAGCAAGGGCGATTAGTTTTTCCTGATATCGATGGATTGAGGGATGAGGTTCTGAGAGAATGTCATCACTCAAAGCTGACGATTCATCCCGGTGGCAATAAGATGTATCAGGACATGAAGAGAGTCTACTACTGGGAAGGGATAAAGTGAGATATTGGAAAGTTCATTTCCAAATGCATGAACTGTCAGTTGGTTAAAGCTGAACAGAAGAAGCCGAGTGGTTTGCTTCAGCCATTGGAAGTTCCTATGTGGAAGTGGGAGCAAATATCGATGGATTTTATCGATGGACTACCTAGAACTAGGGCAGGAAACGAGGGGATTTGGGTCATCGTGGATCGTTTGACTAAAAGTGCGAGATTCATTCCTGTCAAGTCGACTAGGACGACATCAAAATTGGTTGAATTTTATGTGAGATGGATAGTTCGATTCCATGGTGTCCCAAAAAATATAATGAGCGACCGAGATCCATTATTCACGAGTGGATTTCGGAAAAGTTTGCAAGAAGCTTTGGGAACCGAGTTGTGCTTGAATACGACATATCATCCCCAAACTGATGGTCAGACCGAGAGAGTCAATCGAGTTTTGAAAGATCTCTTGAGGGCTTGCGTGTTAGACTTCAGAGGATCATGGAAAGACCATCTACATCTAGTTGAGTTTGCGTATAATAATAGCTACCAGTCTAGCATTGGGATGACACCATACGAGGCGTTTTATGGGAGGCCATGCAATTCTCCAGCAAGTTGGTTAGAAATTGGAGATAAGTTGGTGCTTGGGCCAGATATGATTAGGGAAACCTCAGATTGTATCGAGATAGTTCGGCAACGAACGAAGGCAGCCCAGGACCATCAGAAAAGTTACGCCGACAAGCATCGTAAGGACTTGGAATTCGACGTGGGCGATATGGTTTTCGTGAAAGCTTCGCCGTTGAAGCACATGGTTAGATTTGGTAAGAAAGGAAAGTTAGCTCCAATGTTTGTTGGATATTTCCGATAGTCGAGCGAATTGGAAAGCTCGCATATAAATTGGAGTTACCCGAGAAGATGTCGAGTGTGCATAATATGTTCCATATGGCATTTCTACGGAAGTTCGTGCATGATTCAAATGTGGTGGTATCTCCAGAGCAGTACGAAGACTTAGAAGTAGAGACCGCAGTTTTGAAATCTCGTAAGCCGCTTCGTGTTGTGGGAAAGGACACGAAACAACTTAGGAGGAAGACGGTTAAGCTAATCAATGTACAATGGAGTGAGGATGGAGACAATTGTACATAAGAGATGGAAGAGAGCATGAGAGCGACTCATCCAGAACTCTTTGTCGGTAGGACCCTTTGATATCGTATCTTCGTTATATCATTGTATCTGGTAGTTGTTTGGTAGAATTCCGCGTGCTAGGATAAGGCTGTGGATGCATGACTTGATGGTTGCTAGTTTGAATGATAGAATTTGCTTCTCATGGATGATAGGCATGTAGAATTGTTGTGGTTGCTTGTGTTTGTTTGGAATTTCGAGGGCGAAATTTTTAAGGGGGGAAGAATGTAACAACCCGCATTTTACGTATCAGAAGATCGTAATTTTTTTTATTCCCAAAGGGCTGGATCATTCTCATCTTTTAATATGTTGCTTATGGGGATGTGAGACATGTCCATAATTTTTACCGATTTTGTTTATGACCATTTTGCCCCTATCAGTCTTGCCAGGGCATAACTTTTGACTTAGGTCGAATCAGAGGGTGAGACATATGCCATTGGAAAGGAATTTATTATTGCCTTTTCGTAGAGTGGTTACATTAATGATATGGCTCAGTGGTTTGGGAGAAATCGCTGTTTTAAGGTTATTCAGTTGCCTGTTCAGGTTTTGGAGCCTTAGTGGAATCCTATAAATAGGGGGTGAGAGTGGAGGGAAAAAGTTTACTTTCCCAATCTCTCATTTGGAGGCATTGATCTCCTTCTTCCTCCTACACCTTTCCACCATTAAAAATCCAAATCTAAGGATGGAAAGCGAAGATCTTAACCATTCGAGGCTAGATCTACATCATTTCAAGGGAAAATTCATCGGATCAAGGAGTTCGTTCGAAGTATTCTCTGTTCGGATTCTTATTTCTACCATTTTAGCTTGTTTTGGAGAATCGGTGAGTGATTTACATCTCTCACATGAATGCAATGAAGTATATGAGTGTTTGTGCATGTTTCTCATCAAATTGGAATGTTTTACCATAGATTTACACCATTACATGTCCATTTTCATATGCATCACCCTATGATCTAATCTGACAAGTTTAATCGTTAATTTCATGTCATTTTACATGTTTATGTTAGTTAGATCTCTCATTTTGATCATATGTTCATTTTAATGGTTTTTGGTGAGATTTACATCATTTTTGTGATAATCGCCATATTCATGTTGTTAGTGTGTTCATGACATGCCTGTGATTGTATTGGATGAGTTAGACGAGTATATTTCGTCGGTTTGATCGATTGGCGAAGTTTTAATAGGAATAGAAGTGGTGATGGAGTGGTACAGGTGACCGGTCGGTAGGGAAAACTCATGGCTTGGAGAACAAATCAGGTGGAAGACCGACTGACCGGTGGGCAGAAGCAGAAGACCGACCGACCGGTGGGTGTTGTGCTTCAGGGGACCGACCGGTGCAATTGTTTTCTAGACCGACCGGTGTGGTTACTGGGAAGACCGATCAGTGTAATGACTGGATAACCGACCGGTGGAGTTCAAAGAAGGACCGACCGGTCAAGGTAACTGATTTTGGTGATTTCAGAAGGGGACTTTGAGACTGACCAGTATAGTTCAGGAGGGTACCGATCGGTCAGTATAATAAAGTCTTTGGTGGTCCTTTTTCTGAAAATTTTATTTATTCGGGTACGGTCCTGATTCTAATAAAAAGGTGTTTTAATTTTTTTTTCGGACAGCGCTGTCCGAACCCGTGCCGTAGCGCAGTGGTGTAATATGGCTCGATGATGGTGTAACTTCGAAGTGGTTCAAGTAGGAAGGTTTGAAGTGTTGAAAGGTGCTCGTTGATCGGTGTAGAACAACGAATGAGGTGACAACTCAAAGGTCATGAGTTGGTGGATAATGGTTGCTCGAGAAGGTTGCTTGAGCCATGAAAAGTCATCAGGTTGGGTGACTAGAGATGTGAAGGCCGAGAGATTATCGTTGTCGTAAGTTATAGCAGGCTCGAAGTAGGGGTACACTAGAGACGTCTAAAAGACCGGTTATAGGTCAGTACCCTGGGTTTTGGGGAAAGGCTTAGTTGTCAAGGTTGGATATTGTCAAGGTTGGACATATGGAGTTTATGCTAGAACCGAGGTTACCATTAGCCCTTGACATATGGCAAGGTTGGCCTTCATACGATTAACGATGGTTTCAAAGTAGGATTGGCGGTGATAGCCAGAGCCAGTCATGGATGATTGGTTGTTCTGTTTGTACTATCTCACATAGATTATCCAAAGTCGAGGGAGATGTTCTTTGAGTTCTTAACTGATATTGGTTTAGGCCTCTGGGGAGAGTACTTGGGGAATGTTAAACTTGATTAGGGTTGTCTTTGTGAGACTTATATAATCTGGATGTTATGAGTGTTTTTTTCATGATTGAACGGGTGTTCTGGTTTCCATGGTTGAATTATTTATAGTAAAGGCTATCACTGTCTGATGTGGGGAAGACAAGGTTGAGTTCTTCTCTGGTGCCATAGGTAGATTAGTATGTTTATCTATCCCTTCTCATACACTTTATTGTTGAAGTTTGTTAGCTATTTTATCGCTCACTAAGATTGTTGTCTGACTCAAGGTTTTATGTTTCCTCTTATTACCTTGGGCTATACATCCGGTTGTGGATGGGCAGACTAAGTAACAGGTGACAGGTAATGCTTTAGTGAGGACGACGATGCTGATTGATAGCGTGCAGGAGTACCAGTTTTACTACTATCTAATAATTGGATTTCTGCTGTTTGCTTTTCTGAATGATGTAGTGAGGCAACTTTGTACAAACACTATTTCCAAGTTGTGGATATTACCTTCTGGTTGCATGAAAGTCTTGTGTTTCTGCTTCACTATTACTACCTATTGTATATGTTCTATTATATTATATCCTTGCGCTGTGAGTTTACGACAGGTTCCGCTTGTGTTTACCTACTTTGATGATCGTCCATGACTGCCTGGCACACCCTTCAGCGCATTATTCCTCTTGTATAGTGCGGGGGTTATGGGCGGTCTTCACATTGGTTCACCAGACTGATCCGTGGCGTTTGTAATGTCTCGGGTCAGCCCGAGTACAGGTTCAGGTTATGGGATACCGTGAAGTCCAAAGACGAGCTGGGGGAGTGCAGACTTATGATATTATCTAGTATTTTCCACTTTGTTATGTAATTGAGGACAAGATATTATAGCTGTCCAGATTGTCTGATGTACTCTGATGTAAGTATATTTATTCAAGTTATTTCCAAAGATTTATTTCCATATTATATTTGTTCCGCTGCGATGTGAGATTCTGAGTCTGTGTTGTCTTCTTATTCTTCTATTCTAATAGTTCTATCTTATCTTTCTCATCCTCTAACTTCTTTCTTCTAGCTTTCTAGAGGTTCGATACTCGAGTTTTGGACACAGGTTATGTTATATATCGAAATTCGAGCATCAAATTTTCCGGGCCGCTAATGGTGAATATGGAGGGTACTCATTTCAAGGTGGTGCAGGTGGTAGATGAACATCCTGCAAGTATATAATAAACAGGAACATCATAGTAAGTATGCTACAAGAGCGGTACAGAATATTCAAATTACAATAACATCATCATAATAAGAATTCTTCGAACCCGCATGCCATTTTCATCCATATCTTCATCTTCCCCTGGTTGAATGCGTGATTCTGACTTCTTCTTAACGCTTGCTGAGTCCAGATTCGCCGTTGAATCACTGATTTTTGGTTTTTATTTTTTATATGTCATCTTCCAAGGATTTACCAGATCAGCTAACTTTAGATTAAGGGTTTCATTGGTCGTTTCTGGATTATTCACCATGTCGACTTCCGAGGATTGTCCTGATTAACTAACTTTAGATTCACGGTTGCATTGCTAGGTTCTGGATTATTCAGTCGTGCCGGCTTTTGAGGACTATTCACCTCAGCTACCTTTAGATTCACAATTGCATTGCTATTCAGCCATGCTGACTTTTGAGGACTATTGACTTCAGTTAACTTCTTATTTTTTTTGTTTTGTTCTAGTTGATGAGTCATCACGTACTATCATTTCAGTGGTTTTGTAGTTACAACAATACAATAATATTGTAATCATGATTTTTAAATGATATAATATCACAATCACTTTTGTTGCTATATCAAAATATCCCAATCTGTAAATGATATTATCTAGTTATTATATATACCTATAACCAGATTTTGCCTTAGCCGAATGATTACATACGGCTGCATTTGCTTCAGTGGATCAATTGCAGTATCGACAACGTTGTCGATATAAAAATCCAAGTTGCCACCACTATTAGCTCCATTGACAAATTATGAGAGGTCCGCATCATTCGTCACTAACTTCCACCCGCCTTTCTCAGCATTTATCACATAAATCCCTCCTATTTCGTTGTAGAAAAGGCCATCCTTCACAAACTCCATGAGCACTGTGTACGAGAAGTAGTCAAGATCAAAGCCCTTTACCATAATATAGGTTCCACCAACATATTCGACCTTCTGAAATGCACCCTTGTAATGAAATGTGAGATGCATGGATTTCCCCATCCTATAAAAAATGGATATAGAATGGTGAGTTTACATTGGAAGCAAGATATGAAATAATAAAATGGGCAGGTATATTAAGTACATATGTGTATGCATGTATATAAAACACTAGAAACAACAAGGGACACATAAAATCAGAATAACTTACAAGCAGTCAAGTAATTAAAAAGTAGTAAATATACTATGAAAATCAATAGATACAGATGTCGTCC
The DNA here is from genome assembly GCA_030737875.1 of Allium sativum. Classification (NCBI taxonomy): domain Eukaryota; kingdom Viridiplantae; phylum Streptophyta; class Magnoliopsida; order Asparagales; family Amaryllidaceae; genus Allium; species Allium sativum. The sequence goes on along the minus strand of CM060912.1, from coordinate 657,131,458 downwards.
CGTAATTAAGAACCAATACATAAATAGAAGTCACTTGATCAAATTTGCTGCATAGGAATCAAGAGCAAGTTTCCTCTATTATGCTAGGCGAAATGAGGATTTGTGTTGACGGGACGTCATTTCTATACCACCTAACATGTAATACCTCGTAATTCTGTAACACTAAGATTCACAAATCAAGGTTTAATTAATTCAAAATGGAAGAATTAAGTGAAAAGGGTGGCGCCATTGCGTTCATCTCGAAATTCTGCTTGAAAACGAGTCCGAGTTTGCGTAAATCGGAGTCCGTATGAAGAAGTCATGACTCTCCGAAGTTTCAGGAATTTTCAGAACAGAAAACAGCATGAAATTCGAATTCAAACCCAGAAGCGGGCTGGGCGGGAAAATTCCCGCCCAGGACCCAGGTCGACTTGGTAGTCGACCCCCCCTGACCATGTCGACTGGGCAGTCGACCTGGGTGTCGACCTGGGTGCAAAACCCACTTTTGGGCCTGGGTGCATTCTGATGTACCTGGTCTCGTTTTCTGCATAGATTCGTCCGCCTAATCCTATATAAACAGCCCCTAGTCTCCTTCACTATTCACAATTCTTCTCTAACCTTATGCTGCAAAGATTCTTGGTGGACATGGCTTCTTCTCCTCCACTAAATTAAATAATATATAAAATAATATATAAAATAAATCAAGATGAGGAAATGCTGCTCAAGACTTTCAAGAGGAGATTCAAAACAAGTTAGGATTCAAGTGAAGATTCAAACGACTTCAATGACTGTTTTTCTACGAATCTAATATAATCTTTGTAAGTCGGTTACTTTTTAGATTTGAACGTTTTCTCTATTCGTGACATGAAATTAAAGGAATAAAAGAATATGCCAAATCTTTCTATTCGAATCAGTGCTTATATCTTTGGACCTAATTAAGAACTGTTATGATTCGATGACCAATAAGACTGTGACTATGAAACTAGGGACCTTAAATCCATATGCCTTTTTGACTATGAACATTGCCTATGAACATTGCCTATGACAGTGACTCATGACTGTGAGAATTATTTTCCTTTGTCTATGAACATCGCCTATGACTGTGATTCATTAACTGTGAGGATTTATTGCCTATGACTATGGATATAAGATTATTATTTATACCCATGACACTGTAGTTACAAAACCATGTTGTAGCCCAAACTGGCATTATATTGGATCTAGGCTTGACTTTCTATTTCAGTTTATTCTTAGTTATCCTTAGATCTTGATCTTGGGAATTTACCTATTAAGTTAGGTCTACCCATGTTCTTGAACCTATACTATTCAACCCTTTTCATGTCGTAATATTACCAGATCTATATGTCTGTGAATTATCATCTTATGCCAGTTATTATGTCTATTCTTTCATGGCATTTTGGTCCATTCACTTTCATCCACGAATCTAGATTTATTTATAATCTAGTTTGAATCACGATTATACGAACGATGGGAATACGTTTTGGGAAAAACATGAAATTGACTAAACTTGGAAATTGGCATAATTTGGGAACATGCATTATAGCATGACTATTAAGATGAAAATTAGAATAACAAGTCTAGTTTTGACATGAACTGAAATTAGAATATTAAATCAGAATTGGGTGGCTAAATTAAGCATGATAAGTATATTAGCATAATTATGAATAATTTACATACATTGGGCGTAAATGGTAAATGGTTAAATGGGCCACAAAGTTGGTAGTTGATATGCAAATTAAGTTTTGGGCATAAACGGTGAACTAGAATATGAAATCTAGTTTGGCATAAACTGTAAACTAGAATATAAAATCTAGTTTTGGCATAAACTGTAAATGAGGATGTTGGATCTAAATTGCTATAAACTGTAAGATAGGCAAATCAAGATTTGGGCCTAGAATATAAGTATATTAGTGAGCATGATAAATGAGTATGGTATAGGCCAAAATTTATTTAGAAAGGGAAAGTGGGATTTGAGGATAAATTGTTAACAATTTATATATAGACAAAAGAAAGGTTTATTAATGACATCTCTTTTAATAACACATACACCAGAAAGTTCTAGGGTGACAGAGAGGATAGTGTCTAGGCTTGGGTTTGGAAAATACAAGTTTCCTGCTCTCCCTGGCTATCCCTAACTGATCCGAAGGACGGGATGGTTACTTTCGAAACCTGATTTGAACATTAATCAAAACCCTTTGAACTTAGAAAACACGAATATGCCTAACCCGAGGTTAGACTGAGTTGCGATATAAACCTGCCCGGAATCAACCGGCACATCCAGTAATCGCAACAATATCTGTCTAATGTGAGTGGTCACGGCTTTAATTTATTAATTAAAGCTAGAACAAGAATGGTAGGGTTAAGTTAACTAAAACACTTAACCAACTCAACATGTTAACTAAATCCGATGAGTGGGGTTAGGCTAATCTGGACACTTAACCACTTAACACGTTAACAAGACAAGACTTGTAGGGGTCAAGTAAATTTAATACACTTAGCAAGTTTAACATGTTAACTAGACTAGAAGGTGGGGTTAAGTAAGTTTAATACACTTAGCCAATTTAACATGTTAACTAAGACTAGAAGGAGGGGTTAAGTAAACTTGGAACACTTAGTCATCATAGCAGGATAAATGAATAGGGTTAAGTTAAAAACATGGAGGGACAATACTTAACCATTAGAACATGATTATTAAACAGATGTTAAGGTTAAGTTTAAAGAACACTTAACCAATACAAGGTGAATGGGTAAGGTTAAGTAATAAGAAAATGCTTAACCAATATAACTTGGTTTGTGGTAGGGTTAGGTCAACATGAACTACTGATAACACTTAACCAGTTTAATAAGACAAAGGAATGGGTTAAGTTAACTCGAATTGACTAATGACACTTAACCAATCCAACTTGACGAGAAGGAGAACTAAGTAAGTAAACCTTAGTTAAAAGGGCTAAGTAGTAAACCTTAGTTAAGAAAACGACGATTCAGGAAACTAAGTGGTAAACCTTAGTTAAGAAAACAAAGTAGTAATCCTTAGTATAACACGAGGAGGAGCGAGCATCTAATCTTAGAGAAGGCTCCAACGAATTGGGTTATGAAGCCCGAGGCTTCGAGGGGACGTGAGGGTACTCTTGGTATCCCTCTGTTAGGTGGCAGATGATCCTCCTGGGCTCACAGAGGTTAAGGTCTGCGGTAGAAGAACCAAGGGTATGCTTTGGTTGCAATACAAGGCAACCTAAAGACTAGGATGGACCAATGTGATACGGTGAGACCAGTAGCCCTGTGATAGCAACTCGTCATCTACCTACCATCTTTAGTCAATCGTTGTACGTATGCGGAAAGGCAGAGAACTCCCAACAGACCATATACTTGCTATCTAGTTATGGGTGAGGCTGGCCAATAGGAAAGTAGGGCATAGGGCGGCAAAAGTACAGTTCTCGCGCTTGATTTTCTTGGATTGCCTTTCATTAGTTGAGGGAGGGGTCACGTGGGACCATAACCACTGGTAGAAAAACAGACCTTAGCATCTGCACCGGCAGATATCTGAAAAGCTCCCGACCGAGTTCCGTGTTCTAGAGTAGCCCTGCCACGGGACTCGGGTCGCACATTTCAGGACATGTGCATCTAGACAGCGATAAACGATTCGCGACACATATGTGGGGAAAGTCTGGGAACATATACCACTCTAGGTAGTGTGTCCTAGACTAGAGGCATCGTTCGACAGGTAGCGTAATCCCTAGTGGACCTAGGTGGCATAAACCCTGAATCTGTAAAGCATTAGACAAGTCGCGTAAACTCTAGTTGAATCTAGGAAGCACTCAATAGAAAGACCCTAGATTAGATCTAGGTAATAAATAATAGATGTACACCTGAAAACAACCACAACTTAGGGGATTGGGATCACGTTATCATATTATACAGATTTCAAGTTGAGACATTAGTTAAGTGGTGCAGCGATATAGAATCCAGAATAATAGGATAATAGCGAAGCAGAGGAAATAGGGAAGCATGTCTTATCTTGCCTTAGCATATCTTGCATAAATCTTATGTTGGCTTGTTAGCCCTATCATTATGGTATTATCTTATATTCAGTTAATTCATGTCGTGCTGCTTTTTCCGTTCACATGCTGAAAGTTACTGAACTTACCAGACTTAATGTCTGACTCTGTTTTTTTTCGCTTTCTTGTCTTCCGTCTCCCCCCCAGGTCCGTAGGGAGGGAATGTTATTACTTAGGCTTAGTTCTCTTCCCAAGCTTGAAGACTCTTGGATATATCGCTGCAGACTCTCTTTTCCGCTGCTATGGCTTATGCTACATTGGGGAATACAAATGTTATTTTTATGCTTCTTTATTTTGTAAGACAGATGTTACTCTGGTATTGAAAAGCAATTTTTGTACAAACTATTTCATCAATAAAGTAAAGTTTTATTTCCCGCTGCTTTAATTTTGTCTGTCTTGTAATTTATCATCATCTTTAACCTTAAATGCTCCACAGAACTTAGTGCATTCCCTTTGTGAGTGACACTAACGGATGTGGGGTGTTACACGTGGTATCAGAGCTGAAGGTTACCAGATCAGATAAAGGATTTGAAAAATTATTTTCAAAACGGTTTTAAAAGAAGCATTTTCAAGAGAAAAGATTTGTTTTAAAGGCATATTCCCCAAAGCCATATGCACCATCTTTTGATTCTCTGTCGAGTCCTTGTTTCCTTCTTTCTTGAGTCTCTGCGGCTCCTGGCTTTCTGGGATGTAACCTCATCGAAGGGCGAAGTAGTGCCCGACTTCCATCTATAGCTGTAGTTGTTTCACTTACGGTCAGTTTTCTTTCAAAGCTTATAGTGTTTTCTGTACGATGGAGGCAGCTTTCGAGAGATTTGTCAACATGATTACACGAGTAAGAAGATGAGGAGTTTAGCAAAGGAGCACAACCAAGGATGAGGAATTCAGGGATGTAGATTTAACTCACGAAGGAGGAAGGAATTATAAAACCTAAGACAAGAGGAAGTACTTTTACTAGGATATAATTAAGGACAAAGGACAAGGTTTTCAAAAGGGCAAGTACATGCTTTCACCACTAACGTACCTAAGAGAAAGGCAATAAAGTTCTGTTAGAGGAGTCTAGTTTTCTTTTCCGTCCGTACTCTTTCTTTTGGTTTTAGCGCCTCACATTTGTTCATGTCTGCTTCCATAGTTGAATCTCTGCACCTTAGTATAGTAGAAGGTCCCAAATAGACTCAGATCCAAATTGGTGGTTCGACCCGTTTACCTTTGGTTAGTAAGGATTTGAGAATAGCTACCAAGTTTGCTTATATCATCTCACGTAGATCGTCTAAATTCGGAGGAGGTATTCCTTGGGTGCTTGTCTGATATTGGTTTAGGCCTTTGGGACTTGTACTTGAGGAATGTCGAGTTCGACTAGGATGGTTTGCGTGAGAAATGAATAGTTGTGCCAGGCACTCTAAAAAAAAGCACGTAGTGACCGTTTGACCCTTATAGTTATGGCATGACGGATAAGAGGGAGACCTCTAATCATCCTAGTATATACACTTGGTATCATGGCTGACATCTGTTTATTTTGGAAATGGAGGTCAAGAAACTTCGCAATCGTGAAGTTAAATTAGTTAAGATACAGTAGAGTAAAGCTCAAGAAGACTGGATACGAGCATCATACCCTTTTTCTTAAGGGTGCATCCTTGATTTCTTTTTTTGTAGGAACCTTACGCATACTTGTTCCTCTCTTTCCAAAGTATATCCTCTAGGTCGTATCTTCGATCCTTAGGTAGAAACTCTTTTGGATGTAAACATGTATTTGAAACATGTTATGGTTGATGGTTGCGAGTGGTTGCTAATGGTTGCTCGTGAATGCATATGCATACGTATTAGGCACTAGATCAGTTCAGACGCTTTCATATTGCATTTACAGATATGTATTTGTTTGTAATTTTAACTTGATATGTTATCATATGGATGTTGCATATAGATGAATGGCTATGCACACATGTAGTACTTACATAACTAGGGATGCTTGCATACATGATTGGACGCATGGCACTGACATGATTCACATTAAGGAGGTCAACTGAATCAGTAGACCGACTGATTTTGCACTAGATAAAGACATACACACACACTATGCATATGAACATGAAAGCATTAGAAATCTTTTAAGGACAATGAATGCCTGTGATTGAATGGTTGAGTAGATGGATGATTGGATGGTAGTACACATTCTTCCTAACTTGAAGATTTCGGGGACGAAATCCTTTTAAGTAGAGGAGAATGTAACACCCCGTAATTCTGTAACACTAAGATTCACAAATCAAGGTTTAATTAATTCAAAATGGAAGAATTAAGGGAAACGGGTGGCGCCATTGCGTTCGTCTCGAAATTCTGCTTGAAAACGAGTCCGAGTTTGCGTAAATCGGAGTCCGTATGAAGAAGTTATGACTCTCCGAAGTTTCAGGAATTTTCAGAACAGAAAACAGCACGAAATTCGAATTCGAAATTCGAATTCAAACCCAGAAGCGGGCTGGGCGGGAAGATTCCCGCCCAGGACCCATGTCGACTGGGGAGTCGACTGGGTAGTCGACCCCCCCTGACCAGGTCGACTGGGCAGTCGACCTGGGTGTCGACCTGGGTGCAAAACCCACTTTTGGGCCTGGGTGCATTCTGGTGTACCTGATCTCGTTTTCTGGCTAGATTCGTCCGCCTAATCCTATATAAACAGCCCCTAGTCTCCTTCACTATTCACAATTCTTCTCTAACCTTATGCTGCAAAGATTCTTGGTGGACATGGCTTCTTCTCCTCCACTAAATTAAATAATAAATAAAATAATATATAAAGTAAATCAAGACGAGGAAATGCTGCTCAAGACTTTCAAGAGGAGATTCAAAACAAGTTAGGATTCAAGTGAAGATTCAAACGACTTCAACGACTGTTTTTCTACGAATCTAATATAATCTCTGTAAGTCGGTTACTTTTTAGATTTGAACGTTTTCTCTATTCGTGACATGAAATTAAAGGAATAAAAGAATATGCCAAATCTTTCTGTTCGAATCAGTGCTTATATCTTTGGACCTAATTAAGAACTGTTATGATTCGATGACCAATAAGACTGTGACTATGAAACTAGGGACCTTAAATCCATATGCCTTTTTGACTATGAACATTGCCTATGAACATTGCCTATGACTGTGACTCATGACTGTGAGAATTATTTTCCTTTGACTATGAACATCACCTATGACTGTGATTCATTAACTGTGAGGATTTATTGCCTATGACTATGGATATAAGATTATTATTTATGCCCATGACACTGTAGTTACAAAACCATGTTGTACCCCAAACTGGCATTATATTGGATCTAGGCTTGACTTTCTATTTCATTTTATTCTTAGTTATCCTTGGATCTTGATCTTGGGAATTTACCTATTAAGTTAGGTCTACCCATGTTCTTGAACCTATACTATTCAACCCTTTTCATGTCGTAATATTACCAGATCTATCTGCCTGTGAATTATCATCTTATGCCAGTTATTATGTCTATTCTTTCATGGCATTTTGGTTCATTCCCTTTCATCCACGAATCTAGATTTATTTATAATCTAGTTTGAATCACGATTATACGAACGATGGGAATACGTTTTGGGAAAAACATGAAATTGACTAAACTTGGAAATTGGCATAATTTGGGAACATGCATTATAACATGACTATTAAGATGAAAATTAGAATAACAAGTCTAGTTTTGACATGAACTGAAATTAGAATATTAAATCAGAATTGGGTGGCTAAATTAAGCATGATAAGTATATTAGCATAATTGTGAATAATTTACATACATTGGGCGTAAATGGTTAAATGGGCCACAAAGTAGGTAGTTGATATGCAAATTAAGTTTTAGGCATAAACGGTGAACTAGAATATGAAATCTAGTTTGGCATAAACTGTAAACTAGAATATAAAATCTAGTTTTGGCATAAACTGTAAATGAGGATGTTGGATCTAAATTGCTATAAACTGTAAGATAGGCAAATCAAGATTTGGGCCTAGAATATAAGTATATTAGTGAGCATGATAAATGAATAAAGTATAAGCCAAAATTTATTTAGAAAGGGAAAGTGGGATTTAAGGATAAATTATTAGCAATTTATATATATAGACAAAAGAAAGGTTTATTAATGACATCTCTTTTAATAACACATACACCAGAAAGTTCTAGGGTGACAGAGAGGATAGTGTCTAGGCTTGGGTTAGGAAAATACAAGTTTCCTGTAACGACCCAGAAAATCTGAACCAATTAAAAATTTTTAAATTGGCTAAAATAATGGATTTTAAATATTTAAAATAAATATTTTAAATAATGGCGATGAAAACTGAGTTTGAATCGACAATTGAAAACGAATATAATTAATTATAATTATATATAGAATTGAAAATGGCGCAGTAGTTCGATAATTCGATTTCAAACTTCGATTGAATATACCGAGTGCAAAACAATCCGGATTTTAGTGAAACCAAAAACATTAGGATCTAATTGATGATATCTTTCTAACGAATCCGACCAATCGAAATTTGATAGCGGGAATCAAAAGATATGTCCAGTTGAAAATTCTGAATAGTCGCTATGGAATTCAGGCCCTTAAAAATGGACATTTTGCAGATGACCTCGGATTTCGACGAAACCACTTTTGTTGGGTCCGCAGTGTCAAGTTATTGCTAGGTTTCAAGTTTCATAATTTTTCGAATCAATATGTGAGCGTGGCAAAAGAAAACGCGTTTGACCAGTTTCCGTTGATTTTAATCGACTGGAAATTGGCCATTTTTCAAACGGCCTCAGAATTCGACGAAACTAGTTTTGTTAGGACCGTATCGTCAATACAAAGCTAGAAAATATTTTTCGAGAATTTTTCTAGTTAGTATGTGACCCCGGTAAATTGAAATGTACGTTTAAAATTCAATATAATGATTTAAATGTAAATTCAACAGAAACTGATTGTAACGATCACATCAGCTTGCGATACATATCCCATTGTGTTCGGAATGGGGGTTAAACGCTATGGACGACAGGCGGTGGGCCTCGTTTCGATGTCGTGGGTAAAAGTCAACTTTATGCAATTAATTTAAATAAAAAATATATATATATATATATTCTTTTTCCCCCCTTTTATCTCCTGCTTGCCCCCCCCCCCCGTTTCAGTTATCAGAAAACAAAAAAAAAGAAGAAAAAAAAAAGAGAAAAAACCTTAATCGAATCAAGCCGCCGCCCCCCCCCCCCCTCCAGACATCGCCATCGCCTCCCGTTCGAAACCCTAGCCACCGCCTTACCTCGAACCCATCGCGACGCCACCAGACCCAAGCCGCCACCTCGAAGCCCAACTCCGCCTTGCCTCCATCGATCGAAGACCCGAAGCCACCGCCTCCCCGTTCGAGCGCCGCAGCCATCGCCTCCCGTTCGAGCCTCGAAGCCTCCGACGATCTACGAGACCCACCCCCCCTCTGTAAGTTTTACTTTATTTATTTATTTTATTTTAATTCTGAATTTTTAAAAGCATTATAAAAACTGAATTTTTAAGAAAAATAAAAACTGAATTTTTAAGAAAAATAAAAACTGATTTGTTTTAAGAAAAATAAAAACTGATTTATTTATTCTGTAAAACTGTTTTGTTTTAAAAGTTAAAAACTGATTTTTTTTAAAAGTTAAAAACTGATTTTATTAAAAGTTAAAAACTGATTTTATTAAAAGTAAAAAACTGATTTTATAAAAAGAATAAAACTGGATTTTAAAAAGAATAAAACTGGATTTTAAAAAGAATAAAACTGATTTTTTTATATAAGTATTAAAAACTGATTTATAAAAATATAAAAACTGATTTTTCTGAGATTTTAAAAACTGGTTTATAAAGGAATATAAAAACTGATTTTAAAATGATTTATAAACTAGAAGAAGATTAGAAATTTAAAAGTAAAAATCAGATTTTTATATATGGAAAGCCGAAGTAAAAATCATATTTTTATATATCGAAAGTCGAAAGTAAAAATCAGATTTTTATATATATAAAGCCGAAGTAAAAACCATATTTTTATATATTGAATAGCATCGTAAAGATTCGATTTTTACATATGTAGAGAATACGGGCGACGAAGCAACAGAAAGAGAGATTGGCGAAGAAGAGTCGTGGTACTGGATAGCTATTGGTGAGATTTCTGTTTTAAAAATATTATATATGTGTGAAATGAAAATGAATTGCTATCTATAAATATATATCTATATATATATATACGCCCCCTCGTCCACAAACCATGGACGATATTTATTGGTTGAAATTGTTGTGAAAATTGAATGATTGTTTGGGATTGTTTGTGATTGATATTGGTTGATTGCGGTTGAAAAATACCCATTGGTGGTTGTGAAATATTTGGTTGAAACCACATAGGATTAGTTTGTGGAAATGAAATAAATATATACATGCGGCCTCCGTGCGAACTAGATGCATGATCCCCATTGTCAAAAACCGCGAGGTTTTAAGGTAGAGCGAGGAGCCGTACTAGGGACGGTGCCGGTGTAACTACCCTGCCGTTATGCTGCCGAAATTTTGAATAATATTTGTGTGTTTGAATTATTTTCATATGCTTAAACTATATTTATTCATTGTATAGAAAACATTCATGTGTTGAATTGATATTCATTCGTTGTTTAGAAATTCATGTGTTGAATGGTATTCATATTTTGAAATAAATTGTTCGATAATAAAAATCACATTTTTATCTATATATAAAAACTATTAAAAACATTCATGTGTTGAATTGATATTCATTCGTTGTTTAGAAATTCATGTGTTGAATGGTATTCATATTTTGAAATAAATTGTTTGATAATAAAAAAATCACCTTTTATCGACTATATGAACTATATAGAAAAATAGTGTTATGAAATGAATCGTTTTACAATAAAAATCACATTTTTATTGTATGCATAAATCGTTGAAACGTGAAGTGTTAAAAATAGCCACTTGTTCAAAATAAACATATATGAGATGAAATATTCATTAATTAGCTAATGAAATGATTTGCACCTATTTATGTAACATTAGAATGAATGGAGTTTTTAAACCAAATAGAAATCAAATATGGAGTCGAATAGAAATTGATAAATGATAAGAACTGTATATATATATGTACATGCAATATTCATTGAACAGGTTATAGCAAAGGGGCTAGAGAAGAGGAATAAAATTTTGTGCCCGACAAATAGGTACACATTTACTGATTTGTTTGGGTGATGATTTTGAGCCTGTTGGCTAGCCGCTTGGCTTTTTCTTTTTCTTTTTGAGATTAGAAGGACCGGGAACGCTATTTGCGATTTCCCGATGCTCCCGGTGCAGGGGAGGTTATGGCGAAATTTTTCCAAAATTTAAGGTGTTAGAAAAATATTTGAAGTGAAAACGATATTGAAATTGTTGAATGAACTATATTTATATAAATATATAAATATAAATAAAATTAAAACGAAACGAAGCCGTGCAGTTCGTGTTTTGAAACCGTGATTTCAAACAACTAGTACGGGAAATCCGACCATTGGATTTTCCCGAAACCTCAACCTTCGGGTCCGCCTTGGAATAATCTTTCCAACGGCACCAACTTTGTAGAAATCCAACGGTTGGATTGTCTGGAATGTTTAATTCAAATCTGAAGAAAAACAGCGCCAGAAACGATTATATTTATTTATATATATAAATATAATTATATTTAATCGAATAACGACGCTGCAGTTCGTATTTTGAAATCGAAATTTTAAACGAGTGTACCGGGAGATCCGACCGTCGGATTTTCTCGAAACTGGAACCGTTGGGTTCGTTTTGAAAAGACCTTTCTAATGATGTAAATTTTGTGAAGATCCAACGGTTAGATTTTCAGATATGTGTAAATCAAATCTGAAGAAAAACAGCGCCACGGCCGCCTTATGGCCCGAAGCGTCGTTTTGAATAAAATGGCTATTTTAAAATAAATAAAAATAGCGATAAATAGTTATAAAATACCATAAACGATATGGAATGGAAATAAACTGAATTTGCTTGATTTGTGTGGCTTTTGATGGTTGAATGTGTTTGGTGTGAAAATTACATTAAAGAACACAATTGGTGTTGTCGAATAATTTAACCATTGAAATAAATCGATTTGAAATTCTAAATATACGTGAATTATTTGAAAAGGCCGAGTTAATTCTCATTTCGAATAATTGATCGACGATTGAAAGTCGAAGATGAAGACGATGGTCGAAGACCGGAGATCTTCACCTCGTTTGGATGGTAACCGAGGTCCTGATTGGGAGGCATCCCGAAATATGGATAATGAGTGGTGATCGTCCGGACGTACGTGGTGATCGAAGGGTTTGCGAGGTATTTAGTGCCTCCGGTTTCGTTCAGACCCAGAACGGACTTGTAAATGGACTGTGTGTCCGACATTGGATTTTATTCTGTGTTGATTGATCTCTGTTAAATATACATCTGTTTGGCGGCGGAGAATTTATTCTTTTGCTTAACGCCCTTCTCTGAGACGTACGAGCTCAGAGGTTGTATATCGATGGACATCAATCGCATGGCGTGAATTGCCTGTGTGGCATGCTAAGATGCAGTGATCAGGGCTTCTGTTGAAAAGCAAAGTCTTGTGGAGATGATCAAAGCACCGCCTGTGTGGCGTAGCTTTGTGTATAACGTGAATTCGCGAGCCTCACACCCCGGTATGAACCTAAAACGGGAGAAGGACCTCAGGGAGGGCATGCGTTTCTTTCTAGCTAGGGTGGTGTCAGTGACCTACCAGCCCTGACATTTATATACTTTTCACCTATGTGGTTGTTGCTGTTGCGAGGCGCCTCGGTTTGATCGGACGATCCGGGTCCGATGGAGTCATTCGTTGGCTCGTTTACGCCCCAAAGGGCGGGGAAACGTATTGTTCAGGCATAATAATCCACATCGGTGGACCGGCCCTGACGATCTAAAGGGTTGATGCGTTCTGATCCTGTGGCTCGGGCTAGAGAGTCACGAATTCGGTAAGGACTATCTTTTGCCTTGGTTCATGACGGAAATCCAATTTCCAAATACGACATCGTGCGATTTTGATTGTATATATATATGGCGACATGATATATGGTACCCATGCCGTCTATGATTGATAGTTATGATTTGAAATTGTTTTCAAAAACATATAAACACTAGCAATAATATCAATTGCCTTTGTTTTATTCGTATCAATCATATTTTGGCCATTATAAGGTAAAACTCTATCCTCCGGTTTGCGTTGCATTGTGTGATGGGAATTGAGTCTTATAATGGCTTCATTTTTAGAAAAAGCATAGCGATGTTTAAAAGAAAGATTTGTTTTAAAGCACTGGCAATCCAATGGAGTAAACCCGTTCCACGAAAGTGGCGTGGTCCTGTGATTAGCCAATTATATATGTGTTGAGTGGATTTCTCATACCAGTCCCATGACTGACTCGTAGTTTGTTTCACTTTCAAACTCGGGTGCCCCTTTTTCTACACGGGCAGCCTTGTATTCAGGTTTAGCTGGTTCTTTCTGGAAAGCTGGAGCTGAAGAAGGATTCTATCATTTATTTCCTTTTATGCTGTTCAGCTCCTATTGTACATATTTTGTTTATTTCCGCTGTAGACATTTATGTATAGCTGAACTGTATTTGTACTAAGTAAGATCCTGTATACTGTGTAACTCTGATGATTACTTTTATCCAGTATATTTTGTTGTTCATATCTGGTGTATTTATTTATTTCTGTTCTGCTATTATATGTTTCTGTGTTATATTCCAAAGATAACCTTGTTTCCGTGAGAACGGGAAATCGGGTCATCTCATCGTGGTATCAGAGCTTTGGTTAAGCTTAGTTCTGGAATATAACATTTGAACGAACTCGTCAGAAATAGAACCAGTAGTGTTCTAGGACGGGTGACTCTATACAGATAGGATCAGCAATATCCTAGTATGAGTAAAGCAGAATGAATACACTTCGATAGACACATTTACACCTCAAGTATTTGTCTCTATATTTTAAAATACCTTTTCTGTGACCTGACACTTGATCTGCTATTTGCAGAAGAACTAGAAAATGAGTGCCAGAACCAGAAGAAGTAATACTGACCCGGATATAGAAGCTCTATATATGAAATATAGAAATCTGGGTGGAAAACCCTTTTCGGGTGAAGAAGCAATTATGAAGACACAAGCTTGGATTCGTTCGGCTGAGAAAATCTTCGAAGCATTAAAGCTTAGAGATGACCAGAAAAGATTACTGGCCTCCTGGGCACTCAAAGATGAAGCTTTATTCTGGTGGGATTCAGTTATCAAAGGTAATCCAGAGGGTGATATCACCTGGGACAGATTCAAGGTGATTTTCTTAGAAAGGTTTACTCCTCCCGAAGCAACTGAGCGATTATGCGATGAATTTTCTTATCTTATACAAGGAGACATGACCATTCCCGAATATCATAAGAAATTCAATGAACTTTCTCACTTTGCTCCTCATCTAATTCAAAATCCGAAGAGGAAAAATATGAGATTTATTCACGGGCTTCAAAGGAAATACCAGAATAAAGTATTGGGGCATGTGAAGCCTCCTTTTTCTGAAATGATATATATGGCCTACCAGTATGAAGATCTCCATAAGAAAGGAATGTTATGCGACGAAGAAGAAGTCTGTTCTAGTGACAAAACAGAGTCAGAAACTGATATTCCTGAAACCAGTACAAGGTCGGAGATCAGTAAGAAGCCCAGTGCCAAGAGGAAAAGGGCCAAAACTGAGAAGAAACCAGTAACGGCAACTGTATGCTCTAACTGCAATAAGCAAGGACATCTCTCGATAAGTTGCAGATCTCTAAAGAAACGAATAAAGAGTGGATCTAAATCAGAGAAGAATTTCCAAGAGAAAAGAGGTTGCAGTAAATGCAGGCAGACTGGTCATCTCGCAAAGGATTGCTGGCTCTTAAAAAAGACCAAAACAGTTCAGGTAAATGAAATAGCAGAAACTTCCGAGCCCTCAGCTAGTCAAGAAAGGGCTGATGTTTTAGAAGGCACGCTAACTGTTAAAAACATTCCAGTCAAAGTACTGTTTGACACAGGCGCGTCACGAAGTTTCATTGCCAAGGATGCAGCTAAGAAACTGGATTTGAATTTGAAAAAGCTGAAGGAACCCATGACTGTCCAGAATCCTGTTGGGGGTTCCATTGATCTAAGTTGGATTTGTGGAGTGCCGGTTTCCTTTTCTCGTTATCGGTTTCCTACCATCGCAGCCGTCATGAATTTTAAAGAGTTTGATCTTATCTTGGGATTAGACTGGCTGACCAAATATGAAGCTGAAGTCAAATGCGCCGACAGAGTCGTAAAGGCGAAGATTAAATCAGGGGATTATATAACCATACCGTGTGAAGGTCAGAATGCTAATAGAAAGGACTTCTGGGCAGCTTTGAATGTTTCTCCAGCTCAAACAGAAAATATCCCTGAAGTTACCGAGAATATTCCTGACCTCATCAAAGACATTCCTGTCGTCAAGAACTATGCGGATGTGTTCGAAGAAGTTGTTCGCTTACCTCCGCAAAGAGAAATAGATTTCAAGATTGCTTTAATTCCCAATGCAAGGCCGGTAGTTCACGCTATTCGAAGAATGTCCTTGAAAGAGAAGGAAGAATTAGACAATCAAACACGACAGCTAGTATGGAAGGGTCTAATCAGACCTAGTTTCTCTGATTGGGGTGCAGCAGTGGTGTTTGTCCCAAAATCTGATGGTACTCTACGCCTATGTGTGGATTATCGTGATCTGAACAAACAGACAATAAAGAACAAGTATCCATTGCCGCGGATTGATGATTTGTTAGATCGATTAAATGGCGCACAAGTATTCTCAAGGATGGACCTAGCTACAGGTTTCCATCAACTTCGTATTGCCGAGGAGTGTGTTCCAATGACAGCGTTCAGAGGCCCTGACTTATTCTACGAGTGGTTAGTAATGCCGTTCGACTTATGTAACGCTCCTGCCTACTTCGTCGATCTGATGAACAGAGTATTCAGGGGAGTTTTGAATAAATTTGTTCTGGTTTTTATTGATGATATTCTAATCTTCTCTAAATCAAAGGCCGAACATGAAAAGCATCTGGAACAAGTGTTAGAAATTCTCAGACGGAATGTATTAAAAGCCAAGTTTTCCAAATGTATCTTCTGGCAAGATGAAGTGAAATTTCTGGGCCATGTCGTATCGAAAGATGGAATCGCTGTGGATCCAAGCAAAATCACAGCTATTCAGAATTGGAAGCAGCCCAGTACCCCCACTGAAGTCCGCAGTTTTCTCGGATTGGCTAGCTATTATCGGAAGTTTGTTAAAGACTTTTCGAAGATATCTGGTCACTTAACAAAGCTTACATAGAAGCATTCTAAATTCAAATGGACTCAAGAGAGTGAGGAGGCTTTTGAAGAGCTAAAGTTAAGGTTGACAACTGCTCCAGTGTTAACCATTATCGATGGCAACCAAGATTTAAAAGTCTGGACTGATGCGTCTAGAGAGGGCCTTGGCGCAGTGTTAATGCAAAGAGGTCAAGTGATTGCTTATGCTAGCCGTCAACTGAAGCCGCACGAGAAAAACTATGTAACTCATGATCTTGAGTTATTGGCTATCATATTCTCTTTGAAAATCTGGAGACATTATCTTCTGGGCGAGAGGTTTGAACTGTTTACAGATCACCAGTCGTTAAAGTATCTGTTCACTCAGAAGGATTTAAACCTGAGGCAGCAACGTTGGCTGGAGTTTCTTGCAGCATATGACTTTGAAATTATATATACTCCAGGAAAAGCCAATGTCGTGGCCGATGCGTTAAGCAGAAAGAATGTAATCATCGCCAGTTTTATTATCACGACTTCATTGCTAGATAAGATATCTGCTCTTCAGGAGGATGATCACTTCATTCAGAAGATCAGAGGGATAATTCAACAAGGCGAACCTTCGAGTTTTCAAGTAGACAATGATGGGATTTTAAGGCTCAAAGGTCGAATCTGTGTCCCTAACATTCCTGAACTTCGAAAGGAAGTACTGGATGAATGCCACAAGTCAAAACTCAGTATCCATCCGGGAGTAAGCAAAATGTATAATGACATCAAACGCACTTTCAGGTGGAAGTCGATGAAAAGGGACATTTCCTTATATGTTAGCCGATGCCCTACTTGCCAGCTAGTCAAGAGTGACCAACAGAAATTGGCTGGATTATTACAACCATTGGAAGTTCCTGGTTGGAAGTGGGAGCATATTTCAATGGACTTCATCGATGGTCTGCCCAGGACCAGAAAAGGAAATGACAGTATTTGGGTGATCGTAGATCGTTTCACGAAAACCGCCCATTTCATACCTGTCAGATCAAACAGAACTGCTCAGAGTCTGGCGCAGATATACTTCAGGGAAATAGTTAGACTACATGGAGTGCCGCTCAGCATAGTAAGTGATAGAGATACGATATTCACTAGTAAATTCTGGGAGGCATTTCAAGTCGAACTGGGAACGAAGTTAAATATGAGCACCTCTTATCATCCTCAAACAGACGGTCAGACTGAGAGGGTGAATCGCATTTTAGAAGATCTATTGCGGGCTTGTATTCTAGATTTCGGTGGATCATGGGAAGACCATCTGCATTTGGCTGAATTCTCTCTTATAACAACAGCTACCAGGCGAGTCTGACAATGTCGCCATTCGAAGCATTGTATGGTAGACCTTGCAGATCTCCTGCTTGTTGGGTCGAGCCTGGAAATAGACTTGTGTTGGGTCCTGATATGGTTCGAGAAGCGGCCGACAAAGTCGATTTTATTAAGAAACGATTGCTCGCCGCTCAAAGCCGACAAAAGAGCTATGCCGATAAAAGAAGAAGAGATATATCCTTCGAAGTTGGCGACTATGTATATTTGAAAGTATCGCCGATGAGAGGAGTTATCCGGTTCGGTAAAACTGGAAAGTTAGCGCCCAAATTTATTGGTCCGTTTCCTATTCTGGAACGGATTGGAACTCTCGCATATAGGGTCAAACTGCCTGACTGGTTGCCTGGAGTGCATGATGTATTTCACATATCTCAACTTCGAAAGCACGTTCATGATCCAGACTTGATCGTGGAAGAAGCAGCTCAGCAGGACATTGAAATTACTCCAGAATTAGCCGTGAGGCGTGAGCCGCTAAAGATTATCGACAAAGAAACCAAAGAGCTGAGGAACAAGAAGGTTCCCTTAGTCAAAGTGCAATGGAGTGGAGATCCGAGAGATTGTACTTGGGAAACCGAGGAGAGCATTCAGAAAGCTTATCCCAGATGCCGAGTAGATATCTCTGATTGACTCCGGTGCAAGGTATATTTACCATACTTTACCTCACCATTTAATTCTCTATTCTATTATAATTGTTTGAATGATTTTAGAAGAAAAATAGGAATTAATTTGTATGGCTTTGAAAGGTTAAAAACAATTGGATTGGTTGTTGTGTCGTGTGATTGTAGATTTATCAAACCACTTTCGACTTTATTCCTTTTCGGGGACGAAAAGTTTTAAGTGGGGGAGATTGTAACGACCCAGAAAATCTGAACCAATTTAAAATTTTTAAATTGGCTAAAATAATGGATTTTAAATATTTAAAATAAATATTTTAAATAATGGCGATGAAAACTGAGTTTGAATCGACAATTGAAAACGAATATAATTAATTATAATTATATATAGAATTGAAAATGGCGCGGTAGTTCGATAATTCGATTTCAAACTTCGATTGAATATACCGAGTGCAAAACAATCCGGATTTTAGTGAAACCAAAAACATTAGGATCTAATTGATGATATCTTTCTAACGAATCCGACCAATCGAAATTTGATAGCGGGAATCAAAAGATATGTCCAGTTGAAAATTCTGAATAGTCGCTATGGAATTCAGGCCCTTAAAAATGGACATTTTGCAGATGACCTCGGATTTCGACGAAACCACTTTTGTTGGGTCCGCAGTGTCAAGTTATTGCTAGGTTTCAAGTTTCATAATTTTTCGAATCAATATGTGAGCGTGGCAAAAGAAAACGCGTTTGACCAGTTTCCGTTGATTTTAATCGACTGGAAATTGGCCATTTTTCAAACGGCCTCAGAATTCGACGAAACTAGTTTTGTTAGGACCGTATCGTCAATACAAAGCTAGAAAATATTTTTCGAGAATTTTTCTAGTTAGTATGTGACCCCGGTAAATTGAAATGTACGTTTAAAATTCAATATAATGATTTAAATGTAAATTCAACAGAAACTGATTGTAACGATCACATCAGCTTGCGATACATATCCCATTGTGTTCGGAATGGGGGTTAAACGCTATGGACGACAGGCGGTGGGCCTCGTTTCGAGGTCGTGGGTAAAAGTCAACTTTATGCAATTAATTTAAATAAAAAAATATATATATATATTCTTTTTCCCCCCTTTTATCTCCTGCTTGGCCCCCCCCCCCGTTTCAGTTATCAGAAAAAAAGAAAAAAAAGAAGAAGAAAAAAAACCTTAATCGAATCAAGCCGCCGCCCCCCCCTCCAGACATCGCCATCGCCTCCCATTCGAAACCCTAGCCACCGCCTTACCTCGAACCCATCGCGACGCCACCAGACCCAAGCCGCCACCTCGAAGCCCAACTCCGCCTTGCCTCCATCGATCGAAGACCCGAAGCCACCGCCTCCCCGTTCGAGCGCCGCAACCATCGCCTCCCGTTCGAGCCTCGAAGCCTCCGACGATCTGCGAGACCCCCCCCCCCTCTGTAAGTTTTACTTTATTTATTTATTTTATTTTAATTCTGAATTTTTAAAAGCATTATAAAAACTGAATTTTTAAGAAAATAAAAACTGAATTTTTAAGAAAAATAAAAACTGATTTGTTTTAAGAAAAATAAAAACTGATTTATTTATTCTGTAAAACTGTTTTGTTTTAAAAGTTAAAAACTGATTTTTTTAAAAGTTAAAAACTGATTTTATTAAAAGTTAAAAACTGATTTTATTAAAAGTTAAAAACTGATTTTATAAAAAGAATAAAACTGGATTTTAAAAAGAATAAAACTTGATTTTAAAAAGAATAAAACTGATTTTTTTATATAAGTATTAAAAACTGATTTATAAAAATATAAAAACTGATTTTTCTGAGATTTTAAAAACTGGTTTATAAAGGAATATAAAAACTGATTTTAAAATGATTTATAAACTAGAAGAAGATTAGAAATTTAAAAGTAAAAATCAGATTTTTATATATGGAAAGCCGAAGTAAAAATCATATTTTTATATATCGAAAGTCGAAAGTAAAAATCAGATTTTTATATATATAAAGCCGAAGTAAAAACCATATTTTTATATATTGAATAGCATCGTAAAGATTCGATTTTTACATATGTAGAGAATACGGGCGACGAAGCAACAGAAAGAGAGATTGGCGAAGAAGAGTCGTGGTACTGGATAGCTATTGGTGAGATTTCTGTTTTAAAAATATTATATATGTGTGAAATGAAAATGAATTGCTATCTATAAATATATATCTATATATATATATACGCCCCCTCGTCCACAAACCATGGACGATATTTATTGGTTGAAATTGTTGTGAAAATTGAATGATTGTTTGGGATTGTTTGTGATTGATATTGGTTGATTGCGGTTGAAAAATACCCATTGGTGGTTGTGAAATATTTGGTTGAAACCACATAGGATTAGTTTGTGGAAATGAAATAAATATATACATGCCGCCTGCGTGCGAACTAGATGCATGATCCCCATTGTCAAAAACCGCGAGGTTTTAAGGTAGAGCGAGGAGCCGTACTAGGGACGGTGCCGGTGTAACTACCCTGCCGTTATGCTGCCGAAATTTTGAATAATATTTGTGTGTTTGAATTATTTTCATATGCTTAAACTATATTTATTCATTGTATAGAAAACATTCATGTGTTGAATTGATATTCATTCGTTGTTTAGAAATTCATGTGTTGAATGGTATTCATATTTTGAAATAAATTGTTCGATAATAAAAATCACATTTTTATCTATATATAAAAACTATTGAAAACATTCATGTGTTGAATTGATATTCATTCGTTGTTTAGAAATTCATGTGTTGAATGGTATTCATATTTTGAAATAAATTGTTTGATAATAAAAAAATCACCTTTTATCGACTATATGAACTATATAGAAAAATAGTGTTATGAAATGAATCGTTTTACAATAAAAATCACATTTTTATTGTATGCATAAATCGTTGAAACGTGAAGTGTTAAAAATAGCCACTTGTTCAAAATAAACATATATGAGATGAAATATTCATTAATTAGCTAATGAAATGATTTGCACCTATTTATGTAACATTAGAATGAATGGAGTTTTTAAACCAAATAGAAATCAAATATGAAGTCGAATAGAAATTGATAAATGATAAGAACTGTATATATATGTACATGCAATATTCATTGAACAGGTTATAGCAAAGGGGCTAGAGAAGAGGAATAAAATTTTGTGCCCGACAAATAGGTACACATTTACTGATTTGTTTGGGTGATGATTTTGAGCCTGTTGGCTAGCCGCTTGGCTTTTTCTTTTTCTTTTTGAGATTAGAAGGACCGGGAACGCTATTTGCGATTTCCCGATGCTCCCGGTGTATGGGAGGTTATGGCGATTTTTTTCCAAAATTTAAGGTGTTAGAAAAATATTTGAAGTGAAAACGATATTGAAATTGTTGAATGAACTATATTTATATAAATATATAAATATAAATAAAATTAAAACGAGACGAAGCCGTGCAGTTCGTGTTTTGAAACCGTGATTTCAAACAACTAGTACGGGAAATCCGACCATTGGATTTTCCCGAAACCTCAACCGTCGGGTCCGCCTTGGAATAATCTTTCCAACGGCACCAACTTTGTAGAAATCCAACGGTTGGATTGTCTGGAATGTTTAATTCAAATCTGAAAAAAAAAACAGCGCCAGAAACGATTATATTTATTTATATATATAAATATAATTATATTTAATCGAATAACGACGCTGTAGTTCGTATTTTGAAATCGAAATTTTAAACGAGTGTACCGGGAGATCCGACCGTCGGATTTTCTCGAAACTGGAACCGTTGGGTTCGTTTTGAAAAGACCTTTCTAATGATGTAAATTTTGTGAAGATCCAACGGTTAGATTTTCAGATATGTGTAAATCAAATCTGAAGAAAAACAGCGCCACGGCCGCCTTATGGCCCGAAGCGTCGTTTTGAATAAAATGGCTATTTTAAAATAAATAAAAATAGCGATAAATAGTTATAAAATACCATAAACGATATGGAATGGAAATAAACTGAATTTGCTTGATTTGTGTGGCTTTTGATGGTTGAATGTGTTTGGTGTGAAAATTACATTAAAGAACACAATTGGTGTTGTCGAATAATTTAACCATTGAAATAAATCGATTTGAAATTCTAAATATACGTGAATTATTTGAAAAGGCCGAGTTAATTCTCATTTCGAATAATTGATCGACGATTGAAAGTCGAAGATGAAGACGATGGTCGAAGACCGGAGATCTTCACCTCGTTTGGATGGTAACCGAGGTCCTGATTGGGAGGCATCCCGAAATATGGATAATGAGTGGTGATCGTCCAGACGTACGTGGTGATCGAAGGGTTTGCGAGGTATTTAGTGCCTCCGGTTTCGTTCAGACCCAGAACGGACTTGTAAATGGACTGTGTGTCCGACATTGGATTTTATTCTGTGTTGATTGATCTCTGTTAAATATACATCTGTTTGGCGGCGGAGAATTTATTCTTTTGCTTAACGCCCTTCTCTGAGACGTACGAGCTCAGAGGTTGTATATCGATGGACATCAATCGCATGGCGTGAATTGCCTGTGTGGCATGCTAAGATGCAGTGATCAGGGCTTCTGTTGAAAAGCAAAGTCTTGTGGAGATGATCAAAGCACCGCCTGTGTGGCGTAGCTTTGTGTATAACGTGAATTCGCGAGCCTCACACCCCGGTATGAACCTAAAACGGGAGAAGGACCTCAGGGAGGGCATGCGTTTCTTTCTAGCTAGGGTGGTGTCAGTGACCTACCAGCCCTGACATTTATATACTTTTCACCTATGTGGTTGTTGCTGTTGCGAGGCGCCTCGGTTTGATCGGACGATCCGGGTCCGATGGAGTCATTCGTTGGCTCGTTTACGCCCCAAAGGGCGGGGAAACGTATTGTTCAGGCATAATAATCCACATCGGTGGACCGGCCCTGACGATCTAAAGGGTTGATGCGTTCTGATCCTGTGGCTCGGGCTAGAGAGTCACGAATTCGGTAAGGACTATCTTTTGCCTTGGTTCATGACGGAAATCCAATTTCCAAATACGACATCGTGCGATTTTGATTGTATATATATATGGCGACATGATATATGGTACCCATGCCGTCTATGATTGATAGTTATGATTTGAAATTGTTTTCAAAAACATATAAACACTAGCAATAATATCAATTGCCTTTGTTTTATTCGTATCAATCATATTTTGGCCATTATAAGGTAAAACTCTATCCTCCGGTTTGCGTTGCATTGTGTGATGGGAATTGAGTCTTATAATGGCTTCATTTTTAGAAAAAGCATAGCGATGTTTAAAAGAAAGATTTGTTTTAAAGCACTGGCAATCCAGTGGAGTAAACCCGTTCCACGAAAGTGGCGTGGTCCTGTGATTAGCCAATTATATATGTGTTGAGTGGATTTCTCATACCAGTCCCATGACTGACTCGTAGTTTGTTTCACTTTCAAACTCGGGTGCCCCTTTTTCTACATGGGCAGCCTTGTATTCAGGTTTAGCTGGTTCTTTCTGGAAAGCTGGAGCTGAAGAAGGATTCTATCATTTATTTCCTTTTATGTTGTTCAGCTCCTATTGTACATATTTTGTTTATTTCCGCTGTAGACATTTATGTATAGCTGAACTGTATTTGTACTAAGTAAGATCCTGTATACTGTGTAACTCTGATGATTACTTTTATCCAGTATATTTTGTTGTTCATATCTGGTGTATTTATTTATTTCTGTTCTGCTATTATATGTTTCTGTGTTATATTCCAAAGATAACCTTGTTTCCGTGAGAACGAGAAATCGGGTCGTCTCATTTCCTGCTCTCCCTGGCTATCCCTAACTGATCCGACGGACGTGATGGTTACTTTCAAAACATGATTTGAAAATTAATCAAAACCCTTTGAACTTAGAGAACACGAATATGCCTAACCCGAGGTTAGACTGAGTTGCGATATAAACCTGCCCGGAACCAACCGGCACATCCAGTAATCGCAACAATATCTGTATAATGTGAGTGGTCGCGGCTTTAATTTATTAATTAAAGCTAGAACAAGAATGGTAGGGTTAAGTTAACTAAAACACTTAACCAACTCAACATGTTAACTAAATCCGATGAGTGGGGTTAGGCTAATCTGGACACTTAACCACTTAACATGTTAACAAGACAAGACTTGTAGGGGTTAAGTAAATTTAATACACTTAGCAAGTTTAACATGTTAACTAGACTAGAAGGTGGGGTTAAGTAAGTTTAATACACTTAGCCAATTTAACATGTTAACTAAGACTAGAAGGTGGGGTTAAGTAAACTTGGAACACTTAGTCATCATAGCAGGATAAATGAACATGGTTAAGTTAAAAACATGGAGGGACAATACTTAACCATTAGAACATGATTATTAAACAGATGTTAAGGTTAATTTAAAAAGAACACTTAACCAATACAAGGTGAATGGGTAAGGTTAAGTAATAAGAAAATGCTTAACCAATATAACTTGGTTTGTGGTAGGGTTAGGTCAACATGAACTACTGATAACACTTAACCAGTTTAATAAGACAAAGGAATGGGTTAAGTTAACTCGAATTAACTAATGACACTTAACCAATCCAACTTGACGAGAAGGAGAACTAAGCAAGTAAACCTTAGTTAAAAGGGCTAAGTAGTAAAACTTAGTTAAGAAAACGACGATTCAGGAAACTAAGTGGTAAACCTTAGTTAAGAAAACTAAGTAGTAATCCTTAGTATAACACGAGGAGGAGAGAGCATCTAATCTTAGAGAAGGCTCCAACGAATTGGGTTACGAAGCCCGAGGCTTCGAGGGGACGTGATGGTACTCTTGGTATCCCTCTGTGAGGTGTCAGATGATCCTCCTGGGCTCACAGAGGTTAAGGTCTGCGGTAGAAGAACCAAGGGTATGCCTTGGTTGCAATACAAGGCAACCTAAAGATTAGGATGGACCAGCGTGATTCGGCGAGACCAGTAGCCCTGTGATAGCAACTCGTCGTCTACCTACCATCTTTAGTCAATCGTTGTACATCTGCGGAAAGGCAGAGAACTCCCAACAGACCATATACTTGCTATCTAGTTATGGGTGAGGCTGGCCAATAGGAAAGTAGGGCATAGGGCGGCAAAAGTACAGTTCTCGCGCTTGATTTTCTTGGATTGCCTTTCATTAGTTGAGGGAGGGGTCACGTGGGACCATAACCACTGGTAGAAAAACAGACCTTAGCATCTGCACCGGCAGATATCTGAAAAGCTCCCGACCGAGTTCCGTGTTCTAGAGTAGCCCTGCCACGAGACTGGTCGCACATTTCAGGACATGTGCAACTAGACAACGATAAACGATTCGCGACACATACGTGGGGAAAGTATAGGAACATATACCACTCTAGGTAGTGTGTCCTAGACTAAGGGCATCGTTCGACAGGTAGCGTAATCCCTAGTGGACCTAGGTGGCATAAACCCTGAATCTGTAAAGCATTAGACAAGTCGCGTAAACCCTAGTTGAATCTAGGAAGCACTCAATAGAAAGACCCTAGATTAGATCTAGGTAATAAATAATAGATGTACACCTGAAAACAACCACAACTTAGGGGATTGGGATCACGTTATCATATTATACAGATTTCAAGTTGAGACATTAGTTAAGTGGTGCAGCGATATAGAATCCAGAATAATAGGATAATAGCGAAGCAGAGGAAATAGGGAAGCATGTCTTATCTTGCCTTAGCATATCTTGCATAAATCTTATGTTGGCTTGTTAGCCCTATCATTATGGTATTATCTTATATTAAGTTAATTCATGTCGTGCTGCTTTTTCCGTTCACATGCTGAAAGTTACTGAACTTACCAGACTTAATGTCTGGATCTGTTCTCTTTCTCTTTCTTGTCTTCCGTCTCCCCCCCCCCAGGTCCGTAGGGAGGGAATGTTATTACTTAGGCTCGGTTCTCTTCCCAAGCTTGAAGACTCTTGGATATATCGCTGCAGACTCTCTTTTCCGCTGCTATGGCTTATGCTACATTGGGGAATACAAATGTTATTTTTATGCTTCTTTATTTTGTAAGACAGATGTTACTCTGGTATTGAAAAGCAATTGTTGTACAAACTATTTCATCAATAAAGTAAAGTTTTATTTCCCGCTGCTTTAATTTTGTCTGTCTTGTAATTTATCATCATCTTTTACCTTAAATGCTCCACAGAACTTAGTGCATTCCCTTTGTGAGTGACACTAACGGATGTGGGATGTTACATAACATCAGTAGCTTGATTTCCTATTCCATAACCACATTGAATCTCATATAAAACTAGATCATCTTCATTTGCATTTTCGACATCACACCAGGCCCTTCGTAATTTCTTGATTACATTATAAAGTGTCGTATTTGTTGGATCTTGTACATAAATTACTTATTGTACTTGTGAAGTCATAACATACGAATCAGATTTATGGCACAATCTATTAAAATTAACTCGAGTCATCCCATACAAATCTTTCTCTTATTGGTACCAGGAACACTTAAATAAAACCACTAAAATTTCTCTCCAATAACCAATTTCAAGCATTTCTTAAATTACTCCGTAGTAACTAACATTACCAACCAATGGATTTTAATATTTTGAACTTGCAAAGCTAGTGGTCAAGGTAGTCAAGAATACACCACTATTCTGTGTTTTGCATTTAGCATCTCTGTAATTTGTATGGAATTTGTATCCATTAATAACATATCCACTAAATTTCCTAGCTTCCCGTTTACGGCCCATTGCATGCACTTGTAGCTCTTTCGAAATGTTCTCTTTTTCCCAACCTCATCCTTCAATCACTTCCATAATTCTTCGGTATGTGCTCTGTCTCATTTATATCTTCTCGATATTGCATAACCATCAATTAAAGCTTAATGTTCCCTGGAATAATTATGATGATATTAATATCAACAAAGAAATATTCTAATTCTTTAGTGCTTACTTGCTATCATAAAATTAGAACCTAAATACTTACTCTTTTAATTTCTCAATTTACTCATTACCACAATTGAATAGAATGTACTGATGACATGCCATCTACTCAGGTTCTTTTAGATGAATATCTTTCCCGTCTTTATTTCTTCATGTACTAATAGCATATTCCATATTTTGTGGACAACTTTCAAATTTAGGTATTGCATCCCCACTTAAGAATCTTGAGCAGAATGTTAAGCATTCTTCTGCTGGCTAACCTTTGGCGATGGAACCTTCCGGTTTACATCTGTTACGCACATAAGATTTGATTTTAGGTAGATAACACTCAGTTGAAAACATACATCGAACGTGCATAGGTCCACCTTACTCAGCTTCACTGCACAAGTGAACTGTCAAGTGAACCATTATGTCAATGAAAGCCAGTGGAATATTATCTCAAATCAGCAAAGAATGTTGATAATTTCTTGTTGTTGCCTCTTTACATCTTCCAAGTAAATTACTTTGCCCCAAAGACCTCTTAAAAATGGGCCAAATCTTATCGGAGGAAATGCAACCTCAGGCTTCAGTGTTTTTTTCACAACAAATTGCAATAAGTAATGAAGTAAAAATTGAGCATCGTGGGTCTTGTACCCTGGGATATTTCTTTCCTTCGTGTGAACATACTGACTGATATTGTCTTCACAACCTTATGGCAATTTAGCATTCTCCAATACTAAGAAAAATGTTTCTTTTTCTTTATTTGTCATGTAAAATATGGCAGCCCTAATCTCAAAGTGTTCGTCGTCACTTCATAAAGTAGGATGCAGGACCTTCCTAATGCCTATTTCTTGTAAATCCAAATGAGCATTCAAATTGTCTGTTGACTTGCCACTAATATTTAGCAAAGTACCGAGTATATTGTCGCATATGTTTTTCTCTATATGCATAACATCAAGGTTATGTCGCAATAAATTGCGGCTCCAATACGGTGAATTGAAAAATATTGACTTCTTTTTGAAAGGGGAATTTTTTATTTTCCCAAAATTATTTTCAAAGCCACACAATAATTCTTCAATGTCTGTTCCCGATAAATTTCCTAGAATCTGTCCTACTTCAACATTACCATTGAACCTCCTCTTATCAACCCTCCACTTGTGTTTCGAATTCAGAAATTTTCTATGATTCATGTAGCACATTTTTACTATGTTTTAGTACATTGAAGAAGTCTCATAATGGCATACGGGACAACCCAATTACCCTTTGTGCTTCAACCGGATAACATTGCATACCCCGGAAAATCGCTAATGGTTCACAACACGCCTGCACGTAACATGAAATTTTGATCAGTAAAGGCATCATAAGTTTCTATGCCTAGATCTCATAATTCTTTCAACTCTTCAATTAGAGGCTGCATATATACATCAATTTTATTCTTTGGAGACTTTGGACCGGAGATGAGTTTTGAACGAATTAGATTTTCGAGATTCGTGCACAACTGTAACACCCCAAAATTTAATACACTATAACCATACCTTAAAGATAATAAATTGGGTTTACTTAATTTAAATATTCAAAATTAATTGAAATCGGCATTACAGTTGCGTTCATCTCAGAATTCTGGTTAAGATAGACCCCAAGTTTGCGTAAAACGAATAACGTATGAAGAAGTTATGGCGTTAGAAATTTGTACACATATAAGGGATTTATGTATAAATATAAATTAAAACTAATTCCAGAAATTTCAAATGAATGAGGCGGGAAAAGTAGCGGGAACCAGGTCCATTGTGGGACGACCCACACTCAGCCTGGGTCTAGCCATGGTTGGCTAGGTCAACCCTAAGGTCGACCCCGAAGGAAGGAGGGTCGACCCACTTCAGATCCAGGTGAATTCTGAGTGACGTACCTGGACTGTTTTGTGACCGGATTCATTGCTGACTCAACACCATGTGTACAGTTAAGATTAAAACCCTAGAATCTAAAGTTTGGGGTTGACTCTGTGAATCTATAAATAGGTGGCTTCTCCCATTCTGATTTACACCATTTATTCGTACCTTTTGCCTCAATAAATCAATTCTAAAAATATAAACATATAATAGGGGAATGCTGCTGAAGACTGGATCAAACATAGACAACATCATGACTTGCATACATACAACTCGGATTGGACTTTTTCTACGTCATAGTGTTATATATATAAGAGTTTTATTCTTTTGTTCACCAAGACCCGCTGTGAGTTCCTGTCATTTACAAATTTGATTTCTTAGACTTTAAACGTGACAATTAAATAAAATTGGGTTAGGATTTACAGTGTTTATGAGATGAAAGATTACACATATGTTATACATGTTAAACTCTTATGTTGTTGTAACAGTAAAACATATGTCATACATGTTAAACACTTATGCTGTAGTCATATGGATGTACTATTGGATAATTAACAAGTTATATGTATTTATCTTCCTTTTCCCATTTTCTATGTTTTATGTTTATTTCCAATCTTGCTTATATGCCTATGTAATTTAATACTATACTCCTTCTGTTTTCCCTTTTTATTTTACCCCAAGCCTAGGCCTTTGGAAGCCTAGGCTATACCCGATTTGACTGTTCGTATAATTGGGGCAATAATGATATAAAAAGAGGAATGTAGACATGTTATTAGATTGGCACTGATTAACTGTAATTGGGAAAAAGGATAATATACACATGTTTATACTTGTTGTAAACGGATAAAAAGGTATAATGTGTATATACTTGCTGTAAATCGATAGAAGTGGATAATATGCATAAACCTGTATATGTTGCAATTTGGGAACATAGTTGACGAATAATATGCATATGAATTGGACACGTTAAATTTGACTTAAAATAGACATTAAGTAAATGACATGTTAAGAATAGGGTAAGTACCAGATGTAGGTTGATAAACTGAAATGTTGTGGGAATTGTATACACCTGGCAGGTGTTTTGGGTTAGGTACACATAATGATATGTAATATTACAACCACACTTATTAGTAAACCTAAACTTGCTAGGTTAAACATGAGTATTAATAAGCTAATAGGTCCCTCGTTCTGCTATTGTATTGGGTTTTGGGGACTCTTAATGTAACACCCCACCCCGAGGCCCACCCTAATAAAGAGCATTACTAGGTAATGTTGTCTATTAGAGCGGAGAATAGGGCTGGTTAGGGGCGACCACTCGTAGATTTGCATTAGCAAGTCTTAAATATGTCGATAAAGTGGTTACTATTTTTTTTAGAGGCTCGACATACTTAATACTTTATGTTGTACAATTCTACGGTGGCTCCAGAATCAGCTCAGAATACAGTACATATTATTACACCATCACAGAACACATAACAGTTACATAATATTACATCGTTAGAGTACAACAATTACATGTGCTACAAAAGAATAGATAAACTTCTCTCGCTTACAATATGATACAACAATGAAATATAGAAAGCTCTACTATTCGAACTCGACTACATAAACTCGAGTGAATGAAGCTACGATAAATATGGACTAAAGAGAACCTGCTAACCCCAAGCTCAGCAACTACACCTGAAATACCTCGGTCTGACCCGAGGAATACACACACGAGTCAGTCTAGTTTACAAATCAGTATAAGAAATAGATAAGCACAAGATAGACAACTCTTCACCCTAAGAGTTGTGAATATAATGACATAGAGGGATTAATTAGTTTCAGTTACATGACATATAGAAGGGATAAATATACAAGCCTCAAGGACTAGATCTAGGCTAAGTATATCACCATACTCGAGCCATAATGGAAACATAACACCAAAATCATCAAAATCGTCATATACATTTCAAACGAGTTAAATAATCAATAAAGGGAGTATCCCACTCCAAAACATCTAAGTCTCAAAATATGTTGGATTAGAAATCCAACTGCTTTTTGCAAATGTACGATCACCCCGATCGAGTAAGAATCATAAAACCCAAATCATAAAAGAAACAATAAGAAATGTACATGTTCCATAACAATAGAGCCCATCCCAAGCTATAATGTTGCTCATCCCGAGCAATAGCCATGTATCATCAAATGAAAATCAGCAAAATCATCATATAACTCAAAAGAGTCAAATATCACGGAAGGAGCATCACACTCCAACATAGAAGATCACAAAATGTTTATGTAAATTTAAAATCCAATAATCTTCCATGTATGATCGTATAGATCAAATCACAAAATATCATCACAATATGGATTCATTAGAAATAAATTTGCACGTGCAACCACATGATAATATAGCTCCCCCCGAGCTTAGCTCAGTACTTATACGTATTCAAGTTAGGCGCCTATCACTGCGACCCCCCGGCCGAGTGTATCTTGACCCCCCCCCCCGGTCAAGTGAATACGTATACATGACTCCCCCCGAGTCTCGGCTTCCCCCCGAAGCAAAGTACTGGCTCAACAAAACACAATATGCGTCATTGGCTCACAGTCAGTAACCCGAGTAGTGGTAACAGTGCGTCCCATACCACACGTTCTCACAACTCGTAATCTAACCGCTTGTGAACTCCGCACTGGAAAACTCAGAAATCTTCAACCACAAAAATCTCATAAATCACAACACAACAGCTTAATAGCTTCAATCAGACGAAATAGGAAATTAACCAATCTCGTATACCACCGTGTCCCATACCACAGGGTTTACGACATTGTTTAATATCCGTAACGTCATCTCGAAGGGTGCAGAAAAGTGCGGTTTATAACTAGAAAATACTTGGTTTTGACAAAACAAGTTTATAAAACGATTTTCCCAAAAATGATTACTTTGCTTATGAAAACCATATATTTACGAAAATAATTTTATACTATTGTTCTGAGGCCATTTAATTTTTAAAACTAAGATAATAAAACTCATTTAACCTCAAAACTATAGTGAAATCCATATTTATGTATATATTGGAAAACAAGTTAAAATCGTGTACGTGTACTCAATGTTAATGTAAATCTCATCAAAAGTCTCAACAATGAATCACCATAAATTTTTCTCATAATCTTAAGTTCATATTGTTTAAAAACATGAACTTGGTTTCTAAGTTAATAAAGTAATAACCAAGTCACAACAACACATGGAAATCAAGTATCAAGACAAGAAAACACAACCCAAATCACTTCAGCTTGCAACTTTCAGGCATGTATAAGATGACCAAACGATGACCGATTGGTCTAAAATTTCATATGCCCAAACTAGAAAGACCCAAATTTTAATAGAAAAAGGATTCACTGAATTCCGACATCGCACGAAAAAGTTATGAAGCTCCAAACATAGACCTGGACTAAATTTCAGCCTGAGCTGAAATCACTTCTGGGTCCAACTTTGTGACCAGATTTGAACAGCCACACCATCACATACTGACATACAAAATTTGAAGCAAACAGAAAAGATCCCAAACTTTATAACGCAAAAAGATTCACTCAAAACGGATAGATAACGAAGGAGATATAGGATCATAAAGTTAGGCCTTCGCGCTGTTTTCACTCAGGAAATTCAAACTTAGGTCTGAATCACAATCAGAGTTCGACTTTGAGGTCAGTTTCAAGCAATCTAATGCCCTCTAAATGAACTGAAAACTGACATGCATACAGTAGAAAACTTTAGCTTTCCAACAAAAAAAGAATCAATGAACTGCGACTTCGCATGAAAAAGATACAGGGCTCTAAACATGGACTTTGAACTGAATTTCAGCCTAGGCTGAAATCACTTTCAGGTCCAACTTTGGGACCAGGTTTGAGCGACCAAACTACCACGGACTTGACTAAATATTTGCAGGCATGTAGATAAAGTGTCAAGCTTTAAAGAAAAAAAGAATCATCCTAAACGGATAAAGGATCATGAAGTTATAACAGCACAAAGTTACACTTTGGCTGTGATTTCACCAATTACAACAAAATGAACAACAATCACGACGAAACCCCAACTTTAGCAATACGTTTAACCACTCAAATCAACCCAGAATGAAACAAAAGTTTGCAGTCTTATAGATATGATTCCCAGCTTCGAAACAAAAAAAAGAATCACTCAATTCCGATCAACAATGGAGGAGATACAGCACCCCGAAGTCTGACCTGGGTGCTGTTTTGTTCCAGGTCAAAATCCCAGCGAAACCTCTACTTTGGTGACCCGTTTACCTAACCAAATCAATTCGAAATGGCACCAAAATTTGCAGATTTACTTACAAGATATTGGAAAACAACGTGCAAAAATAATCACGCAAAAACAATTAAAAATACAAAAGTTATGAAGGCTTAAATTTAGGGTTTGGCTGTGTTTTCAGCAATGCAAATAAGATGAAAAAGCTTCATGACAATTTTCAATTCAACTCAGCAAACATACACTTACAAATCAAAATAGATGTAAAATAGAATGTGTGAGTTAATTAACTCACCTTGATTGGATTATTAGAAGAATTCCTCTTAATTGGAGCTGTAGGAAGCAAATTAGCGACATGCAACAACTTTTCTCTTTTACAAAAACCCAATTCTTCTTATTTTGATTTTTTTTTCCTCATTGGAGATGGACCAGAGCTTGGATCTAGGCTGAGAAATGAAGATGGAGCAAACAATAATCTAGTCATACTTAAAACTAATGCAAGTATGCCTCAACTCATCATTAATTCCCAAAAAAACTGCATTTTTACCCTCTGTTGCAATAAGGGTTTGGCATAGCAATATCAATTATTTTCATACGTAATTTTTACACAAGGTGAGTTTATGAGTTGAGAATAACATATCCAAAATTCGGAGTTTTTAGATTTTTCTAGAATTAGTTATGATTTTTCTACTAACCTTCGTTTTTTGTCCAGATCTGACCCGAAAATTGCTTGAGAAAAGAAGATGTTTGATCCATTAACACTAATCCAAATGTCGTGAAATTTGGAGCAGAGGTGCTGGAACATCTCAGCAACATCATATCAAAATTTGAGGATTTTTGAAAATTTGTTTGATTTGTTATGAATTTTAGAAGAGACATGGTTTTTGGGTTAGAGGAGGGAAAGAAGACATTTGTTTTTCCCTCGTGAAAACTCTGGAGACTCAACGTAAAATGAAGAAGGGAGAATACGCATTTCTCATTTTCCAGATAATTCTTAAGTTGAGAAATGGGCCAGTCCCATCTATTAAGCCCAAAACAATTAAATTAAGCTAGTTAAGTTTAAATATACCAAGCTAGGTTCCTCAAACATGTTTTTACACTATGTTTTACCTTATTGATTAAACACACTCGAACTTAACAACAAACTAAATTAAATAAATTTGTAAACCTCATTTTAAAATCATTTCAAAGCTTATTATCTTTGAATTATCATTTTTACACAATTTTTGCAATTTTAATCATAAATTTACATAAGTTACAATTTATAGAACCTTTCACTTATATTTTCACATCCTTTAAAATACAAATGAATAAATATCCCAATTTGCTCATTTAAATTTTAACATGTCATAAATTGTGTCAAAACACATAAACACATGTGCACTACTTTAAATATTACTTCAAATATAACATCAAAATAAATGTGTTTGTTGAAAAAAAAAATATTTATACTTGGCTATCTCTAAAACACACAAACAAATATCATCAATGACTTATTTTAACCAAATAAGTAATCAACATGTTAAAACACACATTATTATCTTTATTATTGCATACAACAATTATGTTGTACATTTTATTAACTCAATGATTTAAATTTTATTATCACCGATAAAAACATACCAATTCTATAAATATTGATTCACATCAATATTTATACTCTTATAAAATCAACAACCCAACTTGTTCATTGATTATATTTTAAAATCCACATGTACACTTTAAATTCATTAATGTAATTTGAACACAATCCTTTTTTTTTTTTGATGTTATTATCGAAATAAATCTTTGTATTTAAAACCCCAATTAGTTATTTAATAATTAAATCAACAATTTACCCTTTGATATTGGAAATACATTTCCCCTTAAATATAGATTCCGAAAATATATTTTCAATATCCCCTTTAATTATTAAATTATGACCTTATGGTTATAGATAGGAATAAATTTCTACTATAACAAAATTATATAATTTATTCCAAATGTTTAGTTCTAACAAATGCTCAAAACTTTATTTTTTTTTCTAATTTAAATGTTATATGAGTTAGTAGCACAAACTCATATCACCAACATATAATCTTAAGAATCACAAAACATAATAATCTGCACTTCCCGGTTACTGAAAAACCCAGGTTGTTACAGACTTCCCCCCTTAAATAAATTGCGTCCTCGCAATTTGTTAAGAATGAAACTTCATTAATTTAGATTTTACAATTTATTAATCTCAATTTGCTTCTTAAAACTTCTTGATTTAAGATGCTAACACATGGAGTTTAGAA
Organism: Allium sativum; assembly: GCA_030737875.1. NCBI lineage: Eukaryota > Viridiplantae > Streptophyta > Magnoliopsida > Asparagales > Amaryllidaceae > Allium > Allium sativum. The sequence continues at coordinate 657,095,772 of CM060912.1, read as the reverse complement.
TTTTTCATTATATAAAATTTTTAGCCTCAAAACCTCTTACTTGAACTTATCCAAATCTTAAATGAAGCTTTAATCATATTCATTAACTCACTAATATCAAGCTTTAAATAACACAACTTATCTTTCACAAGGCGTTATTTGAAATACACACTCAAGATTTTTTTTGCTCCCCCATCATTACTTGACGCTACCTTACCATTGAAGTTATCTAAATTTCCTCAAAGTACGGCTGCTACTTGGACTTTTCAATCATCAAATAGCCTCGCCATTTCTTGGGGTTTATATCCATGTCTATGGCGGCAACTAGCCAAGTGAATGTAATTATGAATGTGTATCTCAAAAGTGACGCGCTTGTTTTAGAAAGTTGTATATTTAAAACGCTATTATATTCAACCCATTTAATTTTTCATTTATAATTCAATTGGAATAACATTAAACCACTATTTCCTATCAATCCTTCATAGTACTTGGCTGCGATGTCAACAATCATTGCCATTGCCTCACCAAAGTCACTATGCTCCACATCCCACGTAATGGTTTAATACTATTCCAACGTGGTAACTTCTTCTTCTTCTTCTTTTTTTTTTTTTTACCCAAAGGTTCAAACTTGGAAAAAAGAAGAGGATGGAAAGATTCTCTTATCGAATCACATTACAAAAAGAGATATTAATAATGGACTACCTATGGAATAATCCCCTTATTCCTAGATGTATCCCTCAACCATAAGTATTCCCGTGACAATCAGATAAGGAACTCAAGATAGGGTAACAAAGGAAACGATAAAGTAGACACGATTGTTATCCTTCCACGTTGTAACACATGTACTATTCTGGTTCTGTTTGGTGTCTAATGTACTTTGTTCTGAACTTCTGCTCTGATACCATTTTCTAACACCCCACCCCGAGGCCCACTCTAATAAAGAGCATTACTAGGTAATGTTGTCTATTAGAGTGGAGAATAGGGATGGTTAGGGGCGACCACTCGTAGATTTGCATTAGCAAGTCTTAAATATGTCGATAAAGTGGTTGCTATTTTTTTTAGAGGCTCGACATACTTAATACTTTATGTTGTACAATTCTACGATGGCTCCAGAATCAGCTCAGAATACAGTACATATTATTACATAATATTACATCGTTAGAGTACAACAATTACATGTGCTACAAAAGAATAGATAAACTTCTCTCGCTTACAATATGATACAACAATGAAATATAGAAAGCTCTACTATTCGAACTCGACTACATAAACTCGAGTGAATGAAGCTACGATAAATATGGACTAAAGAGAACCTGCTAACCCCAAGCTCAGCAACTACACCTGAAATACCTCGGTCTGACCCGAGGAATACACACACGGGTCAGTCTAGTTTACAAATCAGTATAAGAAATAGATAAGCACAAGATAGACAACTCTTCACCCTAAGAGTTGTGAATATGATGACATAGAGGGATTAATTAGTTTCAGTTACATGACATATAGAAGGGATAAATATACAAGCCTCAAGGACTAGATCTAGGCTAAGTATATCACCATACTCGAGCCATAATGGAAACATAACACCAAAATCATCAAAATTATCATATACATTTCAAACGAGTTAAATAATCAATAAAGGGAGTATCCCACTCCAAAACATCTAAGTCTCAAAATATGTTGGATTAGAAATCCAACTGCTCTTTGCAAATGTACGATCACCCCGATCGAGTAAGAATCATAAAACCCAAATCATAAAAGAAACAATAAGAAATGTACATGTTCCATAATAATAGAGCCCATCCCAAGCTATAATGTTGCTCATCCCGAGCAATAGCCATGTATCATCAAATGAAAATCATCAAAATCATCATATAACTCAAAAGAGTCAAATATCACGGAAGGAGCATCACACTCCAACATAGAAGATCACAAAATGTTTATGTAAATTTAAAATCCAATAATCTTCCATGTATGATCGTATAGATCAAATCACAAAATATCATCACAATATGGATTCATTAGAAATAAATTTGCACGTGCAACCACATGATAATATAGCTCCCCCCGAACTTAGCTCAGTACTTATACGTATTCAAGTTAGCCGCCTATCACTGCGACCCCCCGGCCGAGTGTATCTTGACCCCCCCGGTCAAGTGAATACGTATACATGACTCCCCCCGAGTCTCGGCTTCCCCCCGAAGCAAAGTACTGGCTCAACAAAACACAATATGCGTCATTGACTCACAGTCAGTAACCCGAGTAGTGGTAACAGTGCGTCCCATACCACACGTTCTCACAACTCGTTCACTAACCGCTTGTGAACTCCGCACTGGAAAACTCAGAAATCTTCAACCACAAAAATCTCATAAATCACAACACAACAGCTTAATAGCTTCAATCAGACGAAATAGGAAATTAACCAATCTCGTATACCACCGTGTCCCATACCACAGGGTTTACGACATTGTTTAATATCCGTAACGTCATCTCGAAGGGTGCAGAAAAGTGCGGTTTATAACTAGAAAATACTTGGTTTTGACAAAACAAGTTTATAAAACGATTTTCCCAAAAATGATTACTTTGCTTATGAAAACCATATATTTACGAAAATAATTTTATACTATTGTTCTGAGGCCATTTAATTTTTAAAACTAAGATAATAAAACTCATTTAACCTCAAAACTATAGTGAAATCCATATTTATGTATATATTGGAAAACAAGTTAAAATCGTGTACGTGTACTCAATGTTAATGTAAATCTCATCAAAAGTCTCAACAATGAATCACCATAAATTTTTCTCATAATCTTAAGTTCATATTGTTTAAAAACATGAACTTGGTTTCTAAGTTAATAAAGTAATAACCAAGTCACAACAACACACAAAATCACATGGAAATCAAGTATCAAGACAAGAAAACACACCCCAAATCACTTCAGCTTGCAACTTTCAGGCATGTATAAGATGACCAAACGATGACCGATTGGTCTAAAATTTCATATGCCCAAACTAGAAAGACCCAAATTTTAATAGAAAAATGATTCACTGAATTCCGACATCGCACGAAAAAGCTATGAAGCTCCAAACATAGACCTGGACTAAATTTCAGCCTGAGCTAAAATCACTTCTGGGTCCAACTTTGTGACCAGATTTGAACAACCACACTATCACATACTGACATACAAAATTTGAAGCATACAGACAAGATCCCAAACTTTATAACGCAAAAAGATTCACTCAAAACGGATAGATAACGAAGGAGATATAGGATCCCAAAGTTAGGCCTTGGCGCTGTTTTCACTCAGGAAATTCAAACTTAGGTCTGAATCACAACCAGAGTTCGACTTTGAGGTCAGTTTCAAGCAATCTAATGCCCTCTAAATGAACTGAAAACTGACATGCATACAGTAGAAAACTTTAGCTTTCCAACAAAAGAAGAATCAATGAACTGCGACTTCGCATGAAAAAGATACAGGGCTCTAAACATGGACTTTGAACTGAATTTCAGCCTAGGCTGAAATCACTTTCAGGTCCAACTTTGGGACCAGGTTTGAGCGACCAAACTACCACGGACTTGACTAAATATTTGCAGGCATGTAGATAAAGTGTCAAGCTTTAAAGAAAAAAAGAATCATCCTAAACGGATAAAGGATCATGAAGTTATAACAGCACAAAGTTACACTTTGGCTGTGATTTCACCAATTACAACAAAATGAACAACAATCACGACGAAACCCCAACTTTAGCAATACGTTTAACCACTCAAATCAACCCAGAATGAAACAAAAGTTTGCAGTCTTATAGATATGATTCCCAGCTTCGAAACAAAAAAAAGAATCACTCAATTCCGATCAACAATGGAGGAGATACAGCACCCCGAAGTCTGACCAGGGTGTTGTTTTGTTCCAGGTCAAAATCCCAGCAAAACCTCTACTTTGGTGACCCGTTTACCTAACCAAATCAATTCGAAATGGCACCAAAATTTGCAGATTTACTTACAAGATATTGGAAAACAACGTGCAAAAAGAATCACGCAAAAACAATTAAAAATACAATAGTTATGAAGGCTTAAATTTAGGGTTTGGCTGTGTTTTCAGCAATGCAAAACAAGATGAAAAAGCATCATGAAAACAACAATTTTCAATTCAACTCAGCAAACATACAGTTACAAATCAAAATAGATGTAAACTAGAATGTGTGAGATAATTAACTCACCTTGATTGGATTATTAGAAGAATTCCTCTTAATTGGAGCTGTAGGAAGCAAATTAGCGACATGCAACAACTTTTCTCTTTTACAAAAACCCAATTCTTCTTATTTTGAATTTTTTTTTCTCATTGGAGATGGACCAGAGCTTGGATCTAGGCTGAGAAATGAAGATGGAGCAAACAATAATCTAGTCATACTTAAAACTAATGCAAGCATGCCTCAACTCATCATTAATTCCCAAAAAAACTGCATTTTTACCCTCTGTTGCAATAAGGGTTTGGCATAGCAATATCAATTATTTTCATACAAAATTTTTACACAAGGTGAGTTTATGAGTTGAGAATAACATATCCAAAATTCGGAATTTTTAGATTTTTCTAGAATTAGTTATGATTTTTCTACTAACCTTCGTTTTCTGTCCAGATCTGACCCGAAAATTGCTTGAGAAAAGAAGATGTTTGATCCATTAACACTAATCCAAATGCCGTGAAATTTGGAGCAGAGGTGCTGGAACATCTCAGCAACTTCATATCAAAATTTGAGGATTTTTGAAAATTTATTTGATTTGTTATGAATTTTAGAAGAGACATGGTTTTTGGGTTAGAGGAGGGAAAGAAGACATTTGTTTTTCCCTCGTGAAAACTCTGGAGACTCAACGTAAAATGAAGAAGGGAGAATACGCATTTCTCATTTTCCAGATAATTCTTAAGTTGAGAAATGGGCCAGTCCCATCTATTAAGCCCAAAACAATTAAATTAAGCTAGTTAAATTCAAATATACCAAGCTAGGTTCCTCAAACATGTTTTTACACTATGTTTTACCTTATTGATTAAACACACTCGAACTTAACAACAAACTAAATTAAATAAATTTGTAAACCTCATTTTAAAATCATTTCAAAGCTTATTATCTTTGAATTATCATTTTTACACAATTTTTGCAATTTTAATCATAAATTTACATAAGTTACAATTTATAGAACCTTTCACTTATATTTTCACATCCTTTAAAATACAAATGAATAAATATCCCAATTTGCTCATTTAAATTTTAACATGTCATAAATTGTGTCAAAACACATAAACACATTTGCACTACTTTAAATATTACTTCAAATATAACATCAAAATAAATGTGTTTGTTGAAAAAAAAAATTTATTTATACTTGGCTATCTCTAAAACACACAAACAAATATCATCAATGACTTATTTTAACCAAATAAGTAATTAACATGTTAAAACACACATTATTATCTTTATTATTGCATACAACAATTATGTTGTACATTTTATTAACTCAATGATTTAAATTTTATTATCACCGATAAAAACATACCAATTCTATAAATATTGATTCACATCAATATTTATACTCTTATAAAATCAACAACCCAACTTGTTCATTGATTATATTTTAAAATCCACATGTACACTTTAAATTCATTAATGTAATTTGAACACAATCCTTTTTTTTTTGATGTTATTATCGAAATAAATCTTTGTATTTAAAACCCCAATTAGTTATTTAATAATTAAATCAACAATTTACCCTTTGATATTGGAAATACATTTCCCCTTAAATATAGATTCCGAAAATATATTTTCAATATCCCCTTTAATTATTAAATTATGACCTTATGGTTATAGATAGGAATAAATTTCTACTATAACAAAATTATATAATTTATTCCAAATGTTTAGTTCTAACAAATGCTCAAAACTTTATTTTTTTTTCTAATTTAAATGTTATATGAGTTAGTAGCACAAACTCATATCACCAACATATAATCTTAAGAATCACAAAACCTAATAATCTGCACTTCCCGGTTACTGAAAAACCCAGGTTGTTACACTTAAATCCTAGTATTGAGGTCACAAGCTTGGGGGGGTTTGACTTGTGTAAATATTCTGTTTGGAACGCATATCAATCAGTATCCCTATTGGTGTCTTATTAGAGAGGGCCTCGCAAAAGGTAGGGGTTAGGGCACGCTTTACTGAAATGGATAGTAAAAATTTCACATGGGGGTTGGTACGGGAGCGTTATGGTGGAGTCATGAGCGTGCATGGGTCCGACTAGGGAAGATAAGACGCTGTAACACCAGTAGATACGTTTGTGTCACATAGTTGCTGGGTTAGGGAGTGATACACCCAACTGTTGACACATGGTTTTTACGTAGTAGGGAGCCGATCGCTTGGGTAGTAATTATGGTAGACCTAATCCTGCTGTTGTGTAATTAAGTTAACACCTAATATGGTTATGTAATTAGGGTACGCCTAATCCTGCTGTTCATATCTGCTGATATGTAATCACGTTGAATCTGTTATACTAGTATTGGTGCAGACATTACCCGGTTTAGGATATAAATGTGAAGCATTAGTCGATCATGTTTTATTTCTGTTATTCATGTCCATCATGTTATTTTGTTTAAGTTTATCTGTTACCTTTTATGACATTGTACATTTCTCATCCAGTCTTATTTATCTGTCTTGGCATTTCTATTTTATGCACATTTGTAAATCACTGGAACTCGCCCGACTTTATGTTTGACCCTTTTTCTTTCGCCTCTTTCTTCCTCCCCACCAAGGTGCTCAGAATGGAAGCACTCAACAGTGACTAGGATTTCTCTTACAGCTTGGACTTGGATTTCTTGAGATGTACCGTTTCGATTTGCTCTCTACTTTAAGATGGCTTATGGCGAGGGATATGATTTTATGTACTCTGATATTTTGTTTTATGAGGTGGTTTATGAGACAGATTTGATGTAAATGGTTTTGATGTAATTGGTTTTGTGAGACTATGCTTTACTTTAATAATGAAGTTTAAAATTTTTCCGCTGCTTATTTTATCTGTCTTGTAATTTTATGTAATGTTTACCTATTGCACTTCACGGAGCTTAATGCATTCTCTTATGAGTGACATTAACGGACGTGGGGTGTCCCAATTGGTATCAGAGATGAAGGTTACAAGATCAGTGGAAAAGTTTTTAAAACTGTTTTCAAAAGCGAAGTATTTTCAAATACTAATTTTTTTTTGAAAAACATATCCCCTCAAGCCATAGTCAATATTCTCTCAATCTCTCATTGAATCCTTTGTCTTTTCTTTTCAGCATGTTTGGGGCACCCAATCTTCCTGAGGGAATTCCGCTACCGACATGGTTCCGTAGGTATCTTGAGGCTATGACACCTGTCGGAGGTCAAGGAAATGCCTCACCCCAACTGCAGCCGCTGTTGCTCCACCTCCACGAGTAGATAATAACTTTTCTAAGTTATGCAAAGACTTCTGTGCTATGGGACGAAAACCACTTCGTGGTACCGAAAGCTTTGTTGAAGCACAAAATTGTCTACGATAGACAGAGAACTTGTTTGGACTTTTCGAGATTCACGACCGAAGAAAGATACAATTGGTTGCATGGCAACCAAAGGATGAGGCATCCTACTAGTGGGAAGTAACACAAGTTGGACAACCAGTAGATACTTGTGATGATTTCAAGTAGATATTCAAGATGGAATTCTTATCTTAGGCAGAAGAGGGATTACAAATGGAAAGGTTCTTGGCTTTAAAGCAAGAGGACATGACTATTAAGGATTTTGTGAACACGTTTAATCAACTGGCATGGTTTAGACTGGACTTCATGAGTACGCCCCTTGCGAGAGGGTTTAATCAACCTATCCAAGGACTTGCTTTATCTCATATACCGATGGGCTGGTTGATATGACTCTTATGCACGAAGATGGCAAGGATGAGAAGAAATGCCCTAGCAAGGACAAGGGGCAGGAACTTCTGGACAAGTGCATGCTTTGGAAGCTAATGGACCTGATCGAGGTAGGAAAGTCACGGTTGAAGGTTTGATTTCCCTTTCTGACTATCATGTTCGAACCCTGTTTGATTCTGGCGCTTCACATTCATTTATATCCAGTTCTTTAGTAGATAGTCTACACCTTTATACTAGTGTAGTCTCTGAACCTGTAGTGGTCTCAAACCCCATAGGAGGATCAACTCATTTATCAATGATGTGTAGGGGTTTGAGAATTTCTATCTTGGCCGTCGAGTTTAAATGCGACGCATACGTGCTGGGCTTTATGAGCTATTGTTTGATTCTAGGCATGGATTGGCTAGCCAAGTATGGTGTCATCCTTGATTGTGAAAAGAGAGTGGTTAGACTTCTTACTTTCCATGGTAGGACTCTCGAGATTTCCTGCGACCCATGGGAGTTGGTGATGCTCAGTTTTATAAAATCACTTGATACTTTTGTTGACGATTTGCGATCTATATCTATAGTTAGAGACTACCCAGATGTGTTTGAAGAGGTTAAGGGACTACCTCCAAGGCATGAGATAGACTTCTGGATTTACTTGGTAGAGAATGCGAAGCCAGTTGCTCTACCTGTGCACCACATGGCTCCTAGGGAAAGAAGGGAGCTTAGCACGAAAGTAGGGGAGCTATTCGAGAAAGGTTTTATTAGGTGTAACATTTCAGCGTGAGGAGCTCCTGTCGTCTTCGCAACTAAGGCAGACGGCTCAATTTTTCTATGTATGGATTGTAGGGAGCTAAATAAGCTTATTAAGAAGAATAGGCACCCAGTACCGAGAATTGACGACATGTTCGATCAACTAGTAGGCGCATCAATTTTCTCGAAGAAGGATCTCAACCTAAGGCAGCAATGGTGGATGGAGTTCCTAACGTCCTACGACGTTGAGATAGCTTATACCCTGGGCAAGGGTAATGTAGTGGCAGACGCATTGAGTAGGCATAGGATGACTTTGAGTCCTCTATTCATTGAAAGGCGGAGCTTGGAGTACATCTTGACCTTCGATTTTAAGCTATCTACGAATTTCACATTGGGATTGTTAGCATCAATAGAGGTGCGACCTACTCTATTGGAGCGTATTGGATCTATGCAGCGTGAGGACCCACAGATATCAGATGTCTTGGACAGGCTTGGAAGAGGAGAGGCTTCTAGTCACCTTACTAGATATACCGTGGACGATAAAGGGTGGCTCAGACGAGATGGAAGGTTATGTGTCCCTAAGATTGGGGAATTGCTAAAAGCAGTGCTTGAGGAGGCTCATCATTCTCGGATGACTATCCATCCGGGTAGCGACAAAATGTATCGTGACATGAAGAGGGTTTTTTTTGGACTGGCAAGAAGAAAGATATGGCGGAATTTATAGCTCGATGCTTGACTTTCCAAAGAGTAAAGGCTGAACAAAAGTAACCTAGCGGATTGCTTCGGCCCTTAGATTCCCCACAATGGAAGTGGAAGAGCGTCTCTATGGATTTCATTGATGAATTGCCCCGATCAAGGAAGGGAAATATGAGTATTTGGGTGATAGTGGATATACTTACAAAGAGTGCTCATTGTATTCCTGTCAAGAGTAAGAGGACGGCGGGTTGGCCAGCATCAGTATATCTCCGAGAGATAGTTTGATTTCATAGGGTACCTTCCAGTATAGTAAGCGACCGTGACCCCTTCTTTACTAGCGAGTTTTGGAAGAGCTTACACGAGGCGTTAGGTACACAACTACGTTTGAGTACAACATACCACCCTCAGATAGATGGACAGACTAAGAGGGTGAATAGAGTTCTTGAGGATTTTATAAGACCGTGTATCCTAGACTTTGGAGGGACTTGCGAGGAGAAACTTCCTTCAGTGGAGTTTGCCTACAAAAACAGTTACCAATCAAGCATAGGCATGGCACCCTTCAAAGCGTTATATGGATGACCTTGCAGATTGCCAACTTGTTGGTGGGAGTCTACGGACAGCCTTCTACTTGGACCGGAAATGATTCGAGGCACTTCCGAGAAGATTGATCTTATCCGTCGAAGAATGGATGCCACTCAAGACAAACAAAAATCCTATGCCGACTAAAGGAGGACCGAGTTGGACTTTGAAGTGGGAGATATAGTCTTCATCAAAGTATCACCGCTAAGGAATGTAGTTTGCTTTGGCTCAGTAGAGAAGTTGGCTCCAAGATTTGTAGGGCCATTCCCTATAGTGGAGAGGATATGACAGATGGCATATAGGATTAAGCTACCAAATAGACTGGCAGGCGTATATGATGTGTTTTACGTTTCCCATTTGAAGAAATGTCTCCACGATACAGTAGAGATAGTAGAGCCGAGCACACTTAAGGACGTGGAAATTGAGAAAGAAGCATCAGTGAGATGAGTTCCTACTCATATCCTTGGATCAGAAATCAAGAAGCTACATAACAAGGAAATCATATTGGTTAAAGTGCAATGAGGAGAAGACATCGAAGATGTGACGTGGGAACCCGAAGATAGGATTCACGTTTCTTATCCTTTTCTTTTTGAAAGTATGTTCTTGACTTCTTTTCCAAGCTTTTACCTCGCATTTGCTTCTATCTTTATCCTATCGTTCGAACCTTTAGATCCTTAGGTAGAATCCAATGGTTGGAAACATATGTTTAAACATGTTATGATTGTTGGTTGCAATTGGATGCAAGTGTTTGCTCGTAGATGCATATACACACACTAGGCACAAGATTGGCTCAATCTCTTACATATTGCATATGATTGTGTGTGCATTTCAGATTTTCTATGGATGGAAATGGATGAATCATCATATAGATGTTTCATTTTGGTGAATGATGGTGCACACATATAGAGTTTATATGTTAAACTAGGACTATTTGCATACATTTTGGACTCATGGTACAAACATATATTGCATTAAGGAGGTCAAATGGATTAGTCGACCGCCTGATTTTCGCATTAGTGTAAGGACATGTACACACAACACCTTTGCATATGTTCATACAAACATTAGAAAAATCTTAAAGATAATGTATGCTTGTGGATGATGGATGAGTAGATGATTGTAGGTGGATGTTAGGATAGTAACATTCTTCTTAACTTGGAGATTTCGGGGATGAAATCCTTTAAGTAAGGGAGAATGTAACACCCCAAAATTTAATACACTATAACCATACCTTAAAGATAAAAAATTGGGTTTACTTAATTTAAATATTCAGAAATAAGTAAATGGTATTACCATTGCGTTCGTCTCGGAAATTTAGTTCAGATAGACCCCAAGTTTGCCTAAAACGGATAACATATGAAAAAGTTATAGGTACTAGAAGTTTGTATACATATAAGGGACTTACGTATAAATATAAATTAAAACTAATTCCGGAAATTTCAAACGAATGAGGCGGGAAAAATAGTGGGAACCAGGCCCATTGTGGGATGACCCACACACAGTGTGACACCCCATGTCCGTTAATGTCACTCAGAAGAAAATGCATTAAGTTTCGTGAAGAGCAATAGGTAATCATTACAGAAAATTTGAAAGACAAATAAAATAAGCAGCGGAAAATTTTAAACTTTATTATAAAAGAAATAAAGCATGGTTTCACAAGTACATCAAATCCAGTTATAATTACTCAAATGTCTCAGATCTATCTCACAAAGCATCTCATGAAATAAAATATCAAAGTACATACAATCATATCCCTCACCATAAGCCATACTAAAGTAGAGAGCAAGTCGAAACGATACATCTCAAGAGATCTAGGTCAAGTCCAAGCTGTAAGAGAAATCCTAGCCATTGTTGAGTGCTTACACTCTGAGGTCCTAGGGGGAAGGAAGAAAGAGACGAAAGAAAAAGGATCAGACATAAAGTCTGGCTAGTTCCAGTGATTAACTAATGTGCATAAAGTAGAAATGCCAAGACAGGCAAATAAAACTGGATGAGACACTACTACAAAACAGGTCTGTTGCTTCAGTTATTTACCCCATGCTGCTTCGGTTCAGCAACCGAAGTAACTACAGAAGACGTAATAGACCTGAACATGTTGCTTCGGTTGTGCGACCGAAGTAAAAAGTTGGTTTATTGCTTCCGTTGTTAAAACAACGGAAGCAAAAAAAAATCTATGGCTTTAAAAGATGTGCTTCTGCTTTAGTTTCAATTATTACTTTCAACCGAAGCAAAAACATGCTCCTTTTAAAATTAAAAAAGTGACAATAAATCTATTATATATCACTAATTGTTAATTCAGTTCTAATAACATATAAAAAAACTGTAAAATAAAACAAAAATAGTAACAGTACTGAATCTAATAATGCAAATATTAAAGCATGAACTTTATTCTCATACAATTTTATACAATAGTAGTGAAGATTCGCTTTAAATGCTGCTCTACATCAGTTCCATAACACAAATACACGTTCCTCAATATCTGTGTAACTTATAAAAAGAATTCCTTAAAAAATTATGCAATCAAGTTTAAAATGAAGTAGCAAATACCATCATCGATCCAATGCGCCTTACACATAATCTCCATTACCTGTAGCATTTGTTCATTAATCATTGTTAATACATCTCACAAAGAAAGAGATAATAATAATAATAACCAGCTTCTTTGCCAGGCTTACCACGAAAGCTACAAAGAATCAATTGCTTATTAGTTTTTTTGAATTTATTTTTACGTTATTTGTTCGTAAATCTACACAAATGGTAAAAGAAATTGTTATGTTTCAGGTGCATGTCAAATCAAGTTGTTTCTAACTCTTGTGTTTGCAGCTGACATTTGTCCTCTCCATTTTCTTCCATCCTGTAGATATACATACATGTTATACTCCAACACTACTATAGCTTAGGAAATCCCATAACATGGAAACTATATATTTTGTATAGTAAAGACATTTTAAATCATATCAACATCTGTATTCCAAAAAGAATATGGAGGGTTTTTTCGGTTTATGTGGTAAAGCATAAAAGAATTTGAGTTATAACACAAATTTGGGTTAAAAAAAATACACAAACAGTTAAATCAGAAGAGAGCAAAGAAATAAAACTTGCATTGAGGATTGAAGGTTCAGGTGCTGGACATCGAACTGGTTCATCCTGATTAAGTGGCTCAACTGGTCGCTCAATGTTCTATATAAATTCATCAGTAATTTCATATCCATGGGCTACAACAACAAGAAGTGATGACCTAGTTTCCAAATTTGTTTGTGATGTTTCTTCTATGTCTTGTAACAAAAATAAGTTTCCAAAACCACAAGGACCACGGTTCAGCACATAAAAGCAAGAAAATTATAAGAAAAAGCAAACTTAAGTACTCAAGGCTTGAAAGCACAACCTGTACTGAACTTGAAAGAAACAATCTTTACCAATCTATCGTAACTAAGAAGAGACAGAGCTTCTACAGACACCACTACCTAACTTAACCTCGCTGCTAATCACCTCGAATCAAGTTCTCCATTTCACACATCATCACCGGATTCACCACAAACTTTAACCACGACTGCAACCCCTACCCGAGTCAACCGCCTGCATCAATCCGTACCCAACACCTCCTCACCTCTGCCTTGGCTATGGCATCGACGACGTGGAAAATCTGGTCTCCAGAACTGATGTACCAAAGTTGATAGGATTTGGAATTGATCGCGAAGCCAAAACTAGGTTTAAAGGAAGAATTTCTACGGAGAAGAGAGAATAAGCTGATATATTTTGGCGGCCATGGTTTCTTCAAACATCTAGGGTTGGGGTTATGAGATAGAAAATGGTATGGCAGTTGGGTCAATTGTCTTAACTCGTTCGGGTCGGGTTGCCTATATATATTGGATGTGGGCTTTTTCATTTGTAACTTTTTTTTAAGTACACGTCTGCAGCATTTTCAAGACTCATTGTATTGTTTTTAATCATTTTCAATAAGAAATTAAACATCATCTCTATAAAGATTACCATATACTTTTAGTTCTTAATATTAGTTTAGACTTGACCACTGATAACTTAGTTTATTTGTTAGTTGCAAAATGTAAATTGTTATTCTTTACCATTCGTTAATTTATCGATTATAAACCGTTATGTATAATTAAAAATTGGTTATCATTATTGGTGAATTAATATTAAATAAAAAAATAATTGAAAGTTATCAAATATTAAGTATATTATTAATTATACATTATTTTTAAAAATTATTTATGAGAGCTTCTATTGAGATACAAAGTTTGACATAGAATCGGATACACAAATTTTTTATCATTGGATTTGTTTATTTTTATATGGAAGATTGAACTCAGGGGATCTAATGGTTAGATTGCATGTGTCTAAATTTGTATCACCAATTTATGTCTAAATAGATTCTTCCATTATTTATACATTATTTTTACAAATCATCAACAAATTATTTTTATAAATTTGAATATTTATATAATTTTCAACTTATATATAATTTTAGTTTATCAGTTTTAGGACGACTACAAATAAAATTATCAAATTTTATGTGTAGTTTCAAATTTATTTAGAGTTATTAACATGTATTGATTATAACTATATAATAAACATTATTCTTAACTTTCAAAAATTGAAGCATTCTATTAAATTTTAAATTTACAAATTTTATTTTACCTCTGAATATTATGATAGTTACATAATTTTGTTTAAGAATATTATTAAAATGATTTTGGATTACATAATAAGTAATACATATCAATTAAAACTTTATACTAAATTGAATATATTCGAAATTACAATTAATTTTAGCTATTAGTTATTAACTAATGATTAACCTGTACTACTTAATTATTTAACAGTAATAATTAATGAATAATCTTTTATTAATTGTTAGTTGCTTAATGGTATTTGACTTATAGTAATTTTTAATTATTATTTATTGAATATTATATATTAAAGATTAATTATTAAGTAGCACGTATTAAATATTTATTACCAAAAAAAGTAATTTAATAGTATTTATTAACTATTAAATAATTAACATTAAATATTATTTTTTCTTATTATTTTTTCAATTTAATTATTAAAGTAATTAATTAATAGTAATTATTAATTACTAAATTATTGATGTTTTTTATTATTATTCACTAGCTATTAATTATCAATGGTTATTATTTAATTTTATTGGATTTCTTTATATTTATTATCACTTAATATTCGTTAAAACTTAATTATTATTTGTTATTTATTATTATTTTCAAGCGATAATTCAAAGTAATTATTTAATAGTTATTGTTAATTGTTAAAATAATCAATATTCATTTCTTCATAATCATAGTATACAATAGATATTAATTATTAAACAGAAATTATTATTTATTAATTTAGAATTTTAATTTTATTAATACTAATATTATTTGATAATTAAATGTTAAACAATCATTATTCGAAATTAATTAGTAATTATTAATTATTAAGTGAAATTAATAAAAATTATGTATAATTTATTAAATATCTGTAATTAACTACAACAAGTTATTAAATATAAAATATAATTGTTGATTATTGAGAATAATTTATAGTTATAAATTATTTATTGATAATAATAAATTATGAATAATGACATGTGTGAGGTTTCTTATGATAATAAATTATGAATAATGACTTATGTAGGTTGTATATGATTATCAATGTGTGCAATTTTCTTTGATTAAAATAATTTGTTAATAAATATTGATATGTCATATTATTAGCTAATAATTATTTAATAAGGTTTTTAAGATTATTGGCATGTCATCACTAACAAATAATTATATAAAATTAATTATTATATAAATATCATTTCATATGTATTAAATTATAACACTGATTGCTAAATATTAATTAGTCTTAATTATATATAATTATTAATAACTAATTATTTAACAGTAATTATTGAATAATAATTATCGAAAATTAATTATTAGACATTACTTCTTGATTATTAAATAATACTAATTAATTTAATAATAAATGTTAAACATTCAATATTAAATGTTATCTGTTAATTATTTAGTATTAATTATTAATTCATTTTTTAATTATTAAACAAAATTAATAAATGTTAACTACAATCTACTAAATATTAGTAATTAACTATAATAAATTATTAAATATAATGTATAATTATTGATTATTTATGATAATCTGTAACTATAAATTATTTATTAACAATCATTCATTATAATAAATTATAAGTAATGATATATGTAAGGTTGTCTATGATTATTGATATTTCCATTTGCTTTCATAAAATAATTCATTGTTGCTTCGGTGCAGTTGCTTCCGTTCTTATGGAACAGATGCAAATACATTATTTGCTTTGGTGCATTTGCTTCAGTTTCTAAGCAACCGATGCAAATAACACAATTTGCTTCGATGCATTTGCTTTGGTTTTTGGTACAACAGAAGCAATTATACTATTTGCTCCGGTTATTGGCATAACCGAAGCAAGTAATACCATTTGCTTCGCTGCATTTGCTTCGGTGCATTTGCTTTTGTTGTTAACAGAACAGAAACAAATGATTTATTTGCTTCTGTTACAAGAACAACCAAAGCAAATAAGGCGAAGCAACAGACCTGTTTTGTAGTAGTGAGAAAGGTACGGTGTCATAGAAGGTATACTAAACTTAAACAGAAAAGCATGATGGACAAGAATAACAGGAATAAACTTATGATTAGGCAATGCTTCACATTGATATTATAAAAACAGGTAACGTCTGGATCATTTATGTCTTGTGTCTTAGATCTTTGGCCCGAACCAATACTTGTATAACAAGTTCAACATAATTACATATCAAGAGGTTTAACAACAGAAATAAGCAACAGGTTTAAACAGCAGGATTAGGCGTACCCTAATTACATAACCACATTAGGTGTTAACCTAATTATACAATAGTAGGATTAGGTGTACCCTAATTACAACCCAAGTGATTGGCTCCCTACTACGTAAATACCCTGTGTTAGCCCCGGCAGTAGGGTGTATCACTCCCTAACCCAGCAACTATATGACACAGACCTATTTACTGGTGTTATAGCGTCTTATCTTCCCTAGTCGGACCCATGCACGCTCAAGACTTCGTCGGAACGCGCCCGTAACCACCCCATGTGAACCTCTTACTATCCAGTTCAGTAAAGCGTGCCTTGTCCTCTACCTAGTGCGAGGCCTCCTCCAATAAGATACCGATAGGGATACTGACTGAAATGGGTTCCAAACAACAGATTGACACAAGATAAACCCCCTAATATTGTGCCTCCAAAACTAGGATTTTAGAGTCCCAAAACCTGATACAACAACAAGAACGAGGGACCTCTTAGCTTATTAATACTCATATTTAACCTAGCAGATTTAGGTTTACTAATAAGCATGATTGTAATTATTACATGTCATTATGTGTACAACCCTTTCCCAAAACACCTGCCCAGATGTATACAGTTCCTTCGGTATTTAAGTTTACTAAACTTCTCATACTTACCCTGTTGTAACATGTCACTTACTTAATGTCTGTTTTTAGTCAAATCTAACATGTCCATTTCATATGCATATCAACTATGTCCCCAAATTACAACATATATAGGTTTATGTATATTTCTACCAAGTTATAGCAACATATACACCCTGTCCCTTTTATTAGTTTACAACAAGTCTAAACATGTGTATATTTGTCCTTTTTCCCTAAATACAGTCAATCAGTCCCACTTAAATAACATGCCTAATTTCCTCTTTTTATGTCTTTCATTATTACCCTAATTATTCGCACACTAGAATCAGGTATAGCCTAGGCTTAGCGTAGAATAAAAATGAAACCGAGGAAGGAGAATAGAATCAATATCACATAGACATATAGGCAAGACTAGAAATAAACATATACATAGAAAATAGAAAAGGAATATAGATACACTTAACTTGTTATTTATTTAATATCACAGGCATATGTATAACTTTTTAATTATCCAACATCACAGGCATATGTATAACTGATCATAATAGTATAGGTGATTAACAGTGAAGACATATATAACATTTATTTTACTAACACTGTAGATCTTAACCAGTTTCATTTAACGGTCATGTTCAAAGTCTAAGACATCAGATCTTTAAATGACGGGAACTCACAGTGAATCTTGCTTAAGTAAATTATATAACACTATGCCATAGAAAGTCCAAGTCCAATCCAAGTTGTATATATGCAAGTCCTGATGTTGTCTCTGTTTGATCCAATCTTTAATAGCATTCCCCCATTATATGTTTATATTTTTCAGAATAATTTCATAGAGGTAGAATAAGATATGAAGAATTTGTGTGAATTGGGAATGGGAGAAGCCATTTATCTATAGAGCCATAGAGTCAACTTCAGCCTTTAGATTTTAGGTTTTAAATCCAAACCGTACAAGTCATGTTGAGTCAGCAACGAATACAGTGCACAAAACAGTCCAGGTTCGCAAAATGGATCTTCTCAGATCCGTAGTGGGTCGACCCAGCCCCCCTTGGGTCGACCTATGGGTCGATCCGAGCCTGGCATGGGTTGCCCCACAATGGGCCTGGTTCCCACGCACATCTCGCACATCTCGTTTTGATTTTCTGGAATACAATTTATTATATATTTATATATATGACCCTTACGTGTATACAAACTTATAAGGTCCATAACTTCTTCATACGTTATCTGATTTACGCAAACTTGGGGTCTATCTAAACCAGAATTCCGAGACGAACGCAACGGTAATGCTGATTTCACATAATTCTGAATATTTAATTAAGTTACTCTCAATTTATTACCTTTAAGCATGGTTATAGTGTGTTCAATTCTGGGGTGTTACATTCGGCCTGGGTCGACTCATGGTCGGTTGGGTCCTAGGGTCGACCCCGAGGGAAGGTGGGTCGACCCATTTCGGATCCAAGAAAATTCTGAGTGACATACCTGGACTATTTTGAGCCTAGATCCATTGCTAACTCGGTGCTATGTGTACGGTTAAGATTAAAACCATAGAATCTAAAGGCTGAGGTTGACTCTATGAATATATAAATAGGTGGCTTCTCCCATTTTGATTTACATCATTTCTTCATACCTTCTACCGCTGTAAATTTATTATAAAAGTATAAACATATAATGATGGAGTGATGCTGAAAACCGGATCAAACAGAGACAACATCAGGACTTGCATACATACAACTTGGATTGGATTTTCTACGGCATTGTGTTATATATATAAGAGATTTATTCACTTGTTCACCAAGACCCACTGTGAGTTCTTGTCATTTACAAATTTGATTTCTTAGACTTTAAACGTGACAGTTAAATAAAATTGGGTTTGGATTTACAGTGTTTATGAGATGAAAGATTATACATATGATACATGTTAAATAGTAACAGTAAAACTTATGTCATACATGTTAAACACTTATGCTGTAGTCATATGCCTATACTGTTGGATAATTAACAAGTTATATGTACCTATCTTTTTTTCCCCATTTTCTATGTTTTATGTTTATTTCCAACCTTGCATATATGCCTATGTGATTTGATTCTATTCTCCTTCTTCTGTTTTCCCTTTTTATTTTACCCCAAGCCTAGGCTATACCTGATTCGAGTGTGTGTATAATTGGGGAAATAAAGAAATAAAAAGAGGAATATAGGCATGTTATTAGATTGGGACTGATTAACTGTAATTTGGGAAAAAGGATAATATACACATGTTTAGACTTGATGTAAACGGATAAAAAGGTACAATGTATATATACTTGCTGTAATCGATAGAAGTTGATAATATGCATAAACCTGTATTTGTTGTAATTTAGGAACATAGTTGACATATAATATGCATTTGAATTGAACATGTTATATTGGACTTAAAATAGACATTAAGTAAATGACATGTTAAGAATAGGGTAAGTACCAGATGTAGGTTAATAAACTGAAATGTTGTGGGAATTGTATACATCTAAGAAGGTGTTTTGAGGTATGGTTGTACACAAAATGACATGTAATATTACATCCATGCTTATTAGCAAACATAAACCTGCTAGGTTAAACATGAGTATTAATAAGCTAAGAGGTCCCTCATTCTGTTGTTGTATCGGGTTTTGGGGACTCCTAAATCCTAGTTTTTGGGGCACAAGCTTAAGGGGTTTGTAGAGTGTTAATCTGATGTTTGGAACCCATATCGGTAAGTATCCCTGTTGACATCTTATTAGAGGGGGCTTCGCACTAGGTAGAGGCCAGGGCACGCTTTACTGAACTGGATAGTAAGAGGTTCACATAAGGGGTTAGTACGGGGGCGTTCCGGCATAGTCATGAGCGTGCATGGGTCTGACTAGCAAAGATAAGACGCTGTAACACCAGTAAATAGGTCTGTGTCACATAGTTGTTGGGTTAGGGAGTGATACACGCTACTGTCGGGGCTGACACATGGTATTTACGTAGTACAGAGTCGATCGCTTGGGTAGTAATTAGGGTACACCTAATCCTGCTGTTGTGTAATTTGGTTAACACCTAATATGGTTATGTAATTAGGGTATGCCTAATCATGTTGTCTATTTCTGCTTACATGTCATCATGTTGAACCTATTATACTAGTATTGGTGCAGACATAACCCGTTTTAGGATATAAATGTGAAATATTACTCGATCATGTTCTATTCCTGTTATTCCAGTCTGTCATGCTGTTATGTTTAAGTTTATCTATTACCTTTTATGACACTGTACCTTTCTCATCCAGTCTTATTTACCCGTCTTGGCATTTCTATTTTATGCTCCTTTGTAAATCACTAGAACTCGCCAGACTTTATGTCTGACCCTTTTTCTTTTGCCTCTTTGTTCCTTTTCCCTCAGGTCCTCAGAGTGGAAGCACTCAACAGTGACTAGGGTTTCTCTTACAGCTTGGACTTGGATTTCTTGAGATGTACCGTTTTGATTTTCTCTCTAATTTAAGATGGCTTATGGCGAGGGATATGATTTTATATACTCTGATATTTTGTTTTATGAGGTGCTTTATAAGACATATTTGATGTAACAGGTTTTGTTGTAATTGGTTTTATGAGGCTATGCTTTGCTTTAATAATGAAGTTTAAAATTTTCCGCTGCTTATTTTATAAATCTTGTAAATTTTCTGTAATTTTACCTATTGCGCTTCACAAAACTTAATGCGTTCTGTTTTGAGTGACATTAACGGGCGTGAGGTGTCACAACAACCAAGGTGGAAGGTTGTAGCTAACTAATACAATTGGTCATGTAATGTAAGCTGTACTCATTGTACGAAAAGGATTGAAACCATCAGAGGCTATACCAAATTTGATATTTCTATTTTCTGACGAAAAATTAGGATACATAGCATCCATCGCCTTCCCAGACTGGGTACCAACTAGATGTCTAAGTTTCCCGTCTTTTTTTCGTCCCACAGAATGTCATGTCATAAGTTATGAAAACTCCTTGCATATAAATAACCTTTGCAGCCTTGGTTTTAGCGGAAAGTAACGCACCACTTTTGACGGGACTTTGCGACTCAGCTCCTTTGGATCATTGTCACGGGTGTCTTCTTTTTTCATTGGTTCACTCCACGAAACACCACAAGTTTTACAGATATCTTTATCTTTATTTTCTGCCCAATATAGCGTGTAATCGTTTGGACATGCGTTTTTTTTGGTATTCAAGACCTAAATCTTTAATGATATTCGTCGCAGCTCTGTAAGATAAAGGTACGTGGGCCTATGGAAAAGTCTCTCTAATCAAGTCTAGTGTATCCCCAAATATGGAATCTGTAATTCCATGTACACATTTTAAAGAATAAAGCCTGATGATAAAACTTAATCTCGAAAATTTTGAACAGCCAGGATATAATGGTTGCTTTCCATCTTCGACAAGGCGATAAAATCTTTTAGCATTGGCATTCGGTGCATTAGAATTCTCATCTTCACAGTTTTGCATATGTCCATGAGTACGGTGCAACAATTTACCAAGATTATCTCCAAAATCATCAGCTTCACAGTGTATATCTTAATCACTTCTTCCAAAATTTGGGCGAGAAACCTCACATATTCATTTCACATGAAATGGAGATGGACCGTTGTAGATGAGATGATCATAAATTATATCTGGACGATGCAACTTGCTATTGTTACTATTCTTGCAAGGCCATGTCATTGCATCGCCTACGGCAAATTCATAAAAACCGTTTTGTATAAAGGCTTTTATCCCACTAATATTTCCTTCACTAAACTTTGGAAGTTCTATCCAGATGTTTTCGCTGTCCATCACTACATTTATGAATATGAATATTTTAACATAAAAAGATAAAATATGTGTGTGTGTGTCCAATAAAAGGAAACCTAAGACAAGTCGAATTATTAATTCAGGCAAACCTAAGAATTTATAAGTAGTAATTTAAATTGAAACCCTAAAGTGATGTGAGAGAGTGTTATACCTCAAAATCAAAATTGAAGCCCTAAATGTGAATAATGCTTGAACTCCCAAATCAAAGCCCTAATTGAACTGAAATTGTTGAACAAAGCTTGAACCCCTAAATAAAAGCCCTAATTGAACCAACATCGTTGAATCCCAGCTTAAGAATGTTTGCTTGAACCTTCGTAAAAAAACTGAGAAAAATCAAAATGTTATTTGCAAAATAAATTGTTATTTGGTTAAGGAAACCGGTAATCGAGGATATGAAAATAAGAGGGCGGGGAACGAAAAGAGGGGAAAAAATGAATTATGCCAAAGAAAAATTGTTGTTTGCAGAAGAAGCGATCAGGATTAATGAGGTGTCATGTTTTCCAAGGTATGATTTGATTGACGTGGGTCGTTGTGTAAGATTGGAAAGGTCTGCTATAGCAACATTATATAAAAATGTTTCATCGTGTTAAACTTGTTTAGGCAGAGCAACACATTTTTTTGGTAAGGTAACATAAAAAATACAACGTTGCAGTAAGACCAAAATTTTATAGCTATCGCGACATTTTAACTGGCAACACCTTATAATTTCATTGCAACAGATTATTTATGGCGTAGTGTATATTGTTGGTGGAATAATGGTTTGTGTGAGAAATGTGGTTGTAAGACAAAATAGAAGTTGAAATATAAAAAAAATATGTAGATTTTTCGACGGCTTTCGAGTTTGTCATTTGCAACGGTTTTCGACGACTGCCAACACATGTTGGAAGCCGTTGAAAATTTTGTTCACCGATGGCCTTATTTTTGATGTTTTTTCGATGACTTTCAATTGTCACCGACGGTTCTGATCAATCGTCGAAAAAACAACACTTTCTTATAGTGGTAGTGGAAAATTAAAACCATTGTAATATCGTTTTAGATGATGTATGTATTGAATCTCACAAGTTACATTTTATATTAGAATTTATGAATTGTAGAATTAGTTTATGAATTATATTAGCATTCTTTTTTAGGTTTTTGCGAATTGTTGTATGATTTTAGGACAAAGATTTAAATTTTATTTTCATGTAGTTTTGAATTATAGTGGGCAAAATGCAAGCTTAAGATGAATGATCCTCCTACAGTAGCTCGTCCGTTCTGCCTGAATGAAGAATTGGAGTTTCTGAAATCCAAATACTCTACAGCAGACGTCGCCAGAGACCTTGCCTTCTGCAGTATCGTCACCATAGTTTACCACATCTGGGCAGAAAGAAACGCTCGCACTCACGGAAATGGAGAGATGGACAAATTCAAAAGGTGGGATTTTATAGAATTGGAAGTACGATACCTGATGGCTAAATCGAGATTGAAGAACTTAACTCGGCATCGAAAGCTGCTGAAGAACTGGGGCATTGAATACTTGGATAATGGTTAATTTCAGGAGCGCCGCCATTGATGCTTGATTTTACGGTTCGCTGTTAGTTTAACTAGCTTCTTTCCATCAATGAACGAGATCCGTTTGATTATCTGGAGGGTTTACTTTTTTGGCTTCACATGCGGACACGAGTTTATCTCTTTTTATTTGGGCCTTGTATGTTTTTGGGCCTACGATTTTTATGTTGTTTGCTTTTATTTCTGGGCTTTTAGAGCAAGTAAGGTAATGATGTTTGCTTGACTCTGTACTCTTGAACATTTTATTGATTCGTTGTCAATAAAGCGCCGCACTCTTTTTTCCTGTCTTGTACTCACGCTGAGTACTAGTACAGGTTTTTAACGAGGCGGTTTACCCAGTTTCAAAAAAAAGAATTATAGTGGTTAGTGGTTGTAAGTATCAGGGAAGCGTATGTACACTGAGTTTGTTCAGACCACTTTATGTGGTGTGAACATAACTCTACCGCCCCATTGGTGGAAATCAGGAAATCCATATGGATTCCCTGATTTTCATCAATGGGGAACCGGTGTTATAACTCTACCGCTCCATTGGTGGAAAGCAGGAGATCCATATGGATTCCCTGATTTTCATCAATGGGGAACCTGTGTTATGTTCACACCACATAAAGTGGTGTGAACAAGCTCGGACTCAGCGTATGTATAGGGTGGCATGGAGTAAGTCGTCATGGTTTGTGGTGACATGAAAAGGACGAGGTTGGAACTTGAAAGAGATGGTTCGGTTGCACGCATGTGAGGAACAGGGTTTCGAGAAGAAACCATTACGACCGAATTATTAAGCGATTGTCACAAAAGAAAATTGAAAGTTTAAACTAATTGCGTTATTTTAAAACTGTTATCTCCAAATATCCCAACCAATTAGGAAAAGAGTGTTTGTCAGGTATAAAATACTTAGCCAATCTTCAACAAATGATAAAATCTAAAGGAAAATATGAAAATTTTGATTGAATGGAAATCTTTCTCCATTGCAATGCTAACATAAATGAAATAAATAAATAAAACAAGATGTCAAAAGAAGTTATGAATACGTTAATACATGCATGATACAAATCCGTATCTTGCTATAACAGTCAAATTAAGTATAAAAAGGTATATTATTTAGTCAAATTAAGTATAAAAAGGTATATTATTTTAATAACATTTGGATGAATAATTTTCGGAAACCGTGTTCTACTGTGTATCCGTTCTTCAAATTTTACATTTTTTTTTTTTTTTAGGATCTGAACTACTTTTGGATATTGGATTTCTTATTAAATCACTGGTTTCAAATTCGCAGTTTTCTTCTTAGTCTACTTCCCATCAGTATCGTGTGAAAGTCGTTGGGATTACTTACAGAATGATATTAAAATCTATCTATACAAGCTGCGTTGCTTTTGCCAAATAATTATTTAGATTGGAAAGTTCATCCCTGTTGTATGAAGTATGATCAACCATCAATATAAATACCAAGCAACATTGGGTCCGGAAAGGTATAATCTACTCAAAATGAAAACAATTCAGCTACTTATTCTCGTCCTTGTTCTTTCAAGCATCTGCATTGTTAACAGCAGTAAGTTCATTCCTTTTAATTCTCCTGCATGCTTTCATGTTCTCTAAATGGATAATTAATCTTGTAAACTTATTATCATATGCAGTTCCGAAGCTGTCATCAAATGGCGTTGTGAATGGCGAATCAAATATGAAGAATGGTGGTGGAGGAGGAGGAGGAGGTGGAGGCGGAGGCGGAGGAGGAGGAGGAGGAGGAGGAGGTGGTGGAGGAGGGGGACCCATAGCTCCTGAATGTTGCATGAAGCAAAAGAAATGTGGTTTTTTTAGAAAGTACCATTGTCCCGCCACTAAACAATGCTATAAAACTGCGGCTAAATGCATGATAAAATGCCATGAATGCCAAGTTGAACTTAAATGAATGTCCATGCATTCATGCTAAGAATTATATGAAGTTGTCATTGCGTTGAATAAATAAAAGAACAAACCTCTGAGAATCTTCTTAACCCATATTTTTGTTCTCTTTATTAGTATTTAGTCCTTTGTATATTTATAGTCATCTGTAAGAACTAGGTAGTGAAACGTGTTAAAATACATAACGAATGCGCAAACCATGATTTTGAAAATCAAAAGGTGAGAAGAACCGCAATAATCAGAAACTAAAGATTTTGAAGAATTCAGCGGTTAAAACAGTGAAATTTCTTCTTCTTCCGACTTACTAGCGATCAAAGTTAATATACATTAATACATGAGTTTTGGTAATTAAAATTTGATGAATATAAGCAAATAAAAAGATATATAATAATGGAGAAGTATATTTAAACACAGTTTGTTAGTATAATTGTAAGACAATTGATCTGCACCATTGTATTGCCCTTTGAATTCGGGCATTCTATATAAAGACAAAATGATTCAAATGATATAAATCTTCTAGGGCATCATTTATGTTTTATTTTGTACTCAAATGATAGGCTTCTTTGATGGTTGCTCTATCATACGGGATATCATTGTAACGTAAATATAACATTATGCTATTATGAATATGTGAGATAAAAATAAACTTATAATTCTTTGTCACATTTGTAGTTATCAATAATATTCAGAAGACTTAAATATAGCTGCTTAGAGCACTAGGTTTTTCTTTTTTAGTACCACAAACAAAAATAATAAGCAAAATAAATTTTATGTATATTTTAATATCAAAATCATCTTATACGTCAATCAACAACAAAGTAAAGATGTTTTCTACAGCAAAATGTTAGAAAACTGAGGTAGAAACAAGAAAGAGCTATAGAGTGAAAAATTGTTTCATGGATGAGGCCACTACCTTGAAAATGAAATTCGGCATGACTTTGATGTAATTGATAATCATCATCCGTTCACCAAGGTTAACATAATCATCCTTTAAACTTGTGCACTTAATGTTAAATGATTGAAATTCGTAAAAGACACTGCTTGAGATTTTAGATATGTTGAAAGAGCGTTTTTTGGAGAAAATTGTAGAAAGAAAATAAAGAAATAAGAAATAATTGTTTGTATGATTTTTTTCTTTTGAAAGAGAAAATAAGAAATGATGGGATAAACGTCAAATTCACCTCTGTGTTCAGTCAATAAACCTCAATTAGATAAGCTCCTATAATAATGTTTTTTTTTCTCGTAGCATACAAGGTAGGAGATCAAATAATGTTATAGGCCAAACAACCAAAAGACTGTCGTTTTTGTTTTAATTATCCAACAATCCCTCACTAATTAAAATAAAAACAAGACAATAAATAGAGGATAATAACCTGGAGTAAAAGGATAATTTCATATGTAATTACCATGTCTTTCAATTATATTGTGATATATGAAGTAGCAAGTTCAAAACTTAATCGAATAGTGAATTTCTTCTCGAACTCCTAGTATTTAAGTTGAGATCTCACCATTCGCACTGCGCTACAAATTTCTATAAACTCAACGATAAAAATTCGCTTTTAACATGATAACAGTGGTGCGAGTTCGAAACCCGGAATGACATGCTAAGAGCTTACCATGTGCATACGCTAAGATCATCCACTTATGTGGTGCTCGCAGACCAGACTAGGTGTACTAGGGAGGGTTTTACGACTTCGGTCGGTTTCCCTCCAGAACAAATTCAAAAGATAAATACGCTTTTAGAGGTCATCCGCTTACCTAGGAAACTCATGAGTGCTTTTAGAGGGCTCAAGTCTATCATAGAAGGCGGTCCACCTTCACATCCAAGTAGGCGAGTCCATCAAATGATCCACGCTAGCACCACCACTGATGGCTATGGACCCATTAAAAGCCAAAATCTCAACCTCACAAAATGAATAAGCATCATTTATTAAGTGTGTTTCAAAACTACCACCAATATTAGTTATGAATTACATATTAGTAATAAGACACTACCTCAAATAAGTTAACAAATTCATCAAGTGCGTCTTAGAAGCACAACCAGTTCTAGTTATGGATTTGAAAAAAGAAAAAAAAACTGAACACAAAATAAGATAAACTTATATTTTAGTACAATAGCATCTTATCTTTTTATATTCTACTATAATAGTTTCTTCTCTTTTCATATCTAACTATAATAGATTATTTTTCTCTTTATATTTTACAGCAGTGTGAAAGAAAATTTTACTAATTGTTTTGATCCAAGGAAATACTGTTACTTTACTGAACAAATGACTAAATATAGGAGAGAACAAAACTTGACCAAAAGGGCACATAACTTTCACTAAATAATCAATTAATATTTCATGTTAGAAACGAGATGCAACCGATCTTGATAGCAGTGCAGAAAATCTCGACAGTGGTGTAATAAATATCTCAACAACGATAGCAATTACTCAGGTGATGCTACGGTGTTTTGGAGGAAGACGCAAAGTTGAAGTGCTTTGACGATGCAGAGGTGATGAGTAAGGATGACGAAGGAGTGGCTTTGTTGGTAGGAATGATTCTTCAACATGAGTGAAGTAGTAATGTAGAGAAGAAGAGGCCACAAATTAAGAAATAAGCAACAGATTAAACAAAAAAATGTTAGTGCGTATCAATACGAGTGTGTAGTACATTCTATGAATTGTAGCAGCAGTTTTTGAGTCGTAATAGCTATTTTTGAATTATATTCATAGTTTATAAATTTTTGTAACATCTTTAGATGTATGCAGTGAGGCTACTGTATAATATTATTACTTTTGCTTGTCTTTTAAATAATTTAGTTATATATGTACACTTCTTCCCACAATGCTATTTTATAGTAGAATTTTATAAACTGTAGTTGTTGTTGTTTCTGAATTGTAATAGAAGTTTATAAACAATTGTAATATGTTTTTAAAGATGTATACATTGTATCCCAAAACATTGTATAATAATTGCATTTGCGAAATATCAACTTATGAAGATATTAGCACTTGTTCTGTCTGTATAGGTTTCAACGAATTGTTGTAAAAAAATTGAGGTAAGATTTTTAAATTTCATTTCCTTGTAGTTTTAGAATTGCAGCAGTGGTTGATACTAATAGATATAAATACTTTAATACTAACTAATAATTGATAACCCCAAAAATTAAATGATGTTTTTACGTAACCTGAATCTTTTTCCAATCTATATGCTAATATGAATTAGAAAAAATAGAATGATAAAATAAGTTTTTAATAGCAAATATATATTAATACATGCATAATTAATATGAACTTCTATTTTAGTAAAACATTAACTATCAATCATTTTAAAATATATTTGTTAATATACATGTATATTTTTCATGGTAGAAAATATATTTGTAAATACGCGCGCACACACACACACACACACACACACACACACACACACACATATATATATATATATATATATATATATATATATATATATATATATATATATATATATATATATATAACACCCCATAAAATATACCTTAAATAGACATAGATAACTTAAATAATAATAGTAATTAATAATTGAAAATACTTATATTTTATACATGAGAATTTGGCCATGAAAATATAATCATTATGTCCCTGATGAGATTCTAATCCATTTTCATATTTTACTTTTTGAAAATTCAAAGTTTTCTACAAATATATATATATATATATATATATGTGTGTGTGTGTGTGTGTGTGTGTGTGTGTGTGTGATAAAGGGACAAGAATTAAAAGAAACAAAATATATTAGTCAACAAATCAAAACGACGCATGAATTAAATCACCCTGCACGGTCCAGAAGGGGGGTCAACTGCCCCCTTAGAAAAGGAGTCGACTGCCCCCCGAGGGGTGGAAGTCGACCGCTTCAAGCCTAGGAGGTTGGGTGATGGCTAGGTTTTGTTGAGATATTCTTGGTTTTTGGTATCGACGGACGGCTTGGATTTTATATTTTAAATTCAACAGTTCCTACACATATTGATACCTATAAATAAAGCACTGGCCCCCCTCCCACATATATTATAAGTCTTTCTACCTCCATTCTCTTCTTCTTCGTCTCGGTTAGTGTTAGTGTCTGGTCTAGGTAAAGGTTATCTCTTCTTCTTTTTCCCTCCTCCTATTCTGTTCTATTCTATTCTATTATATTATGTTTATTTTATTTTCTTCTTAGAATTACTATGTCTAACATTTGTAATTTTAAGGGGAGAAGAATTGGGGAACGTTTGTGCGTGGCTACAATTCAGATCTAGATTTAATTCACAGTTTTCTCTCACTTTTGTTTTGTAATGAGATTCTGTAAGTTTTTCTAATTTCTATAGCTTGTTAGTATAAATCTAGATTGATTATGTCTATAGGGATTTGGCATTTCATAAAAATTAAACATACAAAATCCTACAAATCTATAATATTGCAGAGTTGTTAATCTAAGTTATTGTTTTGGTTTCCGATTGTGAATATAAATAAAATAGGATTTTTTTTTCTGTTTTTGCGCATATGTGAATTCATAATTTAGTCTCTTTTACTTTCCCTTCCTTTCTGTTGTAAATCCTAAATTGGCAAATAAACTGTGGATTTGGGTACTGTAATTTATATGTATTTAAATCTCTATTTTGTTTTAAAATAGTAGATTTAAGTAGAATAAAACACATGTGACCAAAATCTCTACTTTTGTGTATAAAACACTCAAAGTGGAAGGATAGTAAAATAATACTAGAAAGAACATATATATACACACTATTACTTATTTATCTCATCCGTTTTTTGTTTGTTGATATAATCTTAAAAGCCTAGGATTACAAGTCCATCTTTTGTAATGTTATGTTTATTTCCCGACCAACGCTCTAATTTTGACATGAAGATTTATTTGCCATAATGTGTTGGGAAATATTACTTGTATACCTTTTTGTTTGGAGAAAAGATTAGTATCTCATTACTTAGTGCGCTTTCTTTTACGTGCCCCACGAATTATGACTCTATATATTTATAATTATTTAATATTGCAATCCACATATCTTTAATGTGTATTTATTGCATTCGTATTAAATTCCCCCATTAGGAAATTTTTGTATTGTGCACAAGTTAATGGTGTTTAGGAATATTAAATGACATATGGACGCGAGGTTAACCCGGATTAGCAGTGGAAGTCTGTCTAGGCAATTCGACCATCCAACAACTACAAGAAGTCAAGTTAATGTGAGACATCCGATGCCATGATCCATTTAACATGTGATACGTCTGCCTCAAGAAGGTATTAAGTGGCTGATCCACATTTTGAGGGTATCAAGTGGTTAGACTTAGTCCGCTTTAGGGGTTCATCCTTAGAGTTTGGAAAGAAGTCATATGGCCCACCCTTATTAGGTGTTAAGAGATCTATGTATCTGCCTTTTTCTAATAGTTATGAGGTATTAAATGGTCAAAAATGAATTAGGCTGATCACTTGTAGTTGTTCGCTTTTTTATCTAGGGGCTAAGTGGGGGCATACCTGGGAATGGGCGTTGAGTGGAAAATTGGTTATTTATGCATGTTAACGCCTAAGTGTAAGTGTAGTCGTAAACTTGTAATCCGAATATCCAGGGTAAAAGAAATGTAAAGGGAGAACGCAACTTTTATAGTGGCTCGGTCTTGAAGTCTACGTCCACTTTATAGTAATCATTCATCATATATTTGTCTATTACAATATTTGTAAAAATTCGGACAATTTCTATGTACAGTGTCGTATAATAGAATAACAAATTTCTTGTTAATTCTAAACTCTGACCAAAGTGCCCTTCTTCCTTTTCGTTGAGTCAAGGTGTGAGTTGATATCAAAGAAATGCCTCCAATGCCCAAAAGTATGAAAATATATCCAAAAGCATGCCAAAAGTCCAATAGAATGTCCAAAAGTAATAGGAAAACGTTTAGAGGTCCAAGCTATGTCCAATACTCATGAAGATGATGATGGCAGACATTAATGGTGCTTGAGAGCTCCAAGAAGTCCAAAAATAAGAAATGAGAACAACCCCTTTGAATGTCAAGCATGAAGGTATTCATAGTTGAGTTTTGGGAGCATCTACCCGAATTTTGTATCCCGAGTGGATGCGAAATTCACATCATAACAATAAAGCCAAGAAACCAAGTCAATCACAAAAATTCGTATCCCGAAGCTCTGAAATTACGTATCCTAGAAATGTGCGTAAGAGCTGTGTCGATCAACCGAAAACTAGTGATTCGCTCGTGCAAAACCGCGTTCCAAGTTTCCTTGGAAAAATCCAAGAATTCGCATCCCAGGCCAAAAACCAAATTTCGACTCCCGATCCTTCGTCTCGCACCCATGAAAAATCGATTCTAGCCTATGTCGATCAAGCGATTTCGTATCCGAAAATCATGCCAACATTTCGTATCTCTCCTTGCCAAGCTAAGTTTTCATATATTGAATCCATGATGTGAACACAAGGATTTCGCATCCCAAGCCATGCCGATCCAATGATTTTCGAGTGCCAGATTTTTGGCTCTGCCCCTTCCAATTTCCGAATCCCCGATGTGATCAAGGTATTTTGTATCCCTCACCTAATGGATCTGGGATTTTTCACATCCCTTCGTGATGCGAAAAATAGGGATGCAAAATTCGCCTTTTTCCATGCCATATTTTTAGAGATGACGGAGTCGAGCTACACACATAATTTTGTGTGTTTTTCACGTGCCGATCGCGTAGTTTAGTGGTGCCAGATCTGGAGTTTGCCAAAATCCAAAGGTGATCAGCCCAGCACGCACATGCTGTTTTGAGTGATTTTCCCAAGTTGATCATTGCCTTTTGACGTGTTAGGTTCACCACTTTGGCAAATGCCAGATTTGAGTGTCATGAGTTGCGCAAGCCATTTTACGTGATTGTGCTACGCCGATCAGCTGTTTTTGAGTGTGCGAAACCAGAATTTACCATAATCCATATATTTTTCCATGATGAGTTTTGCCACATGATCGGACCGACACAGTCAATGATTTTGTGCTGATCGGATCAAGTCGATCACGTATTTTTTCCATGTCGGATTTTCCAAGTTTATTTACGATGATTTCACAACTCGGCGCCATTTCCAATCTTTTCCGAATATGTCGCGACTTCGACCAAATCGCTTTGTGTTTTCCGACGATGTTCTTGAGACTTGAGCGTGTCACAATCCAAAATATTGATGTGTGACTGCTTTGTCAAAAAACTAGTCAACACTTTGCCCTCCAAAACATGTCTTTCTTAATTGAAGGAAGATGTGTTTTGCGAGAAATGCAGAAATCTTAAAACCAAAGCGAAGAGAAGTCCAAAGAGAACTCCAATTACCAAAAAACCGAATGGCCATGATCGCACCGGATCGTTTTAACCAGAAAACCAAAATTCCTCGATCTCACTAGATCGTATTAGCCATGAAACTAGATAACCAAAAAGCCTGAAATCAAAAGAAAGCCGGCGATCGCTCCAGATCGTTATTGGAGAGATAATCAGAGTAACCGAACAACCAGAATAATGAAAGTAGCCAAAATAACTGGGGGACTGCAAGAGTTCGAGAACTTGAATAACCAGAATATCGATAGCTAGGAAATTGGTAAAACCCGAAATCCGTAAATCCAGAATAAACAATGATCAGGTGAGTTTGAGGCGTCCTATCGAAGCAAGACGACCAAGAATAGCCATAATAGTCCATGACAACCTGCCAGACCAAGACGACAAAGGATAAGCTAGAAGAGAAATCCAATGACCACCGAGATTGTGTTTGTGTAGGAAACCGATGACCACTGGGATTGTAATAAAATGGAACTTCGTCGATCACTAAGATCGTATTGGAATGGAAGATCCGACGATCTATGGGATCGTATTTAGAAAGGAAATCTAACAATCATCATATTAAGAATAGAAATATGACGACAACTAAGATCGTATTTGGAGTAATCGTTGAGTCTGGGAATTCTTGGGATCCAGAAAGCAAGGAGTCGTAGGCTTGTTGAGTCTTGCCTTAGCAAGTATGCACCTGTAAAAAAGGATTTTGTACTTGACGGACCAAGTTATGTGATATTATGTACTTGATGGGTTAGATCGTTAAGATTCCCATACTAAGTGGGTTAAGATAAGGAGCTTCCGGGCTCGGCGGACCGATCAGGTAGTTCATATGCTTGGTAAACCCATTTGGAGAATCTTAACACCCGATAGACCTAATTTTTGGGAAGTTGTGGAGTTCAAAGTCGAGAACCGAGGTTCAAAGTTCATGATTGACTGATTAAGTGGGGACTAGAGTCCTATTTTTATACTAGACAGACCCAGTATGCAGCCAAACTGTGCAGTTAAAGCGCTTAACGGTTTTGTAGCGGCGGTGTTGCTAAAAGATGCAGCGGGGATAAAGCAGGGAAATAACGGAGGTGCAAAAAGGTACACTAGACGTAAAAATAAGTATTTTAAAATTAATTAATTATCATTCTCATATCATTTGTGTAGAAAAAAACCCGATATATATATATATTAATATTATAAGATAAAATCATAGAATATCGTGGTTACACACATTAGAGTTGATGACTATAATAGATTTCTACCTTATATTAGAGATTTATGTGTTAAAATTATCTTTTTACGCTAACTTTATTGATTTGTTTTAAAAGAGAACTAGTCAAATCAAGCTTTGTATATTAATATCGCTAAAGCGGGTGCTATAAAGCATGGATTTAGCGGGTGCAGCGGAAAATAGCAAGGCCAAAAACGGATCTACTATTCATTAACACTAAA
The DNA here is from genome assembly GCA_030737875.1 of Allium sativum. Taxonomy (NCBI): domain Eukaryota; kingdom Viridiplantae; phylum Streptophyta; class Magnoliopsida; order Asparagales; family Amaryllidaceae; genus Allium; species Allium sativum. The sequence continues at coordinate 657,061,376 of CM060912.1, read as the reverse complement.
TATAAATAGCATAGCGGTTGAAGGGCACTACGGGCTACCGTGGGGTTGTACGTGCATAGAGTTGGAGCCCTATGTTTATACTGGATGGATCCAGTGTGAAGCCGTGGCCCTGTGTTTATACTGGGCGGATCAGCCGGAGCTCTATATTTATACTGGACGGATCCAGTGTGGAGTCGGAGCCCTGTGTTTGTACTAGACGGATTCAGAGTGGGATTGGGGCCTAAAAGTAATCTTTATTGATACTATGGGAGTACAACGGTCTATAGTCCAACCCAAAGCACAACTAGAGATCACAAGCTGGTTCTGTGCATGTGTGGGCCAATGTTGCCGCTTTGATTAAATGCATGGAAAGATAAAAAATGCGAAAAGTCTCTAACAACAAGAACAAATGTAAGTGTCAACCGAGGTTCGGAAAAGCCAAGAGAATTCGAAGGCCAGATCAGTTGATGACAATGCTCTGGAGGCATCCAGGCCTTCCCCTATCCTGAGATGTAGTGGGAGGATGAGCATGCGATGTTGCAGTTGCTGTGTTTCTGACCTACTACGATAGCTTTCCATGCTTGACGCATGCCTCGACGAGATCATGATACTTCCTGCAATAGTCGGTGTCATGACCTGATCGTTTATGAAAAAGGCAGTACTTGTCAGAGCTTGCTTGATTCAGAGCTGGGTACCTCTTGGGAGGCTTCGGGATGGGTGCAGTTTCATGGATGTCGAGGTAAATCCTTTCCAGACATTGAGTGAGTTCAGTGTAAGTTGGGAACTTTGGCTCGAAGTGAGGCTGTGAGTTCTGATTGTCCCAAGATCTACCCTTTCCTTTATTGGACGCAAACGGCTTTGTGCATGCTGCAGAGTTGATTTGATGCATGGTTTTTCATCACAGAAGTCTTCCTTTCTCAAAAATCTTCCCGCTTCAAAGTAGAATCGGACGAGATCCCTTGGCGGGTCCCATTGCAATGAGATCCTGAAGTCCGTTTTGTCAGAAATGTTGGGGACAACGGATAATAGAACCATGGACGGATCCGGCCTATCAATAGAGGCCGCCACGGCGTTGAATCTTTCGAGAATCTTGCGCAAAGTTTTGCATGTTCTTTTCCTAACAGCTGTCAAATTCATGACATTCCTTGGTTGGGTGATATGAACCTTGAATTGCACAATGAATTTTGTAACTAAGGCATTCCAACTGTTAATAGATTCTGGTTCCAGCTGTCTGAACCGTAAAGCAGCAATATCTGTAAGATAAAGCAGAAAGCACTTCGCCATAACTCTGTTGGGAGCTGAATGTACTTCCATATGGCGCATGTAGCGCATGAGATGAACTGTAGGATCCTTCCTACCATCAAAAGCTTCCAACACTAGAAATTTGAAATCCCGTTGGTTTTTAGAATTCCTAATGTGTTGAGAGAAGGGGCTACAAGTAACCCATTCCAAACTAGATAGGGTGCCTCTCCACGAGCTTAACATCGAATAACATTGGCGACTTTAATTTCATAACCTATGCCAAGAAATTGATTCAAGTTATGCAAATTGATGTTGGTGCCCCCAGTGTCATGTCCAACATTAGTTAATTGTCGAACGATAAGCAAAATGTATGGTTTGTCTCTAATCTGAGGTGCCTCGATGGGAAAAAAATCTAACATTCGAAACTACGGGGGTTCCTTTATCCAAAGTTGCACGCACTAGCGCTTGAGTGATGTTTCCAACATCTGATCCTGAAAATTGATTGACAACAACCCAAGTTGATCCTTGTACGGGATTGGGGGTGTTACCCTCGGGCCTAGTCGTTCCGGTAGCTATCTGTGGATTGGTGTCGGCACAAGGTTTTTCTTTTGGGATTGGCCCAAAGTCCCGAGCTAATCCTTGTGAAACACTAGCACTTGTTCCAATCATGTTTCCATAGCCCGACTGCCTCGTAAATCCTTTGAGTGGAGAAAGAAGAGTGGCCAGAGTGGCTTCTTGTCAACGAAAGTGTTCTTCTTATTGCTCTAAACGAGAAGTAAGAGCCTTAGTCAAGTCTTTGACAACTCCGTCGATATCATCTCAAGAACGTAGTATGATGGGTGTCCGGTAGAGGAGAGTTCTTGTTCTTCCTCCATACCTACTCCTTTCGAGCAAGTTAACTGTTTTCTTTTAGCTTGGGTGAAAAGCGAGTGAGATTCGTTTCCGAAACAAAGTTGAAGATGAATTCCAAAATATGAAGGCCAAGGTCGAGAGCTAAGGTCGAGAACTAAAGCTGAAAACTGAAGTCAAGGATTGAGACTGAAGATGAAGTGGTGCGCCTTCTTCCTGGTGCGCCAAAGTGTTGACGTGGGAAACTGGTTATTTACGCACGCTAATGCCCGAGTGTAAGTTTAGTTGTAAACTTGTAATCTGAATATCCATAGTAAGAGAAATGTAAAAGGAGAACAATGCTTTTATAGTGGTTCGGCACTAATGCCTACGTCCACTTCATAGTAATCATTCGTCATATATTTGTCGATTACAATGTTTGTACAAATTCAAACAATTTCTATGTCCAAAATTCAATAATAGAACAAAAGTTGTATAATAGAACAACAAATAGCTTGTTAATTCAAAACTCTGACCAAAATGCCCTTCTTTTTATTTGTTGAGTCAAAGTGTGAGTCGATGTCCAATAAACAACTCCAATGTCCAAACGTATGAAAATATGTCCAAAAGCACGCCATGAGTGCATTAAAATGCCCAAAAGTAGTAGGAAAACGTTTATGTAACATATAGAGGTCCAAGCTATGTCTAATAGTCATGGAGATGATGATGGAAGCCATTAATGTTGCTTGGGAACTCCAAGTCGTCCAAAGTTATCAAATAACAACCAACCCATTTGAATGTTGGACATAGGGGTATTTATGGGTGAGTTTTAGGAGCACCGGCCTGAATTTCATATCCCAAAGGGATGCTCCATTCGCATCCCAAAATTAAAGCCAAAAAACCAAGCCAATCACAAAAATTTGTATCCTAAAGCTCTGAACTTTCATATGCTAGAAATGTATGTACGAGCCGTGTCGATCAACCCAAAATTGATGATCCACTCGTGCAAAACCGCATGCCAAATTTCCTTGGCAAAATCCAAGAATTCGAATCCCATGCCAAAAACCAAATTTCGACTCCCGATCCTTCGCCTCGCGCCCATGAAAAATCGAATCCAGCCCGTTTCGATCAAGCGATTTCGTATCCCAAAATCGTGCCAAAATTTTGTATCCCTCCGTGCAAAGCCAGGTTTTCATATCTCGAATCCCCAATACGAACACATAGGTTTCGCATCCCAAGCCATGTCGATCAATGACTTTCGAGTGTCGGATTTTCGACTCTGCCCTTGCCGATTTTCGAATCCCCAATGTGATTAGGGGAATTTGCATCCCTCACCCAATGCGATCCATGTTTTTTGGCATCCCTTCGTGATGCAAAACATAGGGATGTGAAAATTTTCTTTTGCCATGTTAACTTTTCCGAGCTGCTGAGGCCGAGTTGCACACACGATTTTGTGTGTTTTTCACGTTTCAATCACGTAGTTTTGTGGTGACAAATCCAGACTTTCCTAGTAATCGTTATTCAGTTTACGCTGATTATTTGATTGTATCTTAGTTATTAATATGATGTACCTTGACTTGTTATCTATTATATTTGGGATCCAATGTATTTCACATTATGATACTTTATAAAATGGCAAACCTATTTGAATATTATATTTTATTCATTTCGCTGTGAGATCGAATTTGGTTTTAGTCTGGCTCTGTTATTTTCATCTCTTATAGGAACCAATGACTTTCTTGGAGTGGCTATAAGTTTCAATGGGCCTGTTTTGGGTCGGGATTCAGATCCGTTCCTAGTAGGTTGTTACAATATATCTACTTTAATAGTTGTTTTGGAAGAGCAAACTTTAGATCCGACCAGGAAGTTTCATAAATGCCCTCACATATCTGTAGCTTTATATATCATTTAAAAATATGATATAACAATAAAATATTTTTACAATTTTAAACTACGTTATTTCAACACATACTAATAAATTTTAAAAATGGGATTTTCTTTATTAATAGTTGTCTTGAAATCGCAAACTTTTGGTCCGACCACGAAGTTCCAAAAATGCATTTACATATCTTTATCTTTATATATCACTTAAAAGTAACATTGAACAATTAAACATTTTTACAATTTCAAATTACATTTCTACACATGCTGATAAATCTTACTGTCACTTAGAAGTATAGTCTAACAATTAAACAATTTTACAATTTCAAACTACGTTTCTCCACAAACTAGCAAATCATACTATGACAACCCATATTTTTACAAATGGAATATTTAATTTATTTAAATATTAAAACGATTAATTTTAAGGTTCGACGACTTGAAATTTATTTTTAATAAAAATTTGGTTTTCAATTAAACCTGAAATCGGGAATATAGAGTTTAATATCAAATTTAATTTACTTTGAAGCTATGTAAAATTCCATTTGAGTATGAACAATAATAATAATAATTTACTACCAATAAACTTGAGCGTTTCAAAATCGAATTATTATTAGTAGATTTTTGTTAGCACATGAGAATTGATATTTTTCAAATAGTTTTAAAATTCAATGAAACATGTTTCATTGGATCTGGAATGAAAAATTATTCTAAGATCTCAAATTATATAGCAATCGATTTTCGTTTGCGGTCATGCGAGCTATAATGATCAAATGGTAAAACGTGTGAATATATATAATAAAATTTTGCTTATAAATAATCATTTTCTATACCTAATTCTCCATTACTCATTTATGTATTCCTACGCAAACAATCAAGCCGCCACCTGCTCCATTAATCATTTACAATATACTACCTAAGCATCAAAAACCTTAAAAATCCAAATCACGCAACAATAAATTGTGAAATAAATCATTTTGGATTCCTTGTGAAAAGAGCTTCATTTTATATCTATCTTGAAGGATGCGGTTTTGTACGGGTGGAGGTCATGAGATCCATTTTGCTAGGGTTGGAGTTTATTTGTAAGCGAGGAAGAAATAGCTTGATTCGAGTACATATTTGGATTCAACAAGGAGTTTAGCACCTATATCCAGAAGATTGGAGAATTTCCCCAAAGTTTTATGATGTGGGCTCCTTGTAGCCATGTGGGGATGCTCGAGACATGTTATAGGGGCAAAGTTCAAGCTCAAGGTGGAGGTGTAAAGATGTAGCTCGTGAAGAGATGGACAATGTTAGTCCTTTCGTTGGATTTCACGATGAGGAGAGAAAGCAAGGTGGAGAGAAGGCCAACTTGTTTTAGTTTGGAGAGTAAAATATCACGACCGAATATTGTTAAGGAGGGAGAAGAAGGATTTGAGGGGTTAATTAAGTCTGAAATTGTAATTAGTGAACTTAATGATTAGTTCATTCTTGTAATCATACATGATCAGATTTCGACATAACAAATTGCATTGGGTTCTTGTTGACAGACACTACGCATACAAAGTTGATTGGATGAATTTTAAATAGATTGAAATTTTATCTAATTTCAAACACATATTTGAAATTAAATAAATCAACGTGAAATTGTCGTTTAGAATGGTTGGTGAGTTAACTCTCACACTTTTTGGGCTATTATGAATGTTGTTATTTCATATAATAATATTCATCATTGTTAGTATATAAGTTATGTGTTTGGATGATTATTACTTTTTTGGTGGTTGTTAATATATGTATTCCCGTCTGTGAACGAATGACCTTTGACATTACCTGCGTTTAAGCAGAAAATCATCTTAAATAAATTATATTATATATATACACTAATATATGAGTTGTGTTATAGGGGGGTAGGTTGGAGGGATCCAACAGAATTCCTTAATATTTTGGTTGTTACTTGCTTTCATATTTGACATATATGAGCTGTTTAACCAAAGTAACATTAGAATCTGATTTATATTATGATTGTTGAATTAAATTAAACACTGATGTGTTATTAATCAATAAACAGTATTGGTTAAGTGATTAGTAGCAGATGGCCTAAATCCATATTTTTAAGAAGTTGATTCGCTGTTAGGAAAATTGATTAGGTATGAAGTTATACATTTTATTTTATAACGAAAGTAAAATTTTGAAGCAAACTTTATAAAAGGTATATAAAATAAAAGTTCTATAAGTAAATCAATATTTTTAATTGAATTTGGTAAAGAAATTATAAAATGTTTTGTGGTGCGAGATTTTTATTTTATAAATAAGTTTTATAATTGGAGATTTTTAGTGTTAAAAATTAACCAAGTTTTATAATTATGTTTTATGTAGTATAAAAGAAGATTTTAGAAATTGTTTTGAACAAGTTAATAAATGGCTTTGTTTAACGTGTAAAATGATGCAGAAATGATTTTGGTTTTTTTTAGAATTGAGGTTTATGAAAAGTTGGATATGCTTAAAGAGCTTATAAACGATTTAATTCGATTCCAAGCTAAGTTTTAGGTGATTTGATTTAAAATCAAACCAGGGTTGATAAGATTTGAAGTTTACAAAGAAATGAAAATTAAGTATTATAATAAGATTTTTAAATGAACTTTTATGAAGGGTTCTTATAATAAGTCCAAGTTTTATAAGAAAGAGTTATATAAAAAGATTTAAAACTAATTAAATGGTTTTAAAATAAGGGTTTACTTAATAAATGAATTAAGTAAAAATGATTATACTGGAAAGAGATTTTGAAATGAAAAAGGGTTTTCTTTAAAACCCTATTTATGGAACTTATTGTGACATCTACTGAATATCAGGTTTTGCATTAACAAACTTTTATCTATCTTAAAGATAAAAACATTGTCGAGTCAATGCTTGGGAGGAAATCAAAATTCCCTAACCTGAACAACATTATTATCCAAGAGATAATACTAGTTTGAAAATGAAAGTTGATGTTGGAAATTAAATTATTATTTTCATATGTGATGTTATAGAATTTATTTTGCAAAGTTTAGAAGTTAAATAAAATCGTTTATGTTTTATAGTGAACAATGTGTCACATGACATTGTTTGGACAAGCGATAAATTATGATAATACTTTTACCATTCGGTTAAGTATATAGTGTTATTTTTGTATGTAGTGAAAAATATTATGCTTTTGAGAATACTTATTCCAAAAACTAAGTGTATGACTATGGTTTTTGAAGTGACGAAAGTAAGAGATTTGCGAAAATGATTATCCATTTGAGATAAGTATATGGAATCTATTTTAAGGAATCGATGAATGATTTTAATTAAAAGGGCATGCACGGCTAATGTACTTAACTGTACAACTATAGATCAATTGTTAAAGAACCGACAATCAAAAAATTCCCTTTTAACTTATAACGTGTTGGTTCGAGGAACCAGAGTTGGAATTGGATCCAAAAACACTTCGAGTCGACTTTGCGTTCGAAACTAAATTTGCAGGCATACTTATGCATATTAAGATGATTTACAGGAGTATTCGTTAAAACGAAAAGTACTGCTTGTTGACGTCTCTAGCTAGCTATCAGGATTATACTTGTAGCATTATTCTATACATTCTAGGGTTCTGCATGATGCGAGAACTTCTTGTTACTAATCGTAAGGATTATACCAATAGGATGTAGTAAAAGGAACGCCTTCGGCTTGTCCTGTTCTTGGATAACTTGTATGTACGGATGTCTGACATTGAATTTCATAGATCACATACATTGATTTTTACAACTAAATATCAGTTGAGTGGAGGGGAAGACAACTTTTCTTAGCTTAACACCCTTGTCTGAGACATATGAGCTTGGAGGTTGTATTTTTGTGGATGTCAATTAGTTATCGACGAAATGATGATGCGGCGTCCCAAGATAGGGAAGTGCCATGTATGAAAGGTAAAAGCGTAGCATCTAGCATCATAACCGATAATGACTAAAATAGGAGATATGCTTCAGGGTTAAGTGGGTAGCACCCAAGTAGGGTATTGTCGCCACCTAATCTAGAAGAGATGACCCTTTGATTAGTGTATGTTGAGGGTTGGTTGCTGATCACAACCAAGATAGTGAAATATTCGGTATAATCAAGAGAGGGGTTGGTTGGTCCTGATTCGTAAGTAGTTCATGCGAGGCTCTCGGTACGCTTATCTAGAGAGGTATTATAACAAGTGATACCTTGGTGCCTAGTCATTGTATGGAAATCCAAACTCCAATATGTTCCTTTTATGGTTTTAGTTTTACACCTAGTATGCTGAAATTTAATTAATGTAACAATTTTGGCTTGATTGAAAAGTATTTTTATTTTAGACATTACTATAATATCATGGAAGTTTATAGAAAGTGTTTTGGTTATCGTACAGGAAAAACACGCGCTATGTTTATATGTAGTCGTGTCTTACGATAGCTCCATTCTTTCAAAAGATTTTCAAAAATTAAGCAAGTTGTTGTGATGTGATTTTTTTTAACCGTAAGTATTCTGGACAGATCCGGGTGTTTTTGCTTTCATTCAAATGTGCTCGGTTCAAACCGTGTATATTTTCCATATTTGCTTAGAGATGTAGGAGAGGAGCTGGAGTTGAAATGTATTCTTGTATTATTATATTTCCGCTATTTGTGTTATATTTATCTGTCATAGTACAAATAGATTGTTATGAATGTATAAACTAATCTTTGTGTACTCTGATGATTCATTCATGTATGTATACAATTTTTCTCTTATGTAATGTAACGGTTCGTCATTTTTCTATGTTTTAAACTTCGACTGAATCAAAGTTGTCTCGAATGTTAGTGGTCAATGTGAGCGATGAAAATTTGATTTTTGGTATGCGCCAGTTAAAAAATAGTGAGTGGTAAATGTTCATCAGTAAATTGAAAAGTTCATTTGGTAGCATTATTTCAACGTAAGTCGGTTCAAATAGTGAACGGACGAAATTATTTTTGAAACCTAAATGTCTGTACTTAAGAAAAATATTTTACTCATACTGACGACGACGACATAATTCATTTCGCAAAATTCAGACGTTTCTAGCTCCGTTTGAATTTTTCCATGCGAAGTAGCAGTGTACCGTAATTTAAAAATATGAGTTTTGATAGGAGAGTCATGACACTGATGTTTTTGTACCCTCGCGTCTGTCTTGTCACACAGATCACCATGATATATTCATTTGCGTGTTTTGGTGTCCGTCGAACAACCATATTAATAAAACGGCGTATCGTATCGGTACCTACACTATGTTATTTTTTTTTTTATTTTTTTTGAGTTTGTGTCCATACGTGTGTCTTTTTGAAGTTGTGATGTGCCATACATTACATTCCTGCCTTCATTTCAGCCATCATCACTTCTGATTCACGGATTTGAATTTTTATTTTTCTAAGTCATATGGAAGTGGGATAAAATGCATGGTGCATGGCATGTTCACAAGTCATGTTACGTACCATTCATTTTGCTTTGTTCTTTTCGTTTGTTTTCAAACTTAAATGCAACGCTCATAGTTCTCAAATTTTGATTTTTTCCATTTTGGATCCTATTTATCTTCCACGACTTATCCATGCGAACTATCTGGGATGTAACTATTAAGTTACTATTCCTCTTCATTTTCTTAAAATATTTTCGCCTGTACCCATTTTTGCAAACTCGGTTCATGCTACAGATCGTCGCGAGGTAAATTTCTGATTTACATTTATTTTGTCTTTTGTTTCCATCTGTAAATTGTAAATAAAGCATGCCTAACTTCACCTACCCGATGTGCCATCGCCAGAGCCACCCTTCGCCTCTACTGTAACCGTAGCCGGCACCCTTCCGACCGAACTCAGCACCAAGCCACTGATCTCGACCAACTCTCCCTTCCCATTTTATGAAAACCGTACTGCTTAAAAAAATAAAAATGAATCCAACGTGTAAGCCAACCGAGACCATGTTCAACCTGGCTCTGATACCACTTGTAATGACCTACCATTTTATACGATTCAAATCGACAATAATCCACACATGTCTGACTTGAATTGCTCAAAATAGTAAATTGTTATATAAATTGGCAATACTTAGCTTATACAGCAAATAAATCAATCACAGATCACAGAGTATTACAACATTTGCAGCGGAAATAACAACATAGTAGTCCATGAAGCTACTAGAAATAAACAAAGTCTCAAAACAAATACATAAGAGAGGTCCAAAATAACGAAGTTGCTAACAAAACAAATAACAAGAGTCTGAACGGAAATAACTGAATATCAGAAAACTGAATAGATAAATATCCAGCGAACTCCAACGGCTTCAGCTCCAAGAAGAATGCCTAAAGCTGCAACACTCAGGCTGACCCGAGAGTAAAGTAAAAACAAAACACTCGAGTCAGGACTAATATTCTCATGTAAGTAAACAAACTCAAGTGAAATGTCAACTGAAATGCAAAGTAACTTAAAGGATGTTGGGATCACCATCCTCTAAGGATCCGTTAAACTATTTACTACATAATAAAATATGATATGTACGATAATGTCTATCAGTAAAATAAAGTATCAAAATAGTGTAAACGGGATTACCATATTACCCTTACACCATTTATATATATTCCCGTAGTCTATACAGTACTGTAAGCCCCTCCAAACCGGCGGGATACTCAGGGAGCACACCATAGGTACGGTACAAAACAAACTCGTAGTGGGCGCGATCAGGATAAATATGACAAGGCACGCGAGGCAATACCCAGGGTAGGAATCTACCATTTACATAACCGAACTGGTGGTGACGCATAGCCGCAACTACCACCCACCTAACGATTCTTCATTGTGAGTTTGTTCAGCTCTCTATAATCAACACACATCCTTAAAGAACCATCAGACTTGGTGAAAAAAACAACAGCAGCTCGCCATTCAGAAAAACTAGGCCTAATTAGACCTTTGGAAAACAAATCATCAATCTGGTTCTTGAATTCGACTTTCTCCTTAGGTGCCATTCGTCTGGGAGGAAGGACAACTGGACGAGCTCCAGGAATAAGATCAATGCGAAATTCAATTTCACGTTTAGGTGGAAGAGAAGTGACCTCACCGAATACATCGGAAAAATCATTGACTATAGGAGTAGAGTCAAGGTCACTTGGATGGGAATCAAGAGAGAATATAAAGCTGCCTGCATAGTCCTGAGGCATTCGACATTCGATGACTAAGGATACACCCCAATCGCTTACTAAAGTGACGGTTCGGGCTTTACAGGAAATAAAAGCATTGGGTATATCTTTTATTTAGATTTAGAATCAGTCGTGTTTAAATCAAATTTTGATTTGATTGGATTCCGTTCTTTCAAATCCAGGCAACCATTGAGATGTCTCCATTTACCGCTCTTTACGGACGACCTTGTAAATCCCCAGCTTGTTGGATTGAGTCGGGCGATCGCCTTGTTCTCGGACCTGATATGATATTGGAAGAAACCGAGAAAGTAGAGGAGATTAGAAGGAAGATGCGAATCGCTCAGGATAGGCAGAAGAAATATGCGGACAAACGGAGAAAGGATCTTGAATTTGCTGTAGGGGATCAAGTTTTCCTTAAGATCTCACCGTTGAGGAATGTGATTCGCTTTGGTCGAAAAGGGAAGTTAGCTCCTAGATTCATTGGTCCTTTTCGTATCTTGGATAGAGTTGGTTCTTTGGCTTATAGATTGGAGTTGCCTGAGAAACTGTCGGGAGTGCACAACGTGTTACACATATCACATCTTCGTAAGTATCTTCATGACCCTTCCCTATTTGTTCAGCCCTCTACATTAGAGATATTGGATGTGGAGCCGAATCTCACTGTAAAGAGGAAGCCACTACGTATCATCGATAGCAGGACGAAACATCTAAGAAGAAAATTGGTCAACTTGGTCAAAGTACAGTGGAGTACGGACGATCGGGATTGCACCTGGGAGACTGAGGAAAGCATACGTGCTGCGAACCCAGAGCTTTTTAACTCGGGTATTCTTCTTTTCAAATCTATCATTTTCCATTTTATCTTGTTAGATACTTTCCTATTTCATTTCCTTTCGAGGACGAAAAGTTTTAAGTGGGGGAGAGTGTAACGGTTCGTCATTTTTCTACGTTTTAAACTTCGACTGAATCAAAGTTGTCTCGAATGTTAGTGGTCAATGTGAGCGATGAAAATTTGATTTTTGGTATGCGCCAGTTTAAAAATAGTGAGTGGAAAATGTTCATCAGTAAATTTAAAAGTTCATTTGGTAGCATTATTTCAACGTAAGTCGGTTCAAATAGTGAACGGACGAAATTATTTTTGAAACCTAAATGTCTGTACTTAAGAAAAATATTTTACTCATACTGACGACGACGACATAATTCATTTCGCAAAATTCGGACGTTTCTAGCTCCGTTTGAATTTTTCCATGCGAAGCAGTAGTGTACCGTAATTTAAAAATATGAGTTTTGATAGGAGAGTCATGACACTGATGTTTTTGTACCCTCGCGTCTGTCTTGTCACACAGATCACCATGATATATTCATTTGCGTGTTTTGGTGTCCGTCGAACAACCATATTAATAAAACGGCGTATCGTATCGGTACCTACACTATGTTTTTTTTGAGTTTGTGTCCATACGTGTGTCTTTTTGAAGTTGTGATGTGCCATACATTACATTCCTGCCTTCATTTCAGCCATCATCACTTCTGATTCACGGATTTGAATTTTTATTTTTCTAAGTCATATGGTAGTGGGATAAAATGCATGGTGCATGGCATGTTCACAAGTCATGTTACGTACCATTCATTTTGCTTTGTTCTTTTCGTTTGTTTTCAAACTTAAATGCAACGCTCATAGTTCTCAAATTTTGAATTTTTCCATTTTGGATCCTATTTATCTTCCACGACTTATCCATGCGAACTATCTGGGATGTAACTATTAAGTTACTATTCCTCTTCATTTTCTTAAAATATTTTTGCCTGTACCCATTTTTGCAAACTCGGTTCATGCTACAGATCGTCGCGAGGTAAATTTCTGATTTACATTTATTTTGTCTTTTGTTTCCATTTGTAAATTGTAAATAAAGCATGCCTAACTTCACCTACCCGATGTGCCATCGCCAGAGCCGCCCTTCGCCTCTACTGTAACCGTAGCCGGCACCCTTCCGACCGAACTCAGCATCAAGCCACTGATCTCGACCAACTCTCCCTTCCCATTTTATGAAAACCGTACTGCTTAAAAAAAAATTGAATCCAACGTGTAAGCCAACCGAGACCATGTTCAACCTGGCTCTGATACCACTTGTAACCACCTACCATTTTAAATGATTCAAATCGACAATAATCCACACATGTCTGACTTGAATTGCTCAAAATAGTAAATTGTTATATAAATTGGCAATACTTAGCTTATACAACAAATAAATCAATCACAGAATCACAGATCACAGAGTATTACAACATTTGCAGCAGAAATAACAACATAGTAGTCCATGAAGCTACTAGAAATAAACAAAGTCTCAAAACAAATACATAAGAGAGGTCCAAAATAACGAAGTTGCTAACAAAACAAATAACATGAGTCTGAGCGGAAATAACTGAATATCAGAAAACTGAATAGATAAATATCCTGCGAACTCCAACGACTTCAGCTCCAAGAAGAATGCCTAAAGCTGCAACACTCAGGCTGACCCGAGAGTAAAGTAAAAACAAAACACTCGAGTCAGGACTAACATTCTCATGTAAGTAAACAAACTCAAGTGAAATGTCAACTGAAATGCAAAGTAACTTAAAGGATGTTGGGATCACCATCCTCTAAGGATCCGTTAAACTATTTACTACATAATAAAATATGATATGTACGATAATGTCTATCAGTAAAATAAAGTATCAAAATAGTGTAAGCGGGATTACCATATTACCTTTACACCGTTTATATATATTCCCGTAGTCTATACAGTACTGTAAGCCCCTCCAAACCGGCGGGATACTCAGGGAGCACACCATAGGTACGGTACAAAACAAACTCGTAGTGGGCGCGATCAGGATAAATATGACAAGGCACGCGAGGCAATACCCAGGGTAGGAATCTACCATTTACAGAACTGGACTGGTGGTGACGCATAGCCGCAACTACCGCCCACCTTGATTCGAAGTGTGTTCGAGGTGGGCGGTAGTTGCGGCTATGCGTCACCACCAATCCGGTTATGTAAATGGTAGATTCCTACCCTGGGTATTGCCTCGCGTGCCTTGTCATATTTATCCTGATCGCGCCTACTACGAGTTTGTTTTGTACCGTACCTATGGTGTGCTCCCTGAGTATCCCGCCGGTTTGGAGGGGCTTACAGTACTGTATAGACTACGGGAATATATATATACGGTGTAAGGGTAATATGGTAATCCCGCTTACACTATTTTGATACTTTATTTTACTGATAGACATTATCGTACATATCATATTTTATTATGTAGTAAATAGTTTAACGGATCCTTAGAGGATGGTGATCCCAACATCCTTTAAGTTACTTTGCATTTCAGTTGACATTTCACTTGAGTTTGTTTACTTACATGAGAATGTTAGTCCTGACTCGAGTGTTTTGTTTTTACTTTACTCTCGGGTCAGTCTGAGTGTTGCAGCTTTAGGCATTCTTCTTGGAGCTGAAGCCATTGGAGTTCGCTGGATATTTATCTATTCAGTTTTCTGATATTCAGTTATTTCCGTTCAGACTCATGTTATTTGTTTTGTTAGCAACTTCGTTATTTTGGACCTCTCTTATGTATTTGTTTTGAGACTTTGTTTATTTCTAGTAGCTTCATGGACTACTATGTTGTTATTTCCGCTGCAAATGTTGTAATACTCTGTGATCTGTGATTCTGTGATTGATTTATTTGCTGTATAAGCTAAGTATTGCCAATTTATATAACAATTTACTATTTTGAGCAATTCAAGTCAGACATGTGTGGATTATTGACGATTTGAATCGTTTAAAATGGTAGGTCGTTACATGTAAAGAGTACTAGTATGTTATATTTTATTCATTCCGCTATGAGATTCTATCTTCTCTAATCTAATGTGATTGTGTTCTTCTTATTCTATTCTAATATTTCTTTCTTCTTCTTTCTCATCCTCTAACTTCTTTCTTCTAACATTTTGGGTTTTCGGCACTTATGTTTAGGTATGTTATACAAATGATGTATTAGTGTCTAAATTCGATGGTCAAATTTTCCGGGTTGTTACACTTACTATCACATATCACATAAAAATGGGATCTAACAATTAAACACTTTTACAAATGCAATCTATATTTCAACTCGTACAACAAATACTACGATTATTTAAAAATAGAATCTATCCAATAGGTATTCTTTACATCATCGTTATACATTATTTAACAATACAAATCAAAATTAAAACTAGTTTTTCTGTAATTTCATTACATATTTATATGTATGTACATGTATATAATATAAAATTTCTTATTTTTTATTTTGAATTATATAATATAGCGGTATTTAGTTTTAAGGACACATTTCAAAAGAAAAATATATTTAATGGTATGTAGTCAAAGCGCTTAGCGGATTCAATGCGGTAGAGGTCCAAAAATTCATAGTTGGGACAAAGTAAGGAAATAGATGAATATAAAGGATGGCCTTAAAATATATCATATAACTAATCATAATCATTTTACGAATGTATAAATTATAATAAGATGAAAAACTAATGCTTAATTAAATGATAATTAGTAGATTTTTAATTTTAAATAACAACATAGGCAAATATCTAGAAATAAGCGTAAAATGATATTTAACTTAATCAATTTAATTGAATATTAGAGTAGTTTTGTTTCTAAAAATATTTAAAAAAACTCAATTAAAAAAACTAATTTCATAATTTTAATAATGTATGAATGTCATTTTTTTAGTTTATTTCTTTAATTAAAGATATAGTAGGAATAGCTTAATTTAGCGGAAATAACAGGATATATCAGGAATAACGGATTATAGCTGGACTTAAAGCAGAAAGGCTACATTAGAGGGTATTTGGAAAAATTGTTGATTAAGTAATCAGTATGGGATATTGTGGGGGTAATAGTCAGACATTAACAACACAGGTCTAAGGAAAACTAAGTTTAATAATCAGATCAAGGACAAAGACAAAATTATATTATGTCAAAATGAAGTTCACTTTAATTTCTCATCATTACTAAAGTATCTAAAAAATAAAAATAGCCCTCAAAACTAAAAGAAAAAGGTGATTTCAAAATTATTTTAGCCGACTGATGTTATTATAAACATATATAAATAATCAACTCCTAAAGCTAAATGAATATAGCTTTATAACTAAAAGGTATAGTTAATATTATCACCAAAATACGGAACTATGTTGTAGCGACCCGAAATTTCCGACGCTAGAATTCAGACACTAATACATCTCATGTCCAAACTCCAGTATCGAAAACCCAGAAAGCTAATAGAAAGAAGTTAGAGGGTGAGAGAAGAAAGAAAGAAATATTAGAGTAGAAGAATAAGAAGATCAGAGTCTCACAACGGAATGGACAAAATATAATAATCAATAATACTTTATAAAAGAACAGTATATTACAACATCAGAGCATACATTCAGATCAATACAACACACATCGGAAATAAACTAGTACCAGTATATATGGAATACGTCTCGACTTCAACTCCTTCTCTGAAGCTCCAAGCGATACCTAACCTGATAATATACTCGGTCTGACCCGAGCACATTTGAAGCAAAGCAAAATTCACCCGGATCGGTCTGGAGTACTTTCAGTGATAAATTCATAACACAAACAACTTATTTAACTTTGGAAATCCTTTTTTTGAAACAAAGGATAATAGTAAGACCAATCCACCCATAAACACGGATGGTTTTTACCTTACTATAACCCAAACCATTTTGAAATCAATATCTTATTATGATATTATAATAGTGTCTAAATACAAGTAAATATAATCTAGCAGAATGCTTGCATCTCACGCTCCACATATATAGTATACAGTCAAAACCGTGGGCGCTTATTGGAGATTGGATTCCGACTACGACAAGGTATGGAACCACCTGCCGATAGTGTATCTCTAGAGAGGACTACACTAGATTCAACAAGAACATCTTGCAACCCCGCCCACACATGACCGACCACTCATTTCTCTTGAGTGTATCGAATATATTGTCACCTCATGGCTGCGCAGCTACCGTTTTCCCGGGAGATACATAATTGAAAATAAGTAACAAATATGAATATTCTCTAGATGATGAAAATACACCCTAATGGGTGCGACCCACATAGCCATGCTGCCTGCCCGATTTTTGTCATTTCCCGGTTGATGAAGCTTGAGGTTAAAATCGACTTTTGGAAGATCTGAGCACCATTCACATCGTCCATACAAGTCATCCAGGAACAAGATGAACCGAAGGTACTCTCCTACTGCATCCAATATAGGAATCATCCCATGGATCAGCAGCGAGAAGTCCTTGCAACCCGTAGATTTCAATCACGACAGGATCATAGTATATCTCTAGGGATCAGCCAGAGATTATAAGTAACTCGTCTGTTTCATGAAGATCTACGGTCTTCAATTGCTCCATCTCGATTAGCTCCTTCCACGTTTTCGTATTCATTGGTTGGAATGGTTTTCGAATAAAAATTCGCTGCCGGTCTTTCCATTCTAATAACGTTGGGTCAGATTTTGATAGTCGGTTATTTAACTATCAAAATAAACAACCATAAAAATAAACAGATCCATTGGTTTATACATAGCATCACTTGGCCATAAAAAAATAATATCTCAGTTGAAATACCTCAAAACAATATATTGGTTTAAATATGTTAATATTCTCAAATTCTTTCTATATACGTTAACATCATAGCTAATTTAACCTTCAACTAACATTTCAAAACATTGTTATACATTTCTTATTATCTTATCGATTTAGCTTATCTTTCGTAAAACGATCATTACGACATCTTCTTTGGCTTCATTATTTGAACACCAAAATCACCACTCATCCTTTCAGAATAAACCCATTTAATTCCCATTTCTTAACTTTGAAAATATCGTTATATTTCCACTAATCTCCTTTTTCTTCTTTTTATTATGGGAATACCATTTCATACCACCAAGCCCCTTTTTATTTCCTTTCACTTCAAAACCTCGTTATCTATATATTTCCACATCCTTCAAATAGTGTTACGCTGTATTTTTCCCAAACTACTTTACTCTAACATATTCGTATTATTCCCAAATCACTTTACTCTAACATCTTTGTATTTTTCCCAAACTACTTTACTCTAAAATCTTCACCATTACGACTAATATTATCCTTTGATAGTCCTGGAGTTGTTCAAGTTGGGGTATTTTAATTACCTCTTAGACCTTGATCAACAACGTTCTAATCTTAAGATAAATATCAGTTATAATACAAAACGATACTCATTCCCCATATCTGTAACAACCCGCATTCTACGCATCGGAGGATCATAGAATATTTATTTCTTTCTTATATGAAGTCGTATGGTCATGTGGCTTTGGGAAACAACCATTGGGGTCATTTCCCATGTTCATGATTTTTGCCGATTTTTAAATGACCATTTTGCCCCTAGCTGATCTTGTTTCGGTCATAACTTTTGATTGGAAAGGAGTTTTGACCTGAAACCACTTCCATTGGCTTCAGATGATGGATTACCTTTCCGTAGAGTGGTCACATGTGAAAAACGGACTTACCGTTTGGGAGATATGACTGAAATAAGGTTTGGAAGGTGAAAATCTGCTTAACCGGGCCAAATAGGGTGATTAGTGAATGGGCCCATAACCCATTTCGGGATTAGGGTTATGAGGAGGCTGAAAAGAGTTAGGGTTTCATTCCATTTCAGTTTTCTAGCCTCCACTTACCTCTTAGAAACCCTAAAAATGGGCTCCAACCTCTAAATCACCTCCAAATCACTTTCGAATCAAGGATTAAGCTTAGCAACATCAAATCAAGGGAGATCTTCACCAAATCAAGATTAGAGCTGCTGTTTAGCATTGGTATTCACGACATATCAGAGATTTATTTCAGATCTAAGGTTTATTTATGGCTAAGGTGAGTGATTTGCATAGTTCCTCACTAATTATGGTTAATCAAGGGTAATTAGTGTTAATTAGCGAATTTAAACATGATAAAAATCTGGAAAAATACTTATAAATTCTTAAATGATGTTTTAGACCTCTGATATGAAATTGGGTTAATTTGGTTAAGTTTTACTAATCCTATCGTTAATTATGCTTGAACATGTTTAATGGAAAATATGGGGTTTTGGCTATGTTTGATCCATTTTAACCTATCATATTTATGTTTTGGTGTTTGAGGCCACTTCTACTTGATGCTATGACTGTATGGTATGCTTTGTGATTGATTAGAATAGTTAGAATGGTCGAAAATGCCGTCGAATGGCGTAAAACACTCGCTGGAAAAGTTGCAAGAAAATGGTGCAGGCTTTCGGATCGGATCGGGGGAATGGGCTCGGACCGGATAGTGGACTGTGCAAGGGATCACCGAACCGAATCGAGGCTTGGCACAAGGGAAAGTATGGCAAAAAGGAAGGCCACGACGGTTGAACTGGGATCGGATCGAGCTAAAGAAGGGGGAATCAGATCGACTGAAGGGAAGAGAAGGGGATCGGAACGGAAGAGGAAGGGGAAGTGGATCGGATCGGAGACCATGAACCCGAACCTAACCAAGATGCATCTACCCGACCCGACCCTCCAGAGAACACCCGAACCGAACCGATGTACTACGAAGGGACTCGGAGGCCACAAACCGACCCGGAGCACTTGGAAGAGACCGATCCGAACCGATAGAGAAGAAGAGTTGAGGATCTGAACCGATCCAGTGATGACCAAAAACCTGAGATGCAAAGGTAGTCCAAATGGAAGTTAGAGCTCAGGATCCAGTTGGGAACCAATGAGTTCACTTCATGATTGGGCTTTGCTGCGAGACGTGTGCTAAGGAGTTGTCGACGTTCATAACTTCGATTCACCACTGAAAAGGAATGATGGGCTACGTATCAGTGCAGTAGAGTCACCATGACTTGAGGGGCAAAGTGATCGTAGCGGGACTACGTATCAGTGCAGTAGAGTCACCATGAATCGAGGGGAAAAGTGATCGTAGTAAGACTATGAGCCGGTGCAGTGGAGCCATTGTGACTCCATGGGGCAGAGTAGACATAGTAAAAGATTAGTAAGGCTATGAGCTAGTGCATTGGGGTGTGTATGACCCCATGGGGCAAAGTGGACATAGCGAAGGATTAGCGGCTATGGATCAGTGCAGTAAAGCTGTTGTGACTTCATGGGGCAGAGTGATCATAGCAAAGTATTGGATGATCGAAGTGGTGGATATCGTATACTTTACGCACTGAGTGAGAGATGTGAGGATGGTTGCTATGCTTGATTGTTTACCATCATTATGACATGCACACCCCCACTCCCGTATTCTTTACACCGTATGTAGTGGCACCTTGGAGTATTGTACAGTATGTAGTGCTAACTCTTTGGTTGCAGGTCCAGGTTCAGGTATGGTTTAGTATACCTGTTATTGTTCTGTTTAGCTGGTTATCGCTCATACCAGACTTTTTGTCTAATCCAGAGTTTTATGTCTCTTCTTATTACTCTGGGTGCTCTCACGAGCAGACTAGAGACAGGTTAGCTGGTGATGCACGAGTAGCGGATTCGGAGGCGAGCAGGAGGCTTCCACGTATGATATATATATATCCTCCCTGTGTCGTTGCTGGTCACTACTTTGGGCATTAGTAGTGTACCTTTCTTGTTTAGCTTTTTGAGACAGTTTTTAAAAGTTGTAATAATGTTGGATTTGGATCATAAGCTGTACTTTGGATTTCCGCTGCTATGATAGTTTGTTTTAGCTTATACACTGTCTCACCTGTTTTATGTCAAGTATGTTGTTATTATATTTTGTTCCATGCGCTGTGAGACATTCTACAGGTTCCTTGTTAGTTCATTCTCTTCTTTCCTTTCTTTGGCGACCGTTCCGTGCTAGTCGGGCATGTGTACAGCGCACCTTCGGAGGAAATGCAGACTGGTGCGGGGCGGGCCGTCACATTTGGTATCAGAGCTCTAGGTTGCGTAGTTAACCTAGGGAAAGATACTAGGGAGAGATAATACGTATATGAGAGCGCGTATTTGTGATTACTTTGGTTTTCAAAAGTTATATATATATATATATGTATATACTATTAGTAGTATAAGGATGAAGTCGTACTGCACTAGCACCACTATGGAGATAGTTAATCGTTTTCTCTTTACAGACTGAACGATGAGTCGAGATACGAGGGGTGCTGGTAGAGGGACCAATAATAGGAATGCTCCTGACATGAGGACGATGTTCACTGACTTCATGAGAGAGATGCTTAGGGATGTTCAGGGAGCAGTTCCCAATCCCGGTAATGGTGGTGGTCCAGTAGTGCAGGCGCCTAGGGCCGATTTCGCCAAGGATTACACTAACCTTGGTGGGAAGCCGTTCCACGGAATGGAGTCGGCCACGGATGTTCAGGATTGGTTGGATAGCTGTGATCGTATCTTCGACGACTTGGGTATCGAGGATGTGATGAAGAGAAGGCTAGCGTCTTGTCAGCTGCAAGGGCGAGCGATGAATTGGTGGAATGCTATTAGGACAGCCACTCCATAGGATCAGGTTACTTGGGATCAGTTTAAGGCTCGCTTTAGCGACAAGTTTATCCCAGCTGCTCAGAAGTCAGAATTGTTTAGGAAGTTCTTGGAGCTTAAGCAAAATGGTAGGGCAGTCTCGGACTATATTGCTGAGTTCGATACTTTGTCGAAGTATGGACTATCTCTTATCGATACTCCTGAGAATAAGAATGAGAAGTTCATTACTGGTCTAGATGGATACTTGGGGGAAAGGCTTACTAACCACATCGATGAGACGTTTGAGTCGATTGTTGGGAAAGCTTTGAGATCAGAGAGTCTTTACCCTAAGTCGAAGACTGAGGTTGCATCTGCAGAAGGGCCAAAACCGCAAGCGAGCGGTGGAGGCAAGAACAACTCTTAGAATAAGAGGAAGCAGAACCAAGCTAAGGATGGCCAGAAAAAGAGCAAGAAAGATGTTGAGTGCTTCAGCTGTGGTAAGAAGGGCCACTATGCCAAAGAATGCCAGACCAAGCCAACGGATAGGAAGTGCTACAACTGTGGCCAAGTGGGACATCATAAGGATAAATGCCCACAACCTCTTAAAGAGAAGCAGATTGTGAAAGCATATGCTATTAATGTTGTTCCTTCTTCGTCGAATGCCCCAACTGCGGCGGAGAAAGGAAAGAATGTCGTTATTCAAGGTATGCTTTCTATTCTTGATATAACTGCTCGAGTTTTGTTTGATACTGGGGCTTCCCGTTCCTTCATATCTAGTGACCTGGTAGATAGGTTGGGACTGGAACCCGAGATAGCCGATAGACCGTTGGTTGTGACGAACCCGATTGGTGGTTCGAATAACCTTAGTATGATTTGCCGAAATTTGGTCTTATCGAGTCATGGATGTATGTTTGTTTGTGATTGCTTTGTTTTGGGCTTTACTGGGTATGGCATTATATTGGGGGTCGATTGGCTCCAAAGATACGGGGTGGTGGTAGACTGTGAGGGCTTTTTGGTGATAGTTAGGGCGGATGATGGGCGGAGGGTAGTGTTTGGTAGTCTACCTAGTGATGGGGTAATGGCTAGTTTTATAAATTCCCTTGACATCCCGCATGATGAGTTGTCAGATGTGCCCGTGGTTGGCCATTATCCGGACGTCTTCGAGGAAGTGACTGGACTTCCACCACACCGAGAGATTGAGTTCCGTATTGATTTAGTGAAAGATGTCAGACCTATAGTGATGTCACTTCGTCGTATGGTACCAAGGGAGCAGCGAGAGCTCAGGGTGCAAGTAAGCGTTCTTTTGAAGAAGTAGTTTATTAGAAGAAGTGTCTCCGAGTGGGGAGCACCAGTTGTGTTTGCCACTAAGGCAGATGGTTCCCTTCGTTTGTGTGTGGACTATCGCGAGTTGAATAAGGTGACAAGGAAGAATAAGTATCCTCTACCGCGGATAGATGATTTGTTTGATCAACTGGAAGGAACAAGAGTGTTCTCCCAGTTGGACCTCGCAATAAGATTTCATCAGCTCCGAGTAGCAGCTGATAGTATAGTCAAAACAACATTTCGGACGCCGTATGGATTTTATGAGTGGTTGGTCATGCCATTTGGGTTGACCAATGCACCAGCATACTTCGTGGATCTTATGAATAGGGTATTCAGAGATCAGCTGAATAAGTTTGTTCTTGTGTTCGTAGACGACATCCTTGTTTACTCGAGGACAGAGGAGGAACACAAGGAACATTTGAGGATAGTTTTGGAGGTGTTGAGAAAACACCAATTGAAAGCGAAATTTTCTAAGTGTCACTTCTGGAGGAGAGAAGTGAGATTCTTGGACCATGTTGTTTCAGAGAATGGTATTGCCGTAAACCCTACGAAGGTGGCTACGGTACAGGATTGGTCTACGCCCAAGAATGCAACAGACGTAAGAAGCATCTTAGGGTTAGCTGGGTATTATCGTAAGTTTATCCCGGACTTCTCCAAGATAGCGGCACCGTTGACTCAGTTGACTAAGAAGAATCAAGCCTTCATCTGGGACAGAGTGTGTGAGAATGCATTCAAGAGTCTAAAACAAAAGTTGACGCGTGCGCCAGTGTTAGTCATTCCTAAAGGGAATGAAGAGATGACGGTATACACGGATGCTTGTGGTACCGGACTAGGTGTTGTATTGATGCAAGGAGTTAGGGTTGTAGCTTATGCTATTCGGCAACTAAAGCCGCATGAGAAAAGGTATCCTACCCATGATTTGGAACTGGTAGCGATCGTGTTCGCGTTGAAGATGTGGAGGCATTATCTCTTGGGAGAGAGATTTGAGTTGTTTTCTGATCATAAATTGTTAAAGTATCTCTTCTCTCAGAAGGATCTGAATCTCCGTCAGCAGAAATGGTTAGAGTTCTTGGCTTCGTATGATTTTGATATTGCATATACATCTGGGAAAGGCAATGCGGTAGTCGATGCCTTGAGTAGGAGACATGCCAGTTTAGGGGCTATGTTTCTTGAATGGAAGCAACTAGAGTATATCGCAGGGTATGATTTCAGACCACAGTGCGAATTGGATCAAGAGATGTTGGCTAGTTTGACGATCAGACCCACTTTGATTAAGAGGATTGGTTCCAGTCAGAGGGACGATCCTAACCTGTTGGAAATCATCTCCAAGTTAGAGACTGGAATCGATGAGGAGATGAACAAGTATGGGCTTGATCGAGGAGGATGGATTCGAAAGAATGGAAGACTAGTTGTACCCAACGTGAATGGTTTGAGAGATGAAGTGCTTAGGGAATGTCATCACTCAAAACTGACTATACACCCCGGTGGTGATAAGATGTATCGAGACATGAAGCAGACTTACTACTGGGAAGGGATGAAAAGAGACGTTGGGAAGTTTATATCCAAGTGCATGAATTGCCAGCTAGTCAAAGCCGAGCAAAAGAAGCCTAGTGGTTTGTTGCAACCATTAGAAATTCCTGAATGGAAATGGGAGCAATTCTCGATGGATTTCATTGATGGTTTACCCAGGACTAAATTGGAACATGATAGCATTTAGGTAATTGTGGATTGATTGACCAAGAGTGCAAGATTTATACCCGTCAAATCGACCAGAACGGTAGCTAAGTTAGCAGAACTGTATATGAAGTGGGTAGTGAGATTGCATGGAGTACCTAAAAGCATTGTGAGTGACCAAGACCCATTGTTTACTAGTGGGTTTTGGACGATCTTACAAGAGGCTCTAGGGTCGGAATTATATTTCAGTACCGCATATCATCCTCAAACCGACGGTCAAACAGAGAGGGTGAATCGTATATTGGAAGATCTCTTGAGAGATTGTGTATTGGATTTTGGTGGATCATGGGATGACCATTTGCATATAGTAGAGTTTGCATATAATAATAGCTACCAATCCAGTATCGGTATGGCTCCATATGAAGCTTTGTACGGAAGACCGTGCAACTCACCATCATGTTGGATAGAGACCGGTGAGATGTTTGTGCTTGGACCAGATGTAGTAAGAGAAACTTCAGGTAAGATTAAGATCATTCAACAACGAATGAAGGCTGGCCAGGATAGGCAGAAGAGTTATGCTGATAAGAGGAGAAGAGACTTAAAATTCTCCGTTGGTGACTAGGTGTTTGTCAAGATTTCTCCATTGAAGAGCGTAATACGATTTGGCAGGAGAGGCAAGTTGGCACCAAGATTTGTTGGCCCATTCCCAGTTCTCGAACAAGTTGGGAATTTGGCGTATAAAGTTGACTTACCTGAGAAGATGGCAGGAGTTCACAACGTATTTCATGTTTCCCAGCTAAGGAAGTTCGTGCACGACCCAGATATGACTATGTCACCTGATCGGTTAGAGGACTTCGAAATGGAACCCGAGGCGGTTGGGAACCGCAAGCCGATTCGTATTGTCGAGCACGATACGAAGCAACTTCGAAGGAAGGCGGTGAAGCTAGTCAAGGTTCAGTGGGGGCGAGAACGAGAATGACTGTACTTGGGAGACAGAGGAGAGCATTAGGAAGACGTATCCAGAACTCTTTGCCAGGTAAGATTTACTTTGCAATTTAGTTATTCCGCATGCTAGGATAGGTTTGTTATACTTGTTTTGCATGTTTGATTGTTGCTTGATGGCTGATAGGCATGGGGGACCCTTCGTGTGTTTTGGTTAGGGAATTTCGGGGGCGAAATTTCTTAAGGAGGGAAGAATGTAACAACCCGCATTCTACGCATCGGAGGATCGTAGAATATTTATTTCTTTCTTTTATGAAGTCGTATGGTCATGTGGCTTTGGGAAACAACCATTGGGGTCATTTCCCATATTCATGATTTTTGCCGATTTTTAAATGACCGTTTTGCCCCTAGCTGATCTTGTTTCGACCATAACTTTTGATTGGAAAGGAGTTTTGACCTGAAACCACTTCCATTGGCTTCGGATGATGGTTTACCTTTCCGTAAAGTGGTCACATGTGAAAAACGGACTTACCGTTTGAGAGATATAGCTGAAATAAGGTTTGGAAGGTGAAAACTGCTTAACCAGGCCAAATAGGGTGATTAGTGAATGGGCCCATAACCCATTTCAGGATTAGGGTTATGTGGAGGCTGAAAAGAGTTAGGGTTTCATTCCATTTCAGTTTTCTAACCTCCACTTACCTCTTAGAAACCCTAAAATGGCCTCCAACCTCTAAATCACCTCCAAATCACTTTCTAATCAAGGATTAAGCTTAGCAACATCAAATCAAGGGAGATCTTCACCAAATCAAGATTAGAGCTGCTGTTTAGCATTGGTATTCACGACATATCAGAGATTTATTTCAGATCTAAGGTTTATTTGTGGCTAAGGTGAGTGATTTGCATAGTTCCTCACTAATTATGGTTAATCAAGGGTAATTAGTGTTAATTAGCGAATTTAAACATGATAAAAATCTGGAAAAATACTTATAAATTCTTAAATGATGTTTTAGACCTCTGATATGAACTTGGGTTAATTTGGTTAAGTTTTACTAATCCGATCGTTAATTATGCTTGAACATGTTTAAGGGAAAATATGGGGTTTTGGTTATGTTTGATCCATTTTAACCTATCATATTTATGTTTTGGTGTTTGAGGCCACTTCTACTTGTTGCTATGACTGTATGATATGCTTTGTGATTGATTAGAATAGTTAGAATGGTCGAAAACGCCGTCGAATGTTGTAAAACACTCGCTGGAAAAGTTGCAGGAAAAAGGTGTACGCTTTCGGATCGGATTGGGGGAATGGGCTCGGACCGAATAGTGGATTGGGCAAGGGTTCACCGAACCGAACCGAGGCTTGGCATAAGGGAAAGTATGGCAAAAAGGAAGGCCACGACGGTTGAACTGGGATCGGATCGAGCTAAAGAAGGGGGAATCGGATCGACCGAAGGGAAGAGAAGGGGATCGGAACGGAAGAGGAAGGGGAAGTGGATCGGATCGGAGACCAGGAACCCGAACCGAACCAAGATGCATCTATCTGACCCGACCGGCCAGAGAACACCCGAACCGAACCGATGTACTACGAAGGGACTTGGAGGCCACGATCCGACCCAGAGTACTTGGAAGAGACCGATCCGAACCGACAAAGAAGAAGAGTTGAGGATCCGAACCGATCCAGTGATGACCAAAAACCCGAGATGCAAACGTAGTACAAATGGAAGTTAGAGCTCAGGATCCAGTTGTGAACCAATGAGTTCACTTCATGATTGGGCTTTGATGTGGGACGTGTGCTAAGGAGTTGTCGACGTTCGTAACTTCGATTCACCACTGAAAAGGAATGATGGGCTACGTATCAGTGCAGTAGAGTTACCATGACTTGAGGGGCAAAGTGATCGTAGCGGGACTACGTATCAGTGCAGTAGAGTCACCATGACTCGAGGGGCAAAGTGATCGTAGTAAGACTATGAGCCAGTGCAGTGGAGCCATTGTGACTCCATGGGGGCAGAGTGGACATAGTAAAGGATTAGTAAGGCTATGAGCCAGTGCAGTGGGGTGTGTACGACCCCATGGGGCAAAGTGGACATAGCGAAGGATTAGTGGCTATGGATCAGTGCAATGAAGCCGTTGTGACTTCATGAGGCAGAGTGATCATAGCAAAGTATTGGGTGATAGAAGTGGTGGATATCGTATACTTTACGCACTGAGTGAGAGATGTGAGGATGGTTGCTATGCTTGATTGCTTGCCATCATTATGACATGCACACCCCCACCCCCGTATTCTTTACACCGTATGTAGTGGCACCTTGGAGTATTGTACAGTATGTAGTGCTAACTCTTTGGTTGCAGGTCCAGGTATGGTTTAGTATACCTGTTATTGTTCTGTTTAGCTGCTTGTCGCTCATACCAGACTTTTTGTCTGACCCAGAGTTTTATGTCTCTTCTTATTACTCTAGGTGCTCTCACGAGCAGACTAGAGACAGGTTAGCTGGTGATGCGCGAGTAGCGGATTCGGAGGCGAGCATCAGGCTTCCACGTATGATATATATATATATATATATATATATATATATATATATATATATATATATATCCTCCCTGTGTCGTTGCTAGTCACTACTTTGGGCATTAGTAGTGTACCTTTCTTGTTTAACTTTTTGAGACAGTTTTTAAAAGTTGTAATAATGTTGGCTTTGGATCATAAGCTGTACTTTGGATTTCCGCTGCTATGATAGTTTGTTTTAGCTTATACACTGTCTCACCTGTTTTATGTCAAGTATGTTGTTATTATATTTTGTTCCATGCGCTTTGAGACATTCTACAGGTTCCTTGTTAGTTAATTCTCTTCTTTCCTTTCTTTGGCGACCGTTCCGTGCTAGTCGGGCATGTGTACAGCGCACCTTCGGAGGAAATGCAGACTGGTGCTGGGCGGGCCGTCACAATATCCCAAAAAATCCCATTTTAATTCCAACTTGATGAAATATCCTCTCTTCTTTAAATAGCGGTTCTATATCGCATCTTGATAATTTATTTCGTTTAACTACTCTAATCCAAATTTGGGTTTACGTTTGAATTCCTATTTTATATCTCCACTAGTTCCTAACCGTAAATCATTTAGAAAATAATTGCCTAAATATTACTCCCGAAGGTCGAAACCAACATCAGATCAATATTCAGAGAATCAAATATCCCATATGATTCCCGGCTAAGTTTTAATTCTTTAATTTCACCCCTGGCTTTTACTTTATTCAAATGTCACTTCGAATAACTCGTTCCATTTATATATTCAATAAAACTGGGATTTTATAACTTTGTATAACTTGGATTCATAGAATCCAATTAAATATAATTTAGTAAGAATCAAGTTAAAACTTCGATTTTACATAAATATTAAATTGATTTATAAACATGGCTTTAACTCTACAAACTTTCTTTACTATATTTCACATTCCAAATTATCACTTCGATTATTATTTAAATGACTAATAATCAAGTTTTCAATATTTATTAAAATAATATTGGGTTATTTTATCATTAACTCCTCTCTTTAAATTAATGAACTAATTTAATAAATAATTCCAGTTAACGCTGTTAACTTGTTCAACTCTAAAAATGATTAACCTGTTAATCAATCGTTATTGATCTTTCTATTTAAATAAATTAGTAATTAATTAATCTAAATAATTCTATTCACTTTGATTTCCATTAAATTAATATCAATATATACCCATTACGTAAATTCTGGTCGTTTGAATTAGCTAAATAAAATCGCTTAATGAGCACGTGCTTCGCGCACGGTATATTTTGGTTAAACCAATCAATGTATATATGTGGTTGGTTTTTTCTTTTTTAGAACTTCATTTAAAATAATATATTTAAAAAATCTATATTTGGTAATAAAATAAATTCCATATCTTCATTTCTAGCGATTCACCTAACAGTGAATCGATCTTTATAAAACAATGT
Source organism: Allium sativum (assembly GCA_030737875.1). Classification (NCBI taxonomy): domain Eukaryota; kingdom Viridiplantae; phylum Streptophyta; class Magnoliopsida; order Asparagales; family Amaryllidaceae; genus Allium; species Allium sativum. The sequence continues at coordinate 657,031,918 of CM060912.1, read as the reverse complement.
ATATTTGGGCCATCTGCTAATTATTCCGTAATCAATACTGTATATCGATTCAAAACTCAACAACATTAAACAATTGACAGGTTTAAAGTTAACATTGTTTAATACGTTCATACATGATATGAATTAAACAACACACCAAATATTTGAGGAATCTGGTTCGATTCCCCCTACCTGTACTTCTCTGCATCAGAAATTATAACAACAGTTTATAGTAAAAGATGAGATAATATATAACCAATCATCCAATACAACGTTATTATAACCGCGATAACCATTAAACAATCAACAAGCATCCAACTTTAGTTTTTTTTAATGATAGTTTCATTTATATGACTTTAGCACATCATAATATTTCAGAAGGTGTGAGAGTTAACTCACCTTATGTTTGGTTGACGATGTTGCTCTATTTATATAGTTTAAAACAAGTGTTTGAAAATATATAAAGATCCATTTGCTTCTGAATCACACCATTCCAGCTTGACAGCATCGCATTCTCCATTGCAATTCCAATGAATTCATTTTCGTTGAATTTTGTGCACCGTCGAACAAGTTTTGCTAATTACAAGATTAATAATTCAAATGCTTGCTAATCTTCAAATTAATCAACTTAATTAAATTAAATTAATTAATTTAAACCAAATTATTACCTTACTCATCCGTTTAATCCTTAACCAAATACTAGTCATGTGGCTCCATTCGTTTCTGTCTTCTTATTCAAATGCCCCTCCACCCAGTTTGTTTTCTTTTAGAACCCATTGCATTCTCTTCCACCATTCAAATTGTTGCACCACCATTTTCCTTCCAAGGCCCACTCAAACTTAACATAGCCCACGGCCTTACTCCCTCCTTCCCATCTTACCAACAATGAAGGCTCCTGGAGTCTACAATTTTCGAACTGTACTGTTTCCCCTCTCTGACCTTCGAATTGTTCCAAAAAAATGAGGCAAACAACTATTTAATAATTAACTTAGATTATTTACTAATTAATTTAAACGATATAATTACACTAACCGTTTGCCACGTCATCAGTGTACCCAGTAAAACATGCGTCTTCTCCTCGCCTACTTTCTGAAACGTCTTTCTTTGCCGTGCCAGTCTCCTATAAACCTGTCACCCAACCCTTGTTTGCTCAACACACACAGACCCGCCAACTTCCTTTGCCTCATCCATGAAACCAACCCTCTAGCCTCACGCCATGTTTTCCAGTATGAACTATTTTGTAGAGCCACACGTAATAACGTCTCCTAAACATGCAAACTTCCTTTACTTCTCCACTACATGCATCCACTTCATCTTCTCACTTACTACAGAACTTTCCTTCACCATTTAAAACTGCTACCGCCTATACTTGTTTCCCTTCTCTCCTTTTAACGCAACAGACTTCGAGAATAAAGGAAATACACCATCACCACGTTACAACCGGCCTTCAACTTCCCACGCCAATATTTACCTCTCCCCATGTGAGGAACATGAGCTGCTCCTTCAATATAAACAACTGCCCCAGTAAAACAGTCCATGAAAAACTCTTCCTTGTATTTCCAGGCTAAACTCCATACGCCCCATGCTTCGCTGGCCTCCCCTTCACACTTCATTCCATTGTTTTTCCCCATCAATCATTTATTTCCCATATACCCATCTACACCACCCGCCAACTCTTCAGCTCCGACACTCGCCCACCACCGCCTCACGTCAAAGACCCTGCGCCCGACATCAAGGATTGCTACTCCGATTGTTGCGAACAGCGGCTGCAAGGTGCGGAAATTTTTGTCACCAACTACTGCAAAACAAAGTCCTCTCATGCGCCACTCGATGGTGATCGTTGCTCCACTCCCAGATCCGTGTATTGCTCACCAAACTCGAGAAAAAACTACACCTAAGTTTTGAGATTTAACGTGAAACACTGTAACGTGAAAACTGAGAATGGTGGAGCTGTAGAGATTGGTTTGTTTGAGTTTGACATGGATTCGGTTACTATACTGGAAAGATCTGAAGGCTTCGGTGTATTGGAGGGTTCGGTTTCTTATCGCTGAGATGAAGAAAATGGACAGAGTAAAGATGGTGTATATTTATATCTGAAGGTAGTCTGGGCATCACGCAAACTAGTTTGGCTACCACGCAAATGTTTGTTTGGAAGGCACGTATATAGGGTAGGTCTGCTTGTACTGTAAAATAGGAGACAGTCTGATTAATTAGTTTGATTTGAAGTTTGAGCATGTGCCTAGCAAGAAGAAACAGGGTAGGGGAAAATTACTGCGTAAGCTCTCTTTTCTTTGATTTGAATTTTGAGATGACCAATGATATTTTCGTTATGAAGTTAAATGTACCCCGCTATATAGATCTTCGTCCGCATACGACTCGTTATCGACAAAAATAAAAATACCGTCGCGCTCAGCAGTGTGCCATGATCACAACCATATAATAAAATAGACCGGTTAATTAATTCTGTGAAATCCCAAAATGCTGATATAGGGTGCAAAATACTGCAAATAAAAAGTTGCTTATTTTCCAAATCAAAAATTACAGCAAAATTCTAAAAATTAAATTATAACTACGTCTCAAAAATCTTGTCCAAATTCGAAACCAATATTTAATTATATTAAATAATCCGTTACGGCTAATAAACGATTCTACAACGACTATTTCAGAATTTGATTTGGACATAAAACAAAATCTACAACACGAAAACTCGAATTTTCTCGTCCATTAGGAAAATATGATCAATTAGATTCAGTCGGTTCTTGTTTCACCAAAATCCGACTTAAAATGGATTCGGTATAATCAATTGAAGTTCAAATTAATTTTTTTGAACTACCGCGCAGTTTTGAGTTCGTTTTATAATATAAATAAAAATAAAAATATTCAGTCAGCATTTAGTTAACGAATTCGATATTAAATTCCATAAATAGTTCAAATAAATTTTTTAAAATAAATTTAAATATTCCAGTTCAGATAGCCGAAAAATCCGGGTCGTTACATATGTCATTTTTAAGATAATTTTATTTACATCCAAAAAAAAAGATATATGTAAAAATGAAGCTATATGCATTTAGCTTTCCATCCTGAATTTTCTTATATTAAATGTTCCATATTTACAAAACAAGAAACATTTTCTAAGTAATTTTTAATCTCTTAACAATAGGAAAACATTTTATTTTAATTTTTATTATTTGTGAAATATCAGTGTGTGATCTTAGTTTAAAATATTGATCTGTTCGAATTAAAACATGAAAGTTGTCCTTGATTTAGGTAGCAAAAGTTGCTTGTCCTTAAATCTATTTTTTGAAATGTGTCTTTTAGTCAAATATTCACTTTAATACACACGCACACATAGATCTATACTTAAAATTAGTTTAATAAATTAAATTCGGAATTATGCAATATAAATTTAAAATAAAAAATTTAGATATAATTGTTGATTTTGAAATCAGAAATCCCTTATATCAGATTTTAAATTTTTCTATAATATAATTATGAATATATATAACATTTTGGAAAGTAATATTTTATAATATACAAAATTTGTAAATATTTATACATACATATTATATCAATAACACATATGTATACATCCCGTTAACATGTTCATTGCAGTGTAAATCACAACAACTATACATGGACATGTCAAAATATGTATACCATTTATGTTGCACATGCACGCATATATACATACGTGCTCGCGCGCGCACACACACACATACATACACACACACACACACACACACACACACACATATATATATATATATATATATATATATATATACACACAAGCCACTATGAACCACAACCAAAACAAATAACACTAGCTGCAACCTCACCAAGAATACAGTACAGACTAACACTGACCAACTACTCAAATTACAACCAAGTCAAAACTCCAAAACAAACAGACACTGAACTAATACTCGCAAAGAGACAATTCCTAACCAACCTAAACAAGAATAGAGCATACAATATAAAACAAGCAACCCTAAGACCGGAGACTAACCAAAAAACCGTTGAAAACAATCCACACCTTAAGGCTGCCTTTCGGTTAGCTCCAAGCTTAGGGTACTGACTAGGGGTGAGCAATATTCGATTCAAACTAAATTAACCAACCAAACCAATTCATTTCGGTCGGTTCGGTTCGGTTTTAAAACTAAATCGGTTTGAATCCGAATTGTGAAATAAGTTGTTTTGGTTATCGGTTTAACCGAATAAACCAACCTTTTAATTTATTATCTAATTTTACGATATTGTAGTACTTTAAATAATTAGTTTAGTTATATAATACAAAAGTATTTGTTGCAAATAAATCAAATCTTATCATAAACATAAATTTTCACTATATAAAGTATCTCCAAACATGAAGTTATGTTTTACTTTGAGTGAATCCATCATTTGAATAACAATAATACTTCAAGTTCGGTTAAATCGGTTACCAATCGAGTTAACCGAAATTAATTTGATTTGGTTCGGTTTGGAAATTTTTTGGTTCTAATTCGGTTCGAGATTTTTTTTACCTCCAAACCAACCGGAAGCTCACCCCTAGTACTAACTAAGTACCTAAGATGAACTCGATGGTCGCGTTAAGACACTGAGTAGAGTAAATAAAAGCCAAATCTGAGAAAAGTAGCCACCATGATTGTGATAGAATATGGAGAAGTAGATCTGACTAGTACAAGGTGATTCAGAGAAACTAGGGCGGGAATAGTCGGATTTGGTGTGATTAGGGTTGGAGGAAAGGTCTTAAATTTGCATGAGCGAAAGCTAGTATCGGACAGAAGTGGGAAGGAAGAATGAGCGAGGTGAAAAGGAATTGAGGGAGGAGTGATGCGAAGAGGAGGTTAAAAGAACAAGGTCGAAGAAAGAAAGTGGCGAATACCAGTCACCATAGAAATTTGAAGCCGCTTTTGCTTTTGTCAAATATTCTTTATAAAGAATAAGTTCAAATTTTTAATGAAATCTGATGCAGCACATCATGGAAAATGCTTGTATACGAGCTATCGGTCGTCCGACGACCTAAAGCAGCTGCTCAATGACCTAGAACGAAAAGGAAGAAAGAGCAGATCGTCCATGAAGCTAAAGCTTGAAGAAGTGGAGTATTGGTCGTTCAAAGACCTAACAGGGTCGCTTTGTGAGCCGATGAATCATGGGAAGAAGCCCAACGATCCAACAAGATCGTTCTCTAGTTTAAAGAGAAAGGGCAGGATTAAGAAAGCATTGTTTGATCGTATGAGGAAGGACTCATTCGCTCTTGGGTCACTCACTCCAAAGTCAGGCAATACTGGATCGTTTGCTAGTAGATCGCTCACCCTTAGAACGTTCGTGCCTAGGTCGTTCATTTTGGAATCGTTTGCCATCGAGTCGATCACCCTTGGGCCGCTACTGGGAGAAGGCAATACGAGTTGTTAAAGATAAGATCATATGTGGTTCGCTCGTTCCATTGTTAATAATGTCATAGTTGAGTCGTTTGTTCTATTGTTTATGCCGTGTTAAGGGATCGCGTATTGTAGTTAGGTCGACCACTTATATTGGGTTGTTCGTTTGTAATTGGGTCGTTCGTTTGTACTTGGGTCGTCTGTTTGGACAAGGCGTGTTGTAAACCCTATAAATAGAGATGTGGCATGAGTTGTAAAGGCTGTTGATTTTTGATTAAATTTGTGTGTGAGCTTTGTGCCACCATTAAAATTGGAAGTTGAGTTTATCTCCTTTCTCCATTTTTGGATATTCAAGTGCGCTTGAATCAACGAATTTGAAGCTGATTCTTGGTATCGCTTGCGAGTGATCAATGTTCAAAGAATCGTAGATCGACAACACAGTATCTTGTGAGATCAACGTGTTGAAGATAGAGAGATTGCGGCATCGAAAGATCAACGGAGTTGAGCACCTCCCTTACCCTTGATCATATTTCCATGGATCCATCAATTCGTGTGGAGTTTGATCCTAGAGCTACGCCAGTTTGGTATCAGAGCGAAATTTCCATCATTTGGTTGGATCGCCGGAGCCTTGATCGCCATTTTAGTTGGATCGCCAACGCTAGATTTCCATCTTTTGGTTGGATCGCCAGAGCCTTGATTGCCATCTTAGTTGGATTGCCAAGGCAAGATTTCCATCACTTGGTTAGATCGCCGGAAACCATTTAGGTTTATCACCATCGGCACCGACATTGTCCATTCCATTTCCGCTACCACTGTAAACCGCAACCATTCACGCCATTCAGTCCTGACCACCACTGATTCAGATCGCCGGAGCTGTTCAGATCGTTAGATCTCGTTCAGTTGCACTATCAATCAGTTGCCCTATCAATCAGTTGCCATCACCTGTACACGATCGCCGGAGCTAGTTAGATCACCAGATCTAATTCAGTCGCAATCACCATTCCGTAGATCACTAGATCTACTCCATTTCCATTCAGACCGACATATCATTTATCCACCACCCCTTCTTAAACCGCCATCGTCCAAGTTTGGATCAGCCGCACTGTTTGGAACATTTTAGCAATTTGGACAGTACAGGTGTTTGAAGTTTGGTTCTGATTTGAAGTTCATTCCACTTTGTTTAAGAATTGATTATGCCGCCAAGACATGCTAATTGTCATCAAAATTTGGAAGAGATGTATCGGAGGGACGAAGCCGAACAAATGGAGAAAAGAATCAATGGTAAGTTTGATGAAGGAATTGGAAGATTAGAAAAGCTTATGATAGACATGAGTCAAACTAGAAGAAGAGAATCACCCGATTCATATCATGGTAGACATCAAATTTCGCCATCGAATTCGGAAAGACATAGAAGAACACCACCATAGGATGGAGAGAGAAGGAATCGCGAAGATTACTCTCGTGAACCATCCCATATAAGTGAAAGACATGAAGACATTCATGAGTGATATCGTCATCATTCAGTTTGTGAAGATGAAAGAAGTAGCATCCGTTTTCATTCTCCAGGACGAGATCGAGATCCTTTCCGTCAACCAGAAGGTAATTATAATTGGGAATCAGGGATGAAGACAGAAATTCAAGAATTCAAGGGAGGAATGTATGCAGAAGAATTCGTTGATTGGTTGTCGAATGTAGAGGAAATTATGGAATTCAAGAATGTATCAGAGAATAGAAGAGTGAAATTGTAGCTACTCGTTTGAGAGGAAGAGCTATTGTCTGGTGGCAACAAACTAAGCTAACTCATGAAAGAATGGGAAAGCAAAAGGTTGCCACATGGGAAAAGATGAAAAGGATGATGAGAGCCACCTTCTTACCTCAAAATTATCAATCTCTTATGTATCAACGTTTGCAAAACTTGAGACAAGGGGCGAAGTCTGTGAGTGATTATACTGATGAGTTCTATCAATTGATCGCTCGTAATGAAATCATGGAAACAGAGGAACCATTGACTGCTCGATATGTTGGGGGATTGAGGACTCAGATTCAAGATATGGTGAACATGTTCTATCCAATGACTGTTGCGGAAGCTCATCAGAAAGCTCTAGCTTGGGAGAAGCAAGGGAGACGAGGAGTGTTCACAAATTCTAATAGTCAAAGCAAAGGACTTAGTAGCAATTCTAATGTTATTAAGGCGATTTCAAAGTATGTTGTAAATAAAGCTGCTAAGCCAAAGGTTACCTCGACTGTTAAGTACTTTAATTGTCAAGAAGTTGGACATAAAAGCAATGAATGTCCAAAATTGTAGAAGAGAACAATGATAGCTGAAGATGTAGAAGCTGATGTAGACTATTCTCTATCACCAAAATTTGACGATGATGTTGAAAATGAAGTAGAGGAAGCAGAGTCAGGAGACGAAGGGAATAGTTTAATGATGAGAAAATCATGTATAACTCCAAAGCACGTAGATGATTCTAGTTGGTTGCGAAGCAATATTTTCTAGTCTACTTGCACTATTCTGGGAAAGGTTTGTCAATTTGTTATTGATGCTGGGAGTTGTGACAACATGATTTCGGAAGAAGCTGTTAAGAAGCTGGGATTGAAGACTGAGAAACATCCTAGACTTTACAAGCTTGTTTGGTTAAAGAAAGGAGGAGAAGTCATTGTTGGGAAAAGAGCATATGTGTCATTTTCCATTGGGTTGAAATACAAGGATGATATTTGGTGTGACATAGTTCATATGGATGTATGTCATTTGCTCTTGGGTATTCCATGGCAGTATGATGAATCAGTTCAACACGATGGTCGAACCAACAGCTATAGTTTCATGTTTGAAGGTACTAAAATCACCTTGGTTCCTAAGAAGCGTGAGCAAAGTGACGTCCAAGAAGAGAAGAAGTTGAATTCGACTGATCTTTTATCTTTGAAGGAATTTTTTGAAGAAGTAGAAGAGAGCCGTGAAGTGTTTATGCTGATCGGATTTGAATCACATGGAGAGCTTGAAATTCCTGTTGAAGCTAAATCTATTCTAGAAGAGTTTGAAGATATATTTCCTCATGAGTTGCAAAAGGAATTATCACCACTCAAGGAAATACAACATCAGATTGAATTAGTGCTAGGTGTAGTGTTACCACATAGGCCACATTATCGAATGAGTCCGAAAGGGCATGAAGAGCTAAGGAGATAGGTTGAAGAGCTGCTTGGACATGGGAGAATACGAGAAAGTCTTAGTCCTTGTGCCATACCTGCTTTGTTAGTCCCAAAGAAAGATGGTTCATGGAGAATGTCTACGGATAGTAGAGCTCTCAACAAGATTACTATCAGATACATATTTTCTATGCCTAGACTTGACGATTTATTAGACCAAGTTAGTGGATCAGTTATCTTTTCGAAGATTGATTTGAAAAGTGGTTATCATCAAATTCTAATTAGACTAGGAGATGAATGGAAGACTGCCTTTAAGACTCGTGAAGGGTTATACGAATGGATGGTTATGCAATTTGGTCTATCGAATGCACCAAGTACTTTCATGGGAGTGATGAATCAGGTTTTCAGACCATACATTGGGAAGTTTATTGTGGTATATTTTTGATGATATCCTAGTTTATAGTGCCAGCATGGAAGAGCACATACAACACTTGAAGGCTGTATTAACGATACTTCGTCAAGAACAATTCTATGCCGCAACAAAGAAGTGCACATTCATGACACAAAGAGTTTTATTCTTGGGATACATTGTTTCTGAGGAAGGAGTATATGTAGATATGAATAAAGTCGCTGCAATCAGAGATTGGCCTCGACCAAAGACTATAACAGAAGTCAGAAGCTTTCATGGTTTAGGCTCATTCTAACGAAGGTTTATTCCACACTTTAGTAGTGTGATGGCTCCTGTTACTGACTGCATGAAAAGGAAATAGTTCATGTGGATGAAGCACAATTTTCTTTTGAGAAAATCAAGAAACTCTTGTCAACAGCACCAGTCCTCTTGCTACCAAGTTTTCAGCTGCTATTTGAGTTACATAAAGATGCATCGAAAGTTGGAATTGGAGGAGTGTTGAGTTAGAAAGGTCGTCCTATTGCATTTTTCAGTGGAAAGTTATTTGGAGTAAAGATGAGATACAACACATATGACATGGAATTTTATGCTATTTTGCAATCCGTGAAGCATTGGAGACATTACTTGTTTCACAAAGAGTTTGTTCTATATACTGACCATGAAGCATTAAAGCATATACAAGGTCAAGATAAAATTGCTGCAAGATATGCATCGTGGATAACTTATCTGCAACAATTTACATTTGTCGTAAAGCACAAATCGGGAGTGACTAATCGCGTAGCTGATGCTTTGAGTCAAAAGAATCATTTGCTTATGACTATGCGAGTCGAAGTAATTGGGTTTGATGTACTTCCAGAATTGCTAACAACAGATTTATATTTCTCGTAGGTCCGAGACCTAGTCAAGGAAGGGAGTATGAAAGAGTATGTCTTAATCAATGGTTTTCCGTTTAAAGGAAATCAATTATTTATTCCGTATTGTAGTTTAAGGATGAAAATTGTCAAAGAATTGCATGAGGATGGACATTGGGTCGTGATCGTACTTTAAAATTGATTGTTGATTCTTATTTTTGGCCATCTATGAGGAAGAGGTTGAGAAATTTGTGCAAAGATGCCACGTTTGCCAAGTATCTAAGGGAACTACCACTAATGCTAGATTATACATGTCGTTGCCTGTACCTAATAAGCCATGGGTAGACATTAGTATGGATTTTGTCTTGGGATTACCGAGGACGCAACGAGGCAATGATTCTATCTATGTGATAGTGGATTGTTTCTAAAAAATGGTTCATTTTATTGCTTGCAAGAAGATGACAGACGCTGTGATTGTTGCTTGGTTATTCTTCAAAGAGATCTATCGTCTTCATGGATTACCTGAATCTGTTGTCTCAGACAGAGATACCCGTTTTCTAAGTCATTTCTGGATCAGTTTGTGGAAAATGATTGGAACAAAGCTGAAGTTTGCAATGCTTATCATCCGCAAATAGATGGACAGACAGAGGTAGTGAACAGATCTTTGGGAAATTTATTGAGATGCCTTGTGAAAGATAATTTGAAGAGTTAGGATGCGAAGTTGTGTCAAGCTGAATTTGCACACAATCATGCTATTAATCGAAGTACAGGGTTTAGACCGTTTAAAATTGTTTATTCAATTATACCAAGAGGACCGTTGGACTTGTCTATGGTTCCACTGCAGAAAGGTATTGTTAAACGAGCCAGTGATTTTGTTAATGAATTATAGAAGTGTCACAAAGTTGTACAGGAGAGATTGCTTAAGTTGAATATGAAATATAAACAATCTGTAGATTCGAAGCGATGAAGTCTTAATTTCAAAGAGGGAGATTTTTACGCAATATTGACAAAAGATCGTTTTCCTGTTGGAACTTACAACAAATTGAAGGCTCGAAAGATTGGTCCCATAGAAATTGTGAAGAAAATCAATGATAATGCTTATCAGTTGAAGATGCCAAAAGGTGTGTATACTTCGGATGTGTTCAATGTCAAGTATCTAATTCCATACTATGAAGATGAGCTTATCAACGAGAAGAATATGTGAATTCGAGGTCGAATTCTTGCCAACCAGGGGAGGATGATGCAGCGCATCATGGAAAATGCTTGTATATGAGTTATCAGTCGTCCAGCGACCTAAAGTAGTCGCTCAGTGACCTAGAATGAAAAGGAATAAATAGCAGATCGTCCATGAAGCTAAAGCCTGAAGAAGTGGAGTACCAGTCACTCAACGACCTAACAGGGTCGCTCTGCGAGCTAATGAATCATGGGTAGAAGCCCGATGATCCAACAAGGTCGTTCTCCAGTTTAAAGAGAAAGGGCAGGATTAAGAAAGCATTATTAGATCGTACTAGGAAGGAATCGTTCGCTCTTGGGTCACTCGCTCCAGAGTCAGGCAATACCGGATCGTTTGCTAGTGGATTGCTCACTCTTAGATCATTCGCGCCTAAGTCATTCATTTTGGAATTGTTTTCCATCTAGTTGATCACCCTTGGGCCGCTACTGGCTGAAGGCAATAAGAGCTATTAAAGATAAGATCATATGTGGTTCACTCGTTCCATTGTTGAGTAATGTCATAGTTGAATCGTTCGTTTTATTGTTTGTGCCGTGTTAAGGGGTCGCGTATTGTAATTAGGTCAGCCACTTATACCGGGTCGTTCTTTTGTACTTGGGTCGTCCGTTTGGACAAGGCGTGTTGTAAACCCTATAAATAGGAGTGTTGCATGAGTTGTAAAGGTTGTTGATTTTTTATTAAATTTGTATGTGAGCTTTGTGCCACCATTATAATTGGAAGTTGAGTTTATCTCCTTTCTCCATTTTTGGATATTCAAGTGTGCTTTGAATCAATGAATTTGAAGCTGATTCACTGTATCGCTTGCGAGTGATGAACGTTCAAAGAATCGTAGATCGACAACACGGTATCTTGCAAGATCAACGTGTTGAAGGTAGCGAGATTCCGGCATCGAAAGATCAACGGAGTTGAGCACCTACCTCATTTTGATCGTATTTCCATGGATCCATCAATTCGTGTGGAGTTTGATCCTGGAGCTGTGCCAAAATCTAAGAAAAAAGGCTATGATAATCAATATTTTTCATAATTTTGATTTGTAGAAAATTTTGAAATTTCTCAAAAGAAAATGAATACCTTAAATTAATATATAAGTTAAAATGATTCAAAAATTTGAATATTGTTCACAAAAATAGGAAATATTATAAAGACTACTAGAAAATTTAAAATTAATTGAAAAATAGTTTTGTTTTCAATTTAGCTAAAACTAGATCATTTGTAAAAAAATTGAACTAAAAGTGATTTTTTTTTTGGAAGAAAATAGGTTACTTACACTTAGCTAAACTTACATTACACAAACATCGGATAAACTTGAAATGATACATAAAAATTAGCATGATCTTTATATGAAGATGAAAGACGTAAATTGGGAAATGACCAAAATTAAGAAAAGGTTTATTTTTTGCACTATATTAGTTAATTGGTTAATTGATTTATGCACACAAATTTGGTGTGTTTTTATGTAATAACACACTATAAGAAAAAAGTAGATTTAAGACAATTTGAAGAGATTAAAAAATCTTCTGTCTTTGCACGGGGTCTAATTAGAGACAAATTTATTTTTGGCACAATTAATTAATAGGAAAATAGGATGAAGGAAAAACTTAGAAAAAAATTTAGTCATAAGGACAACAAGTTTGGATTTTAGCCACAAGGAAAACATTTTGGTGTAAAGGAGGAAATGATAGTTATCCCCCTGAATTCCTCTTTTACACTAAAAAGTGGCTTTGTGGCTGAAATCCAAATTTGTTGTCCTTCTGACTAAATTACTCTCTAAGTTTTTCCTTCTCCCTAGAAAGTGGCTTTGTGACGAATAGATTGTCTTTAGGTGGTGTTAAAGCCGAAAGCTCTAATGCAGGGATCATTAACTGCACTTAATCTCCGTCATGAACCCACTCGCTTTTTGGGAAACTAAACCCCAAAAAAATGCAAAACTTACTGTCTTTTTCTACTCCAAAGGAAAGAACTCTTATCCTTTTCAACAATGTTCTTCTCATGAATCTAATCAAACTCCTCCTTCCGCAAAAATACTCCATTTTCGCGAATCAATAGAAAGTACAAAAGGATGTTCTGACCTACTGAGTTACACAACTGAAGAATACTATGATTCGATTTCTCAATCCTCCTAGTTGTGCTAATTATTTTGCCTAAATTTACCGTATAATACTATTGGTGGTGAACAATTTTATCGGCTATCAACTGTCAAATTAGTACGCTGACTAACTGGCGTGCATTTCATGAAAATTATATTAAATTCATTATATGTTCGATAAAATGTTACATAGTCATTTAAAGTTAAAAACATGTCAATTAATGTTTGGCTCGTCTCATCTTGTATTAGAAATCAAAATTCCTTAGGCTATACAATAATTGCACCATGTGCGGTTTCTAGTTATTATATTTTGTAGTGTTCCTACTTTTATAGTTTCGGTTCTATTTTGGAGAGCAAATTACATGTACCCAAAATTCTCTATTTCGTCGTACCCAACCAATCAGTACCTGATTTCCATCTTTTTGCAATTAAGTCAAAGTAAAAAGTCGGCCTTGATTGCAAAAAGGCGGTAATCAGGTGGTCCTTATTGGTTGGGTACAAAGGGAAAAGGGATTTTGGGTTGAAGGGATCTGATTCCTCTATTTTGATAGAAATTTTTGTTCTTCTATGAATGCATTTGATTTGAATTTAAATGCAAAAAGCATACTAAAAAAGAGTTGTTATGGTGAAAGAATTAAATGCATGTTCTAAGATTTGGTTCTTGCTAATAAAAAACAATTGTGTATATGGTATAATTGTTTAATTTACAATATCATGGATGCCTTATGTTTCAATAAAGTATAAAATATTATTGGTAATTTGAGATGTAGATGATCCATCCACTGCCTTTTGTATTTTAAATGTGGTGCTAGTATTTTATCTACTTCCAACCCCCAAATGTTATGGTTATCACTTCACTAGCTGAAGCACTTCCTTTGTTATTTTTCATATTATGCTTAATTTTGTCTTTCATTCTCAGTGCTAACATTTATATTTCCATTGCCATTCATGTAACGACTCTGCTTTTTACCCAATTTTCGCTGGTAATTAAAACAACTTAAACCGGTCATAAAGACGGATTGTTAGGGGCACTTATACATTTGCACAAAATAAAAAGAAATTTCCATTATCATTACAGTAATATTACATCAGAGTTATGAGAGATACATCAGAGTATATCGATTACACCATGGAAGAGATACTAAATTCAGTGGAAGAATATGCATGCTCCAAGATATAATAGCTCCAGCTAAACCATCATCCTGCTCCAACCAACTCCAAGACTAAATTTGTGAATCAAACTACTAGGTTGTTCGTGCAAAAATTATGGGCACTCAAAGTTTAGGTGCGGGAACAATAAACTCCAAGTCAGTCATGGGACTGGTGTGAGAACTCAAAACAGTTATTTTTAGGGTTTATTTTAAAGTCAGGTAATTCACCGGACCACGCCGCTAATGCGAAACGGGTTTACTCCATGTGAATACTAGTGCATAGAAATCTGCAATGACTTTTTGAAAAATGAAGCTATCATAAGCTCGTCCCACATCACACAATGCAAGCACACACTAGATGGGCGAGTTTTGCCTTATGATAACCAAAAATGCCTTCATATGTGAAAATCCTCTTCTACTAATATATATAGTGTGAAAAACCTTTTCAGAAATAAATGTATTAATCCTAGCCAGCATAATGCCCCATCCCATTATACTAACAATCCAGCTGGTAACCAGCAGGCTATACAATCAAAACCGTACGAGCTCGTAGTGGAGATTGGGTTTCCAACATGATGGTTCCTGGTACGAAAGATCATTTGTGGGCTCACAAACTTTCTAGCGCGCATCATCCCAGTACTCGCGAATAAAGTCCAGACTCGGACTCCGTTATACTAACCCACCATACATGAATCAGAGTACCCAACAAATAGCGTCCGAGAATGGGGACTTCGTAGTACCCTTTCATCGTCATATCCCGGTGCACCGAACATACGAAGCGAACATAAAAATATGACTAACAGTTTACCATCAATCCGGGGTGTGAGGTTCGTCAAGGTCACGATATACGCAAAGCTACGCTTAAATAAGCCATGCTTTGATCATCCATAGCTCATCACATAACTTAAGTATGTCACATTGTCCATTCACTACGCATCACTGATTTCCATCAATATATAACCTCTAATCTCATACATCTTAGAGAAGGGTGTTAAGCAAGAGAATAAATTCTCTGCCACCAAGCAGATATATATTAATAAAGATCAGTGCTACACAGTCAATTACAATGTCAGACACACAATCCATACATGTCCGTTCTAGGTCTGAATGAAACAACAATCCGGAATTTCTTCGCATACGTTCGGGCTTCTTGACACTTAGCTAATATATAAAATTCATCTGCGAGTGGGAGCCAGCCATTCGAGACATTCAGCAAGTCGCCTTTACAACATGAAGAGTCCTGATCTTCAATGCCGCCTCCAATGTCTTCAATTGCTCCACGACGTTGTATTATTACTTGGAATGGTTTTCAAACATAATTCCGATCCCGGTCTTTCTAAATAATAAGCGCAATTAAAAATACAATTATGGAACACACAGGCTTTCTACCAATCTTGTAATGTCTCGTATTTTTATGGTGTAATAATAAATTTATTTAATTATTTAATTAATGATTTATAGATGTAAATGGCGGTTTAATTAAATAATACGGAATATTTAATTAATATTTATAATATAAAAACATATTATAATTCCGAAATAGTCAAAAATAGCTGAATTCACAATATAGTGTGAATTGGATTATATATAAGGTATAATACAATTTAGAAACGAATATATTATTTAATCAATGTTAGAACGTATAAATTATAATTTATTATAATCGAGCCCGTAATGTCGCGGCAGTTCGTTATTTGGCGATTTGAACTTCAATTGAATATACAGAATCCATTTTAAGTCGGATTTCTGTGAAACAAAAAACGCTCGAATCTGTTGAAATGTATTTTTTTTAATAAACCAGAAAAATCAAGATTTCATCGCATAGATTGCAAGTTATGTCCAAATCAAAATTTAATTTAGTCACTATGAAATTCGTTTATATTTTATAACGATTTATTTATATTATAAAGGATTTTAATATAAATTGAATAGCGATATAAACTGAAATTTTGAAATATTGAGTTATAAACCCAGATATGTATATTTTGGAACCGTATGATATTATATGTGAATGTATACGATAATATTAATTTATTAATATTTAATTTGATTATTTTTAAATATATTAATATTTAAACGGTCCAAGTTCAGCGAAACAAGATCTGATGGGATCGTATGGGCAAGAGCTACAAAATGGAACTGACTGGGAGTATATAGGAGCTCGTTACAATTTATAGCGAAATAAATCGTTCGATCTGAATCGACGATTGATTATCGTTATTTAACGATAACCAATCAAAGTGAGTAAAACTCACTAACTCTGTTTAAATTATATTTTTATAAATATAATCTAGTGTTGATAAATAATGATTTATTTCTGTGTGATGATTGTTTGGTTGAATTGCTATTTGTTGGTTGAAATTGCAGATAACGATATATACCCATATCGTTAAACAGACATTTATTTTGTTTATCAAAATAGTACATATTGAACTGAAATTGATGCAAATTATATCGTGTAACATCTGTGGATGCAGGGAAACAGGTTGGAGGGATCCAACTGGATCCCTCAAATATTATTGCTGTTTATTTCCATATATTGTGATATATGATGTGATATACTTTCTGTGAATGATTTTGTATGTGTGGATAACACTGGCACTATGATTTGGTATTTTAATACCATAAGTGATATTGGAATGTAAAAAAGAGAATTTTCAAAGTGTATTTTGAAAAGAAAATATTTATATAAAATCAATAGAATTATATAAAAGGAATATTTATTTAGAAAATAAATAGAATTATAAACGGAATATTTATAAGGAATATTTATTTAGAAAATAAATAGAATTATAAAAGGAATAATATTTAGAAAATAAATAAAATTATAAAAGGAATATTTGTATAGAAAACAAATAGAATTATAAAAGGAATAATATTTAGAAAATAAATAGAATTATAACAGGAATATTTATAAGGAATATTTATTTAGAAAATAAACAGAATTATAAAAGGAATAATTGTTTAGAAAATAATTAGAATTTTATAAAAGGAAATATGTGGAAAATAAATATTAAATGGAAATCTTTTTTTAACAGATAAATGGGAAAGATTAACTTAAAGTAGATTTTAAATAGAATCTGTTTTAAAAGATAAAGGGAGAAGATTAATTTATAAATAATGTTTTATAAAATTATATAAAATATTTATCATTTGATAAATGGAATATATAAGTACGAACTTATATAGAGAAGCAGAAATCGGTTTTAACACCGATATTTTAAATGGAATATGAACTCAACATTTATAATGGGAATTATAAATGAGATTTACGTGTTAGAAATAATAAGGAGATTTCGTATGAATAATTCTATAAATAGAAGTATAAATAGAGGTATGGAAATGGGATATTAGTTTAAATACGAAATCAAACTAAATGAATGATATTAAAGAAATATTATTCACATTCGATGTAAATGATGGTTTTAAGCAAAGATTTTGCAAATAAAAATATTTGTAAAGAAAATTGGGTTTTTGAAATAGGAATTCAAACAGAAGTGAAATTCCGAATGATTAGAAATAATTAACTTGTTTAATAATAAAAAGAAGTAGTCCGATTTATAAACAAAGTTTATGAATGAATTAAAAATATAATTATCAGTGGATAATTGAGATTGCAAATTCAACTATGAATATAAAATGGAAAATTAGAAGTTTCTTAAAAAGAAGATGATGAAATCCATTTCGATGTTCGAAATGCAAAAAGAATTTAAAATAAAATCCGTAAAGATGTGTGATTAGCATTTGACTAGAAACTAATGGTTATAATCGAATATAAGTTATTCGACGAGAGTTAATCGAATATAAGTTATTTGACGAGAGTTAAGCAAATATAAGTTATTCGACGAGAGTTAATCGAATGTAAGTTATTCGACGAGAGTTAATCGAATACAAGTTGTTCGACGAGAGTTAATCGAATGTAAGTTATTCGACGAGAGTTAATCGAATAGAGATTACTCGAAAGAAAGTTATACGTCGAATCCGATTATATCGAATTCGGGAAAGTACTACTTACTTTCCAGTTTTTAAATCAAGATTTACTTATTAAATAAATAAATTATTATTATTTAAATTAAGAAATAAAAGTCATAGTTTAAAGGTTAGATATTTCGGAAGTAAGGTTTATAACGTTATCGTTATAACCAATATTTATCAAAGAAAGAAATTCGTAATGTAAATCCGAGAAACGGGCGTAAGCAATAAGTGTTAAGATTTGAGTTGTGAACTTTATCTGTTGCAAGGTTAAGGACGTTGTTCAGTTGAGGTCTGACAGGTAATTATACCCCAACTTGATTGACTTCGAAATTAACTAAGGAATAATTGAAGTTCGATAACGAAGATTGGTTAGAAATACAATGAAGTAATAAGCAAATAATGGTTAGAGCAGTCATAACGATGTTTATATAACATTCGTTCGAAATACATATAAATGAGCTTTGGAAATGTTTTCCAAATATTATCAGAGATATTTTCTAAGCATAGAAAATGAAATGTTTGATGATAAAGAATACTGGATGACAGTGATACGTGAAAAGGAGATGGAAAATGTTTTCCAATGATTAATAACATATATTTTCTAAATTTAGAAAATAAGGAATGTTAAATATATGGAAACAGGAAATGAAAATGAATAAATTAATGAACTAAAGAGATAAATGTTAAATGATGATTGATCGATAGAATTTCCATCTGGAAATAATATCATTATTTGCACACTTGTTTTCCTTTGATTGTTAAATCACCGACTATCGAAGTTTTTGGACCATTTTTACATTATCAATACAGAGAGACCGGGATCAGATTCATTATCTGAAAACCATTCTGTATGGGCATTAGCGTTGCGAATCAAATATGATGAAGATAACTGAAGACGGAGTTATGCAAGGGCTGTCTTGTTTACAAAATAGTGCCTTCGGTTTATCCAGTCCCAGGACAAATTTTATATGGAAGAATGCCTGACAGAGTATATCTAAAGGATCACGTAAGTCGATCTCTTCAAACGTAGTTACGTTTGGTGGCGGCGGAATTCATTTCTCTTAGTTGTATACCCGTAGTATGTTTGGCGAAATCAATTTGTGATTTGGTGGGTATGACAATGTGACATTCAAAGTGAATGAAGATCAAAAGATACATTATAGCCTCTAGCCTAACAACCGAGAAATGGTATAAAATCTGGTAGGTCGCATGGCTAAGTGGTTGGCTGCCAAGTAGGGTGTGTTGTCACCTGATTTAGAGAATTCCTTTTGCTTCTTAAATATATTGATGTTGTCCCTTTCGGGAAACGGTTGCTGATCCCAACCGTTGGTGATAATACATTCGATATTCTCAAGCAAAGTGAGGGGCCGGTTATGTTTAGCCAGGGTTGCAAGATGTTCTTGTTGAGCCCGGTGTATTTCTCTCTAGAGGTACACTGTCGGAAGGTGGTCCCATACCTTGCCTGTTGGAATCCATTATCCAATAAGAGCCATGGTTTTGATTATATACTATATATGTAGAGCATGAGATGCAAGCGTTCTACTAGATTGATATTACCTGTATTTAGACGCTATTATAATATCAGACAAATATTGATTTCAAAGAATGCTTTGGGTTATCATAAGGTAAAAACCATCCGTGTTTATGTGTGGATCAGTCTTACGATTATCTTTTCTTTTAAAAACGATTTTAAAAGTTAAATCAAGTGGTTGGAGTTTACTCACACAAGTCCCATGACTGACCCAGAGTTTATTTTTGTTTTGTTTTCCCTAAACTCTTGGGTGTCCAAATTTTTACGGGCAGTCAAGTAGTTGAGGTATTTTCAGATATCATTGGAGGAGCTTGGAGCAGGAGGCTTCAGCATTATCTATTTATTGTTATTTTCCGCTGTGTTGTAAGTGTTGTACCCTGATAATGTTATTGTATATATATACTGTTTATTTCAAAGTTATGTTATATTTTATTCATTTCGCTGTAAGATTCGTGTTACTCTAATGTGTTGTGTGTTCTTCTTCTTCTATTCTAATTTTCTATCTTATCTATTCTCACCCTCTATTTTCTTTCTATTAATGATCTGGAATGTTCGATGCCTGAATAGTTGACATGGGTTTTATGTTGATTTTCTGAGTCAAAAATCCCAGTTCGTTACAGTGATATAAGAGCTGAAGGTTAAGTAATTACCTTGGCTCCGTGGCGTGACTCAGTAGAGATTGGGTTAGTAATACCCTAGATTGATTTGTGTGTATATATATATATATGAGCGCGTATTTGTTATTCAATGTAAACTGTTTTATATTGTGGAGATTTATTGGTTGAGTCGTTTGTGAGTTCTGATCGATCAGTTTGATTCACTGTATCGGTAGGAGTTTCTAAACACTTGAATACGATGAACCGACATAATATGTTTTAAAAAGAGGGTAATGAAATAATTTTACCCAAATATATTTTGATATAAAGAAAATATATATTGGGAATATTATTATTGGATGTGTTGGTTTTTATTATAATCGAGTAAGATTATAAAAAGTGAAATGGCTATGTAAATAACCAATCAGAATTTAGATAAGTGTTATGAAAATGGTTAAATATGAATTGAAAATTTAAACCCTGGAAAGTTATAAAAGTGTTTGTACATGAATTTGGATTGAATATATGAGAATTTGAAAATCCTGGAAGATTTTAAATTTGTTTTACAAGCATTGTGAATGGTATTTTGAAATATATTTCAAATTGGAAATGTATAGAAATGGTTTTGAAAACTGATATAGTATTGAACTCGCTTCGATCGCTGGAAAATAGATTCCGATGATGACAGTTGCATCATCGGTGTTCATTTTCGAGTTTCTAAGTGACGGATTACTACCAAAGATTTTGTTTTTGAATTGTTTTGAGGAAATAAGTTGTTTTGAATCCGGAAAAGGAATAAATTGGTTTTAGAAAAGTGAAATTGTTTAAAAACTCCCAGAACTAGATTGTTTGAATTGAAAACAAATTTAAATTGAAAAGTATGAAAGAAAATTGGAATTGAATTGAAACCAGTTAAGTGGAAATTGTATTGAAATAGAAGGGTATCAAATAAAATTAGAATGTGGAATGGGAATATGGAATTATATTGGAATGATGTGTTAAGAATTTGGAATCAAGAATGACACTTGAGTTTGAAATGAAATTCGATTTGGATATAAGTGAATGTTCGGGTTCGAGGATAAAACTGATTAGAATTTGATTGGAATGACATTGGTATATGTTGAATGGTAACAGATGCAAATGATATAATGATATGCCTGACAAAAAGGTACAAGTTCATTTTTATTTTGTTATGAGATTTTTATGAGTCGATTTGGCAAGCCTCTTGGCTGTTTGATTTTCTTTTGGGTTGGAGATAGCCCAGACAGGCGAGTTGTAATTGTACCGAATGACCAATACAAAGGAGGTGCTGGCGAAATTTTCCGAAAATTTAAAGTTTTAGAATTTTTTTTAGAATTTTTGAAATTTTACTTATTTGGAATAAGCTAATATTTTAATTGAAATTAATTAGTTCAGTTGAAACTTAAATTTAAGAAGTAAATAAATAACTTTTAACCAGTCAATAGGGTTTGTTTTCTACCTTAGCAATTTCGAGGACGAAATTATTTTAAAGGGGAAGAATGTAATGTCCCGTATTTTTACGGTGTAATAATAAATTTATTTAATTATTTAATTAGTGACTTATAGATGTAAATGGTTGTTTAATTAAATAATACGAAATATTTAATCAATATTTAAAATATATTATAATTTCGAAATAGTCAAAAATAGCTGAATTCACAACACAGTGTGAATTGGATCATATATATGGTATTATACAGTTTAGAATTGAATTAGAATAATAAATATACTATTTAATCGACGTTAAAACGTATAAATTATAATTTAATTATAATCAAGCCCGTAACGCCACGACAGTTCGTTATTGGGCGATTTGAACTTCAATTGAATATACAAAATCCATTTTAAGTCGGATTTCTGTGAAACAAGAAACACTCGGATCTGTTGAAGTGTAATTTTCCAACGAAATAAAAAAAAATCTAGATTTCATCATATAGATTGTAATTTATGTCCAAATAAAAATTTAAATTAGTTGCTATGGAATTCGTTTATATTTTATAACGATTTATTTATATTATAAAGGATTTTAATATAAATTGAATAGCGATATAAACTGAAAATATTGAGTTATAAACCCAGATATGTATATTTTGGAGCTGTATGATATTATGTGTGAATATATACGATAATATTAATTTATTAATATTTAATTTGATTATTTTTAAATATATTAACATTTGAACGGTCTATTCAGAGCCTTAGAAAATAGCCATTTTTGCAAACGACCTCCGAATTCGACGAAACCAATTTTATTGGATCCGTAATATCAAATTATTGTTAGATTTCAATTTTCGTGATTTTTGAGTCAGTATGTGGCCACGCGCGATTTTGACGAGGAAAACAGTCGATATTTTGACGATTAAAAATATGTTGTGTGAGCAAACAGAGTCGGAATTTGACGAAACAAGTTTCGTTGGGTCCGTAACGTCAAACTCTAGTTGCATGTCAGTTTTCATGATTTTTGGGTATTTTATGTGATCATGCGGATTTTTAGAAGACAAATGAATGAGATATTGACTTAGAAAAAATATTAAAAATCAATATAAAAATAATAAAACCTGCCTATATATACCCACTTAACATTCCCTAACCCTAGAAATTTTCCTCTGGTAAAATATCTGCTTCCAGCCTCCAACCAAAATTTCCAACTTCAAAAATCAAATTCAAATTCAAATCTCCACTAAAAAAAATCCAAACTTTATATGTTTGTGATCCTTAGGCGATACTCTTCGATTCTATATAAGCGTTTTTGCGTTCGGATCATTTTTGAGTCGGTGGAATTCTATACAGCGCAGGGTATTTAAGCTAGGGTTGAATTTCTGGGGAAATCAAAGCAAAGATACGCGAATTGGTGATTGTTTTCGATCTCAACGTGGTGTTTAGAGCGTTATGTGATTTTTTGGGGTATTTTGGTGCCAATAAGTTTCAATGCGTTGTGTGATTTTTTGGGGGTATTTTGGTGCCAATAAGTGTCGATCCGACACTATGCAGCGACGAAGATGGGTTTGAGAATGGGTTTTGTTCGGTGGTTTCAAGCTTGATCAAATGGTGTTAGGAAGATTGAGATTTTGAAGAGAAGGATGATGGTGTTTTCGATTTTGGATTTAGTGGAGTAATGGAGGAGATATGGAAGCATGAAGTGGTGGAAATGGTAGAGGAATCGGTGGAGCGTGCTGTGTTGAGTAGCGTTGGGGAAGAAGGCCAACGCGGGTCGGGTTTGAATGAATGAGTATGGGCTGTTTTAATATCCAAAGCCCAATATCACCATTTATATTTAAGTTGTGCTTTATTAAATAACACATATACTTGTAAACACTATATCTTATCCATACGTTATCCAAATTTAGCGAAACAAGATCTGATGGGATCGTATGGGCGAGAGCTACAAAATGGAATTGACTAGGAGTATATAGGAGCTCGTTACAATTTATAGCGAAATAAATCGTCCGATCTGAATCGACGATCTATTATCGTTATTTAACGATAACCGACCAAAGTGAGTAAAACTCACTAACTCTGTTTAAATTATATTTTTATAAATATAATCTAGTGTTGATAAATGATGATTTATTTCTGTGTGATGATTGTTTGGTTGAATTGCTGTTTGTTGGCTGAAATTACAGATAACGATATATACACATATCGTTAAACAAACATTTATTCTGTTTACCAGAATAGTACATATTGAACTGAAATTGATGTGAATTATATCGTGTAACATCTGTGGATGTAGGGAAACAGATTGGAGGGATCCAACTGGATCCCTCAAATATTATTACTGTTTATTTTCATATATTGTGATATATGATGTGATATACTTTCTGTGATTGATTTTGTATGTGTGGATAACACTGGAACGGTGATTTGGTAGTTTAATACCATAAGTGATATTGGAATGTAAAATAGAGAATTTTCAAAGTGTATTTTGAAAGTAAAATATTTATATAAAATCAATAGAATTATATAAAAGGAATATTTATTTAGAAAATAAATAGAATTATAAAAGGAATATTTATGTAGAAAATAAATAGAATTATAAAAGGAGTAATATTTAAAAAATAAATAGAATTATAAAAGGAATAATATTTAGAAAATAAATAGAATTATAAAAGGAATATTTATAAGGAATATTTATTTAGAAAATAAATAGAATTATAAGAGGAATAATATTTATAAAATAAATAAAATTATAAAAGGAATATTTATTTAGAAAATAAATAGAATTATAAAAGGAATATATATTTAGAAAATAAATAGAATATTATAAAAGGAAATATGTGGAAAATAAATATTCTATGGAAATCTGTTTTTAACAGATAAATGGGAAAGATTAATTTAAAGTAGATTTTAAATAGAATCTGTTTTAGCAAATAAAGGGAGAAGATTAATTTATAAATAAGGTTTTATAAAATTATATAAAATATTTATCATTTGATAAATGGAATATATAAGTACGAACTTATATAGAGAAGCAGAAATCAGTTTTTAACACCGTTATTTTAAATGGAATATGAACTCAACATTTTTAATGGGAATTATAAATGAGAGTTACATGTTAGAAATAATAAGGAGATTTTGTGTGAATAATTCTATAAATAGAAGTATAAATAGAAGTATGGAAATGGGATATTAGTTTAAATACGAAATCAAACAAATGAATGATATTAAAGAAATATTATTCACATTCGATGTGAATAATGGTTTTAAGCAAAGATTTTGCAAATAAAAACATGTATAAAGGAAATTGGGTTGTTGAAACAGGAATTCAAACAGAAATGAAATTCCGAATGATTAGAAATAATTAACTTGTTTAATAATAAAAATAAGTAGTCAGATTTATAAATAAAGTTTATAAATTAATTAAAAATAAAATTATTAGTGGATAATTGAGATTGCAAATTCAACTGTGAATATAAAATGGAAAATTGGAAGTTGTTTTAAAAAGAAGATGATGAAATCATTTCGATGTTCGAAACGTAAAAAGAATTTAAAATAAAATCCGTAAAGATGTGTAATTAGCATTTGACTAGAAACCAATGGTTATAATCAAATATAAGTTATTCGACGAGAGTTAATCGAATTTAAGTTATTCTACGAGAGTTAATCAAATATAAGTTATTCGACGAGAGTTAAGCGAATATAAGTTATTCGATGAGAGTTAATCGAATATAAGTTATTCGATGAGAGTTAATCGAATACATGTTATTC
This sequence comes from Allium sativum, assembly GCA_030737875.1. NCBI lineage: Eukaryota > Viridiplantae > Streptophyta > Magnoliopsida > Asparagales > Amaryllidaceae > Allium > Allium sativum. Next base: position 657,006,355 of record CM060912.1, on the reverse strand, counting down.
GACGAGAGTTAATCGAATATAAGTAATTCGACGAGAGTTAATCGGATAAGTTATATGTCGAATCTGATTATATTGAATTCGGGAAAGTACTAATTACTTTCCGGTTTTTAAATCAAGATTTATTTATTTATTAAATGAATTATTATTATTTAAATTAAGAAATAAAAGTCATAGTTTAAAAGTTAGATATTTCGGAAGTAAGGTTTATAACATTATCGTTATAACCAATATTTATCAAAGAAGGAAATTCGTAATGTAAATCCGAGAAATGGGCGTAAGCAATAAGTGTTAAGATTTGAGTTGTGAACTTTATCTGTTGCAAGGTTAAGGACGTTGTTCAGTTAAGGTCTGAGAGGTAATTGTACCCCAACTTTATTGACTTCGAAATTAACTAAGGAATAGTTGAAATTCGATAACGAAGATTGGTTAGAAATACAGTGAAGTAATAAGCGATTAATGGTTAGAGTAGTCATAACGATGTTCATATAACATTCGTTCGAAATACATATAAATGAGCTTTGGAAACATTTTCCAAATATAACCAGAGATATTTTCTAAGCATAGAAAATGAAATGTTTGATGATAAAGAATACTGGAATGACAGTGATACATGAAAAAGAGATGGAAAATATTTTCCAATGATTAATAACGTATATTTTCTAAATTTAGAAAATAAGGAATGTTGAATATTTGGAAACAGGAAATGAAACTGAAGAAATTGATGAACAAAATAGATAAATGTTAAATGATGGTTGATCGATAAAATTTCCATCTGGAAATAATATCGTTGTTTGCACACGTGTTTTCCTTTGATAGTTAAATCACCGACTATCGAATTTTTTGGACCATTTTAAGTCGTCAATAGAGAGAGACTGGGATCAGATTCATTATTTGGAAACCGCTCTGTATGGGCATTAACATTGCGAATCAAATATGATGAAGATAATTGAAGACGGAGTTATGCAAGGGTTGTCCTGTTTACAGAATAGTGCCTTCGGTTTGTCCAGTCCCAAGACAAATTTTATATGGAAGAATGCCTGACAAAGTATATCTAAAGGATCGCATAAGTTGATCTCTTCAAACATAGTTACGTTTGGTAGCGGAGGAATTCGTTTCTCTTAGCTGTATACCCGTAGTATGTTTGGCGAAATCAATTTGTGATTTGGCGGGTATGACAATGTGACATTCAAAGTGAATGAAGATCAAAAGATAAGTTATATCCTCTAGCCTCACAACCGGGAAAAGGTATAAAATCGGGTAGGTCGCATGGCTAAATGGTTGGCTGCCAAGTAGGGTGTATTGTCACCTGATCTAGAGAAATTCCTTTTTCTTCTTAAATCTATCGATGTTGTCCCTTGCGGGAAACGGCTGCTAATCTCAACCATTGGTGATAATACATTCGGTACTCTCAAGTGAAGTGAGGGGCCGGTCATGTTTAGCCTGGATTGCAAGATGTTCTTGTTGAACACGGTGTATTTCTCTCTAGAGGTACACTGGCGGAAGGTGGTCCCATACCTTGCCAGTTGGAATCCATTATCCAATAAGATCCACGGTTTTGATTGTATTCTATATATGTAGAGCGTGAGATGCAAGCGTTCTGTTAGAGACGCTATTATAATATCAGACAAATATTGATTTCAAAGAATGCTTTGGGTTATCGTAAGATAAAAACCATCTGTGTTTATGAGTGGATCGGTCTTACGATTATATTTTCTTTTAAAAGCGATTTTAAAAGTTAAACCAAGTGGTTGGAGTTTACTCACACCAGTCCCGTGACTGACCCAGAGTTTATTTTTGTTTTGTTTTCCCTAAACTCTTGGGTGTCCAAATTTATACGGACAATCAAGTAGTTCAGGTATTTTCAGATATCATTGGAGGAGCTTGGAGCAGGAGGCTTCAGCATTATCTAGTTATTGTTATTTTCTGTTGTGTTGTAAGTGTTGTAATCTGATAATGTTATTGTATATATATACTGTTTATTTCAAAGTTATGTTATATTTCATTCGTTCCGCTGTGAGAATTGTGTTACTCTGATGTATTGTGTGTTCTTCTTCTTCTATTCTAATTTTCTATCTTATCTATTCTCACCCTCTATTTTCTTTCTATTAATGATCTAGAATGTTCGATGCCTGAATAATTGACATGGGTTTTATGTTGATTTTCAGAGTCGAAAATCCCAGTTCGTTACAAATCTCCTTCCATCTTGAATTTTGTTAAATAAAACTTCTTTTTCTCAAATTATAACAAATCCATATTTAACCTTTCTCTTTAAAAATACATCCCTTAAATCAAACATAATTTAGCCTCAAAGTCTTAATTAATTTTCCATTTGATAATTCATTATCAAAAACCCAATTTCCTTTGGAAAACCCTTACCCCACATTTCAACCCTAGTTTCCAATTAAATTGGTTTCCGAACATTCAATTCTGTAATCTTAACAAAAAGATTATACTTCCTTCCCAATTCCTTATTTTTAATTTCCTCAAATCAAAGATTTGATTAAATTCCCAAATTACGATATGAATTTCCACAACTCAATCCCATTGGGTTTCAAGAATGATATTATTGAAGATATGATTCATGATAAAACTCAAATCAATCGATATTGAACATAAGTTGCATAGAAATTGTATCTCATTATATTCGATATCAATTCTCATAATCAACGAATACTACACGTAGAATAACGATATAATAATAATATCTTCCAAATTCCTCAAATAGCCACAGAATTTCATATCAAATATCTGAAGATTATTTCTATCCAACTTATCCCAATCAACTTAGGAAACTTGTATCTTAATTAAAAGATTTATTCAACTCTTTGACATTAGATCTGGATAGAAATTTCATCAACTTATCGTCAATATTAATCTTTGTATCCAACTCACATTATAAGCGGAATAATGGTGAACTTCCTTTTAAATTCCTCAAATAGTAAGAGTCATCATCTGCTGAATTAATATCAACCATCCGAAGATTTATCTCCAACCATATCCAAAAACTGAAAACCCATTTTAATATTAAATAAATCAATTTAAGTTCCATATAAAATATTTCCAATACTTTTGAACCTTTGAAAACATTCCACAAATCATTTAAAAATGATTGCTTACAGTTTAGAAACAGTTTGCGGGTTAAAAATTTCAAAATAGATTGTTCCGAAGAAAGCATTACAATAGTGTTTTCAAAAGCATTGCAAAACTGTTACAAACAGTTATCTTAATTACTTTGATCAAAATATCATTTATCTTAGTCAAAACTTAAACTTTACAATTCAAAACATTTTTACATAATTTATAATGATTTTACCATTTTTTCCATATTTTTAGGAATTTTAAAAATGGTTGTTTATGGTCATGGTCGATAACTTCTCTTAAAGCGATCTTTTTCAAAATGGTTTTAAACATAACTCGAAAATTATAACCCGAAATTAAAATCCTCTTTCACTCATTTAAAAGCTCTTGTTAATATAAATGAATTGTTTTTCGTTTCTTGGAAATCCGATTTAGATTGCAGAAGTTATAAGCATTTACAGTTTGTAACTAAAATACGCAAATTGCCATTGTGCGACAAGCTCTATTTTGACCGAAATAAAAATTATTCTTCAGTACTTCAAAATACCTTAGAAAACCATTATATACTCATGTAATTCATTTAAAACAATTTAAAGTAATTTACATTGACTTTCCAAATTATTTTAGGTTCAAAATTCAACTTTTATTTTTTTACTTAATAAGTCAAATTCCAATTCATTTCTAAATTCAAATAATTTCAAATTAACTATTCCATTCGTCGGATCAATTAGGGATAGCCAAGTAGAGCAGAAAACTATATTTTCCAAATCCAGACCTAGACACTATCCTCTCTGTCATCCTAGAATGTTCTGGTTTTTCTTTATTCATTTGAAGAACTTTGACCACATATGTGAATTCATACATATGGTCTTTCCCAATTACCAACCTTCAATTTCAATAATAATATTATTTCTAATTACAAAGGAGATTTGTCGATCACCAATGCGATACCACAATTGTTGTGTCATAGTGTGTGCAAAACAACATCAACAACCATTATAGACATCCCAACAACCATCATTAACATGATTAAATAAATCATAATTGTGCATAAGCGTTATAACACTAATGCTTAATAGTGTGTGTTCTAAACTACATATCCATCATCCATCATCCATCATAACAAACTTCAACCATTATTAACCACTAATAATCCATAAGTATATTTAAATTAGTCTAACTACTAATTAAATATATAAACCGTGGTTAAAGAGTTCTCACCTAACAGCTTTCCAAATGATCACGGTAGGCGAGCCTAGCTAAGCGAACCGTTAGACAGTATTTCGACGCAACGTCTTCTTCACCAAAATATATATAATATAATATACACTAATCTCTCTTTCTTTATATTATAAGAGGGGGAGGAGGAGGATGACGACGAACTTTGGCAAGGTGGTGGTGGAAAAGAGGAAGACTTATGCCATGGAAATGATGGCCATAAGCTTTAAGAAGAAGGTGGAAAGGAGGAAATGGAATGGAATGGTAAGAAAATGGAGAAAAGGCCTCCTTATATAGGAATGGAGACTCAAAGAGGTAATGACACCTAAGAGGGCAAGTGGAAGCCATGCATGTTGAGTCAACGGTTTCAATGCTTATTTTGATTAATGACAAGAAGGAGCTTCATGATCGACAAAAAGAAGATTCAATGTTTTATAGGTTAGAAGATGGTTATTTAGAGTTATTTATGTTAAAATCTATCCTCAAATAATCATACTTCTTATTCTCTTCAAAAATATACATGAAAACTCATTTTTTATGTATGTTGACAAAAACCTGTCAACCTGTTAAATTTAACAGGTCAACAGCTTTTTAAACTTAACAGGTCAACCTATTAAAATTAACAGGTCAATAGCTTTTTAAACTTAACAGGTCAACCTGTTAAACTTAACAGGTCAACCTGTTAAAATTAACAGGTCAACAGTTTTTTGAAATAACAGTCAAAAACCTGTCAACCTATTAATTTTTCCTATCGACCTATTTTTGAATTTCATGAAGAGTCATCTTCTTTCTTGAAAAGTTGCATCCATTTCTCTTCATTAAAAATCACTCCTTTTGATTGCAACTTTCACTAATAATTACAACTTCTCATTTGTTATAAATACATCATCTTTCATTCATCCAATTCACCGATTCTTGCTCTGATTTCTGATCTTACTTTCTAAATACTCTTGCATTCTAAAAAGCTCCCAAATTCAAGTTACTTATTGAATCCTTGATAATATTTCTCATATTTTGATTCAACAAGCAACTAACTTCCTTTAAATCTTCGCATTCAATTCATATACTTGAGGATAAGATTATAGGAAGGGTGTACTCAATCGTTGACAAATCAGTGTTGAAAGAAGAACACAATCAGAAGTCAAACTCTTGTAATTGTCCTGTGTGGGTAAGCTTGTAGCCCATGAAATCAAGTGGGTAAGCTTGTAGCCCGTGAAATCAAGTGGGAAAACTTGTAGCCCGTGAAATCAAGTGGGAAAACTTCTAGCCCGTAAATCAAGTAGTGTTGTGAACCTGTTCCTCCGGGTGAAGAGAGGGTGTTGTTTAGTGAAAAGCCGAAGAGGAGCTTCGGGACTGGACGTAGGACTGGAGGTCCGAACCAGTATAAAAATCCTGGTGTCGTTACTCTACTTTACTTTACTTTACTGCATTTATAATTATTTGTGATATATATAATTTTTGCGAATATTTATTCGCATAACTATTGAATAGCTTAAGTTATCACATACATTCCGCATAGCCATATTATAGATCCTGCATAAGTCGTACACACTCGGTCTTTTCAATTGGTATCAGAGCGAGGTCATCATATAACCGTAACACATTTATTTGATATATTCTAGTAATATGGCAAATAACGCAAGTACGAGTAACACCACTTACACTGAAGGTCAATCGACACAAAGACCTCCTTTCTTTAATGGCCTAAACTATAGCTATTGGGCAACACGTATGGCTTTTTATATGCAATCAACAAGTTATGACGCTTGGAATGCTACTCAGAAAGAAATAGTTAATCCAACAACTGAGTATGCAGAATGGACTCCTGCTGAGAAAACAGCAGCAACTGTAAGTGCAAAAGCAATAAATATGTTGTTTTGTGCATTAGACCAAAATGAGTATAACCGTGTTAGTATCTGTACCACTGCTTATCAAATTTGGCAAACACTAAAGACCACTCATGAAGGTACTAACAAGGTTAAACAAGCAAAAATAACTTTGTTGAAATGTCAATTTCAAAATTTTAAAATGAAGCCAAATGAAACAATCAATGAGATGTATTCAAGGTTTCAAACTATTCATCATGCTCTTATCGGGTTAGGGCAAAAATATTCTGACTTTGATGTAGTTTCAACATTCCTACATTCACTGACTAATGAATGGGAAGGAAAAGTATTAGCCATAGAAGAAGCTAATGATCTTTCCACCATGAAGCCAGATGAATTGATAGGAAATCTTATGTCCTATGAAGCTAACTTGCAGGCTCGAAAAGAACAAAAAGAAGAAGAGAAAAATGTAGCTTTTCATGCTGATGAAGACATCTCAGATTCCGAAGATGAGGATCTAGCATTCATTGCAAAAGGATTCAAAAAATTCTTAAAGCAACGAAAAGCTAGTCGATACAACAGAAAGAAGTTCGGATCAAACAGACCATCATCATCGAATGGAGAATGCTTTAACTGTCATAAGAAGGGACACATGCAAAAGGATTGTCCGAAACAAAAGAAGAAGACAGAAAATGATAAGTTCAAACACAAAAAGGACAAGTCAAAGAAACGGGCATTCTAAGTAACTTGGGATGATTCAGATTCATCTTCATCCAAAAGTGAAAGCGACTCAGATAATGAACAAGCAAATATATGCTTTATGGCTAAAGAAGATGAGGTACAAATTCCTTCTTTTGAAGAAGTTCTTGATATAAATGCTGAGTTGATATATAAATTTAAAGATATGAAACGACAATGCAAACAAGCTCAAGCTTATTTAAGTAGAGTAGAATTTGAACGAGATATGTTAAAAGATGAAAAGAAAATATTAGAAGAGGAACTTGAAAAGGCTCAAGAATCATCATCTAATATTGACTCTCAACTATCTCTTTTGACTCAAGAAATTGAAGTTCAAAAAGAGAAAAATGATACTCTCACTACTGAAAATCATGAGCTTAAAGCAACGATCAAAATTATGGACCTAGAAAAAATTAGTTTACAAAATAAGTTAGAAAATATTACTCAAAATGTTTCTAACTTTAACAAAGGTCGAGAAAATTTGACAAAGATCATTGAGAATTCACAATCAACTTCATATAAGCAAGGTTTGGGATATAAAAACCAAGAAATTAAGAAGCATCTTGGTTATGGAAAGAAGAAAATAGTGCAAAAGAACAAAGCTAAGAAAAATCTTAGTTTATCTTTCAAACCAAAATCGGTTGTGAAATCTCAAAAGAAAAATGTCAATAGCGACTTTGGAAATAAATTTAATAATACTAATCTGAGAAATAGTACTAGATACGCTTTCATGTACAATAAGAATATCACTGCTAGTACTAATACACATCCAAGACCCAATTATTATAGAAATTCGAATACTTCTATGACTAGCAAATTTTATAATAAATCTAGAAGTACAAAAAGGAATATCAATAAAGATTGCATAAGTATTTGGGTTCCTATAAGTTGGAAGAACAGAGAAAAATATATCAATGATTATTTTGATTCAGTAGTTAATAATGAAAATTATATTTTTAAAGGTTCCATTAGACCCTCTTGGGTATGGTTACCTTTCATCTAACCTCTGGACCCTAATGAAGTAAGTGGGTACCAAAAGTATACATGTCATATAATTTTTGCAGGTACACCACAACAAAGAGAAGGCTATTCGGTATCTCTAAATATCTTTGAAATTTAGCTTATCAAAAAGCACATATTTCAATATTTCATCGTCATCGAGGATACAAAATTCATGGGATAAGAATTACAACAAAAATGAAGGTGGAAGCGGAAAATATTCTCCATGGGAACCAAGGAAATAATGATTATATTGGGTCTAAGGAGATTTCTTTATATTCCGTTTGATAATGTTTTAGTTCCTTTTTCATGTGTTTACTTCCTTTTATTATAATAAAAAGTTATTTGAGTATTGTTTTTATTCAAAATATAGCCGAAAAAACTGTTTTATACATATCCTGTCGACTTAAAATATAAAGTTGTCAACCTAAATAGATGAATTTCAAACCAGAGAGTTTTATAGGTCAACCGGTCCAAAAATATAGGTCGACCGTTTTGATTTTCACAATCCAGAGAAGTTTTCGGTCGACCGATCATAAAAATTATGTCGACCGGTTTCATGTTCTTTTTAAACAGAGAAATTTTAGGTCGACCGGTATAAATTTTTAGGTCGACCGATTTTGTTTCAACAAGTAAACAGGTTGACCGGTTGAACATTTAGGTCGACCGGTTTGTATTATTTCTGTCATTTTCTCCTACCCGAAACTTTTTAGGTCGACCGCCTTGATTTTATAGGTCGACCGGTCTCTATTATAATTTTTTTTATAAAGACACGTCGTTTCAAATTCCAAACTCAAACACCATTTCTTATACTATTTTAAAATTATACTACTTTCGATTATTGAGGTTATTATGATATTTATTCTTTTTAATCGATGACAAAGGGGGAGAAATATTTTACATATACTATTTAAAATATATGTGCTTAATATGGTAAAAGTATATGTGTGCTAACATTTGTTAATGCAGGAATCAAAAGGTAAGATTATTTAATAACAAATGTTGCAGAAATTCAGGGGGAGCTTTATATTCAAATGGAGAAAATCCAAGGTGTTGTCATCAATCAAAAAGGGGGAGAATGTTGAGACACGAGAATTTCGATTGATAACAACAAAATAAAGATCAATGGAAATCATGACATGGAGTTAAGATTATGGATATGTAGATGTTTAAAGGGAGACAGAGCTTATATACAGGGGGAGATAGCAATAAAGATTAAAATATCAAGCTATATTGTCATCAATCAAAAAGGGGGAGAATGTTGAGTCAACGGTTTCAATGCTTATTTTGATTAATGACAAGAAGGAGCTTCATGATCGACAAAAAGAAGATTCAATGTTTTATAGGTTAGAAGATGGTTATTTAGAGTTATTTATGTTAAAATCTATCCTCAAATAATCATACTTCTTATTCTCTTCAAAAATATACATGAAAACTCATTTTTTATGTATGTTGACAAAAACTTGTCAACCTGTTAAATTTAACAGGTCAACAGCTTTTTAAACTTAACAGGTCAACCTATTAAAATTAACAAGTCAACAGCTTTTTAAACTTAACAGGTCAACCTGTTAAAATTAACAGGTCAACAGTTTTTTGAAATAACGGTCAAAAACCTGTCAACCTATTAATTTTTCCTGTCGACCTATTTTTGAATTTCATGAAGAGTCATCTTCTTTCTTGAAAAGTTGCATCCATTTCTCTTCATTAAAAATCACTCCTTTTGATTGCAACTTTTCACTAATAATTACAACTTCTCATTTGTTATAAATACATCATCTTTCATTCATCCAAATCACCAATTCTTGCTCTGATTTCTGATCTTACTTTCTAAATACTCTTGCATTCTAAAAAGCTCCCAAATTCAAGTTACTTATTGAATCCTTGATAATATTTCTCATATTTTGATTCAACAAGCAACAAACTTCCTTCAAATCTTCGCATTCAATTCATATACTTGAGGATAAGAATATAGGAAGGGTGTACTCAGTCGTTGACAAATCAGTGTTGAAAGAAGAACACAATCAGAAGTCAAACTCTTGTAATTGTCCTGTGTGGGTAAGCTTGTAGCCCGTGAAATCAAGTGGGTAAGCTTGTAGCCCTTGAAATCAAGTGGGTAAGCTTGTAGCCCGTGAAATCAAGTGGGTAAACTTGTAGCCCGTAAATCAAGTAGTGTTGTGAACCTATTCCTCCGGGTGAAGAGAGGGTGTTGTTTAGTGAAAAGCCGAAGAGGAGCTTCGGGACTGGACGTAGGACTGGAGGTCCGAACTAGTATAAAAATCCTGGTGTTGTTACTCTACTTTACTTTACTGCATTTATAATTATTTGTGATATATATATTGTTTGCGAATATTTATTCGCATAATTATTGAATAGCTTAAGTTATCACATACATTCCGCATAGCCATATTATAGATCCTGCACAAGTCGTACGCACTCGGTCTTTTCAATCCATGGAAGGAGGCATGCAAAAATACAAGTGTAAGGACACATGTCTTATGGAGAGAAGGTGAACTTTTGGTAGCATTTCCCCTTAAATGCTATGAAAACTAAGGGCAACACTTAATTCTAATGCTACTAATTCATGTTATGGTTTGACAAATCCGATTGAACGACAAATAGTATCAATAAATCCAAACTTATTAATAGTCATTCTCATTTATAATCCATATAAAATCTATCATCTAACATATCAAAATTATTAAATATTCTTAAACATATATATTTATGTCAAAATAAAATTAAGTAATAAAATTTCCAATTTTAAATTGGTTAAAAATTTTGGATCATTACAATTTAGGTGCGACATGGAGGAATCTATGGTTAGATCTGTTGCTTTGGTTGATATGTTTGAATCTATGCACAGTTTAAAAACTATTACGAATAAGTTTTTCGTCGAAATTCTTATTCCTTACTGGCTACTATAATAAACTTTGTTTACAATTATCACCAATGCTATTTTTAATTTAACTCTTGACTTTCTTGTATATGTTTGGGCTCTAGCTAGAGATATTTCTTCTGTCTATATTGCATTATGTTTGTTAATTCAGCTCTAAGATTCTGCTATGTATTTTTACTTTTGGATTCATGATATTACATATGTTGCGCTGGGTTTACGATGGCCTGTTTACCTTCACTGGAGTAACTATTTAATATCTTGCATATGATCAGTTAGACAATATAATTTGTTATTTATTAACATGTGATGATACTGAAGTAATTAATATTATGTTTCATTTGTTTTCTACGACTAGTTTATAATAACGAATACATTAATAACTAATTTGAAACCTTGGCTATGGTCTCTACTGTTATAAAAAGATCCATAAAATTGTCTCTAACATGTGTCTAATCTAAACACTTATTTGAGACCATCAGTGAGGTCACCGATATTTTAGAGACGAAAGCTTGTGGTCTCTGTTTATTTAGAGACCTATTTATGAGGATAACATTATTTATCTTAAGTTGGTTTCAAATATAGTTTAGAGACAGAAAAAAGTGTACCTAATGAACCATATTTTTGTAGTGATGCTACATAAGGTTTTCATTTAGGAAAATCAAAAGTAAAAAATGATTGATGTACTTCCTTAATGTAACACTTTGGTTCAAATGGTTATATCGAATTATTAACTTTGACTAATCCTTTTTTTACTATAAAATAGTATAAATAACAGTTTTTATCAACTGTCAAATTCCAATGGTAAGCTCTTAATTTTTAGTGGGGAGAACGAACTTTTTGACTATATATACATGAGATAACTAAAATTATGTTAGGAAACGTAACTATCACTAACTAGCAAATTAATGCTTTATGTTATAAATGGGATGCAATATATTTCAATTACAATGCAATAAATCTCTAGGGTAGTCGATCTCAAGGATGGTGGTTTTTTGGTAAAGCACAGAACTGAAGTGCTTTGGCAATGTGGAGATGGTGAATATGGACATCAAAGGAGCGAATATGCTGGTAGCAATGGTTTTGAGCTTCAACATAACTGGAGGAGTAATGTAGAGAAGAAGCAGCATCAAACTAAGGTAAAAATAACAAATTCAAGAAAAATATGATAGTATGTGAGCATTATTACCATGCAATATTATATTTGTATTCGGTGTGTGTGTTGGGGGGGTTGGGGGTGGGGGAGGGGAGGAAGAGAGGATGGCCAGGTGCACTTGTTATGTATATTTTTGTTCGTAATTAGACCTGTCAATGAATATCATAAAACTCTGAAATCCATCCACATCCGCATCCGAAAATCGAATAAATATCTGATATTCGACAAAACGGATGCGGATGCCAATATTGGCACTGCCGCATCCGAAAATTATCCGTCCGCTTTTTTTATGATTATAGCTTAAATTATGTGTATTTTAAGATAATCAAATAAGTAAGAAGTAACAAATAAATATCTTGTTGAATATATCCAAATGACTTGCGGCATATCAGGATGATTTCTTTCCACATATATAACGACCCGAACTTCCCCGTAAAGGAAAGCTCGGATTGCTTTGAGAACACGACAAATCAAAACACAAACAGAAAAACATTTCATTGCTTATTACAACAATTTACATCAGAGTACAAGAATATACAGAGTATGAACAAATAATATACATTTGATAAATATCATAGATTTACAATTTATAATGCAGGGGAAAATAATACAAAACACAACTGAAAGAGATAAACGGATACAGAGCTTTCCGAGTATCATTCCAGCTGCAAACCAGGATCCTATGAATATAAATCCGCAAAACCAAAAATACTAGTTGCCCGTGTGGAAAATAGGGGCACCCAGAGTTTAGGTTAAAACAATGAACTCCAGGTCAGTCATGTGACTGGTGTGAGTACTAAAATAATTATTTAAATCTTTACTTTAAAATAAAGTAAATCTAGGGACCAAGCCATATAACACGGAACGGGTTTTCTCCTAAGAATACCAGTGCATAAAACAAACAGCGCAATGCTTTTTGAAAAATGAAGCTATTATAAGACCCAGATCTCATCACATAATGCAAAGCAAGCCGGAGGAAAGGGTTTTCCCATATAATAGCCAAACGCGCTTGGTATGTTTAAAACAAATCATTTGATACTATTATAAGTGCATAGTGTATAAAACAACTTCAAATATAAATGTATCAATCATAGACGGCATGGGTACCATATATCATGTTGCTAATACTAGGCTCTACAATCATAACGGAAATGTCATGTATTGGAAGTTGGTTTTCCTTTTTTTAACCAAGGCAAGGGATCGTCCTTACCGCTTCAAGACAATCTATCCTGCCATATCTCAGGGTCCAGACTTAGGTGGGCTCTTGGAGCGTCAAAGCCAGTCCACACGGAGTGGATTAAAATGCCCGAACAATACGTTTCCCTACCCTATGGGGTGAAAACTGGTCTGTATAAAAACCATACCATCCATCGGCCCCACAGTGCCGATATATCTGAGGCGCCTCGCTATCCATCATCCACATAAGTAAAACGTCTGGGCATGCAAAATCCAGTCAACACTCCTAGCTAGAAGGAAAAGCATGTCCTACCTGAGATCCTCTCCCGTTTTTGGTTCACACCGGGGTGTGAGGCTCGCGAATTAACGCTATACACAAAGCTACGCTATATTAAAGTCGTGCTTTGATCATCAACCACAAGACTCTGCTTTTCAACAGAAGCCTTGATCATTTGCATCTCAGCATGCCACACAAGCAATTCACGCTATGCAACTGATGTCCATCAATCACACAGAATGAAATCCGATGCCAGACACACATCCATTTACAAGTTTATTATGGGTCTGAACGAAACCGGAGGCACCTTATTCCTCCTCCAATATGTCCAATATATGAGAGAGGTCCTCGCATATCCGGTCGATCTCCAAGTACGTATAGACGATCAACACTTACTACCTCATCTTGGGTGTACAGCCCAATCAAGACATCAGTAATCATCCAAACGATGTGAAGACCTCGGTTTTCAACCACTGTCTTCATCGTCGAGTCATCGCCGATTCAGTTATTCAGAATGAGATAAACCCGGTCTTTCTGAATAACTCGCGTATATAATAAACAAGTGCTATAAAAACACAACATATGCCTCATTCCAATTCTGAATATTCTTTTATTTAAATATTCATATCCTTTGGGAAAGGTTCCCATTAATTTTTTAAAGATAAATTCTATAAATTTATTCTTTAATCTTCCTTTGGATATCAATTCAAACCAAATTATGGTTTATCCAAACTAGTCGGAATTAGCGAAAGTAATCATTTGTTTAATTTCCTAATCCCAACCTATTCATCCCATGAAGTAAAACTGGTAATACTTCATATCTAACACCACAGTGTTATCGGTAAAATTAATTACCATTTCATGTTCAAATCTAATTAAAGATTTAACTATCGTTTGGAGCAAAACTAGTGATACTCCATTCTCGATCATTTCTTGAATTTGATAATTTTAGTTATCAAATTCACCTTTCAATCTATTTAAAGATTCATTAAAACTCTAACTCAGTTTTAATTTCCAAAAATCATTACTTAATGATTATTCAAAGTTAAGAAATTAATCTTATCTTTAACTGGGTTAAAGAACTAATGTCATGTAAAACACAACTCACGATAAACCCAAAATCACATTCCATTAACAATGGAATCTTCACGGAAAACCGATCAACATATATAATCGATATGAATTTCCGTATCCAACTACTAATATAAATGGAATAACGATAAAGCCTTTTAAATTCCATATATATTAACAGTCTTCCTCCAAAGACTCTCACTTCGATTATTATCAAATCGAATTCCATTCCATTCCAATATATTAAATTGGAAAACTTTACTTTGGAAAATCTCCACAAAATCTTTAATAAAAAGATTTATAAGTTCCAAATCTCATTTCACTATAAATCGGGTTAAAGAATGAATGTCGTTAAAAACACAGTTCACAATAAACCCAATTCACATTCCATTTCAAATCCAATTAAATGTTAATTAATTGGTAATTCTTCTCTACATCTTAATAAAAAGATTTATTCTTCTCACACGGGGTTTAAGAACAGTGTTACTGAAGACCCTATCCCATCAGTCTCTAACCGTAAATTAGTAAGAGAACAATTTCCTGAGTATTAATCCCGAAGGTCGAAACAAACAACAGATCAATACCCAGGAAACCATTCAACTTAGCTAATCTCCAGTTAGTTTCTAATTTTCTTAACTCCATTGGGTTTAAGAACAATATTAGTAAAGATACCATTCATGACAAATCCAAAATCTCATTCCATTGTTAATCCGGTTAAAGAACAACTGTTATTTAAAACACCGTTCACGATAACCCAAAACCAATTTCAATTCAATTCCAATTAAATATCAATTAATTGGTAAACTCCTTTAAATCTTATTTAAAAGATTTATTCTTTTCTCATTTGGGATTAAGAACAGTGTTAATGAAGACACCGTTCATGTCAAACCCAAAATCCAATTTGATATTAAATACAAGGCTCTGAATAGAAAATATATCCACTTATATTCAATATCAAATTCTCAAATCAACAAATATCGTATTGGAATAACGATATATATATCTTCCAAATTCCTCCACAATATCCGTATAATCACGGAATCCAATATCGAAATATTCCGAAGATAATTTCGATTCAAATCCATTCCAATTCATATATTGGAAATTCTGGTTATATTAAAACTCAATCTCAATCCAACTTATTTATTTGAAAATAATTGGATTATGATTCTAGTTTATAACAAGTTCATTTTGATAAAAATATATTTTTATCTTTTCAAATATGGATTTTTTAATTCCAATTCTTTCCAAACTATTTATTATGATTTTACACAAATTATTTATATTTTTAATAATTTTATCAAGGCCCATATCGTCGATTTCCATAAACGGTCATCGAGCTACACTTACAATGACCTTTTCCAAATTTGATTTGGACATAATTCAAAATCCAGCCATTAGATTTCAAATCTCTTATATTCATTGGAAAGCTCTTTTCGATACGAACCCTACGGTCCCAGTTTTAGGAGAATCCGACGGTCAGATCTCCCATAACGTCACTTCGAAGTCAATGGTCTAAATTCGCGAACGGTCGCGGTGCTGCGCGTTCTATTTAGGCCATTTAATATATATATTTCGTCGATTTCCATTAAAACGTATTTTATAAATCATTTTAAAACGATTCTAACTTCATTTTCAACTTTAAATCAAAATTGAATATTCCACATCATTAATATACAAATGATAATATTTTCAAAACATTAGATTTTGAAATCATTTCCTTTCGATATTCATTATAAAAATGAATAAAATCGATATAATATCGTTCACATCAAAATGGCATTAATCTAATCAACACGGCTTTACATATTTAAATATATTCGTGTCCATCCTAAATCGGACATCAAAATCAGATTTTGATCTTTTACTGAATATTATTTTAAAATATTCATTATTTTAAAATAATCGTTATTTTAAAATATTCCTTCTTTCTGAATTGGAATCAGACACAGTCAATTACCATATAATGTTATTTATATCGATTTCATACCACACATGTACATAACGGCAATGATAAACAATCAACCATCATCCAGAGTGCACTACACAACTGCATAAGCATTAATAATAAATAATTCACACTTACACAGTCTGTCAACCAAACGATCGACGTACCACTAAACAATTGGGATTAGTGTACGTCAAATATCATCCCAACACCCGTATGGGGTTTCAACCAACAAACATAGATTTTATTTGTGCAGTTGGGCGACGTATAAAATTTATCGTCCCAATCCATATCAGTCAAATGGGTGCACATAAACAAATCATCCGATTTGTATATGAATATTTATTTTATTCATATACACGTTAAAAATTATATTTTTAACGATAAAATATTTTATTTCAACACGTGAATATTCTATTCAGTTCATTTATCAACAAAAATGGTATTTTTATTGTTTTAATGTATTTTAGAAAATTTTGGCGGCATAACGACGCGATACTAGAACCGGGATAAGGTCTAGCCTTATCCCTCGCCTAATAATGGCTCGCGCCATACACAAACCAAATCATACCAATTCATTTCACATCCTTAACCAATCCAAATAAATAAATCCACCAAGCCAAACAATCAAACAAGTCGTCCATGGTTTGTGGACGACGGGGAGCAGTTCATATATGCAGTTATAAAATAAATAACTGTACGAAGAAAATTATAGTGTGGAGTCCTTACCTTGGGTTTCCACTCCGCCATTCTTTAGCAGACGATGGTTTGGATCTATTTCCGATGCGTAGCGTTCTTCACCGTGCTTCCAACGCTGTCTGTTTCACGCATTTGTATTAAAAATCAGATTTTTAACAACGCAACTACAGATATAAAAATCATATTTTTATAACACTACATGTATAGAAAAGATTATATTTTTAAAGCGAAGTTATCTAAATAAAAATCATATTTTTATTTTCATACCATTCACATAAAAATCACATTTTTATACCGTTATCTAGATGATAAAAATCACATTTTTAAATGCTATGAAAATAAATAAAAATCAAATCTTTTTTGTGATGTTTGTATTATAAAAATTATATTTTCACCTCGCTATTTTTTTTATATTTTCACCTTAATAAATATCATATCTTTAGGCTAATAAAAATCATAACTTGGCTAGATTAAAAATCATAACTTTGATTCGCTATTCATATATAAAAAAAAATCACATTTTTAAGCTATGTTATTTATAATAAAAATCGAATTTTTATGCGATTAAAAATCATATTTTTATGTGTATAAAAATCCTAACTTCATATGTATATAAAAAAAATATATATAAAACTCACCTTTGCTTTCTTTGTAAAAATTGAATTTTTTTTGTCGTAGGAGGGTTTACTGTCGGAGCTGGGCTGAGGGGAGGGCGACATTGGGTCGGAGAGTGGTGCAGAGGAGGTTGCGCCAGACCGACGGTGGTGGCTTGAGGCTGTGGCGCGGCTAGGGGTTACTGTGGAGGAATTTTCAGGGCTTGGGCGCGGGTTTCTTCATCGGAGGGAGGAGGAGACGTAGGTGCAGGGGAGATCGGAGGGGCACCTTCGGTGGTGAGGCTCGCCGCCGCGACGGTGAAAGGGCGAGGGGCTGACGAGAAGCGGCGGTTTTTTTTATTTTCTTTTTTTCTCGATTTGATTTGAAGAACGACGGGGAGTGGGACTGCCAGCCAATTACCCCCATTCCGAACACAATGGGATATGTTTCGCAAGCCAATTCGGCTATTACGATCAGTTTTCGTTAAAATTTCAATATAAATTAATATTATAATCAATATTGAATTTAACGTACATTTTAATTTATCGGGGCCACATACAAACTCCAAAAATACCAGAAAAATAAATCTGGCTATGTTTAGACGATACGGTCCTAACAAAACTAATTTATTCAAATTTGGAGACCGTTTGAAAAACGGTCAATTTCCAGTCGATTAAATTTAAACTGAATTGACAAAACGCGTTTAAATTCGCCACGCTCACTTATTAATTCCAAAAATTCTGAAAATTGGAATCTAGCAATAACTTGACATTCCGGATCCAAAAAAAGTGGTCTCATCAAAAATGGAGGTCGTTTGTAAAATTTCTATTTTTAAGGGCTATATTTCTGTGGTGACTATTCTGAATTTTCAACTGGACATAACTTTTTACTCCCGCTATGAAATTTGGATTTTTCAGATTCGTTGGAAAGATATTTTCAAACAGATTCAAATATTTATGGTTTCACTAAAATCCAGTTTATTTTGAATCCTGTACATTCATTTGAAATTTGAAATCGAATATTCAAACTACCGCGCCATTTCCAATTCCTTTTATAATTAAAATAGATATTTATATTCTAACTTTGATTTAAATAAATTTATACGTTCTAATTCTATTCAAAATAAATTTCTAGTCGTTATTATTTAAAATAATTCATTTTAAATATTCAAAATTCATTAAAATTTCCAAAATAAAATTTTTAAATTGGTTCTGATTTTCCAGGTTGTTACAATCTCCCCCACTTAAAATCTTTTCGTCCTCGAAAAGGAACGAAGCTGATAGTTGTTTTACTAATCAACTCAACTTTCATTCTGGCTTTCATTCTTCAACTTTTCAGTTTCTAAGAATTTCTAATTTTTCAAAAATTTGGCTAACACCCTAAATTTTTGAAAAATTTCGCCATAACCTTCTTTGTACGGGGAGCATCAGTAAAATCCACAAACCACCACACAGGCCCTCTCATCTCAAAAAGGAAAAGAAAAAGCCAAGCGGCTAGCCAATCGGCTCATAAAATCATCCAAACCCAAGAAATTAGTAAACATGTACCTATTTGTTGGGCATACAATTTTATTCCTCTTCTTAGCTTCCTTGCTATGACCTGTTCAATGTATATACATGTATATGCATGCAATTGCAATCAATTTTCAATATTCGACACAATTTGATTATATTTACCGTTCATGTTCATATTGGTTTCATGATTCTAATTAGTGAAACTAATAATCAAACAACAATCAATTAGTTGATTAGATTTTCAAACATGTATCTTTTACATATATAGTCAAAATCATATTTTTGATGCCAAATCACAACAAATAATCCTATATAAGTTTTGGTTCTCACACCAGTCAATTGGAAATATATAGATATCCCACTCTCGAAACTCGAACATGAATGTTGATGATGTCGCGACATCACCAGAATTATGCCCGGGCGACTAGAGTGTGATTCTATATCTATCCAGTATATTTGAGACTTCGAATATACGTTCATGACGCGTATATGCAAAATCTCTTATAGTCGATTGTCCAAAATAAAATAAAATAATATACTCAAATACGTGTAATTATATTAATTTTTCAAAACAAAATAGGTTTTCATTTTTATTTTAAAAATAACACTCTTCGGACTCATTCTAGGATGCTACCGATCCCATCTCTAACGAGTCATTCTTATAGGATATTACTAATCCAATCTCGGATGAATTCTTTTGTTTGGTTCTAATGTGCCTTGTTCTCGAGCTCTGTAAACCAAAGCTCTGATACCGAACTATTACGACCCGAACTTTCCTATAAAGGAATGCCTAGATTGCTTTGAGAACACGAAAAATCAGAACATAAACAGAAGAACATTTCATTGCTTATTACAATAATTTACATCAGAGTACAAGAATATACAGAGTATGAACAAATAATATACATTTGATAAATATTAGAGATTTACAATTTACAATGCAGGGGAAAATAATACAAAACACAACTGAAAGAGATAAACGGATACAGAGCTTTCCGAGTATCATTCCAGCTGCAAACCAGGATCCTATGAATATAAATCTGCAAAACCAAAAATACTAGTTGCCCGTGTGGAAAATAGGGGTACCCAGAGTTTAGGTTAAAACAATGAACTCCTGGTCAGTCATGTGACTGGTGTGAGTACTAAAACAATTATTTAAATCTTTATTTAAAATAAAGTAATTCTAGAGACCACGCCATATAACACGGAACGGGTTTTCTCCCAAGAATACCAGTGCATAAAACAAACAGCGCAATGCTTTTTGGTAAATGAAG
Organism: Allium sativum; assembly: GCA_030737875.1. Classification (NCBI taxonomy): domain Eukaryota; kingdom Viridiplantae; phylum Streptophyta; class Magnoliopsida; order Asparagales; family Amaryllidaceae; genus Allium; species Allium sativum. The sequence goes on along the minus strand of CM060912.1, from coordinate 656,985,894 downwards.
TTATTATAAGACCCAGGTCCCATCACATAATGCAACGCAAGCCAAAGGATAGGGTTTTCCCTTATAGTAGCCAAACATGCTTGGTACATTTAAAACAAATCATTTCATACTATTATAAGTGCATAGTGTATAAAACAACTTCAAATATAAATGTATCAATCATAGACGACATGGGTACCATATATCATGTCGCAAATACTAGGCTCTACAATCAAAATTGAAATGTCACGTATTGGAAGTTGGATTTCCGTCTGTGAACCAAGTCAAGGGATCGTTCTTACCACTTCGAGACAATCTAGCCTACCATGTCTTGGGGCCCAGACTCAGGTGGGCCCTTGGAGCTCATGGCCGGTCCACACGAAGTGGATAAAAATGCCTGAACAATACGTTTCCCCGCCCTATGGGGCGAAAACTGGTCTGTATAAAGACCATACCATTCGTCGACTCCGCAGTGCCGATATATCCGAGGCGCCTCGTTTTCCATCATCCACATAAGTAAAACGTCTTGGCATGCAGAACCCAGACACCACTCCTAGCTAGAAGGAAACGCATGTCCTCCCTGAGGTCCTCTCCCGTTTCTAGTTCACATCGGGTGTGAGGCTTGCGAATTAACGCTATACACAAAGCTATGTTATATTAAAGCCGTGCTTTGATCATCAACCACAAGACTCTGCTTTTCAACAGAAGCCTTGATCATTTGCATCTCAGCATGCATCACAGGCAATTCACGCTATGCAACCAATGTCTATCAATCACACAGAATGAAATCCGATGTCAGACACACATCCATTTACAAGTTCATTCGGGGTCTAAACGAAACCGGAGGCACCTTATTCCTCGTCCCATATGTCCAATATAGGAGAGAGGTCCTCGCGTATCCGGTCGATCTCCAAGTATGTCTGGACGATCACACTTATTGCCTCGTCTTGGGTGTACAACCCAATCAAGACCTCAGTAATCATCCAAACGATGTGAAGACCTCCGGTCTTCAACCATCGTCTTCATCGTCGACTCATCGCCGATTCAGTTATTCAGAATGGGATAAACCCGGTCTTTCTGAATAACTCGCGTATATAATATAGAATTGCTATAAAAACACAACATACGCCTCATTCCAATTCTGAATATTCTTTTATTTAAATATTCATATCCTTTTGGGAAAGGTTACCATTAATTTTATCAAAGATAGATTCTTTAAATTTATTCTTTAATCTTCCTTTGGATATCAATTCAAACCAAATTATGGTATATCCAAACTTGTCGGGATTGGCGAACCTTACTGAAGTAATCATTTGAATAATATCCCAATCTCAACCTATTCATCCCATGAAGTAAAACTGGTAATACTTCAGATCTAACACCACGGTGTTATCGGTAAAATTAATTACCATTTCACGTTCAAATCTAATTAAAGATTTAACTATCCCTTGGAGCAAAACTGGTGATACTCCATTCTCGATCATTTCTTGAATTTGATAATTTTAGTTATCAAATTCACCTTTCAATCTATTCAAAGATTCATTAAAACTCTAATTCAGATTCAATTTCCAAAAATTATTACTTAATGATTATTCAAAGTTAAGAAATTAATCTTTTCTTTAACTGGGTTAAAGAACTAATGTCATGTAAAATACAGCTCACGATAAACCCAAAATCACATTCCATTAACAATGGAATCTTCACAGAAAACTGATCAACATATATAATCGATATGAATTTCTGTATCTGACTACTAATATAAATGGAATAACGACAAAGCCTTTTAAATTCCATCTATATTAACAGTCTTCCTCCACATATTCACACTTCGATCATTATCAAATTGAATTCCATTCCATTCCAATATGTTAAGTTGGAAAACTTTACTTTGGAATATCTCCACCAAATCATTAATAAAAAGATTTATAAGTTCCAAATCTCATTTCACTGTAAATCGGCTTAAAGAATGAATGTCGTCTAAAACATAGTTCACAATAAACCCAATTCACATTCCATTTCAAATCCAATTAAATGTTAATTAATTGGTAATTCTTCTCTACATCTTAATTAAAAGATTTATTCTTTTCACACGGGGTTTAAGAATGGTTTTACTGAAAACCCCATCCCATCAGTCTCTAACCGTAAATTAGTAAGAGAACAATTTCCTAGGTATTAATTCCGAAGGCCGAAACCAACATCAGATCAATACCCAAGAAACCATTCAACTTAGCAAATCTCCAGTTAGTTTCTCATTTTCTTAACTCCATTGGGTTTAAGAAAAATATTAGTAAAGATACCATTCACGACAAACCCAAAATCTCATTCCATTGTTAATTGGGTTAAAGAACAAGTGTTGTTTAAAACACTGTTCACGATAACCCAAAACCAATTTCAATTCAATTCCAATTAAATATCAGTTAATTGGTAAACTCCTTTAAATCTTATTTAAAAGATTTATTCTTTTCTCATTTGGGTTTAAGAACAGTGTTAATGAAGACACCGTTCACGACAAACCCAAAATCCAATTTGATATTAAATACAAGGCTCTGAATAGAAAATATATCGGCTTATATTCAATATCAAATTCTCAAATCAACAAGTATCATATTGGAATAACGATATATATATCTTTCAAATTCCTCCACAATATCCGTATAATCACGGAATCCAATATCGAAATATTCCGAAGATAATTTCGACTCAAATCCATTCCAATTCATATATTGGAAACTCTGGTTATATTAAAACCCATTCTCAATCCAACTTATTTATTTGAAAATAATTGGATTATAATTTTAGTTCATAACTAGTTCATTTTGATAAAAATATATTTTTATCTTTTCAAATATGTAATTTTTCATCCCAATTCTTTCCAAACCATTTATTATGATTTTAAACAAATTATTAATATTTTTAATAATTTTATCAAGGCCCGTACCATCGATTTCCATAGACGGTCATCGAACTGCACTTAAAGCGACCTTTTCTAAATTTGATTTGAACATAATTCCAAATCCAACCGTTAGATTTCAAATCTCTTATATTCACTGAAAAGTTCTTTTCGATACGAACCCAACGGTTCTAGTTTTAGGAGAATCCGACGATCGGATGTCCCGTGACGTCACTTCAAAGTCAATGGTCTAAATTCGCGAACGGTCGCAGCGCGGCGCGTTCTATTCAGGCCATTTAATATAATATATATATATATATATATATATTTCATCGATTTCCATTAAGACATATTTTATAAATCGTTTTAAAACGATTCTAACTTCATTTTCAACTTTAAATCAAAATTGAATATTCCATACCATTAATATATAAATGATAATATTTTCAAAACATTAGATTTTGGAATCATTTCCTTTTCGATATTCATTATAAAAATGAATTTAATCGATATAAATATTGTTCACGTCAAAATGGCGTTAATCTAATCAACACGGCTTTATATATTTAAATATATTCGTGTCCATCCCAAATCGGACATCAAAATCAGATTTTTGATCATTTACTGAATATTATTTTAAAATATTCATTATTTTAAAATAATTGTTATTTTAAAATATTCCTTCTTTCTGAGCTGGAATTAGACACAGTCAATTACCATATAATGTTATTTATATGGATTTCATACCACACATGTATATAACAGCAAGGATAAACAATCAACCATCATCCAGAGTGCACTACACAACTGCATAAGCATTAATTATCAATAATTCACGCTTACACAGTCTGTCAACCAAACGATCGACATACCACTAAACAATTGGCATTAGTGTACATCAAATATCATCCCAACACCCATGTGGGGTTTCAATCAACAAACACAAATTTTATTTTTGCAGTTGGGCGACGTGTAAAATTTGTCCCAATCCATATCATTCAAATGGTGTACATAAACAAATCGTCCAATTTGTAAATGAATATTTATTTTATTCATATACACGTTAAAAATTATATTTTTAACGATAAAATATTTTATTTCAACACGTGAATATTCTATTCAGTTCATTTATCAATAAAAATGGTATTTTTATTGTTCTAATGTATTTTAGAAAATTTTGGCGGCACAACGACGCGATACTAGAACCAGGATAAGGTCTAGCCTTATCCTTCGCCTAATAATGGCTCGCGCCATACACAAACCAAATCGTACCAATTCATTTCACATCCCAAACCAATCCAAACAAGTAAATCAACCAAACCAAACAATGAAACAAGTCATCCATGGTTTGTGGATGACGGGGAGCAATTCATATATGCAGTTATAAAATAAATAACTGTAGAAAGAAAATTATAGTGAGGAGTCCTCACCTTGGGTTTCCACTCCGCCATTCTTTAGCGGAAGATGGTTTGGATTTATTTCCAATGCGTAGCATTCTTCACCGTGCTTCCGACGCAGTTTGTTTCATGCATTTGTATAAAAAATCAGATTTTTAACAATGCTAATACATATATAAAAAATCATATTTTTATAACGCTACATGTATAGAAAAGATTATATTTTTAAAGCGAAGTTATCTAAATAAAAATCATATTTTTATTTTCATACCATTCACATAAAAATCACATTTTTATACCGTTATCTAGATGATAAAAATCACATTTTTAAATGCTATGAAAATAAATAAAAATCAAATCTTTTTGGCAATGTTTATATTATAAAAATTATATTTTCACCTTAATAAAAATCATATCTTTAGGCTGATAAAAATCATAACTTGGCTAGATTAAAAATCATAACTTTGATTCGCTATTCATATATTAAAAAATCACATTTTCAAGCTATGTTATTTATAATAAAAATCGAATTTTTATGCGATTAAAAATCATATTTTTATGTGTACAAAATCCTAACTTCATATGTATATAAAACAAAATAAAACTCGCCTTTCCTTTCTTTGTAAAAATTGAATTTTTTTTGTCGAAGGAGTGTTTACTGTCGGAGCTGGGCTGAGGGGAGCGCGACATTGGGTCGAAGAGTGGTGCAGAGGGGGTTGCGCCAGACCGGCGGTGGTGGCTTGAGGCTGTGGCGCGGCTAGGGTTTACTATGGAGGAATTTTCAGGGCTTGGGCGCGGGTTTCTTCATCCGAGGGAGAAGGAACCGTAGGTGCAGGGGAGATCGGAGAGGCACCTTTGGTGGTAAGGCTCGTCGCGGCGACGGTGAAAGGGCGAGGGGCTGACGAGAAGCGGCAGTTTTTTCTTTTCTTTTTTTCTCGATTTGATTTGAAGAACGACGGGGAGGGGGTTGACTTAGAAAAAGAAAAAGGGAAGACATATATATTATTTTAATATTTTAAATTCTTTTATTTTCAAAATACCAGTTTGTTAATACAAACCCTAAATCAAACCCACTGACTGTTGCCCCAAGCCAATTACCCCCATTCCGAACACATTGGGATATGTTTCGCAAGCCAATTCGGCTGTTATGATCAGTTTTCGTTAAAATTTCAATATAAATTAATATTATAGTTAATATTGAATTTAACGTACATTTTAATTTACCGGGGTCACATACGGACTTCAAAAATTCCAAAAAAATAAATCTGGCTATGTTTAGACAATACGTTCCTAACAAAACAAATTTCGTCGAATTTGGACATCGTTTGAAAAACGGTCAATTTCCAGTCGATTAAATTTAAACTGAATTGACCAAACGCGTTTAAATTCGCTACGCTCACTTATTAATTCCAAAAATTCTGAAAATTGGAATCTAACAATAACTTGACATTCCGGATCCAAAAAAAGTGGTCTCGTCGAAAACGGAGGTCATTTGCAAAATTTCTATTTTTAAGGGCTATATTTCTGTGGTAACTATTCTGAATTTTCAACTGGACATAACTTTTTACTCCCCTATGAAATTTGGATTTTTCAGATTCGTTGGAAAGATATTTTCAAACAGATTCAAATATTTCTGGTTTCACTAAAATCCGGTTTATTTTGAATCCTTACATTCATTTGAAATTTGAAATCGAATATTCAAACTACCGCGCCATTTTCAATTCCTTTTATAATTAAAATAGATATTTATATTCTAACTTTGATTTAAATAAGTTTATATGTTCTAATTCTATTCAAAATAAATTTCTATTCATTATTATTTAAAATAATTCATTTTAAATATTCAAAATTCATTAAAATTTCCAAAATAAAAATTTTAAATTGGTTTTGATTTTGCAGGTTGTTACAATCTCACCCACTTAAAATCTTTTCGTCCTCGAAAAGGAACGGAGCTGAAAGTTGTTTTACTAATCAACTCAACTTTCATTCTAACTTTCATTCTTCAACTTTTCAGTTTCTAAGAATTTCTAATTTTTCAAAAATTTGGCTAACACCCTAAATTTTTGAAAAATTTCGCCATAACCTCCTTTATACGGGGAGCTTCGGGAAAATCCACAAACCGCCACACAGGCCCTCTCATCTCAAAAAGGAAAAGAAAAAGCCAAGCGGCTAGCCAATCGGCTCATAAAATCATCCAAACCCAAAAAATTAGTAAACATGTACCTATTTGTTGGGCATACAATTTTATTCCTCTTCTTAGCTTCCTTGCTATGACCTGTTCAATGTATAAACGTGTATATGCATGCAATTGAAATCAATTTTCAATATTCGACACAATTTGATTATATTTACCGTTCATGTTCATATTGGTTTCATTATTCTAATTAGTGAAACTAATAATCAAACAACAATCAATTAGTTGATTAGATTTTCAAACATGTATCTTTTACATATATAGATATAGATATCCCACTTTCGAAACTCGAACATGAATGCTGATGATGTCGCGACATCACCGGAATTATGCCTGGGCGACTAGAGTGTAATTCTATATCTATCCAGTATATTTGAGACTTCGAATATACGTTCATGACGCGTATATGCAAAATCTCATATAGTCGATTGTCCAAAATAAAATAAAATAATATATTCAAATACGTATGATTAAATTAATTTTTCAAAACAAAATAGGTTTTCATTTTTATTTTAAAAATAACACACTTCGGACTCATTCCAGGATGCTACTGATCTCATCTCTAACGAGTCTAACGAGTCATTTTTATTTTCAAAATCATAACTTGGCTAGATTAAAAATCATAACTTTGATTCGCTATTCATATATAAAAAATCACATTTTTATGCTATGTTATTTATAATAAAAATCGAATTTTTATGCGATTAAAAATCATATTTTTATGTGTATAAAAATCCTAACTTCATATGTATATAAAACAATATAAAACTCACCTTTGCTTTCTTTGTAAAAATTGATTTTTTTTATCGAAGGAGGGTTTACAGTCGGAGCTGGGCTGAGGAGAGGGCGACATTAGGTCGGAGAGTGGTGCAGGAGGGGGGTTGCGCCAGACCGGTGGTGGTGGCTTGAGGCTGTGGCGCGGCTAGGGTTTACTGTGGTGGAATTTTCAGGGCTTGGGTGTGGGTTTCTTCATCGAAGGGAGGAGGAGCCGTAGGTTTAGGGGAGATCGGAGGGGCGCCTTCGGTGGTGAGGCTCGCCGCGATGACGGTGAAAGGGGGAGGGGCTGATGAGAAGCGGCGTTTTTTTTTTCTTTTTTTCTCCATTTGATTTGAAGAACGACGGGGAGGGGGGTTGACTTAGAAAAAGAAAAGGGGAAAGCATATATATATTATTTTAATATTTTAAATTCTTTTATTTTCAAAATTACCAGTTTGTTAATACAAACCTTAAATCTAACCCATCGACTGTCTCCCCTAGCCAGTTACCCTCATTCCGAACACAGTGGGATATGTTTCGCAAGCCAATTCGGCTGTTACGATTAGTTTTCGTTAAAATTTCAGTATAATTTAATATTATAGTCAATATTGAATTTAACGTACATTTTAATTTACCAGGGCCACATACGAACTCCAAAAATTCCAGAAAATTAAATCTGGCCATGTTTAGACGATACGGTCCTAACAAAACTAATTTCATTGAATTTGGAGACCGTTTGAAAAACTTTCATTTTCCAGTTGATTAAATTCAAACTAAATTGACCAAACGCGTTTAAATCCGCCATGTCACATATTAATTTCAAAAATTCTGAAAATTGGAATCTAGCAATAACTTGATATTCCTGATCCAACAAAAGTGGTCTCGTCAAAAACGGAGCTCGTTTGCTAAATTTCTATTTTTAAGGGCTATATTTCCATAGTGACTATTCTGAATTTTCAACTGGACATAACTTTTTATTCCAGCTATGAAATCTGGATTTTTCAGATTCTTTGGAAAGATATTTTCAAACAGATTCAAATATTTCTGATTTCACTAAAATCCGGTTTATTTTGAATCTTGTACATTCATTTGAAATTTGAAATCGAATTTTCAAACTATCGCGCCATTTCCAATTCCTTTTATAATTAAAATAAATATTTATATTCTAACTTTGATTTAAATAAATTTATACGTTCTATCTCAATTCAAAATAAATTTCTAGTCGTTATTATTTTAAATATTAAAAATTCATTAAAATTGCCAAAATAAAATTTTTAAATTGGTTCTGATTTTTCGGGTTGTTACAACATATCAGGATGATTTCTTTCTAATTATTTCACATTCCTATTTTCCCATACATTCCTATTTTTCTTTGTTCTCTATCTGATATTATGAATACAAGTCCATACCTATGTATTATGTATTCAACAATGTATTCAAAGATCTGAATAAGGCACGATGCCGAAATAATAAAAATATTATCATCTCACTTTCTATTGCATCACTGCAAGTTTTTGAACTAGGTATCGAAGCTGTTGTGCTTCACAGTATCCCATCATATCTGCTCTCATGTTTGCCTTTCGAGTTTTTTCTCTCAATCCTTATTTCCCCACTCATTTGTATCAAGATGGGTGGTGAAACCCTTTCTCCAAACTCTACATCAAGGATCTCTCATAGTTTACAAGAATCAACCCTTGATCTGATCAAAGCCATCATCAAGCCTCATATCAACTTGATTTCAGTGCAACTGGATAATTTAAATTACCTGCTATGGAAATTACAAATTGAAATCGCTGTTAGAGGATACGCTTAGAAGATTATGTGCTTGGACAAAGCAAAATCCAGCAAAGTTCATTAAGGAAAGCAATGAAATCTTGATACTAAATCAAGATCACACCATCCATCAACGACAAGACAACCTGATTTGCTTAGGCCTAATGTCATCGATCAGTCCTGCTTTGATTCCACAGATTATTGGATGTAAAACGGTTCACGATGTTTGGGAAACTGTGGAGAGAAACTTCACATCACAGTCTTCCGCAAGAATTCTACACTTTAGAAGACAATTACAAAGCGTGAGAAAAGATAACATGTCAATGAATGAGTATCTACTAAAGATTAATGGTATTTGTGATCAAGTTACATCTACTCGACACAAAGTAAGTGAGTCAGAACAAGTTCTTTTAATCATCAGTGGCCTTGATGACATCTATGAAGCTGTGGTAGCAAGTATTTCATTTATTGTGCCTACCCCAACCCTCCAGTATGTATATTCCATACTCTTGGCACACGAAGAAAGAATTGAACTAAACCGCGCTGTTAACCCAGAACTCACTGTTAACTATACCACTAATTTCAAAGGTAAGCAACAAGAAAGAAATTATGTGCCAAGGCAGTAGTTTTACAACAACCAAAGAGGTGGTCAAAGCGACAAGCCAAGAGGAAGGGGAGGCAGATTCAACAACAACCGAATACGTTGTCAGATATGTGACGAGTATGGACACAGTGCCAATAAGTGCTACTTTATGTTTAATGCCAACAATGTGCCAAATCAAAACAATACAGGTACAAACTTCAATAATGACAGCATTCGAAAGGATAATAAAGGACAAGCAGAGGCACAAAATACTACTATAGCAAAGCTTGAAGATATAGATGATGAGTGTTGGTATCCTAACTCAGGGGTAAGAAATCATGTGACAAAGAACTTGATCAACTTGAATCTTGGGAACAAAGAGTATAAAGGTATGCAAAACTTACTTGTTGGTAATGGTAAAAATATTCATATCACACATACTGGAAATGCAGACATAAATGGAACCAAATGGTTATATCTTAAAAACCTACTAAGGGTATAAGCTATTAAGAGAAACCTGATAAGTGTTTCTTAATTTGCCAAAGATAATAACATATTTTTTGAGTTCTACCCAAATGTATGCTTAATCAAAGATATTCTCACTCAAGATGTCATTTTGCTGGGTAAAGAATGTAATAAGCTATACAAATTTCACTCTGCAAGATCTAGAAAATTAAAAATCAATAAAAGCAATTGTATTTTGAACAATGATAATATTTCTTGTAGAAGTAAAAAATTTAATCTTTGGCATAATAATCGGGGACATCCTAGTGCGAAAATTGTTAAAACTGTTTGTAATGACAATAATGTTTCTACTAGTAACTTCCCAACTAAATATGTGTGTGAATTTTGTCAAATAGGAAAAAGCCATAAACTGAAACTACTCACAACTTGAATTAGTTACCACTGTTGTTTAGGGTCCAACACCCATAACTTCAAATTATGGGTATAGATACTATATCTCATTTGTTGATGTATATTCTAGATTCGTTTGGATATATTTTCCGAAATACTAAAGCAGATGTTAGTAATGTCATGATACAATTCATTACAAATGTTGAAAATCAAATAGGCAATCAGGTAAAAAAGATCCAAACAGATGATGGATCTGAATTTTTTCCTTTAAAACAATTTTTTTCTAAGAAGGGAATTGAACACAGAATAAAGTGTCCATATACCTCAGAACAAAATGGTTTTATCGAACGTAAACACAAACATATCGTTGAGACTGGTCTAACCCTTCTTGCTAAGGCCTCTATGCCATTAAAATTTTGGCTAGAGGCATTTTACACTGTTGTACACTTAATTAACATAATGCCAACAAAGTTGCTAAATTTAAAGTGTCCACACGAAGTGCTAAAAAGGGTTAGATCGGACTATAATCATTTAAAGGTATTCGGGTGTCAGTGTTTTCCTTGGATAAAACCATACAACACACACATACTTAATTATAGGTCTACTTCATGTACATTTCTGGAGTATCTCAATAATCAAAAGGGAAACAAGTGCCTAGACAGCAAAGGAAGAATCTATGTTTCCAGGCATGTAGTATTCAGTGAAGTTGTTTTCCCATATAGTACATCAGAAATTAAGACAACAAACAAGGTGCAGAATGCAAGATAATATAAGATTGGTATGCAAGATGATGAAGTATTAATTCAGCCAGTACAACATGAACCATGTTGCACTGGTAATCTCACTCAACACAGTACCACAAGGGAAGGCACAAGTCAAGGGTAGGCTCCTCAAACTACTCACAATTGGGAAGAAATTGACAACACAGAAGAATAAGAAATTCAAAGCCAAAATCATACATCAGAGACTCAACCAGCAAATGATGCACACACTGGACAGGTGTTGCCACACAGAAGCAATGCAAATCAACATACAATGACAACAAGGGCCAAGTGTGGCATATATAAACCCAAAGTGATCAACACAATTATGGATTCAGCCGAGCCTATGTCATATCAGGAAGCGACTCAAAATGCAAAATGGAAGGTAGCAATGCAAAAGGAGTTCAGTACCCCCACCAGAAATAACACTTGGACTTTGGTTGAAATGCCTAATGATAAAAATATCATAGGAAGCAAATGAGTCTATAAACTCAAAAAAAAATGCAGATGGTTCAACATCTAAATATAAGGCTAGGCTTGTAGCGAAAGGGTATTCACAACAGTGTGGATTTGATTTTGCAGAAACTTATTCACATGTAGTGAAACCAACCTCAATTCGAATAATTTTGACCATAGCCTTATATTAGAATTGGACCATTAGATTATTAGATGTTAATAATGCTTTTTTAACTGGTGTTTTGCAGGAGGAAGTTTTTATGGAACAACCACAGGGGTTTGTTAGCAAAGAACAAGAGACATTGGTATGAAAACTCAACAAATCAATTTATGGATTAAAGCAGGCATCCAGAATGTGGTTTGACAAATTAAAGTCCACTCTTGTAAAGCATGACTGCCGTTCAACAAAATCAGATAACTCTATATTCACAAAATTCTCTAACAATTCCATCACATACATTTTAATCTATGTTGATGATTTCATTATAATTGGCAGTAGTGAAGCAGAAATCAAAGGAATTACTCAACTTTTGAACACTGAGTTCTCTATGAAGGATCTTGGAGAGTTGAGTTACTTTCTAAGCATAGAAGTAAAAAGAGAAAATGACACTGAAATACAACTCAGCCAAAGAAAGTACATTCATGAGATACTATCAAGAGCAAAATGGAAAAAACTAATTCTCTTCCAACACCTATGGTAACCAATGCACAGTTGTCTAAACACAAAGGGCAAGCATTTCAAAACCCAAGACATTACAGAAGCATAGCGGGAGCCTTGCAATATGTTTCAATTTCAAGACCCGACACCTCTTACAGTGTTAATAAAATGAGTCAATACATGTAGTGTCCTACAGATGATCACTGGATAGCAGTAAAAAGATACTTCGATATCTAAGAGGAACTATCAATCAAGGACCGATAATTAAGACAAGTAACTCATTAAATATCAATGCATATGTTGACTGGGAAACCGACAATGATGATCGAAAGTCAACATTAGGATACTGTATTTTCCTGGAGGAGGGGGGATCCGGTATCGTGGTGTGCAAAGAAATAGAATATGGTAGCTCGTTCGAGCACAGAAGCTGAGTTTAGGAGTGTAGCAAGTGGTGCAACAGAAATTTTGCGGGTGCAATCACTATAAAATGAACTACAAATCAAAACCTAAAAGAAAGCTAGCATATGGTGTGACAATGTAAGTAGGATTGCCCTTGCAGCCAATCCAATTATACACTCCAAAGCTAAACATATCGAGCTTGATTTGTACTTCTTTAGAGAACAAGTCATCAAAGAAAAAATGAAAATCGGATACATACCATCAACACAACAGAAGTCGGACGTACTCACTAAGCCGCTTTAAAAATCAAGCTTTACCAAGCTCAGACATGAGTTGAACGTGGATGAGGAGGACTTGAACTTGAGATCCTCTACTCTTGCCTATCTTCTAGAATAGAAGCTCCATTTCCTATCTCCCACCTAAAGTTTGTTGTTAGCATGGTGTCTCGAGCTCAAATTTTGTGAAAATCTCTTTCATTCAACGATTGTTGATGGTGTCGATTGCAACCCTAATTTTGGTAATTAGTTTTGAGGTGGGGGGGGGGGGGGGTAGTAAGAAATAACAGATAAATATCTTGCCGAATTTATCCAAATGACTTGCCGCAAATCAGGATGATTTCTTTCCCATTATTTCACATTCCTATTTTCTCTTACATTCCTATTTTCCTTTGTTTTCTATCTGATATTATAAATACATGTCCATACCTATGTATTCTATATTCAATAATGTATTGATAGATCTGAGTAAGGCACAATGCCAAAATAATAAAAACATTATCATCTTCATTTAATGTTGCATCACTACAGGTTTTCAAACTAAACATGATTATTTATTATTTTGTAAGGTTGAAAGTCTATTAAATTCATGCTAATTGCTCAAAAAAAATATTATCATCATATTTTTTTACTTTTAGTATGTTAGCAATCAATTGGATTGAAAAAAAACTTAATATTAAACTAAAATTTTCATTAATGTTCATTGATTTACCGACCGTTGGCGGAGCAGATAATTATCTGATATCTATCCGTAGTCGTAGATGCAAATATTCAATATCCGAAAATATTTTCGGATGCGGATACGGATATGGCACTATCCATATCCGAAAGTATCCGTTGACAACCCTATTCGTAATGCCATATTTTAGTAGCATTTTATGAATTATGGTAGTTGTTCCTGAACCATGGTATTATCAGATTCTTTTTTGTTGTATATAATAATGTTGGTGTACAGTGTTTCTTATTTTGTTTACTAAATAAATTAGTTATGTATATTTCTTATCACGTTGCTATTTTATCATAGATATTTATAAACTACAGTAGCAAATTTTGAATTGCAATAGAAATTTATAAACAATTGTAATATCTTTTTAGATGATGCATGTATTGCATTTGACAACATTATATTTCATACTAGAATTTATGAAATGTGTAATCAGTTTATGTATTACGAATGTAATTACACGCGCTTCACACGTAAATATTTCCTACATTTAACTATTTAAGAAAAAAAATTACTTAGATATTTATGTATATTTTTGTTGTGATTTGTGATATTCAATCACATGTGCTTTGAAGCGGAGAAGAAAGCTGGAAGGTGTTGCAAATTTGCAGCAAAGATTTTCAAATGTTTGGAATTAAATTCCAGACGTCTGGATGAGTTCGGATATTTCTTGAATTCATTTCCAAACGTCTTGTTTTCAATTGCAGATGTTTGATTGTTATTTCAGATGTCTGGACTTGAATATAGATGTCTGAAGCGGGAACTTTCTATTTTGACCTGGTTTTCTGGAAGATTCCTGTTTAGATTTTTTTTAAAGCTCAATTAGGATATTGAATTAGTGAAATGACCCACAAATCCCGGTCGGCCTGAACCGAACAGGAACGCGGACTGCATTGAGAACACGACGCATCAGAACACAAACATGAGAACTTTTCATTGCTATTACAACAATTTACGTCAAAGTACAAAAATATCAGAGTACGAATAAATATTACATAGCGGAAAAATACAATTATCTGAGGATAAATTACATAGCAGTGGAAATAAAAATGTATAAATATAATGCACAACGAAAATACATCAACTAACACAACTGAAAGAAATACACGGATACATAGCTTTCTGAATATACCTCCAGCTGTAAATCTTGATCCTGTTAAATAAAAATCTGTAAAACCAAAACTGCTGACTGCCCGTATGGAAAATATGGGGACCCAGAGTTTAGACGAAAACAATAAACTCCAGGTCAGTCATGGGACTGGTGTGAGAATTTAAAATAGTTATTAAACTATTTAAAAGTGAGGTATATCACGGGACAACGCCGTATGACACGGAACGGGTTTTCTCCACTAGATTGCCAGTGTATAAACAACAATCCAAACTAGACTTATAAATAAAGCCTACAATGCATCAATCAACATGCAATTCCTCAATCTACCTATTTAGGCTTAATCCCCAAATTTAGATTTCTAAATCCAATTCAGTTTACAGAAATTATTTCTTTGGACTTTATTTCTCGATTTCTTATTTCAAATTATTTGAAATACATGTATAACTTTCACATCAAAGTAGATTTCACTTCGGGATCTTAAACAAAATCATTTGGAAATATGAATTCCAAAATATCACAATGCATAAAAACAGTATGCAACCAAACCTCGGGAGGTTTCTCCCATCAACAAGGCCAAGGGTTGGTTCCTCAGTAACTCGATATATATATATATATATATATATATATATATATATATATGCACCTCCCACGCCCTTGGAGAAGACTATATATATATATATATATTTAAATGCACCTCCCACGCCCTTGGGGAAGACTTACACTGACGATACACCTCCCACGCACTCGGGGAAGATTTACACCGCCCATTACCCCAATACTTTTAGTCGTCAGGGTTACCCGAATCTTTAGCCATATACTAAACCATTTTTATATCCCGAAGCAGGGAAAATCATTTCACAACATAATAATCACAAGTACTTTCAAACTATATCACTTCACATAAGCAATTCACATATATGGTCAATCACTATTGATCATATAACCTTTGAGCTCAAAGGTCTCAAAGAAGGGTGTTAAGCAAGAGAATAAATTCTCCACCATCAAAGAGATATATCATCAATAGCAACTAATCAGTTATGTGATGAACTACATTTTCAAATACATAATGCTCTTCTAAATCATTTTAGAAACATCGGGTTCAGCTCTTGAAGTCCTTCCTGATTTATAAACCATTTTTATAAAACATATCCTGTCCGAAATTGGGAATAACATTTCTTTCACTTAAGAAAATATCATTTCAAAATCATTCATTAAATTTGAAATGAACTCAACAACATCGCTAAACACCTCATAGTCAAATCGTGAAGTGTTTCACAAGGTGTTAGCATTCAAATATTTCTACCCAACCCATATCAAATGTAAAAGCATATTTGCTCATAAACTGGTCGAGCACAATCCAAACAATCAATCAATCATAATCAATATCAACAACCAAGTATATTTGGTTTATAACACTTCCCGTGTTTTGGTAAGTTTAATTACCATTTATTCATTCCAATCTAATTAAAGATTTATTAAAACTCTACTTAGTTTCAATCTGTAAAATCATTACTTAATGATTATTCAACTTTCTAGAAATTAATCCTGCCTTTACTTGGGTTAAAGAACAAATGTTATTTACAACATAGTTAACGATAAACCCAAAATCATCATCCATTAATATGGAACCATCACGGAAATCCGATCAGTCATAATCAATATAAATTTCCGTATCAAACAAATACTATAAGTGGAATAACGAAAAAGCCTTTTAAATTCCATAAATAGTAACGGTCTTCATTCACAGAAGCTCATCTCGATTATTATTAAATCGAATTCCATTCAATTCCAATTTAGTTTATTAAATTGGAAAACTTCACTTTGGAAAATTTTCCATTAAATCCTAGTAAAAAGATTTATAAATTCCAAATCATGACTTCACTGTTCATTGGGTTGTAAGAACTAATGTGTAACAACCCGTATTTTCGGAACCAATTTAAAATTTTGATTTAAGCTATTTTAAGGAATATCGAATATAAATTAGTTATTTTTGCTATAAAATTTGATAACATTTTTAAAAGTAGATTTTATATTTTATTTGACTTAAAACAAACTCAATAAAATTATTAAATTGATTTATAAGCTTTGTTTTGGAAATTTTAAAAATTCGACTTTTAAAATCATCGCATAGCCCTTAAAAACTGAAATTTTGCTAGATAGCTCAGAATTCGATTCTGTTTTTTTTTTTGGACTCGTATCGTCTAATAATGGTTAAATCCGAAAGGCCATGATTTTTGGAGTTAGCATTTGGACATACAAGAAGAAAAAGTACGCTAAAATTGCATTTTCGAAGATAATTTAAGCAATTTTACAAAGGAACATTATCAAGACAGCCTCAGAATCCAATGAAAGTTTTTTTATTGAATCTTTAGCACCGAATAATGGTAAGATTCCAAATATCATGATTTTTAGAATCAGTATGTGACCGGGAGTGATTTTTAAAGTGAAAAATAGATAATATTTTGACTTTAAAAATTCATTGTTTGTGCATACGGACTTGGAATTCGACGAAACCAGTTTCGTTAAACCTGTAATATTGAAGAGTAGCTGCATGTCAATTTTCATCGAAAACGAAATTCGTATGTGATCACATGGATTTTTAAACCACGAAAACAAGCATTAATTGGACAAAATAAAATATATAAAACTAATAAAAAATTATTTCTCGTATCCTATATTATATCTCAACCCTCCCTAACCCTAATCACTTCTTTCTTCAGCAAAAATTTATGCCACACCCTTCTCTTCCAACGTGAAAACAAATCAACCTTCCTTCATTTTTTAAAAATCATACATACCTCTTAAAATCATGAAATAAGTATATTTCAGATCCTTCTGAGGAGAGATTCATCCCCATATAAGTATTATTAGGTTCAACAACATTTTAGTGCACCCAAAAAAGTTACAATCGATGCTTTTTTTGTTTACGTAGCCTAGGGTTGACGAATTCGTGAGATAGAAACAACAATGTAAGATTTGGTTATTGTTTTTGAGTTTGTGGCAAGAAATGACACTTGTATGCAAAGTTTGGAGGAATTCGATGACAAAAAGTGTCGGGATGCTTATGGGAGCCGTGCGTGTTACGGTGGAAGATGTGATTTCTTGGGGAGCTTGAGTTTGAGATTAATGGTGTTGAGGTTGAAGGGGAGAAGAAGAGAAGGAGAACGGTGTTTACAGTTTGTGATTTCATGTAAAAATGAAGGAGAAGAGGTGGAGAAAGCTTGCATGAAGAGGGACATGGGGTTGCTGTGTATACGTGAGGTTTTTGAGAGGAAGAAGATATTAGAGGATATAATTAGTAAGGATTGAGCGAAACAAGATGCGTTGGAACCGTATCGACGAGAGCTTCGCAATAAAACTGATTTGGAGTGATTTGGATGTCGTATGTGGACTATGGAGCCGAAAAGGTCACATTCCTTTGCATAAAAAATGACGGAGTGGAAACCCAAGGTGAGAATTATATTTTATCATGTTAGTTTATTTATGTATAAAAATATATAGAATTGCCAGTGTAGGTTTTTATCAGTTTTAATCATTATAAACTGTTAGCTCACCTCCCTCTTCCAAAGACCATGGACGATTTAATTGATTGTATTGTGTTTTGTTTGTGACGATTAACACATTAAAAATAATGTTGACATTAAGGTGGTAGTTGAAATTAAATTATAAATATCTATTTATAATTATAACCAGTAAAACTGGCTAAGTAGAAAAATAATTCAAACCGAATTAGAATTGGTTAAATTTACTAACCAATGATTTACTTTAATAAACTTTTGTTGTTTGAAAACCCCACATGGGTATTGGGATGATATTTGACATACACTAGTCCCAATATTTAGTTTATGTCAATCGATGGGTTGACATGCTGTGATGAGCATCATTTATTTATTTTAATGCCTACACAGTTGTCAATTTCAATCTGGATGTGAATCGACTGTTTAATAATTATTTATCATTATTGTTGAATACATGCGATGTATAAAATCCATATAACTAAAATTATGTGGTGATTGATTGAGTCGCTTTCCGATTCAGAAATAAAGAATATTTTAAAATAATGAATATTTCACATAAAATATTCATGTGTTGAATAAAATGTTTGAAGTTGAGACGACCCGAAATCCCGTTCAGACGGAAACAAGGGTTATCTTTGGAATATAACACAGAAACAGATAATAGCAGAACAGAATTAAATAAATACACCAGATAATGAACAATAGAATATACTGGATAAAAGTAATCATCAGAGTTACACAGTATACAGGATCTTACTTAGTACAAATACAGTTCAGCTATACATAAATGTCTATAGGGGAAAACAAACAAAATATGTACAATAGGAGCTGAACAGCATAAAAAGAGATAAATGATAGAATCCATCTTCAGCTCCAGCTATCCAGAAAGAACCAGCTAAACCTGAATACAAGGCTGCCCGTATAGAAAAAGGGGCACCCGAGTTTGAGAGTGAAACAAACTACGAGTCAGTCATGAGACTGGTATGAGAAATCTATTCAACACATATATAATATGGCTAATCACAGGACCACGCCACTTTCGTGGAACGGGTTTACTCCATTGGATTGCCAGTGCTTTAAAACAAATCTTTCTTTTAAACATTGCTATGCTTTTTGTAAAAATGAAGCCGTTATAAGACTCAGTTCCCATCACACAATGCAACGCAAACCGGAGGATAGAGTTTTTATCTTATAACGGCCAAAATATGCTTGATACGAATAAACAAAGGCATTTGATATTATTGCTAGTGTTTATATGTTTTGAAAACAATTTCAAATCATAACTATCAATCATAGACGGCATTAATGCCCCATACCACTATGTCGCCATATATAGATATACAATCAAAACCGCACAGTCACGTATTTGGAAATTGGATTTCCGTCATGAACCAAGGCAAAAGATAGTCCTTACCAAATTCGTGACTCTCTAGCCCGAGCCACAGGCAAGCGCGCAGGCAAGCCTTTAGATCGTCAGGGCCGGTCCACCGATGTGGATTATTATGCCTGAACAATACGTTTCCCCGCCCTTTGGGGCGTAAACGAGCCAACGAATGACTCCATCGGACCCGGATCGTCCGATCAAACCGAGGTGCCTCGCAACAGCAACAACCACATAGGTGAAAAGTATATAAATGTCAGGGCTGGTAGGTCACTGACACCACCCTAGCTAGAAAGAAACGCATGCCCTCCCTGAGGTCCTTCTCCCGTTTCTGGTTCATACCGGGGTGTGAGGCTCGCGAATTCACGTTATAGACAAAGCTACGCCACACAGGCGGTGCTTTGATCATCACCACAAGACTTTGCTTTTCAACAGAAGCCCTGATCACTGCATCTTAGCATGCCACACAGGCAATTCATGCCATGCGACTAATGTCCATCGATATACAACCTCTGAGCTCGTGCGTCTCAGAGAAGGGCGTTAAGCAAAAGAAAAAATTCTTCGCCGCCAAACAGATGTATATTTAATAGAGATCAATCAACACAGAATAAAATCCAATGTCAGACACATGGTCCATTTACAAGTCCGTTCTGGGTCTGAACGAAACCGGAGGCACTAAATACCTCGCAAACCCATCGATCACCGCGTACGTCTGGACGGTCACCACTCATTATCCATATTTCGGGATGCCTCCCAATCAGGACCTCGGTTACCATCCAAACGAGGTGAAGATCTCCGGTCTTCGACCGTCGTCTTCATCTTCGAATTTCAATCGTCGGTCAATCATTTGAAATGAGAATTAACTCGGCCTTTTCAAAAATAATTCACTTATATTTAGAATTTCAAATCAATTTATTTCAATGGTTAAATTGTTCGACAACACCAATATTGTTCTTTAATGTAATTTTCACACCAAACACATTCAACCATCAAGTACAACATAAATCAAGCAAATTCAGTTTATTTCCACTCCATAATGTTTATGGTACTTTATAATAATTTATCGCTATTTTTATTTATTTTAAAATAGCTCATTTATTCAAAACGACGCTTCGGGCCATAACGTGGCCGTGGCGCTGTTTTTCTTCAGAATTGATTTACACATATCTGAAAATCTAACCGTTGGATCTTCACAAAATTTACATCATTAGAAAGGTCTTTTCAAAACGAATCCAACGGTTCCAGTTTCGGGAAAATCCGACGGTCGGATCTCCCGGTACAATCGTTTGAAATTTCGATTTCAAAATACGAACTGCAGCGTCGTTATTCGATTAAATATATAATTATATTTATATATATATAAATATAATCGCTTCTGGCGCTGTTTTTCTTCAGATTTGAATTAAACATTCCAGACAATCCAACCGTTGGATTTTTGCAAGGTTGGTGCCGTTGGAAAGATTATTCCAAGGCGAACCCGACGGTTGAGGTTTCGGGAAAATCCAATGGTCGGATTTCCCGCATTAGTTGTTTGAAATCACGGTTTCAAAATACGAACTGCACGGCCTCGTTTCGTTTTAATTTTATTTATATTTATATATTTATATAAATATAGTTCATTCAATGATTTCAATATCGTTTTCACTTCAAATATTTCACTAACGCCTTAAAATTTTGGAAAATTTCGCCATAACCTCCCCTGCACCGGGAGCATCGGGAAATCGCAAATAGCTTTCCCGGTCCTTCTAATCTCAAAAAGAAAAAGAAAAAAGCCAAGCGGCTAGCCAACAGGCTCATAAAATCATCACCCAAACAAAACAGTAAATGTGTACCTATTTGTCGGGCACAAAATTTTATTCCTCTTCTCTAGCCCCTTTGCTATAACCTGTTCAATGAATATGCATGTACATATATATACAGTTCTTATCATTTATCATTTTCTATTCAACTTCATATTTGATTTCTATTTGGTTTAAAAAACACCATTCATTCTAATGTTACATACATAGGTGCAAATCATTTCATTAGCTAATTAATGAATATTTCAACTCATATATGTTTATTTTGAACAAGTGGCTATTTTTAACACTTCACATTTCAACGATTCATGCATACAATAAAAATGTGATTTTTATTGTAAAACAATTCATTTCAAAACACTATTTTTCTATATAGTTCATATAGGTGATAAAAATAGGATTTTTATCATAAAACAATTTCTTTTAAAACGAGATTATTTTACACAGTTCATATAGTCGATAAAAGGTGATTTTTATTATCAAACAATTTATTTCAAAATATGAATACCATTCAACACATGAATTTCTAATCAACGAATGAATATCGATTCAACACATGAAGGTTTTCTATAGTTTCTATATATAGATAAAAATGTGATTTTTATATTTAAAACGCGAATACCATTCAACACATGAATTTCTAATCAACGAATGAATATCGATTCAACACATGAAGGTTTTCTTTAGTTTCTATATATAGATAAAAATGTGATTTTTATATTTAAAACGCGAATACCATTCAACACATGAATTTCTAATCAACGAATGAATATCAATTCAACACATGAAGGTTTTCTATAGTTTCTATATATAGATAAAAATGTGATTTTTATATTTAAAACACGAATACCATTCAACACATGAATTTCTAATCAACGAATGAATATCAACTCAACACATGAAGGTTTTCTATTCATTGAATAAATATAGTTTAAGCAGATGAAAATAA
The DNA here is from genome assembly GCA_030737875.1 of Allium sativum. Lineage (NCBI taxonomy): Eukaryota > Viridiplantae > Streptophyta > Magnoliopsida > Asparagales > Amaryllidaceae > Allium > Allium sativum. Next base: position 656,963,436 of record CM060912.1, on the reverse strand, counting down.
TTCAAACACACGAATATTATTCAAAATTTCGGCAGCATAACGGCAGGGTAGTTAAAACCGGGACCGTCCCTAGTACGGCTCCTCGCTCTACCTTAAAACCTCGCGGTTTTTGACAATGGGGATCATGCATCTAGTTCGCACGCAGGCGGCATGTATATATTTATTTCATTTCCACAAACTAATCCTATGTGGTTTCAACCAAATATTTCTCAACCACAAATGGGTATTTTCCAACCTCAATCAATCAATATCAACCACAAACAATCCCAAACAATCATTCGTTATCAATCAATTTTCACAACAATTTCAATCAATATTATCGTCCATGGTTTGTGGACGAGGGGCATATATATATATATATATATATATATATATATATATATATATATAGCAATTCACTTTTATTTCAACACAAATATATATAGCAAGAAAAAGAAATTGAAGAGTGAGAAATTCTCACCAATAGCTATCCAACTACGACTCTTCCTTTAGAAATCTTCGCCAATCTCGCCTTTTGTCGCTTTCGTTGCCCGTATTCTCTACATATGTAAAAATCGAATTTTTACTATGTTATTCAATATATAAAAATCGAATTTTTATTATGCTATTCAATATATAAAAATCGAATTTTTGACTTCGCTATTCAATATATAAAGATCATATTTTGACTTCGCTATTCAATATATAAAAATCGAATTTTGAAAATATAGATTTCGCCTTTTCAAAAATAAAGATTATATTTTTAATATTCCTATGATGTAAAAATTATATTTTTATTACTTTAAAAATATAAAAATCATATCTTACTTCTTTTACTTAATAAAAATTCCGTCTTTTCTATTTTAAAAATATGATCTTTTCTATTCTAAAAAATCTGATCTTTCTATCCCAGTTCAAATCTTTTTCTTTTTAAAGTTCTAATCTTTTTCTTTTTAAAGTTTAAATCTTTTCCTTTTTAAAGTTCTAATCTTTTTCTTTTTTAAAGTTTAAATCTTTTTCTTTTTAAAGTTTAAAATAAAATCAGTTTTTAAACCTTAAAAAAATCAGAATTAAACCTTCTAAAAATTAGAATTTAAACCTTTTAAAAATCATAATTTAAACCTTTTAAAAATCAGAATTTTCAGAATTAAAATAAAAATAAAATAACAACACTTACTGTTATCTGCGAAGAAGGGAGGGGGGTCGTCAGGGTCGGCGGTCGTCAGGGCCGTGGCTTCAGCGGTCTCGGACTGGGGGGGGGGGGGGCTCGCGAATTGGGCGTCGCGATGCTTCAGGGGGGGCGGAATAGGTCAGGGAGGGGGGGGGGGGGTTCGCGGTCGTCGTTAGGAGGGGAGCGAGAGCAAGGAAGAGGGGGGCGGTTGGCACGGGGGAGAGGGCGCCTGCCCTAGGCGGCGGCGTCGAGGTCGACAAAGGGGGGGGGGTCAATCCTTTTTCTTTTTTTCTTTTTTTTATTCGTCTGAGCGAAAATAAGGAGAGAAAGGGGGGTGAGGGTTTTTTAAAAGAAAATATATATATTATTTTATTTATTAAATTAATTCTAAAAAGCAACTTTTATTTTCGACCTCGAAACGAAACCCACCGCCTGTCGTCTATAGCGTACTACCTCCATTCCGAACACAATGGGATATGTATCGTAAGTTGATTTGACTGTTTCGATCAGTTTCCGTTGAAATCAACATATAACTCTATATATTGAATTTGAACGTGTTTTTCAATTTACCGGGGTCACATACTAACTAGAAAAATTCTCGAAAAATATTTTCTAGCTTCGTATTGACGATATGGTCCTAACAAAACTAGTTTCGTCGAATTCTGAGACCGTTGGAAAAATGGCCAATTTCCAGTCGATTAAAATCAACTGAAACTGGTCAAACGCGTTTTCTTTTGCCACGCTCACATGTTGATTCGAAAAATTATGAAATTTGAAATCTAGCAATAACTTGACACTGCGGATCCAACAAAAGTGGTTTCGTCGAAATCCGAGGTCGTTTGCAAAATGTCTATTTTTAAGGGCCTGAATTCCATAGCGACTATTCAGAATTTTCAACTGGACATATCTTTTGATTCCCGTTATCAAATTTCGATTCGTCAGATTTGTTGGAAAGATATCATCAATTAGATCCTAATGTTTTTGGTTTCACTAAAATCCGGATTGTTTTGCACCCGACACAGTCCGACAAAGTTTGAATTCAATTTTTGAAACTGCCACGTCATTTCATGCCTTGTTTATAATTATAATTAATTATATTCGTTTTCAATTGTCGATTCAAACTCAGTTTTCATCGCCATTATTTAAAATATTTATTTTAAATATTTAAAATCCATTACTTTAGCCAATTTAAAAAATTTAAATTGGTTCAGATTTTCTGGGTCGTTACAGAACAATAAAAATAAATTTTTTATTGAATGTATAAACTATATAAAATATTCATGTGTTGAATAAAATGTTTAAACAATAAAAATAGTTATGTAGTTAAACGCCCTTTTAACCTGAACGGGTTTATCGATCGAGTTTATTCATTTTATAATGAATATAAAAAAGAAGTGATTTCAAAATCTATATTTTAAAATATTATCATTTTAATATGATAAAGCTATAGAATATTCAATTTTGATTTAGAATTGAAAACGAAGTTGGAATCGTTTTTAAAACGAATATATAAATATTTTATAAAATACGTTTTAAAAGGAAATCGACGAAATATATATAATATATATTATATATATTTAATGGCCTAAATAGAACGCGCTGCGCAGCGACCATTCGTGAATTTCGGCCATTAACTTCAAATTGATGTAACGGGAGATCCAACCGTCGGATTCTCCTAAAACCAGAACCCTTGGGTTCGTATCGAAAAAGCTTTCCAATGAATATAAGAGATTTGAAATCTAACAGTTGGATTTTAAAATATGTCCAAATTAGTTTTGGAAAGGATCGCTTGAATGCAGTTCGGTGGCCGTTATTGGAAACCAACTATAAGGGCCTTAATAAAATTATTAAAAATATGGAAAAATTATGTAAAATCATAATAAATGATTTAGAAATATTTTGGATGAAAAATTCCATATTTGAAAAGATAAAAATATATTTCTATCGAAATGAACTAGTTATTAACTAGAATAATAATCCAATGTTCTTTAATAAATAAATTGGATGTTGGGTTTGTCGTGAATGGTGTCTTTAATAACACTATTCTTAAACCCAGTTGAGAAAAGAATAAATCTTTTAGTTAAGATTTAGAGAAGTTTTCCAATTAATTAATATTTAATTGGAATTCAATTGAAATTGGATTTTTAGGTTTATTCTGAATAATGTTTTAAACAACATTTGTTCTTTAACCCAATTAACGATGAAGATATGATTTGGAATTTATAAATCTTTTTATTAATATTTAATGTAAATTTTCCAAAGTAAAGTTTTCCAATTTAATATATTAAATTGGAATTGAATGGAATTCGATTTTGTAATAATCAAGATGAGCTTCTATGGATGAAGACCGCTACTATATATAGAATTTAAAAGGCCTTGCCGCTATTCTATTTACATTATTAGTTTGATACAGGAATTTATATCGATTATCCACTATAATAATTTCCGCATAAATTCCATTTTTTGATGGAATATGATTTTGGGTTTATCGTGAACGGTGTTTTAAATGATATTAGTTCTTTAACCCAGTTAAAGACAAGATTAATTTCTTAAAGTTGAATAATCATAAAGTAATGATTTTTTGATATTAAAACCAAATTGGAGTTTTAATAAGTTTTTAATTAGATTGAAATGGGAATGAGATAATTATATTTATCGAATTCTTGAAATGATCGAAAATGGAGTACCACCAGTTTTACTCCAGGCGATAGTTAAATCTTAAATTAGATTTGAGCGTGAAAGGGTAATTAATTTTAACCAGAGCACAGTGGGTGTTAGATATGGAGTGTTACCAGTTTTGTTCCATAGGATGAATAGGTTGGGATTGGAAAATAATAAATGATTATTGCGGTAAGGTTCGATAATCCCAACTAGTTAATAAAATCTGTGAAATTGATATCCAAAGGAAGATTAAAGAATAAATTTAAAAGAAATTATTTTTGATAAAATTAATGGGAACCTTTCCCTAATAATGTGAATATTTTATTAAAAGAATATTCTAAATTGGATGAGGCGTATGATGTGCTTTTATAGCACTTGATTATTGATTATAAAATACGCGAGTTATTCGGAAAGACCGGGTTTAACCCGTTTTGAATAATCACTACGACGATTAAAAGTCGACGATGAAGATGGTAGTTAAAGACCGGAGATCTTCACATCGTTTGGATGATTACTGATGTCTTGATTGGGCCGAACACCAAAGACAAGGTAATAAGTCGTGATCGTCCAAACGTACTTGGAGATCGACCGGATATGCAAGGACCCCTCTCCTATATTGGACATATGGGACGAGGAATAAGGTGCCTCCGGTTTTGTTCAGACCCAGAACGGACTTGTAAATGGATGGTAGTCTGACGTTGTATTCCTTTATGTTGTATTCGTTGATCTCTACTAAATATATATCTGTTTGGTGGTGGAGAATTTATTCTCTTGCTTGACACCGTTCTCTGAGACCTATGAGCTTGGAGGTTATATATTGGCAGAAATCAATGGTATGGTCTGGATTGATAATGTGACATGCTGAGATGCATGGATCAAGGCTTTTGTTGAAAAGCAAAGCCTTGTGGATGATGATCAAAGCATAGCTTTTATTAGCATAGCTTTGTGTAGCATTAATTCGCGAGCCTCGCACCTCGATATGATGGTGAACTGATGGTCAGGTCAGTATGCTTTCGAGATGAGGATAGACACCCTTAGAGGTGTCATGGATTCGGTTGACCGAGATGAGCTGAGTGTAGTCGCTCCACGCTCAGAGGGATAGGGCACACCCCCTCGATTCCCATAGGGATAGAGTAAGCGGTGTTTTCTCTCGCTGGGACGTAAGCCGCGATTATACTTGATTTCCCAAAATGGCGGATGTGCATTACGATGTTTTCTCTAGCTGGGATGTAAGCCGTGGAGTATTGCACTATGCTTTCAAATCAGGAGCCATCAGTATGGAAATCCAAACTTCCAATACGGCATTTTGCGGTTTTAATTGTAAACCTATATATGGCGACATAATATGGTACCTATGCCGCCTAGGATTGATACATTTATATTTGAAGTTGATTTCTTCACTTATAGTAATAATAAAAGATAAATTTTGCGTACTAAGCATATTTGGCTATTATAAGCTAAAACTCTATCCTCCGGCTTACGTTACATTGTGTGATGGGACCTGAGTCTTGTAATAGCTTCATTTTTCTTTTATTTAGCATTACGCTGTTTGTTCTATGCACTATTATTCTTGGAGGTAAACCTATTCCGTGCTATACGGCGTGGTACCTTGATTTACCTAACTTTAAAATAAAGTTAATAACTGTTTTAGTTCTCACACTAGTCCCATGACTGACTCAGAGTTTATTGTTTTTAACCTAAACTCTGAGTGCCCATATTTTCCACATGGGCAGCTAGTAGTTTGGGTCGTTTCAGTTTTGGTGTCAGAGCTTTGGTTTACAAAGCTAGAGAACAAGACACATTAGAACCAAACAAAAGAATTCATCAGAGATAGGATTACTAATATCTTATAAGAATAACTCATTAGAGATAGGGTTAGTAATGCCCTAGAACGAGTTTGAAGAGTATTATTTATATATAAAAAATGAACTTGTTTTGAAAATTTTACCTTATTATACGCATTTGAGTATATTATTTTATTTTATTTTGGACAATCGAGTATATGGAGATTTTGCATATACGCAACATGAACGTATATTCGAAGTCTCAAATATACTGGATAGATATAGAATCACACCCTAGTCGCCCGGAGACGATTAAGATGATTGACGTATCGTCATCAGAGCTTATGTTCGAGTTTCGAAAGTGGGATTTCTATATGTTTCTAATTGACTGGTGTGAGAACCAAAGCTTAGTTAGTGCTTATGGGTTGTGATTTGACACACAAAATATGGTTTTTGACTATATATAAAAGTTATATATATTTGAAAAGTTAATCAACAAATTGATTGATGGTTGTGATGTTTGATTATTAGTTTAAAAAATAAAAATGTTGGTATGATAATTAATAAAACCAATAAGAGAATGAAAGGTAAATTTTAGCCAAATTGAGTCAAATATTGAACTGAATTGAAAATTGATTAGATTTGCACATATGTACAAATATATATAATTAACAGGCATAGCATGGAAGCTAAAAAGAGGAATAAAATTGTATGCCCGACAAATAAGTACATGTTTACTATATTCATTGGGTTTGATGATTTTATGAGCCGATCAGCTTTTTTTTCTTTTGGATTGATGAGGGGCCTGTGAGGCAAGTTGCGGTTTTACCGATCAACCCATACAAAGGAGGTTATGGCGAAATTTTTCGAAAATTTAGGGTGTTAATCAAATTTTTGAGAAATTAGAGAATTCTTAGAAACTGAAAAGTTGAAGAACGAAAGCTAGAATGAAAGTTGAGTTGGTTAGTTAAACAACTTTCAGCTCTGTTCCTTTTCGAGGACAAAAAGATTTTAAGTTGTGGAGAATGTAACAAACCGTCTTTTTGAAACCAATTTAAAATTTTGATTTCACTATTTTAAGGAATATGCAAATATAAATTAGTTATTTTTGATAAATAAAATTTGAGAACAATTTTAAAATTAGATTTTATATTTTATTTGACTTAAAACAAACTCAGTAAAATTATTAAATTGATTTATAAGCTTTGTTTTGGAAATTTTAAAAATTCGATTTTTAAAATCATCGCATAGCCCTTAAAAAAATAAAATTTTACTAGGAAGCTCAGCATACGATTCTGTTTTTTTTTTGGACTCGTATCGTCTAATAATGGTTAAATCCAAAAGGCCATGATTTTTGGAATTAGCGTTAGGGCGTACAAGAAGAAAAGGTATGCTAAAATCGCATTTTTGAAGCTAATTTGAGTAATTTTACAAAGTAACATTATTGAGATGACCTCGGAATTCAACAAAACTTTTTTTATTGAATCCGTAGCGTCGAGTAATGGTAAGATTCCAAATATCATGAATTTTAGAATCAGTATGTGACCGGGAATGATTTTTAAAGTGAAAAACAGATAATATTTTGACTTTAAAAATTTTCTATTTGTGCATACGAACTCATAATTCGACGAATCCAGTTTCGTTAGGTCCGTAATGCTGAAGAGTAGCTGTATTTCAATTTTCGTCGAAAACAGAATCCATATGTGATCACACAGATTTTTAAACCACGAAAACAAGCATAAATTAGACAAAATAAAATATATAAAACTAACAAAAAAATTATTTCCCCTATCCTACATAACATCTCAACCCTCCCTAACACTAATCACTTCTTTCTTCAGCAAAAATTTTTGCCGCACCCTTCTCTTCCAACGTGAAAACAAATCAATCTTACTCCATTTTTTAAAAATCATACATACCTCTTAAAATCATGAAATAAGTATATTTCAGATCCTTGTGAGGAGAGATTCATCCTCATATAAGTCTTGTTGGGTTTGGCAACTATTTTAGTGCACCCAAAAAAAAGTTACAATCGACATTTTTTTTGTTTTCGTAGCCTAGGGTTGATGAATTCGTGAGATAGAAGCAACAATGCAAGATTTGGTTATTGTTTTTGAGTTTGTGGCAAGAAATGACACTTGTATGTGTAGTTTTGAGGATTTCGATGACAAATAGTGTCGGGATGCTTATGGGAGCCATGTGTGTTATGATGGAAGACGTGATTTTTTGGGGGGCTTGAGTTTGAGATTCATGGTGTTGAGATTGAAGGGGAGAAGAAGAGAAGGAGAACGGTGTTTACGGTTTGTGATTTCATGTAGAAACGAAGGAGAAAGAGGTGGAGAAAGCTTGCATGAAGAGGGACATGGGGCTACTGTGTATACGTGAGTTTTGAGAGAGGAAGAAGAGATTAGAGGATGTAATTAGTAAGGATTAAGCGAAACAAGATGCATTGGAACCGTATCGACGAGAGCTTCGCAATAAAACTGATTTGGAGTGATTTGGATGTCGTATATGGACTGTGGAGCCGAAAAGGTCACATTCCTTTGCTTAAAAAAATGACGGAGTGGAAACCCAAGGTGAGAACTCCTCACTAAATTATATTTTATCATGTAATTTTATTTTTATTTTTTTGAAAATTAATGTAATTTTATTTATGTATAAAAATATATAGAATTGCTAGTGTAGGTTTTTATTGGTTTTAATCATTATAAATTGTTAGCTCACCTCCCTCGTCCACAGACCATGGACGATTTAATTGATTGTATTGTGTTTTGTTTGTGATGTTGTGATGATTAACACATTAAAAATAATGTTGATATTAAGGTGGTAGTTGAAATTAAATTATAAATATTTATTTATAATTTTAACCAATAAAATTGGCTAAGTAGAAAAATAATTCAAACCAAATTAGAATTGGTTAAATTTATTAACCAATGATTTATTTAAATAAACTGTTGTTGTTTGAAAACCCAACACGGGTATTGAGATGATATTTGAATTACACTAGTCCCAATATTTAGATGTATGTCAGTCGATGGGTTGATAGGCTGTGATGAGCGTTATTTATTTTAATGCTTACACGGTTGAAAATTTCACTCTGGATGTGAATGGACCATTTGATAATTAGTTATCATTATTGTTGAATACATGCGATGTATGAAATCCATAAAACTAAAATTATATGGTGATTGATTGAGTCGCATTCCGATTCAGAAATAAAGAATATTTTAAAATAAAGAATTTTAAAATAAAGAATATTTTAAAATAAAGAATATTTTAAAATAATGAATATTTCATATAAAATATTCATATGTTGAATAAAATGTTTGAACAATAAAAATATCATTTTTATTGAATGTATAAACTATATAAAATATTCATGTGTTGAACAAAATGTTTGAACAATAAAAATAGTTATGTAGTTAAACGCCCTTTTAACCTGAACGGGTTTATCAATCGAGTTTATTCATTGATAATGAATATCGAAAAGAACTGATTTCAAAATCTATATTTTGAAAATATTATCATTTTAATATGATAAAGATATAGAATATTCAAATTTGATTTAGAATTGAAAAAGAAGCTGGAATCGTTTTTAAAACGAATATATAAATATTTTATAAAATATGTAAATCGATGAAATATATATTATATATATTTAAGGGCCTGATAGAACGTGCCGCACAGCGACCGTTCGCGAATTTCAACCATTAACTTCAAATTGATGTAACGGGAGATCCGACCATCAGATTCTCCTAATACCGAAACCGTTGGGTTCATATCGAAAAAAGCTTTCCAATGAATATAAAAGACTTGAAATCTAACGGTTGGATTTTAAAATATGTCCAAATCAGTTTTGGAAAGGGTCGCTATGAATGTAGTTCGGTGGCCGTTATTGGAAACCGACTATAAGGGCCTTAATAAAATTATTAAAAATATGGAAAAATTATGTAAAATCATAACAAATGATTTAGAAAGATTTTGGATGAAAAATTCCATATTTGAAAAGAAAAAAATATATTTTTATCGAAATGAACTAGTTATTAACTAGAATAATAATCCAATGTTTTTAAATAAATAAATTGGATTTTGGGTTTGTCGTGAATGGTGTCTTTAATAACACTGTTCTTAAACCCAGTTGAGAAAAGAATAAATCTTTTAGTTAAGATTTAGAGAAGTTTACTAATTTATTAATATTTAACAGGAATTGAATTGAAGTTGGATTTTTGGGTTTATCGTGAATAATGTTTTAAATAACATTTGTTCTTTAACCTAATTAACAGTGAAGATATGATTTGGAATTTATAAATCTTTTTATTAAGATTTAATGGAAATCTTACAAAGTAAAGTTTTCCAATTTAATATATTAAATTGCAATTTAATGGAATTCGATTTGGTAATAATTGAGATGAGCTTCTGTGGATGAAGACCGCTACTATATATGGAATTTAAAAGGCCTTGTCGCTATTCCATTTATACTATTAGTCTGATTCAGGAATTTATATCGATTATACACCCTTATTATTTCCGCATAGATTCCATTTTTTGATGGAAGATGATTTTGGGTTTATCGTGAATTGTGTTTTAAATGACATTGGTTCTTTAACCCAGTTAAAGACAAGATTAATTTCTTAAAGTTGAACAATCATAAAGTAATGATTTTCGATATTAAAACCAAATTGTAGTTTTAATAAGTTTTTAATTAGATTGAAATGGGAATGAGATAATTAAATTTATTGAATTCTTGAAATGAACGAAAATGGAGTACCACTAGTTTTACTCCAGGCGATAGTTAAATCTTTAAATAGATTTGAACGTGAAAGGGTAATTAATTTTACCCGGGGCACAGTGGGTGTTAGATATTAAGTGCTACCAGTTTTGCTCCATGGGATGAATAGTTTGGGATTGGAAAAAAAAATTGATTATTGCGGTTTGGTTCGATAGTCCCGACTAGTTAATAAAATCTGTGAAATTGATATCCAAAGGAAGATTAAAGAATAAATTTAAAAGAAATTATTTTTGATAAAATTAATAGGAACCTTTCCCTAATAATGTGAATATTTTATTAAAAGAATATTCTGAATTGGATGAGGCATATGATGTGCTTTTATAGCACTTGATTATTGATTATAAAATACGCGAATTATTCGGAAAGACCGGTTTTAACCCATTTTGAATAATTACTACGATGATTAAAAGTCGACGATGAAAACGGTGGTTGAGGACCGGAGATCTTCACATCGTTTGGATGATTATTGATGTCTTGATTGGGCCGTACACCTAAGATAAGGTAATAAGTGGTGATCGTCTAAACGTACTTGGAGATCGACCGGATATGCGAGGACCTCTTTCCTGTATTGGACATATGGGACAAGGAATAAGGTGCCTCCAGTTTCGTTCAGACCCAGAACAGATTTGTAAATGGATGGTAGTCTGATGTTGTATTCCTTTATGCTGTATTAATTGATAATATATATATATATATATATATATATGTTTGGTGGAAGAGAATTTATTCTCTTGCTTAACACCCTTCTCTGAGACGTATGAGCTTAGAGGTTATATATTGGAAGAAATCAATGGTATGGTATGAATTGACAATGTGGAATGCTGAGATGCATGGATCAAGGTTTTTGTTGAAAAGCAAAGCCTTGTGGATGATGATCAAAGCATAACATTTACTAGCATAGCTTTGTGTAGCGTTAATTCGCGAGCCTCACACCCCGGTATGATGGTGAACTGATGGTCAGGTCAGTATGCTTTCGAGATGAGGATAGAAACCCTTAGAGGTGTCATGGATTCGGTCGACCGAGATGAGCTGAGTGTGGTTGCTCCACGCTCAGATGGATAGGGTACACCCTCCCGATTCCCATAGGGATAGAGTAAGCAGTGTTTTCCCTCGCTGGGATGTAAGCCGTGGTGATACTTGATTTCCCAAAACGGCGGATGTGCATTATAGTATTTTCTCTAGTTGGGACGTAAGCCGTGGAGTATTGCACTACGCGATATATATTTCGAATCAGGAGCCATCAGTATGGAAATCCAAACTTCTAATACAACATTTTGCAGTTTTAATTTTAAACCTATATATGGCGACATAATATATGGCACCTATGCCGCCTAGGATTGATACATTTATATTTGAAGTTGATTTCTTCACTTATAGTAATAATAAATGATAAATTTTGCGTACCAAGCATATTTTTCTATTATAAGGTAAAACTCTATCCTCCGGCTTGCGTTACATTGTGTGATGGGACCTAAGTCTTAAAATAGCTTCATTTTTCTTTTATTTAGCATTACGCTGTTTGTTCTGTGCACTGGTATTCTTAGGGGTAAACCAGTTCCGTGTTATACGGCGTGGTCCCTTAATTTACCTAACTTTAAAATAAAGTTAATAACTGTTTTAGTTCTCACACCAGTCCTATGACTACCTCGGAGTTTATTGTCTTTAACCTAAACTCTAGGTGCCTATATTTTCCACATGGGCAGCTAGTAGTTTGGGTCGTTTCATAATGTTATTTATAACGCAGTTCACAATAAACCCAAAATACTCTTCTAATTCTCATTGAATAATACATTTCAAAAATATTCATGTTCATTCTGGATTGGAATACAATGTCAACCAATATCCATATTGTAATGTCCCGCATTTTTATCGGATTATATTTGAATATTTAAATCAGTTAAATATTGAATTCGTAATATAAGTGAATTTATATATTAATTAAAATGAAGTTGAACATATAAAAATATATATTAAATATAGTCGAGCCCGTAATATCGTGACAGTTCGTAATTTAACGTTTTGAACTTCAATTAAGTATACAGGATCCGTTATAAATTGGATTTCTTCGAAACAAGAAACGCTTGAATCTGTTTAACTGTGTCTTTCTAACGGAAGTGAAAAACCAAGATTTCGTGTTACAAATTATGAGTTATGTCGAAATCAAATTTCCAAATAGCCGTTATAGAATCGTTTATCGAGCGTAATGGTTTATTTGATATAATTAGATATCGGTTCCGAATTTAGACAAGATTCTTTTGAGACGTAGTGATAATTTAATTTTTAGAATTTTACTGTAATTTTTAATTAATTAAATAAGCAACTTTTTATTTGGAGTGCTTTGCACCCATTAACAACATTTTTGGGATTTCACAATATGAGTTAACCTACCGATATTATTATATATTTGGGATCGTTGCACCTTGCTGGACACGATTGTGTTTTTATTTCTGTCTGCAGTAGTTCGGACATTAACGAAACCCTACGTAATGCAATACACTAAAAGTTGAAAATATAAAATAACATATAGAATGTGCATACCCTAAGTAATTAAAGCTCCATACCTTATATCCTTGGCTCTGCATCCTACCGAGAAGCTTCAAAATCCAAAGGAAAGGAAAGTTGCCATTCTCTCGATTGTTCCGTGTACATAAAAACTCAAAGCAACAATCCTAAGCTAGTAAATTAGAATGTTGTATTGCTATTACTTTATGCGCAAGGGGACATGCTACACTGAACTACCTATCCTACCCTAAAGCTATTTTCATGATAAACCAAAGCATCACTCTACAAGGATACCTACTCTAATTACCTCTGCCCCTACCGCAAATACTTCATCCCCAAGGTAAAGCTTCATACAAACACTGCAATGAGTTTTCTAATCAAACAATGAAGCTACTGAAATTTTCTTCTATCTATGCTCCCTATATTCCTTGGCAATCAAGGAATTTGAGAGCTATAAATACCCCGGTTTTCCTTCTCCAATTCATTCACAGAAAGCATTCACGGAAAGCCAAAACAACAAAGAAAGAAGAGAATATAAAACATGGGGAAGCTGGTGGATTCGAAGTAGCAGAGCTGGAGGGGAGATGAACGGAGGAGCTCTGTTCGTTTCTCCAGTAGTTGAGAAATTTTCCGATGATCAGGTCATTGGACGGGGGCAGTGGCATAGCTAGGATACAATATTGGGGTAGGCACGAGGTGGAATATGGTTTGAGACGAAAACTCCCAGTGTAAACTTTTTTTAGATGACGCCAGTTTTAAAAATGTCCACAAAATACTTAATACTAAATTAAAAAGAAATAGAGTTAGTTGTGCATTAGATTGAAGTCCATAATAAAGAGAGTAGCATAGCAGATTGCCTTACTCATGTCATATGAAGCAACTGTGAACATACAGTCTTTTTTGAAGCAACTGTGCAATATGAAGCAACTGTGCATTATATGCCAGTTCCATTTAGTGCTAGGGACCATTTTTTCCATTATGAACTATGCACATATTGTCTTTTTGTGTTTTTTGTGAAATGCTGGGGTAGGCACGTGCTTACCCCATTTGCAATGGGGCTCCGCCCCATGACGGAGGGATGTGGCGTCAGCCGGTCTCCGAGGAATGGTAGCTTGGAAGGCGGAGCTTAGATCATGGGCGGAGTTTTTTGTGGGTATAATTGAGTGGAGGATGATGGATTTAGTTAGGGAATTAAGATGGCAGGAGTGGTGAAAATGGACATGAACGTGAGGAGATAATGGTGATAGCATGGTGATAATACTGGGAACGGCATATATTAGTTTGGGAAGAGGTTACACAAGAGTTTTCTTGTACGGGGGGGGGGGGGGGGGTACGGGTCTTCAAAGTCACAACAAGGGTTTGACGTGAATGGGAGCACCGCATGAGAGCACGAGGGCGGTCTGTGAGGGTAGCGTGAGTTGTATAGGATAAGTGTATTTGGGTTGAGGTCATGAAGGGAAGGACAATAGTGGTGTGTGAGTGGAAACAATAGGTGAATGTGGCAGGAAGTAGGACGTCCCATTTTCTTTGGTTAAGCTCGTGTTCTTTGAAATAGCAATGGAAGTTAGTGGTAGCATTTTCTGAGAGTTTGCCAAACCTTTAATCTATTTTTCGCTGTCTCTTCTGAAGTGGGCATTCTGTAACAACCTGAATTTTTATAACATGTTAAAACAAGAAATCAGGGCAGAATTAAATTTTAAAATGAGAATCAAGTGAAACGAGTTGCGCCGTTGCGTTCGTCTCGGAATTCTGGTTGGAAACGAGTCCGAAATTTCGTAAATCGGAGTCCGTATGACCGAGATATGGCCTCTGGAAGTTTCACGAAAAATCAGAAAACGAAAACAGATTTTCAAATTTCGAATTTAGCCCCAAACAGACTGGGCGGGAAAATTTCCCGCCCAGCCCCAGGTCGACTGGGGGGTCGACCCCCCAGGGACCAGGTCGACTGGGCAGTCGACCTGGGTGTCGACCTGGGGGTCGACCTCCTTGGTCGGGCCAGGTTGGCTTGGTGCACCTGCTTGCTCCTTTGGGTCTGTTCTGTTGGCCTGTGACGAGAATGGATGGTTCAGATCTAAACTAGGGTTAATCTAAGGGCCTAAACTAGTCCTAACTTCTATAAAAACACCCTAAGACCTAGCCTAATTCACTACAAACCATCCTAACAACAAAGTGCTGCCCAAATGTCTCTTGATCATGGCCTCCATCTTCAACTTCAAGGGCTTAAGCATGCAAACTAGATTTAAGTCAAAGGAGCAAGCTTTCTACATCAAATCAAGGAAGTAGAGCATCATCTCAACACCGTTCTACGACAAATGCTTGCTCATAATTCTCTAGCCACGCTTTGTAAGTTCTAGCTACTTTTAGATCTAAACGGTAGTTCTAATGTTGACATGGAATAAAATGAGATGAAACCTAAGTATGTTAGTCTACGTGAATCTAGTCTTGCCCCTCTCTTGAACCTATGACTTTGGGCTATTTCTTAGTGATTAAAGCATGCCACTCATGTTGTGTTTGACCTAGTTTATCATGCAAGTTTGAATCTTGACTTGTGAAATGTTGGCATGAACCCTTAGAACAATTTTACTTGTAGAACATTCATATGAACTTGACTTAGGGCTTATGCATGTAAAAGAACCTAAACCCCTCATGACCATTTACATGCCTATGATGATGAACCTAGTGTTATGCTATCATACATGTTTGAGGCCAATCCCTTTATGCTATCATACATGTTTGAGGCCAATCCCTTTATGCTATCATACATTTTTGAGGCCAATCCCTTTATGCTATCATACATGTTTGAGGCCAATATGTTGTCATATTATTCCTACTATGTTGACTCGCTTTCACTTGCGTTGGGAATACGCCTTGGGTAGTTTAGGCAAACTTGAGACGGGCTATGAAACTTAACATGAATTAAATAATGGGACAATGGGCATAAGTGGAAAACGTGGACTTTGTCTTAGCCTAAATTTGACATGAACATGACAAGTAGAAAAACATGAAAGTGGCCAACTCGAGGTTGGGTTGAGTTTGTAGCATAAATCTGCCCGGAACCGCCCGACAAATCCAGTAGCTACAGACAATAAGACCCAATGTGAGTAGTTGGTCATATCGCGCTCAAAACCCGAGGTTAGACTAGGTTGTGGTGTAAAGCTGCACGGACCCGCCCGGCGTAACCAGTAACCACAACAAAGTCTAATGTGAGAGGTTGGGGTGCATTAATTTACTTAATGCCACATGATAAGGTTAAGTTAGTTTGACTAATGGCACTTAACCGATATGACATGAATGGGTAGGTTAAGTAAGACCAGACTAGATTACTTAAAGACACTTAACCATATAACACGATTAGCGGATGGGTTAGTTTAACCTAAATGGGTTGATAACACCCGACTGGGATAACGCGATGCGTGGTAGGGTTAAGTAAACCCATAAGAATGATACTTAACCATTATAAATACAACTAGTGGATGGGGTTAAGTTAACCTACACTTAACCAATACGACTCGGTAATTTGATGGGGTTAAGTTAACTTACACTTAACCAATCTGACTTGATAATTTGATAGGGTTAAGTCACGAACCTCTTAAATATGCTTAACCAATCCGACTCGATAATTTAATGGGGTTAAGTTAACCTACACATAAACAATTTTACTCGATGATTTAACGAGGTTAAGACAACCTATACTTAACCAATCTGACGTGGTAGCTTGATGAGGTTAAGATAACCTATACTTAACCAATATGACACGATAATTTGATAAGGTTAAGTTAACCTATACTTAACCAATCTGACACGATAATCTAGGGTTAAGTCATGAACTTCTTGATATACTTAACCAACTTGATACATGGTTTGTAGGGCTAAGTCTTGAACTTGAATACTTAGCCAATTTTGACATGATTCGTAGGCGGGGTAAGTCATGAACTCGAATGACAACACTTAACTCATTAGACAAAACCCTAGTTCAGGGGACTAAGTGGAAAATCGTAGTTAATAAGGATAGCGGGAAGGGAAACTAAATGATAAACCTTACTTAAGGATAACTAAGTAATAATTCTTAGTCAAGAGAATTGGACCAGTTCACAAATAGATGAGTAACCTGATACGGTAGGTCGTCGTTTAAACAAACACATGAGGAGGAGCGAATGTCTATCTTACTTAGATAAAGGCTCCAGCAAATTGGGTAATGAAGCGGTAGCTTCGGGGGACGTGAGGGTACTCTTGGTATCCCTCTGTGAGGTTGCAGATGATCCTCCTGGGCTCACAGAGGTTAAGGTCTGCGATAGAAGAACCAAGGGTATGCCTTGGTTGCTGTGCGAGCAACCTAAAGACTGGGGTGGATTATCGTGGAGTCGGCGATACTTAGTTTGGCCCTGTGATAGCACGTCGTCGACTACCTACCATCTTTAGTCAATCGTGTACGTATGCGGAAAGGCAGAGAATTCCTAACAGACCATATACTTGCTATCTAGTTATGGGTGAGGTTGGCCAATAGGAAAGTGGGGGCATGGATGGCCGGAGTATAGTTCTCGTGCATGATTTTCTTGGATTGCCTTTCAGTAGTTGAGGAAGGGGTCACGTGGGACCATAACCACTAGTAGAAAAACAGACCTTGATATTTGCATCGGCAGATAACCTAAAGCTCCCGACCGAGTCCTGTATTTCTTGATTAGCCCTGTCACGGGACTCGGATGGCACATTGAGATACATGTGCATCTAGACATGGAAAAACGATTCACGATACATACGTGGGGAAAAAGGCGTGGTTGACGGGTAGCGTAATCCCTAGCGGTCCTAGGTGGCTTAAACCCAAACCGAGTTACGAAAACGTTTAGTGGGTAGCGTAATCCCTAGTGGTCCTAGGTGGCATAAATCCTAGCCGAACATTCGAGAATTCATGGTAAGAAAATACAGCTAGATCAAGGGTGACAGTCCAAACGATTTCAAGGATAATGGAACTACGTTGAAGTAGTATAGAGGTATGTGAGGAAGCCCGTAGAATTTACGGCAAAGGACTAAACATATACATGGAAAGAAACATACGAGTTCGGAAAACCTACATTAGGTTGACATGGACCATTTCATTGGGCAAGGGACATTTTGTAGCTAACACATGACACGGATTGGGATACTAGTACGGAAGGTGTAGGGCAAATATACTTGATAGAACATTGGGGTGTTATACTCGATAGAACCTTGGGATGTTATACTTGATTCATAGTGATCGTAGTTTATCTTGATATAGTAGTTAATCCTGTTACCTTGGTTTAGCTTGTCTATCTTGTTATCATCCTTATGTTTACTTTCAGTTTATGCATGTCATGTTACCTTTACCTGTTTTTATGCTGGAAGTAGATAGGACTTACCAGTCTTATGAATAACCCCGTTTTCTTTCGCCTCTTTGTCTTCCGTTCCCCCCCAGGTTTTCAGGGAGGAAATACTATTATTTAGCTCGGACTTCTTCTGCTTCAAGGTCATCTTGTATGGCTTGGATTTTTCTTGGCTATGGCTGCTTTACCGTTTTGCTTGGGGAATATTTTATGACTGTGGTTTTATGCTTCTTTAACTATTGCAAGACAGGTTTTCAATGTAATGGCTTTTAAAGGCATTTTGATGTAAAAGGATTTAGACCTTATAATTTTATGAGGTAATGAAATTTGGTTTTTCTTCCGCTGTTTTATATGTTCTGTCTTGTAATATTTCTGTGCATGTTTACCTAGACAACGCCCCTCCAAAGCTAGTGCATTCTCTTGTGAGTGACCCTGGCGGAGGTGGGGTGTTACATTTGGTATCAGAGCAGAAGGTTACCAGACTGGGCAAAAGTTTTAAAACCTTCTGAAAACTATTTGAAAACCGTTTACAAAGAAGCATTTTTCAAGGAAAGTTTTATTTTTAAAGGCTATTCCCCAAAGGCCATTAGCATTATCCTTTGTATCCTTGATTGAATCTCTTTTCCTTTCTTTTCTCCACCTGTAGTCACAGTGTTTTGAACTGCGACTAATCCTTTTCTAACTACGTCAGTGTTTTCGGTACGATGGAGGCAGTTCTCGAGAGACCTGTTACCGCGTTATAAGAAAGGATAGTAAGAACAAGGATAAAGGATACAAGCTTAAGGACAAGCAACTTGTTGGTATGGCTTAATTCACAAAGGAGGAAAAAGGTGAATGATAAAACCCATGACAAGAGAGAGTATCTCTAGTAGGGTAAAAAGGGAAAGATAGTCAAGTATTATGAGACGAGGACAAGATCATCGAGCGGGCAATTGTATGCTCTCACTGTTAGCGTACCTAAGAAGGATGGTAACGTTTCTGTGAAAGGTTTAGCTTTTCTTCTCTATCATCCCGTCAGGACTTTGCTTTGATCACCGCATCATTTAAGTCTGCTTCGATAGTTGAGTCTCTGCACCTTCGTACTAGCATAGTGGAGGATCCCATTTTTATCTCAAATCTTGTTGAGGAATCGGTCCATTTATTCATGACTTGTTTGGATTTGAGGACGCCTATGACTTTTGGGAATAATGCTTATGCTTTTAAGCTATGGGTTGAATTCTAGGAATGGAGTGGTTATCCAGTAAGGGTGCCATTCTTGGTTCTGAAAGGAGGGTAGTTAGGCTCTTGACTTGCCTCGGTAATACCCTCGAAGTCTCGTGTAACCTTTAGGGTTCTGTCATGACTGGTTACCTAGAATCTCTTGATGCATTTGTTGGTAATCCGTTCGAGTAGAGTTCGCCACTAAGGCGGATGGTTCATCTCGCTTGTGCATGAGTTATGGAAATCACTCTAGTAAGTACACTTGGTAACAGAGTTGGCATCTGTTTGTTTTCAAGAGATAAGTTCTTCTGCGTGGAATGTCGTAGAGCGAGTAAACGAGATCCATGATTCACTAGTGAATTTTGGAGAGCTTACATGAAACCATGAGTGCATGGATATGGTTGAGCCAAGTATACCAGAGGGAGAATAAGTAAAAATGGAACGAGAGGCGATAATGAAGTGAGTTCCAGCTCATATTTGGAAATAGGAGTTAAGAGGCCACGAAATCAAGAAGTTAAAGATGGTCAAAGCACAATGGAATTAAGCTCAAGGAAATGCGACTTAGAAGATTGAAGACAAGATACGCGCATCATATCTCTTTTTAAGAGTATATTCTTGATCCCTGTTTTCCTGTAGAGCTTACCCGCATGCTATCTTTTATGCATATCCTCTCGGTCCTATTCTCGATCTTATTTCTGTTGCAAACTCCATAGGGGGTACGACTCATCGGTTAAAAATACATGTCAGGGTTTGAAGGTGTCCGTTAGGTTGACTAAACCTTTTGGGCTTTATAGGATATGGGTTGGGTTTAGAAAGGGATTTCTTGTAATCCAAAAGTAGTTAATCTTGCTTATCTTCTCGGTCCTATCTTGAGGACTTAGGTAGAACCCTGTGGATGTAAACATGTATTTGAAAACATGTTATGATTGATATGGTTGCAAGTGGTTGCAAGTGGTTGCTCATGGATGCGCGAATACACACTAGGCACTAGATCGGCTCAGTCACATTTCATATTTCATATGTATACGTGTTTATACTTGCTTATGGATGAATTTGAATGTGTTATCATGTGAATATTGCATATGGATGAATGGTTGTGCACACATATAGTGTTTATGTGACTAGGACTATTTGCATACATATGGATTCATGGCACTAAACATATTTTGCATTTAGAAGATCAATCAGGCCTGATCATTTGCATTAGATAAGGAACATATACACACACTTTCTGCATATGTTCATATGGTATTAGAAATATTTTAAGGATAATGGTTGCTTGTGGATGATGTTTTGATTAGATGGATGATGGATGGTAGGATACGTTCTTCCTAATTTGGAGATTTCGGGGACGAAATCCTTTAAGGTGGGGAGAATGTAACAACCCGAATTTTTATAACATGTTAATATAAGAAATCAGGACAGAATTAAATTTTAAAATAAGAATCAAGTGAAATGGGTTGCGCCATTGCGTTCGTCTCGGAATTTTGGTTGGAATTGAGTCCGAAATTTCGTAAATCGGAGTCCGTATGACCGAGATATGGCCTTTAGAAGTTTCACGAAAAAACAGAAAACGAAAACAGATTTTCAAATTTCGAATTTAGCCCCAAACAGACTGGGCGCGAAAATTTCCCGCCCAGCCCCAGGTCGACTGGGGAGTCGACCCCCCAGGGACCAGGTCGACTGGGCAGTCGACCTGGGTGTCGACCTGGGGGTCGACCTCCTTGGTCGGGCCAGGTTGGCCTGGTGCACCTGCTTGCTCCTTTGGGTCTGTTCTGTTGGCCTGTGACGAGAATGGATGGTTCAGATCTAAACTAGCGTTAATCTAAGGGCCTAAAATAGTCCTAACTTCTATAAAAACACCCTAAGACCTAGCCTAATTCACTACAAACCATCCTAACAACAAAGTGCTGCCCAAATGTCTCTTGATCATGGCCTCCATCTTCAACTTCAAGGGCTTAAGCATGCAAACTAGATTCAAGTCAAAGGAGCAAGCTTTCTACATCAAATCAAGGAAGTAGAGCATCATCTCAATACCGTTCTACGACAAATGCTTGCTCATAAATCTCTAGCCATGCTTTGTAAGTTCTAGCAACTTTTAGATCTAAACGGTAGTTCTAATGTTGACATGGAATAAAATGAGATGAAACCTAAGTATGTTAGTCTATGTGAATCTAGTCTTGCCCCTCTCTTGAACCTATGACTTTGGGCTATTTCTTAGTGATTAAAGCATGCCACTCATGTTGTGTTTGACCTACTTTATCATGCAAGATTAAATCTTGACTTGTGAAATGTTGGCATGAACCCTTAGAACAATTTTACTTGTAGAACATTCATATGAACTTGACTTGGGGCTTATGCATGTAAAAGAACCTAAACCCTTCATGACCATTTACATGCCTATGATGATGAACCTAGTGTTATGCTATCATACATGTTTGAGACCAATCCCTTTATGCTATCATACATGTTTGAGGCCAATCCCTTTATGCTATCATACATGTTTGAGGCCAATATGTTGTCATATTATTCCTACTATGTTGACTCGCTTTCACTTGCATTGGGAATACGCCTTGGGTAGTCTAGGCAAACTTGAGATGGGCTATGAAACTTAACATGAATTAAGTAATGGGACAATGGACATAAGTGGAAAACGTGGACTTCGTCGTAGCCTAAACTTGACATGAACATGACAAGTAGAAAAACATGAAAGTGGCCAACTCG
Organism: Allium sativum; assembly: GCA_030737875.1. Lineage (NCBI taxonomy): Eukaryota > Viridiplantae > Streptophyta > Magnoliopsida > Asparagales > Amaryllidaceae > Allium > Allium sativum. Next base: position 656,941,287 of record CM060912.1, on the reverse strand, counting down.
AGGTTGGGTTGAGTTTGAAGCATAAATCTGCCCGGAACCACCCGGCAAATCCAGTAGCTACAGACAATAAAACCCAATGTGAGTAGTTGGTCATATCGTGCTCAGAACCCGATGTTAGACTAGGTTGTGGTGCAAAGCTGCCCGGACCCGCCCGGCGTAACCAGTAACCACAACAAAGTCTAATGTGAGAGGTTGGGGTGCATTAATTTACTTAATGCCACATGATAAGGTTAAGTTAGTTTGACTAATGACACTTAACCGATATGACATGAATGGGTAGGTTAAGTAAGACCGGACTTGATTACTTAAAGACACTTAACCATATAACACGATTAGCGGATGGGTTAGTTTAACCTAAATGGGTTGATAACACCCGACTGGGATAACGCGATGCATGGTAGGGTTAAGTAAACCCACAAGAATGATACTTAACCATTATAAATATGACTAGTGGATGGGGTTAAGTTAACCTACACTTAACCAATCCGACTCGGTAGTTTGATTGGGTTAAGTTAACTTACACTTAACCAATCTGACTTGATAATTTGATAGGGTTAAGTCACGAACCTCTTAAATATGCTTAACCAATCCGACTCGATAATTTAATGGGGTTAAGTTAACCTACACTTAACCAATTTTACTCGATGATTTGATGAGGTTAAGACAACCTATACTTAACCAATCTGACGCGGTAGCTTGATGAGGTTAAGATAACCTATACTTAACCAATCTGACACGATAATTTGATAGGGTTAAGTTAACCTATACTTAACCAATCTGACACGATAATCTAGGGTTAAGTCATGAACTTCTTGATATACTTAACCAACTTGATACATGGTTTGTAGGGCTAAGTCTTGAACTTGAATACTTAGCCAATTTTGACATGATTCGTAGGCGGGGTAAGTCATGAACTTGAATGACAACACTTAACCCATTAGACAAAACCCTAGTTCAGGGGACTAAGTGGAAAATCATAGTTAATAAGGGTAACGGGAAGGGAAACTAAGTGATAAACCTTAGTTAAGGATAACTAAGTAATAATTCTTAGTCAAGAGAATTGGACCAGTTCACAAATAGATGAGTAACCTGATACGGTAGGTCATCGTTTAAACAAACACACGAGGAGGAGCGAATGTCTATCTGACTTAGATGAAGGCTCCAGCGAACTGGGTAACGAAGCGGTAGCTTCAGGGGATGTGAGGGTACTCTTGGTATCCCTCTGTGAGGTTGCAGATGATCCGCCTGGGCTTACAGAGGTTAAGGACTGCGGTAGAAGAACCAAGGGTATGCCTTGGTTGCTGTGCGAGCAACCTAAAGACTGGGGTGGATTACCATGGAGTCGGTGATACTTAGTTTAGCCCTGTGATAGCACGTCGTCGACTACCTATCATCTTTAGTCAATCGTGTACGTATGCGGAAAGGCAGAGAACTCCCAACAGACCATATACTTGCTATCTAGTTATGGGTGAGGTTGGCCAATAGGAAAGTGGGGGCATGGATGGCCGGAGTATAGTTCTCGTGCATGATTTTCTTGGATTGCCTTTCAGTAATTGAGGGAGGGGTCACGTGGGACCATAACCACCGGTAGAAAAACAGACCTTGATATCTGCATCGGCAGATAACCTAAAGCTCCCGACCGAGTCCTGTATTTCTTGATTAGCCCTGTCACGGGACTCGGATGGCACATTGAGATACATGTGCATCTAGACATGGAAAAACGATTCACGATACATACGTGGGGAAAAGGGCGTGGTTGACGGGTAGCGTAATCCCTAGCGGTCCTAGGTGGCTTAAACCCAAACCGAGTTACGAAAACGTTTAGTAGGTAGCGTAATCCCTAGTGGTCCTAGGTGGCATAAATCCTAGCCGAACATTCGAGAATTCATGGTAAGAAAATATAGCTAGATCAAGGGTGATAGCCCAAACGATTTCAAGGATAATGGAACTACGTTGAAGTAGTATAGAACTACGTGAGGAAGCCCGTAGGATTTACGGCAAAGGACTAAACATATACATGGAAAGAAACATACAAGTTGGGAAAACCTACATTAGGTTGACATGGACCATTTCATTGGGCAAGGGACATTTTGTAGCTAACACATGACACGGGTTGGGATACTAGTACGGAAGGTGCAGGGCAAATATACTTGATAGAACCTTGGGGTGTTATACTCGATAGAACCTTGGGATGTTATACTCGATAGAACCTTGGGATGTTATACTTGATTCATAGTGATCGTAGTTTATCTTGATACAGTAGTTAATCCTGTTACCTTGGTTAGCTTGTCTATCTTGTCATCATCCTTATGTTTACTTTCAGTTTATGCATGTCATGTTACCTTTACCAGTTTTTATGCTGGAAGTAGATAGGACTTACCAGTCTTTATGACTGACCCCGTTTTCTTTCGCCTCTTTATCTTTCGTTTCCCCCCCAGGTTTTCAGGGAGGAAATACTGTTATTTAGCTCGGACTTCTTCTGCTTCAAGGTCATCTTGTATGGCTTGGATTTTTCTTGGCTATGGCTGCTTTACCGTTTTTCTTGGGGAATATTTTATGACTGTGGTTTTATGGTTCTTTAACTAGTGCAAGACAGGTTTTCAATGTAATGGCTTTTAAAGGCATTTTGATGTAAAAGGCTTTAGACCTTATAATTTTATGAGGTAATGAAATTTTGTTTTTCTTCCACTGTTTTATATGTTCTGTCTTGTAATATTTTTGTGCATGTTTACCTAGACAAAGCCCCTCCAAAGCTAGTGCATTCTCTTGTGAGTGACCCTGGCGGAGGTGGGGTGTTACATTTGGTATCAGAGCAGAAGGTTACCAGACTGGGCAAAAGTTTCGTAAGTTTTATAAATGGGAAGATGAGCGGTACGGATTGGGTATGAAGAAGATGGTATGTCAGTATGGAAATTAGTAGACATGGCGTTTTTTGAGAAAGGAAAGGACAATGTAGAGTTTTTAAATGGAGTGAACAATACTCGAGTATGACATTTTGTTGGTAAAGAAAAAGGAGACTATCTGAAGTGGTGGTATTTGGTACGTGGAGATGGGGCTTTAACGTTGGGTGGTGGGCCGAACTATATTGTCTTGAGGCCCAGTTCTTAATTTAAAAAGAAAAAAAGAAAAAAAAGGGAGACGAAGGGAGATGCGTGAAGAAAGAGAGGGACGTGAAGAACCAATAGTTAAAAAGAGGACAAAGGATAGACAGTCACGACCGGTTTATCTTAAACGAAAACGTATCTAGCGGAGGAAATTGTTTTACGTGAACGGAGAGAAGCAAATGTTTGGGAATTGAAAAATATGTCTGTTACATTAGGTCCATGTGGATGAAGGCCATGGTATGAAGCTGGGTAGAGCGATTTGGAGTTCATTACGGATTACGGCAGAATTAAACGCCCGAGCTAATCGATCGACTGACGCAAATTGTTATTAAACGGTTAACACATGAAGGTGAGTAAATTCACCAACTTTGTTCTATTTTAAAATATTATAATTATATTTTAATATTGATAATAATGGTTGAATGTTGTTTGATGGTTGTTTAGGTAGATTAAAATTAAATTGGTTGAAATATATATGTTGTCGTATACATACCCATCATTGGTTGCATACTGATTCCATCGACTATAATATTCCCTATTATGGAATTAATATTAATTGTGTTGACTAACATCTGTGGATGCAGGAAACCGGTTGGAGGAATCCAACTGGATTCCTAAATATTTGTATGAACTAGTTGTTTTATATTATTTATACATGCACTGTTTAAACCCAAATAACCTTGAAACAATGTGCGGATATTGATGTTGAATGGAAATTCAACGTTATTTTGATTTAAATCAAATAGACGATATCGATTAAGAAAGTGGCAGCACCGACCGTAAACCCATCTTTTTGTTAAGAAGTTGATTGGCCGTCAGGCAAATCAACGAAGTTAATTATAAGAATTATATTTTTATAATTAAAGCGAAGTTTTAAATTATAATAGACGTTCTATTATAAACTGGTATTTTATGGTTCGTTTTACAAAGTAAATATAAATGATTATTTGATAATTATAAAGTTGTAATTATCATGCGAGTAAATAATGGATAATTATTTTAAAGACAATCGGTTAAAGAAATATTATTGGATTAATTATATTAATCAAATGAAGAAAAGTAATTAAAATCAGTTAACAAATTAACTGATGGTTTGAAGTTGATTAAATCAACTATTTATTGGAAATTGATTTTTAGATTAATTGGTCTTCAATTAATCTAATGAAAATAGCTTAGAGATAAATTAATCAAAATTACTAAGATTTAATTACCTTTTTATTTAATGAAGTTAAATAATTATTGCACTAGTATAATTAGTATTGTTGATTAATAATGAAGTATGCTGTTTTACTTCAGCAAATGATCAAGTTAATCACTATTTAATGAATTTCATGGTATTGAGTTTATAATGAAATGTTTACTGGAAATGGGTATAATAATTCAAATAAAAAGGAAATGGTCAAAAGACGAAGAACGTTATTGATTTTTGATAAGAGAAGTTTTAAACGGATTTGTCTAAGGAAGACGAAGCGAAGAGAAATGTTTAATAATGGATTTGTATAAGGAAGGTGAAGCGAAGAGTAAATGACTAATGTAAATAATTATAAACAACAGAGTTTTCAAAATAAGGATATGGCGTCATAAAACCATATTTAAAATAAAACAAGAAATATGGTTTAATCGATATTATTAGTAATAAGGAGTTTAGAGTTATGGACTTATATCTATTCTAAGGTAAGAACGTTGTCGATCAAGGTCTGAGAGGTAAATAAAATACCCAACTTGAACGGCTTCACTATTGTCAAGGAATAGTATTAGTTTGTAACGGAAAAAGATGTCGTGATTAGTTATAAAGTGGAATATAGCAGCGTATTGCAAGTATTTAAACTATAACGATAAATTAACGTTGTTGACCATGCTTGAGTGTGACTGTGATGTCGAGATTAGTTATAAAGAGGAATATTACAACGTATTGCAAAATTTTGAACTGTAACGATAAATTAACGTTGTTGACCAAGCTTAAGCGTGATTTTTATGTATAACACTATTAAGAATTGGAACTATAATTCGACGATGTCGAAAGTATTATAGTAATTTATTTTTAGGAATTATAATCTGATAGGATAGTTATTTTTTAGTTTAAACCAATAGATAAGAATAAGGATATATAATCAATATTTAGTTATAAATTTGATTTTGACAAGAAGTTGATTTAGAAATAGAATTTATAAATAGAATTGGGAATATAAAATTATGAAGAGATTTCGGTAAATGGGATAAGGGTATTTATCACTCAAATAAAGAGTAACTTGATAAAGGTGTTCAGATTTCTATAATAGGTATGATATTCACATTTAAAGTGAATAATGTTTTAATAGTGAACGTTTAGCAAATTAAAATGTTTATAATGAAATGAGAAATATTTCTCCAATATAGATAGGGTTATATTATCCAAGTGTAGAAAATAAAGAATGTGAAAAGAACGGAAATGTTTTGAATGTTAATAACGTATATTTTCTAGAACATGGGAGAATAAGAGTCTATAATAACTGGGAATCTTTTCCAAGAAATGTGAAAGGCTAAACGGGTTTTGGGAAATATCTGGGAAGATATGGAAAATTGGGAAAGTAATGTCAAATAAAAGGGCCAGTGATTTGGTTGATGCTTAGTGTAAATTTAAATGGATGTTTGTTTTACTTCGATAGTTAAATAACCGACAATCGAAGTGTTTTGACCATCGTTGTCGATACGGAGAGACCGGTTGGATATATTATCCGAAAACCACTCTGTATAGGCATAGGCACTGCGAATTTGATTATGCTGAAGACAATTGAAGACGGAGTGAAATGCAAGGGCCGTTCTGTTCCAGAATGGTGTTTTCTGTTTGTCCAGTCCTAGGACAACTTGTATGGACGAGTGTCTGACAGAGTGTACCTAACAAATCACGTACGATTGATCTCTTAAAGGTATTACGTCTGGTAGCGGAGGAATTCATTCCTCTTAGCTTTTTATACCTGTGATATTTTTGGAAATCGATTAGTGAATTGACGGGTTTGACGATGTGGCATTCAAAGTGAATGGTGGACAGATGCTGTGAAAAGATAGACATAGCCTAAAGCCTCACAACTAGGAAATGACAAAAATCGGGCAGACAACATGGCTATGTGGGTCATTCCCATTAGGGTGTATTGTTACCATCTAGAGAAAATTCGTATTTGTTCTTCTTTCGTTTCTGTATCTTCGAATAACGACTATATGGGCCCAACCGTAGGTGACAATATATTCGATACACTCAAGAGAAATGAGCGAACGGTCATGTGTGGGCCGGGTTGCAAGATGTTCTTGTTGAACCCCAGTGTATCCCCTCTAGAGTATACTGATCGGGAGGCGTCCCATACCTTGTCATAGTTGGAATCCAATCTCCAATAAGCGCCCTGCGGTTTTTGATTTTATACTATGTATGTGCAGCGTGAGATGCTAGCATTCTGCTATTTGGTTATTTATTTGAATAGACATTATTACAATATCACTGGATTTTGATATCAAAATATTTTGGGTTATAGTAAGGTAAAAACCGTCCATGTTTATGTGTGGGCTGGTCTTACTATTATCCTTTCTTATAAAAGATTTTTTCAAAGTTAAAAAATATGTTGGAGTTTACTCACACAAGTCCCATGACTGACTCAGAGTTTATTTTGTTTGTTTTCCCTAAACTCTTGGGTACCCAAATTTGTACGGGAAATCAAGTGTTTCAGGCTTTGCAGATTCACTTGGAGGAGCTCAAAGCAGGAGGCTTCACTGCTAGTTATTTAGAGATTATTTCCGTTGTGATGTATATGAATTATACTCTGATATGATATGTAAGTACAAAAATTTAGATTTGTATTTCAAAGTTATGTCGTAATATATTTTATTCGTTCCACTGTGAGTTTCGTGTTTACTCTAATTTAGTAGCAGTTGTGACCTTATTCTTCTTCTATTCTATTAGTTTTATCTTTCCTCTCTCATCCTCTAACTTCTTTCTATTAATGACCCGGTATTTTCGATGCTTGATTAGTCGATATGGGATTTATGTTGATTTTTCTGGGTCGAAAATCCCGCGGCCGTTACAGTGGTATCAGAGCTGAAGGTTAAGTTATTACCTTGGCTATGTGGCGTAACTCAATAGAGATATGGCTAGTAATACCTTAGATTGAGTTTTAGTGTATATATAAGCGCGCATTTATAAACTATTATAAAAAACTGTTTTATATTGTGTTGACTGGTCCGTCGAGTGGTTTATAAATTCTGGTGGAAACAGTAATGCAAACTATGTCGATAAGTGTTTCTAAACTCTTGAACAGAGTAATTCTACATAGTATGTTTTGAAAAGAGAGTAAATGAAATAATTTTACCCAAATTATATTTTGATATAAAAAGGAGTATATATCTTATGATTATTATAATGTTGATCGTTATTATGATCAAATAAGATTTATAACTGAGTTGGTTATATAAATAACCAATCGAAATATTAAGCATAATATGCAAAATCAATTGAACTAAATCTGAATTTAAAACCAGAATCGAAATAAAACTCTAGAAACTTGGAAAGGAGTTGCAAATGAATTTTGAATTGAATATATGGAAAACTTAAAATCCTGGGAGAGATTTGGAAATATTTTCCAAGCATTTTGAAAAGATATTTTGAAGTGATTTTCAAATGAAAATGTTTGAAAGTAAGTGTTTTGAAAGTAATACAGTATTGAACTCACTTCGATCACTGGAAAATAAATTCTGATGATGATGGCCGCATTATCTGTGTTCATTTTCGAGTTTCTAAGTGACGGATTACTACCAAAAGATTTTGTTTTTGAATTGTTTTGAGAAAATGAGTTGTTAAAAATTCAAATGTTTTGAATTATATATGATTTCAAACTGATTTGAAATAAATCCCAGGAATTTGAATTCTGAAATAAAAGATTTAACTTATGGAGTTAAAATGGTAAAAGTGGAACTTAAACTAAGATAAACAAAATTGGACTGAATTTGGAACGATACAAAATGGAAACTGTAAAAGAGAAATATTGGAGATTCGAGTTATTAAAATGAATTAATTCTTGGAGAATAAGAATTAAATTTTGAATTTGGAGATGAAGATAACTGATTTGAGAAATAAATCAGTAAATGGAATTGGAGTTGAAATAGAAATTTGGCTTAGTAAAAGCGAAAGATTGATTTGAGAATGGATTAATGGGAGATCAACCAAGGATGCTTGAATATATGTTAAAGTGACAGCAAATGGCAGAGATAGGGTTAAATGCCAACAAAAAGGTACATGTTTATATTTTATACGAGTATGAGATTTTTATGAGTCTGTTTAGCAAGCCATTTGACTGTTTGATTTCCTGTTGGATTGGAGAAGCCCAAAGAGACGAGTTGTAGTAGAACCAAATGAGCCATGCAGAGGAGATGCTGACGAAATTCTCCGAAAATTTAAGTAGTTAGGAAATTTTCAGAATTTTTGAAAATATTTGTTAATAAGAAGAATTAATATTTTAATTGGAATTAATCGTTTCGGTTGAAACTAAATTTCAGAAATTAAATAAAAGATTTTTAACTTGGTTATAATATGGATTGTAGCATTTTTCTACCTTAGTAATTTCGGGGACGAAATTCTTTTAAGGGGGAAGGAATGTAACGTCCCACATTTTTATCGGATTATATTTGAATATTTAAATCAGTTAAATATTGAATTCATAATATAAGTGAATTTATATATTAATTAAAACGAAGTTGAACGTATAAAAATATATATTAAATATAATCGAGCCCGTAATATCGCGACAGTTCGTAATTTAACGTTCTGAACTTCAAATAAGTATACAGGATCCGTTATAAATCGGATTTCTTTGAAACAAGAAATGTTGGAATCTGTTTAACTGTGTCTTTCTAATGGGAGTGAAAAACCAAGATTTCGTTTTACAGATTATAAGTTATGTCCAAATCAAATTTCCAAATAGTCGTTATAGAATCGTTTATCGAGCGTAACGGTTTATTTGATATAATTAGATATCGGTTCCGAATTTAGACAAGATTCTTTTGAGATGTAGTGATAATTTAATTTTTGAATTTTACTGTAATTTTTAATTAATTAAATAAGAAACTTTTTATTTGGAGTGTTTTGCACCCTATAACAACATTTTTGGGATTTCAAAATATGAGTTTACCTACCGATATTATTATATATTTGGGATCGTGGCACCTTCCTGGACACGATTGTGTTTGTATTTCTGTCCGTAGCGGTTCGGACATTAACGAAACCCTATGTAATGCACTACACTAAAAGTTGAAAATATAAAATAATATATAGAACGTGCATACCCTAAGCAATTAAAGCTCCATACCCTATATCCTTGGCCCTGCATCCTACCAAGAAGCTTCAAAATCCAAAGGAAATGAAAGTTGCCATTCTCTCGATTGTACAGTGTACATAAAAACTCAAAGCAACCATCCTAAGCTAGTAAATTAGACTGTTGTATTGCTATTAATTCATGCGCAAGGGGACATGCTACAATGAACTACCTATCCTACCCTAACCTAAGCTATTTCCGTGATAAACCAAAGCATCATTCTACGAGGATACCTACTCCAATTTCCTCTGCCCCTACCGCAAATACTTCATCCCCAAGGTAAAGCTTCGTACAAACACTACAGTGAGTTTTCTAATCAAACAGTGAACCTAATTTGAAATTTGCTTATGTCTATGCTCCCTATATTCCTTGGCAATCAAGGAATTGGAGAGCTATAAATACCCCGGTTTTCCTTCTCCAATTCATTCTCAGAAAGCATTCACGGAAAGTCAAAACAACAAAGAACGAATAGAATATAAAACATAGGGATGCTGGTAGATTCGAAGTAGCAGAGTTGGAGGGGAGATGAATGGAGGAGCTCTGTTTGTTTCTCCAGTAGCTGAAAAGTTTTCCGATGATCAGGTCATTGGATGGAGGGAGGTGGAGTCAGCCGGTCTCAGGGGGATGGTAGCTTGGGTGGCGAAGCTTTGATCATGGGCGGAGTTTTGTGTGGGTATAATAAAGTGAAGGATGATGGAGTTAGTGAGAGAATTAAGATGGCAGGAGTGCTGAAAATGGACATGAACATGTGGAGATAATGGTGATAGCGTGGTGATAATACTGGGAGCGGCATATATTAGTTTGGGAAGAGGTTACACAAGAGTTTGCTTGTAGGGGGGTACGGGTCTTCAAAGTCACAACAAGGGTTTGACGTGAATGGGAGCACCGCATGAGAGTATGTGGGCGGTCTGTGAGGGTAGCGTGAGCTGTATGGGATAAGCGTATTTGGGTTGAGGTCATGAAGGGAAGGACAATAACGGTGTGTAAGTGGAAACAATAGGTGAATGTGGAAGGAAGTAGGACGTCCCATTTTCTTTGGTTAAGCTCATGTTCTTTAAAATAGCAATAGAAGTTAGTGGTAGCATTTTCTGAGAGTTTTACAATCCTTTAACCATTTTGTCGCTTTCTCTTCTGAAGTTGACATTCCGGCTCACGACGTCGGGATCCTTGGTGTGGGTACCTCACTGGAAGCTTGCGTTGACACATAAATGAAAATGATGAGGAGCAGTCTCGTAAGTTTTATAAATGGGAAGATGAGCAGTACGAATTGGGTATGAAGAAGATGGTATGTCAGTATGGAAATTAGTGGGCATGGCGTTTGTTGAGAAAGGAAAGGACAATGTAGAGTTTTTAAATGGAGTGAACAATGTTGGAGTATGACAATTTGTTTGTAAAGAAAGAGGAGACTGTCTGAAGCGGTGGTATTTGGTACGTGGAGATGGGGCTTTAACGTTGGGTGGTGGGCCAAACTATATTGTTGTGAGGCCCAGTTCTTAATTTAAAAAGAAAAAAAAAGGGAGACAAGGGGAGATGCGTGAAGAAAGAGAGGGGCGTGAAGAACCAATAGTTAAAAAAAGGACAAAGGATAAACAGTCTCGACCGGTTTATCTTAAACGAAAACGTATCTAGCAAAGGAAATTGTTTTACGTGAACGGAGAGAAGCATATGTTTGGGAATTGAAAAAAATGTCTGTTACATTAGGTCCGTGTGGATGAAGGCCATGGTATGAAGCTGGGTAGAGCGATTTGGAGTTCATTACGGATTATGGCAGAATTAAACGCCTGAGCTAATCGATCGACTGACGCAAATCATTATTAAACGTTTAACGCTTGAAGGTGAGTAAATTCACTAACTTTGTTCTATTTTAAAATATTATAATAATATTTTAATATTGATGATAATGGTTGAATGCTGTGTGATGGTCGTTTAGGTAGATTACAATTAGATTGGTTGAAATATATATGTTGTCGTATACATACCCATCATTGGTTGGATACTGATTCCATCGACTATAATATTCCCTATTATGGAATTAATATTAATTGTGTTGACTAACATCTGTGGATGCAGGAAACCGTTTGGAGGAATCCAACTGGATTCCTCAATATTTATATGAACTGGTTGTTTTATATTATTTATATATGCACTGTTTGAACCCAAATAACCTTGAAACCCTGTGCGGATGTTGATGTTGAACGAAAATCAACGTTATTTTGATTTAAATCAAATAGACGATATCAATTAAGAAAGTGGCAACACCGACCGTAAACCCATCTTTTTGTTAAGAAGTTGATTGGCCATCAGGCAAATCAAAGAAGTTAATTATAAGAATTATATTTTTATAATTAAAGCGAAGTTTTAAATTATAATAGATGTTCTATTGTAAACTGGTATTTTATGGTTCGTTTTACAAAGTAAATATAAACTATTATTTGATAAGTTATAAAGCTGTAATTATCATGCGAGTAAATATTGGATAATTATTTTAAAGACAATCGGTTAAATAAATATTATTGGATTAATTATATTAATCAAACGAAGAAAAGTAATTAAAATCAGTTGACAAATTAACTGATGGTTTGAAGTTGATTAAATCAACTGTTTATTGGAAATTGATTTTTAGATTAATTGGTCTTCAATTAATCTAATGAAAATAGTTTAGAGATAAATTAATCAAAATTACTAAGATAGATTTAATTACCTTTTTAATTAATGAGGTTAAATAATTATTGCACTAGTATAATTAGTATTGTTCATTAATAATGAAGTAAACTGTTTTACTTCAGCAAATGATCAAGTTAATCACTATTTAATGAATTTCATGGTATTGAGTTTATAATGAGATGTTTACTGGAACTGGGTATAATAATTCAAATAAAAAGGAAATGGTCAAAAGACGAAGAACGTTATTGATTTTTGATAAGAGAAGTTTTAAACGGATTTGTCTAAGGAAGACGAAGCGAAGAGAAATGTTTAATAATGGATTTTTATAAGGAAGAAGAAGTGAAGAGTAAATGACTAATGTAAATAATTATAAAAAACAGAGTTTTCAAAATAAGGATATGGCGTCATAAACCATATTTAAAATAAAACAAGAAATATGGTTTAATCGATATAATTAGTAATAAAGAGTTTAGAGTTATGGACTTATCTCTATTCTAAGGTTAGAACATTGACGATCAAGGTCAGAGAGGTAAATAAAGTACCCCAACTTGAACAGCTTCACTATTGTTAAGGAATGGTATTAGTTTGTAACGGAAAAAGATGTCGAGATTAGTTATAAAGTGGAATATAGCAGCGTATTGCAAGTATTTAAACTATAAAGATAAATTAACATTGTTGACAAGGCTTGAGCGTGACTGTGATGTCGAGATTAGTTATAAAGAGGAATATTACAGCGTATTGCAAGTTTTTGAACTGTAACGATAAATTAACGTTGTTGACCATGCTTAAGCGTGATTTTTATATATAACACTATTAGGAATGTGAACTATAATTCGACGATGTCGAATGTATTAAAGCAAATTATTTTTAGGAATTATAATATGACAGGATAGTTAATTTTTAGTTTAAACCAATACATTAGAATAAGGATATGAAATCAATATTTAGTTATAAACTTGATTTTGACAAGAAGTTGACTTAGAAACAGAATTTATAAAGAGAAATGGGAATATAAAATTATGAAGAGATTTCGGTAAACGGGATAAGGGTATTTATCACTCGAATAAAGAGTTACTCGATAAAGGTGTTCAGATTTCTATAATAGGTATGATATTCACATTTAAAGTGAATAATGTTTTAAAAGTGAACGTTTGGCCGATTAAAATGTTTATAATGAAATGAGAAATATTTCTCCAATATAGATAGGGTATATTATCCAAGTGTAGAAAATAAGGAATGTGAAAAGAATGGAAATATTTTGAACGTTAATAACGTATATTTTTTAGAACATGGGATAATAAGAGTCTATAATAACTAGGAATGTTTTCCAAGAAATGTGAAAGGCTAAACGGGTTTTGGGAAATATCTAGAAGATATGAAAAATTGGGAAAGTAATGTTAAATAAAAGGGCCAGTGATTTGGTTGATGCTTCTTGTAAATTTAAATGGATGTTTGTTTTACTTCGATAGTTAAATAACCGACTATCGAAGTGTTTTGATCATCGTTGTCGATACGGAGAGACTGGTTGGATATATTATCCGAAAACCACTCCGTATAGGCATAGGTGCTGCGAATTTGATTATGCTGAAGACAATTGAAGACGGAGTGAAATGCAAGGGTCGTTCTGTTCCAGAATTGTGTTTTCTGTTTGTTCGGTCCCAGGAAACTTGTATAGACGAGTGTCTGACAGAGTATACCTAACAAATCACGTACGATTGATCTCTTAAAGGTATCACGTCAGGTGGAGGAGGAATTCGTTCCTCTTAGCTTTTTATACCCGTGATATTTTTGGAAATCGATTAGTGAATTGATGGGTTTGACGATGTGGCATTCAAAGTGAATGGTGGATAGATGCTATGAAAAGATAGACATAGCCTCAAGCCTCGTAACCATGAATTGACAAAAATCGGGCATGCAACATGGCTATGTGGGTCATTCTCATTAGGGTGTATTGTCACCATCTAGAGAAAATTCGTATTTGTTCTTCTTTCATTTCTGTATCTTCGGATAACGGTTATATGGGCCCAACCATAGGTGGCAATATATTCGATACACTCAAGAGAATGAGTGATCGGTCATGTGTGGGCCGGGTCGCAAGATGTGCTTGTTGAACCCAAGTGTATCCCCTCTAGAGTACACTGATCTGGAGGTGGTCCCATACCTTGTCATAGTTGGAATCCAATCTCCAATAAGCGCCCTGCGGTATTTTATTTTATACTATGTATGTGGAGCGTGAGATGCAAGCGTTCTGCTATTTGGTTATTTATTTGATTAGACATTATTATAATATCACTGGATTTTGATATCAAAATATTTTGCGTTATAGTAAGGTAAAAACCGTCCATGTTTATGTGTGGGCTGGTCTTATATTTATCCTTTCTTGTTGTTAGCCCACTTTGTGAACTGGGCAACACAAAGTCGAGATGTGAAACATTGAAGAACTTGGAAAGCATTATAGCGGGTCGAATCGGAGAGATGTAGCGGGTCGGATCGGAGAAGTTTTGCTGTTCGGATCAGTGAGCTGTTATTGTTGGAATCAGAGAGGCACAGCTGTTCGGATCGGAGAGCAACCTACTGCCAGTTGGAGCGGAGGGCTACCTGCTACAGAGACGGATCAGAATGGAGCAAAAGTGGATGAAGACTTAGCCTTGGGATAATCCGGATCGGATCGGATACCCCGATCCGAACCCCTCTTGCACGCTCCTCCGATCCGAGCCCATATTCCACATCACACTCCCCCACGATCGCCTGAATATGCGGAGCGGATATGACCAGTTCCTGCCCACAACGTCCACTGCTCTGATGCGTTGTCAACACTGAAATCCATCCGAACCCGAGACTGATGGGATGGAAGACACGTGGCTCCGATCCGGATCGGGTTCTGAGCAAATTTTCACCTATAAATACCCTGTCTGGAGACAATAAAAAGGATCTTCTTTTTGGCACTTTGAGAGTTCAACCACTTTCATAAACCGAATTCCAGCACTCCCGGATAATCCAAATCTTTTTATTTAACATTTGTTTTGAAATAATTGAATGAATGTATGTGAGTTGTGAGTGAAATTGAGTATCTCATTGTAATTGCAACTACATCATCGAGAATAGTGATTGACAAGTGGACGTAGGCTTTTCTTCGCCGAACCACTATAAATTCTGTGTCTCCATTTTACTTTTGATCTTATTTCATTCTGCTTTTAATCAATTTGGGTGTTAGAACCACTTTTTGGTCTAACATTTTGGTGCTTTCACTGAGAACCATCTGAATTCTTTGTTTTTCGGGATTATCGTTCTACTTTTTGGACCGTTGAGTTCAAAGAAGTTAATCCTCAAGTTTCGACGCTCTTGAATATTTGTTGAATTGATTGTTGAAGAACTATGGCCAAAGGAAAAGGTAAGGAAGTTCAAACTAGTCGAGGAAACGGAGTTGGTGAAGATCAGCAAAATGCAGTTGTGACAAGGTCTCGTGGGCAGAGCTCAGTAGCAGGACGAACTGATATAGGAAATCCGAACCGCACTCAGGGGGAGAGCTCCAATCCGATCCGGGTAGGAGAATCTGAAGCAGTGCATTCCCCCAACCTGAACCGACTCGAGCAGCTCGCCCTACACCGACCCGACCTGGCTTTCCAGCTCTGTCCCGAACAGGCTTCCCAGCTCCGACCCGACCCGATTTCCCATCTCTGAACCGACCCGACACTAGGTGATGTTGGAACTTCTACTCGAGCCCCCACAAATGCTCCGATTCCAGCCACCAGGGTCAATGATCAGGTCAATCCATCCGCACCTATTACTCAAGGAGATTTCTCGCGCCTACTTGACATGCTTGAGCGTACAAGGGAGGCTATGAAAATCCACGAGCGTACCAATCTCATGATGCAAGAAAACATGAGACTCATGAGCAGGGAAATTAGCGAACTCCGTAGACAGAGAACCCCATCCCCGGTTCGCCACACACCAATGGATCAGTCTTCTTCTTCCGAGGAAGAACGGCCCCGTGAAAGAAGGCCGCTCGAACGACCTCAGAATTTGGAGCAACTGACGTTCAGATCTTTGGGGTCCCATGAGGATATTGCACGAGCACTAGGAACCAATGATCCAAGCTTGAGAGACCCTAACTTTACTAATCCCACTCAGGGGCAGATGCTCCAGCCCCTTCCTCCCGAGATCGACCGGGAGCGTAGGGAACGAAGTAGAGCAGAAGCAGCTCAAAGAAGAAGGGCATCTCCTGAACAAGAGCCCAGAAGGAACCCGGATGCCAGGGCCAGGGAACCTGAACGGCCCCTGACTAATGCCGACGTACAGGCAATGGTACGCCAGATTATGTCCGAAAGCCGGAACTATACCAATGAAGATTATGGCATTGAGCGAAGCCATACTCCTTTCACTGACGACATCCTCAATTTTCAGTTTCCCCGACGTTTTAACCTGCCGCAGATGGACAAGTACAATGGAAGAACCGATCCGGGACAGCATTTGATGGGATACTCGTGGCTCATGAATGCTGCTGCTGCTCCTGACGCAGTGAAGTGTAAAGCATTCCCGATCTATTTAGAAGATGTGGCGCTGCTATGGTTTACCCGACTTCCCCCTCATTCGATATCGAATTATAGGGAATTGAGCGAACGTTTTATGAATCAGTTCCGACTCCATACCCGAAAGTCTAAGAGTGTTATTGAATTATCAAGAATTAAGCAGGCGCCAGGAGAGTCATTGAGGTCATATCTCGACCGTTTCAACTTAGCTGTGACTGAAGTTAGTGACCCGCATGAGCCCACCATCTTGATGGCTTTGATGGAAGGAGTCGATCCTGACTCCGAGTTTGGAGATTACCTTTCTGGAAAGACACCCTCCACAAGAGAGTTATTTTATGAAAAGGTCGATATTCACTTAAAACGAGAGGAGGCCAGGGCAAACCGAAAGAGAAAGTCTGAAGCGGCTTCAAAAGAAAATGTTCAGAGTAACGTCGCCGTGAAGCAGTCTGGGGAAAGTTCCGGAAAAGTTGAAGTGAATGTGGGAAACAAGAGTGGAAACGACAATTCTGGAAACGGGGGAAACAACAATAACCGTAGCGCGAATGGTAACAGAAGAAATAGAAATAGGGGAAGTGATCCTAACAAAAGACCCCGATTCCAGACTTATGAGAATTATACACCGTTGAACGACACTCTGGAGAACATTTACTTGGATACATACAATGTTTTGCAATATAAAAGACCGCCACCTCGCGACTCAACAGAGAAAGAAATGGCAACTGGGAAGTTTTGTTTGTTTCATGGAACTCATGGGCATTCAACCAATGAATGTCGACATTTGAGAGACGTGATTGAGAAGCTGCTGCGCGAAGGGAAACTGGATGAATATAAGGTTGCCCCGAGGGACAGGGGGCAAGGAGAGCAGGCTCCAAAACAGATTCAATCTGCTCCCAAGCCTACGGCGCAGCAGAAAGGCAAGGGAATTGTTATCAACTCCATAGTGGGTGGACCCCACCCAGCAATCCGCAGTTTTAGGGCGATGGATCAATATGTAAATGCTGCCAAGCACGTAGATGTGGATGAATGTGATGATTTGGAAGATATCGCTCCCATAAAGCAACAGAAGACAATGTTTGACGACGTGGTATTCCGTAGCAGAGATAATACTGGGATCCAGTCACCCACCGATGATCCGTTGGTCATTACTACCACCATTGGGCCGGCCTTGGTTCATAAGGTGTTAGTAGACAACGGAAGCTCTGTTAATATTTTATTTAAAAAGTCATTCGATCAGAAGAAGCTTGAATCTGAAGATTTGAAGCCATGTGAAGGTTGGATCCGAGGCTTCAACGGGGCGTCGACAGCCCCAATGGGGTACATAGAATTGCCCGTAACCTTGGGACAAGGAGAACGCCGAAGAGTACGGATGCTTCAGTTCGTAGTGTTGGACGTAGATTCGCCTTATAATGCATTTTTGGGAAGGCCTGCCCTTGCTGAGTTCAGGGCTTGCATCGCCCCTTGGTGTTTATTGCTTAAGTTCCCAACTGAAGCCGGAACTGGAGTAATGAGAGGGGATCAAGTCTCCGGATGGGCCTGCTATGTTGCCGAATTAAAGATGTTGATGAAAGGACTTAACATTGAGAGTAAAGATGCCTCGCCTCCTCCAAAGGAGGGCTCGGCGTAGCAATTAGAGGGATCGACCCCGAAGGAGTTGCCCAAAGGAACGCCTGAAGACCTGGATCCCAGAAAAGATGAGGAACCAGAGACTAGAAATGCAACTCCTAATGAAACGACAGTGGACATTCCCATTGATGAAGCTGATCCAACAAGAGTTTTGAAAATTGGATCTCAGTTGGATCCACGTCGGGCCAAAGAACTAACGGACTTCCTGAAGGCAAACTTGGACGTGTTTGCCTGGACCCACGCTGACATGTGTGGGATATCGCCATCCATCATAAGTCACTCACTAAATGTAAACCCGAAACACCCGCCTGTGAAGCAAAAGAGACGTATGCTGGGCCCAGAGAGGTCGGCTGCTCTCAAAGAAGAAGTGGAGAAGCTGAAACAGAACGGATTTATTCGAGATTCGACATATCCCGACTAGATATCGAATCCCGTCTTAGTAAAGAAGCCGAATGGAAAGTGGCGGACTTGCATTGATTTTTCAGATTTGAACAAAGCTTGCCCGAAAGATAGTTTCCCACTTCCCAGGATTGACCAGCTTGTAGATTCGACAGCGGGACAAGAACTTCTCTCTTTCATGGACGCATATTCCGGGTACAACCAAATTCCTATGCACGTGCCAGATCAAGAACATACGAGCTTCATTACAAATTTGGGGTTATATTGTTATGTTGTAATGCCATTCGGATTGAAAAACGCCGGAGCCACTTATCAGCGCTTAGTGAACAGAATGTTTTATAATCAAATAGGGAAGATTATGGAAGTTTATGTAGATGATATGCTTGTCAAATCGAAACAGTCCTCCCGCCATATGCAAGACATGGCAGAAATGTTCGGTATCCTGCGAAAGTATCGGATGAAGTTGAATCCTTTGAAGTGTTCATTTGGAGTGGCATCGGGAAAGTTTCTAGGCTTCATTGTGAGCTCCCGAGGAATTGAAATCAATCCCAGCCAAATAGCAGTGATTAGAAACATTGAAGAGCCGAGAAGAATTAAAGATGTCCAAAGTCTTGCAGGGAAAGTAGCCGCGTTGAGTAGATTTATCTCCAAAGCCACAGACAAATGCGTCCCGTTTTTGATTTAATTAAAAGGGGAAAGAAGAACTTCGAGTGGACTCCGGACTGTGTTGAGGCCTTTCGAAATTTATTAGAACTACTAGAAAAACCGTTGATTCTGTCAAAGCCAGTGGATCACGAAGAATTGTTTGTTTACTTGGCAGTCTCGGCTCACGCTGTTAGCACAGCCTTGGTTCGAGAAGAAGACAAAGTGCAAAGGCCAGTATATTATGTAAGCAAGAAATTGGCATCGGCAGAACGCAACTACCCAAAGATTGAGAAGCTCGCTTACAGCCTCCTAATCGCATCCCGAAAACTTCGTCACTATTTCAAAGCTCATCCAATAACCATATACACTGACCAGCCTCTGAGGCAGGTGTTGCAGAGACCCGAAGCATCGGGAAGGTTGATCAAATGGAATATAGAATTAAGTAGGTTTGATTTGAATTTTCAGCCACGAAGGTCGATCAGGGGGCAAGCTCTGGCAGACTTTATAGCAGAGTTCACTATCCCAGAGGAGGAAGTGATCGATGACAGGGTGGTCAAGTCCGAAGATGAGTTAAAGATAGATTCATGGAAGCTATACACAGATGGAGCCAAAAACGACCGAAGGTCCAGAGCTGGAATCGTCTTAGTTACTCCTGAAGGGCGGTCGTTATATTACGCTCTACGATTAGAATTTTCGGTGACTAACAATGACTCTAAATACGAAGCCCTGATTGTCGGGCTGAAGCTTGCTAAAGACCTCGGAATAAAAATGTTGGACATATTCTGCGACTCCAAAATCGTTGTTTGCTAAGTGCGAAAGGAATTTGTGGCTCGGGGACCTCAACTCATCGCCTACCTCGAGAAAGTGGAAAAGCTGTTGAGCAACCTGGAGCGGTACAGTATAACGCATATCCCAAGAGCCGAAAACCAGAAGGCAGACAGGCTGGCAAAGCTAGCTAGTTCCGACAACCCAGAGGAAACTGAAATAATTCCAATTGAAACGTTGGAATCACCAAGCTTTGAATCGATGGAAATTGAGTTCGCTTTCGAAGCGGAACCGGAGAAGGAGTCGTGGATGACCCCAATTAAGAACTTCCTTAAGAATGAGACACTCCCATCAAAGAAGAGTGAGAGAAGGGCTATAGTTCGCAAGGCTACCAGATATGTCCTACAAGATGATACTCTTTATAGGCAAGGATTTTCTATGCCCCTGTTACGATGTATAGCACACGACGACATCAGACGTGTACTAAGAGAAGTACACGAAGGTGAGTGTGGAGATCATACAGGAGGTCAGACTTTAGCGAAAAAGATATTGCGGTATGGATACTTCTGGCCCACAATTAATAAAGATGCAGCTGATTATTCATGACGCTGCGATAAGTGCCAGAGATTCGTTAAAATCCCCAGAGCACCGTCGACCCAACTCAAATCGATGGTGAGTCCTTGGCCTTTTGCCACGTGGGGAATTGATATCATCGGAGTTCTACCGATTGCTAAAGGAGGAGCGAAATATGCAATAGTCGTTGTGGACTATTTTACGAAGTGGGTGGAAGCTGAGCCCTTAACCAAGATCACGGCGAGAAAGGTGATAAGTTTCGTGGTTGGAAATATTATATGCCGATTCGGGATCCCAAGGACCATTATAACTGACAACGGAACCCAGTTCGATGGTACTGAATTCAGAAATTTCTGCCAGAAATATAAGATCGACAAACGGTATACTGCGGTTGCTTATCCGCAGTCGAACGGGCATGTTGAAGCAATAAACAAAGTTATAAAATTCATCCTCAAGAAACGGTTAGAGCGCGCAAAGGCAAAATGGGTTGACGAATTGCCCTTAGCTTTGTGGGCATATCGAACAACATTTAAGACCGCTACTGGTCATACCCCTTTCTCTCTCTCTTTTGGTTCAGAAGCAGTAATTCCAGTAGAGCTTGAAGTTCCATCCCACCGGGTGACGTATTATGACCCGATGACGAATCGGGCACTCTTACTCGAGTCTCTTGTTAAAATCGAAGAAAAAAGGGACGAAGCGGATTTGCATGCGGCAAGACATCGACGTCAGATGGCACGCTATTACGACAAAAAAGTTCGCCTTAGGACTTTTGAACCAGGAGATTTGGTGCTAAAGAGAGTCTTTCCATCCCTTCCTCACCTCGGTCCAAAGTGGGAAGGGCCCTTTGTCATCCAACGGAAACTTGAAAAAGGAACCTTCAAGTTAACGACCGTAGATGGCGAAGAAGTACCTAGGGCATGGAATGCCCAACACTTGATGCGATATTTGGGTTAGAAATGTTGTACTCTTTGTTATTTTTCTTATGAACTCTGTAAAAAGGCACGACTTGCCTTAGGAAAATCTGATGATATGAATAAAGGACTATAAAGTGGATGTAGGCTACGACTTAGCCGAACCACTATAAAAATATCGTGTGTCATTTACATTCATGCATTATATATATACCTTCATCTACTATTCTGTTGCGATTATGGAATATAAGATGATTTAAAACCTGAAAGGTTGAAAACAGTTTATACGCAAGAAAAAGCACAACAACTATTTGTGCGACAAGACATAAAAGAATGGGAAAACGACATTCTTAACTCTAACTCTCGAGAATTGAGAGAGAGTATAAAAGGACGGGAAGACGACGTCCTCCGAGGCGTGAAGGTGCACCCAGACAAGAGAACGCCTGTAATGACCCGCATTGGCAGAGGTATTATGATTTATTTATTTTATTATATAAATGGTGGGTTAGTGAATTTAATGGTCGTGGAATTAAATAATGGTGAATATTTAATTTAAAATAATAAATTAAATAATATATTTAATTCTAAAATAATCAGAATTGGCTGAAATGGCGATATGGTGTGAACCGGATCATCTGTGATATTTAATTCAGTTTAGAATTGAATTTGAATAACGAATATATTTAAATAACGACAGTTTGAACGTATAATTATATTATAATTAAAATCGAGCTTGAAATGGCGCTGCAGTTCGTTAATTGGCGATTCGAACTTCAACTGAATGTACAGGATTCGTTTTAAATCGGATTTCTGTGAAACAAGAAACGTGTGGAGCTGGTAGAGTATATCTTTCTAGTGGAAGAGAAAAATCAGGATTTCGTCGGGTAGATTTTGAGATGTGTCCAAATCAAATTTCAGAATAGTCGCTATAGAATCGTTTATCGGCCATAACGGTTATTTCAAAATAACTAGATATCGGGCGTGAATTCAGATAAGGTTCTTTTGGGACATAACGATAATTTAATTTTTAGAATTTTTCTGTAATTTTTAATTAATTTAATAAGCGACTTTTTATTTGGAGTATTTTGCACCCTGTAATCAACATTTTGAGGTTTCACAAAATGAGTTAAACTACCGGTATTATTATATTTCTGGAATCGTGGCACCTTCCTCAACACAACGGCACTTTTATTTCTGTTGACAGCAGTCTGTATGTGAACGTGACTTTATATAACGTGTGTCCTAAGCTTTGTAACTTAAACAAAAAGGGATGTGTTTGGACTCCTTTGCATTCATATCTAAGTTTTTCTTAACAAGTAGGCTAGCAACAAGACCCTTGGGCCGACAGCAATAGAGTGAAAACACGAGACCATCTAAATCCAAACAACAGTGTGCCGTGTTTCATTTACAACCAAGTAAATCAAAACAACCGGCAAACCTAGCTAGTTGCTAACGTGTACCCTTAACGTCCAAATATCATGAGCTTATAAATACCCCCTCCCATTCGTTAAGACCTAATTTCATTTCTCCTCAGCAAAATTAAATGCGCCGCCACTAACTGAAATGAACGAACGTAATACAATCAACTTCCCTCTCAATTATCATCCAATCCGATAATCAATCTGATAATACTTCCACACCAAACTGTTCAGCTCACCGAGCTCCTGATTCTAACCGGTTATGATCAGTTGAAACGAACTATGGCGGCCGATGTCTGATCGGAAAGGGCGGCGGAGTTTGTGGCTTCTGGAGGCAAACCAGGGCATCGAATGGCACGCTACAACAGGCGCAGGCATAGGAGATTTGTGCGGTCACAGTGGCGATCTCTGATGATCTTTTCATGGAGGGACGGGGCGAGTTAACCAGTTAATGGTGCTTTCTCCGATGGAGCGAAGTTCAGAAATGGGTGAAAACATGTTACAGGGGACGGGATCTATACTGAAGGGAGGCGTTGTTTGTGGATGTGAAGAAAAGTGATGGAGGAGTTCGGGTTAAAAGGGGTAGTAGCGGATCTGAATGGTGCAGAGTGGAGCTGTAGTGTACTGATGATAAAGTGTAAGTGTAGTTTGTATAGAGGAGGAATTGTGGTGTTATTTTGGAGGTAGTTTGATGTACTCACGTTGATAGTTTTGTGAAGCTGAAGTGGAGATTGTATGTTGTAAATGGGAATGGTGGGTAACTAATATGAAGGTGAGTTGCTGTAGTGGTTGATATGCAGGTATTGGTTGAACTGTGTGTGGAGGATGTGATCAGTTTGAGTGGTCTGTTTTGATGGATTTCGGTTGTTGGCTTCTGGCAGTTTTTCGATGGCTATGCTGTCATTTTTTTGTGGTGGTGAAGGAAGTATGATGAATTTTGTTGCTATGATGAGTAAGGATGATGAAGATTTGCTTTGTTTTGTGGTTTGGGTGACGGATTGTCGAAGTGTTTTGACAGAGTGATGACCGGGTGGAAGTGGCAAAACTCGGAAATGTAAGGGACGTTGGAGGAGTAAAAATACATGCCGTATGTGCATTTGCTAAATACATGTGTGATAGAGAAACATGGGATACGAGTGGGCCTTGGTGTGGAAATGGGCTGGGGATTTAAGGCGAAGACCCTTCAGAAAAGGAAATAAAGAGTAGTGGGCCATCTTGTTTGAATCCGACAAATTCAGATCCGACAGGATCATATGGACAAGACCAACAACATGGAACCAGATAGGAATGATTTGGAGCTGGTCTGGATTTATGACGGAATAGAACATCGAATCTGAAATCAACGACCGTAAATCGCTATTTAACGATTACGGACAATGTGAGTAAATCTCACTAACTCTGAACAGTTTATAATTTCATGTTGTATTTTTAGAACTGTTAGATATTGGCTGATTGACTGTATGTTGACTGTTTGATTGAACTGCTAGTCAGTTAGTTAAATTTCTATATTGATTCTGTTTAACAGAATATATCATATAGAACTGAAAAGTGATATTATCTATATTGTTTAACATCTGTGATGCAGGGAAACAGGTTGGAGGAATCCGACTGGATTCCTCAACATTTATTTTACTGTTTTCATATATTTTGATATATGATGTGTTATATAATCTGTTATGGATTATGGGTGTTGGAATGATGTTGATCATTGTTATTCGATACTGTAAATATCATAAAAGACCTTGGGATGTAAAAAGAAGTATTTCAATGTATATTGAAATAAAGGAATTTTATAAAATCACAGGATTTTATAAAAGGAATTATTTATACAACGAACACGGTTTTATAAAAGGGATATTTATTTAGAAAATAAATAGAAGTTATAAATAGGAAATATTTGTAACGGTAAATAAAAGTTATAAATAGGAAATATTTGTAACGGTAAATAGAAGTTATAAATAAGAAATATTTGTAACGGTAAATAGAAGTTATAAATAGGAAATATTTGTAACGGTAAGTAAACGTTATAAATAGGAAATATTTGTAACGGTAAATAGAAGTTATAAATAGGAAATATTTGTAACGGTAAATAGAAGTTATAAATAGGAAATATTTGTAACGGTAAGTAAACGTTATAAAAAGGAAATAGTTGTAACGGAAAACGTAGTTTATAAAAAGGAGCTAATCGATGTTAGTTAATCGATTAGTGTTAAAGTAAAAGAAGTTAATCGATGTTAGTTAATCGATTAGAGAATAAAGTTAAAAAGAAGTTAATCGATGTTAGTTAATCGATTAGAGAATAAAGTTAAAAAGAAGTTAATCGATGTTAGTTAATCGATTAGAGAATAAAGTTAAAAAGAAGTTAATCGATGTTAGTTAATCGATTAGAGAATAAAGTTAAAAAGAAGTTAATCGATGTTAGTTAATCGATTAGAGAATAAAGTTAAAAAGAAGTTAATCGATGTTAGTTAATCGATTAGAGAATAAAGTTTAAAAGAAGTTAATCGATGTTAGTTAATCGATTAGAGAATAAAGTTAAAAAGAAGTTAATCGATGTTAGTTAATCGATTAGAGAATAAAGTTAAAAAGAAGTTAATCGATGTTAGTTAATCGATTAGAGAATAAAGTTAAAAAGAAGTTAATCGATGTTAGTTAATCGATTAGAGAATAAAGTTGAAAGGAGATAATCGATGTTAGTTTAATCGATTAGAATAGAAGCAAATGAGTTAATCGAATATAGTTATTCGAATAGAAACAAATGAGTTAATCGAATATAGTTATTCGAATAGAAGCAAATGAGTTACTCGAATATAGTTATTCGAATAGAAAGTAAAGGGAATTATCGAATATAGTTTATTCGAAAGGAGTTAACTGAAAAGAGTAAATAAATAGCGTTAGTCAAATAGTGTTAATCCAATAGGGTTAATTGATAAGGGATAATCGAATAGAGTTAAGTGAAAAGAGTCAATCGAATATAGCTATTCGAAGGAGGGTTAAGTAAGGAAGTTAGTAAAGGGATATAAAGTAAGCTTTGTCTATTTCAAGGTTAGAAATGTTGTTCAGTTAAGGTCTGAGAGGTAGTTCTACCCCAACTTGATTGGCTTCGTTTTTAACTAAGGAATAGTTAAGGTTCGGCAGTAAAGGAAAGGGTTTGAGTTGGCATCGCGATGGTTTGTTTAAAACATCTGTCTAAGTCCAATGAAGGAGCTTTGGGAATGTTTTCCAAATAAGAAACCAGAAATGTTTTCTAATAAAGAAAACAAGAAATGGAAATGTTTTCCATTGTTAATAACGTATATTTTCCCAATTTAGAAAATAGAAATACTGAATATAGGGAAACAAGAGATAAGTAGATAAATGAAATAAGGAGATGAATGTTGAATGATGTTTGATTGATATAAATTTCCATCTGGAAATAATATCGTTGTTTGCACATCTGTTTTTATTCGATAGTTAAATCACAGACTATCGAAGTTTTGACCATTTTAACGTTGTTAATATGGAGAGACCGGTTGGATTATTATCCAAAGAACCACTCTGTATTGGCATAAGTATTTGCGAATCATATATGCCAAAGGAAATTGAAGACGGAGTTATGCAAGGGCTATCCTGTTTACAGAATAGTGCCTTCGGTTCATCCTGTTCCTGGATGACTTGTATGGACGGATGTCTGACAGAATATGTCCAGACGATCACGTATATTGATTCTCCAATCGTACCAAGAGTGGAAGCGGAGAAGGAAACTTCTTTTAGCTAACACATAATGTATTGTTGTAGACGTCAACCGGTGATTTGATGGATTTGACGATGTGACATTCAAAGTGAATCTGGTATGATGAAAGCGTAGCTTCTAGCCTCATCATCCGGTAAATGACAGAAATCGGGCAGGCAGCATGGCTAAGTCGGTCGCACCGAAGTAGGGTGTATAATCACCTGATCTAGAGTTTCATTTACTTCTAAAAATCTATTGTTGATGCTGTCCCATTCGGGAAACAGTTGCTGATCCCAACTGTTGGTGATATACATTCGATACACTCAAGCGAAATGAGTGGTCGGTCATGTGTGGCCGGGTTGCAAGATGTTCTTGTTGAACCCAGTGTATTCCTCTCTAGAGGTACACAAGCGGAAGGTATTTCCATACCTTGTCATAGTTGGAAATCCATTACCCAATACGTGCTTGCGGTTTTGATTGTATACTATATATGTAGAACGTGAGATGAAAGCGTTTCTGCTAGATGATTATACATACTGTGATTGATAGGCATTATTATAATATCAAAAGGTTTTTGATATAAAAGATATTTTGGATTCTCATAAGGGAAAAACCCGTTCCGTTATGCGGCGTGGTCTTATGAGATATCGTTCACTTGTTCGAACTGTTTTTAAACTGTTTTACTCATACCAGTCCCATGACTGACCCGGAGTTACTTTGTTGTTTTCCCTAAACTCTTGGGTGCCTAAATTTGTACGGGCAGTCAAGTAGTCGGGATTTTACAGATACACTTGAAGAGCTGGAGCAGGAGGCTTCAGGATGTTATAGCTATAGTTATTTCCGCTGTGTTGTAAGTGCTGTACTTTGAAAATGATATGTATATTCAAGTACTGATTTGTATTTCAAAGTTATGTTATGAAATATATTTATTCGTTCCGCTGTGAGATTCGTGTTACTCTGATGTTGTGTTCTTCTTCTTCTTCTTCTATTCTAAGTTTCTATCTTATCTTTCCTCACCCTCTAATTTCTTTCATTAATTACCAGGATTTTTCGAAGTTTTGGTTATCGACATCGCGTTTATGTCGATAACCAAAGTCGCTCGAAATCCGGGTCGTTACACCGCCTTAGTAAGAACTCTAACCTGAGTATAAGATAGGAGAGTATAAAAAAAATGCCAGAAAAAACGACAGGCATTGACGACACAGAAAATGCAATCCCATCAGAAAATCGGGGACATTCAGACTACTTGATTAAGTCTTGAATAGTTTTTTGAGATCGACTGGGGGGCATATATGTACACACATATTTCCCCCTACCATAACTTCATTACACAACTATAGTAAAACATGCATTCTTACATAAGTGCAGAATTAATGGCTAACAGACATTGCAGAAAATGAATTATTTTTTATTTACGAATGAATGAATTTGTACAGGAAAATAGCCAAAAAGAAGGTGCAAGAGCCACCCTTATAGCAGCAATTGTTGGTCTACCAAATGCTAAAACAACCCACTATTTAGATTTCGAGTGAGGCTTGGACTTCTTGGCGGCTTTCTCCGCATCCTTTGCCTCTTTCTCGGCCTCCGTCAAGATGCGCTTTGATTTTTTCTTTCCTGAAGATGCGGCGCTGGAATCGGTTGACTTCTTCCCGGAGGGCGGAGCGCTGGAATCAAGAGAAGATTTTTTAGCGAGTTCCTCTGTAATAGATCTAGTTGAAAGCTTAACAACTAACCTTGATCCCGCATCCACAACTGCGAGAGGCTTGATGATTTCAGGGTCTAAGTCTTTAGCTTTTAACTGCAAGCGTTTATCTTGGTCAGCTTTCATTGCAGCCAAAGTAACATCATCTGCACTTTTCGACTCCCCGACTATTGCCACCTCTGGATCTTCCTCATGTCCTCCGTCGCCGCTATCATCCTTTAAGGCTGCTATCATTTCTTCATCACGGGGAGTGTCAGCCTTATACGGTTCACTTCCTTCTCCCAAATCCATAGGAGCAGCCTTGTCCTTCCCCCCTTTTGCCTTCTCCGTAGGCTCTGCCCCAGAGGCGGCTCCCTGAGTCACATCTGTCTTTCCGGATGGCTCAATACCTACAGAGTGAGAAGCAACAGTTATCAACTCAGGAGAAAATAATGGGTTTTTCATCGATTGCTCAATCACGTGGCGAAAGGTAGAAATAGCCTTGATGAATTGAGGAGAAAATGTAGGGATACCTTCCGAAGACTTCTCGGCAGGGGTAACTGCTGTCTACGATGCCATTTCGGGGATAGGGGATAGCAGAGTTGTTCGAGGGATTCCCGGGTTTTCAGGATCATACCCCTCAACTTCAGAAGTTGCGGGGGCAGTAGAAGAGGAACTAGCCTCGGGAACGTTCTTCTGTTTAGACCTCCGCCTCTCTTCTTCCATAGCGTCAGCAATGAGGCGGCGCCCTTCAGTTAGGCGTTCTGGCTCATCATCCCTTAAGTATTTCTCCATCAGCTTGTCTTCGTCGATGGAATCAACCTTGAGCTCCTCCTTTTCATACTCAACGATCTGACTCCATACTTGGACTAGAGTAGATGGATAATCCTCAATCCAAGAAATGTTTCGGCGACGGATGATATGTGCAAAGAATTCAATCATTAATTCGCCGAAACCCTGAATCTCTGCCTCCGCCTCTGACAATTGTTTGCGGGCCTCCTCAGCGGATTTGATAGCACATTCGACGTTACCCTCCGCCAGGGCAGCTCTGTTCTCCGCCTCCATTAGCTTAGAAACCAAGTCAGCAATTTTCTTTTCTAGCTCAGCATTCCTCCTTGCTAACTCAGCATTTTTCTGTTCAAGGTCAGCGTAAGCAAGGCGCGCTTTAGCAGCATCTGACTTAGCATCTTCAGCTTGCTTTTTTAACTCAGAACGCTCTTGAGTGTGAGATTGAAGCAAATCATGATAACGTTTTTGCATATCTTCAAATTGTTGTTTGAAGCTAGTAGCGTCCCTTTGAGCAACAGCAAGCTGGGCCTGTGTGTCCTCCAAATCTTTTCCTAGATTCTTTAAGGCCTTTGCATCTTCTTCCGCGGTTTTTTGCATCGAATCAGCATTCGTGATTAGAGTACGAATGATTCTGGAAAGGTTGCGTGAATATTTGAACATTTCAGAATACTGTTTTTCAACCGCATCTATCTTTGCTTTGGCCTCATCTGCCCACCTGGAAGAAATAGGCTCGAGGGCAGGTAAAAAAGTCAAGTTCTCGAAGTAATTTTCGGGAAATTGCTCCTCCAAATACGCCCGCTTGATTGCGGTTTCAGCATCTAGTGGTGGAGGGGCGGGGATCTTAAACTCAGTATCCCTGTGCGTGGAGTATTCAATAGTCTCTTTATCTGTTCTAGGCCGTTTAGCAGGGACCTTGCGTTTACTTCGCGACTCAGTATCTTTTGGCGGGCTTCTCTCCCTGCTGCGCTTTTCTTGAGAAGAGGTGGAGTCTTTTGGTTGCGGCCTGTCCTCTTCCCTACGACCTTGATAACCTTTATATCTCTCTGGGTCCGACCGAACGGGAGAGCGAGAACGCGAGGTTCGAGAGTGATAGGGTTCATAAGGCCTTCTCTCCTCCCTACTGCGATCATCGCGGCGATCATACTCAGTGTCATAAGGTGGATTAGACATGCTGCGGCGGAGTTTCCTGATATCATAGTAAGATCGGGACATCGTGCCTGCACAATAAGACAAATGAAATTCAGAATCGATAGTTTCACAGAGAGAGAGGTGCAATGAGTGGTAATGCTATTGTGTAAAGTGTGTCCTAAGTGGTGTGTTTCCCCCCAACCAACCCGAGTCCGAAGCTAGACTAGTACGGGCAGGCTCTTTGGCCTTAGCAGGAGTGGTCTCTTCAGAAGAGGTGAAAACTAAAGGATCCTTCCTAAAATCCTCTGAAGTGTATATAGTTTCAGGTAAGGGGAGATCCCCCAAACCCTGAAATAATGGGTCATCAGTACTAGGGACATCTCCCTTGGAAGCATCAATTGGCGACTCTTTGGAAGACGTTGACCTTTCTGGAGAAATGGCATCCTCAGGAGCAGTATACCCTTCGCGATGCCTTTCGGCCAAGTTAGCCAATTCATCATCTTGAGTAGAAGATGGAGAAGGTGAAGTTTGAAGAGGTACTGTAGGAGCTCCCGAACCTTCTCCTGTCTCTGGGACTACATCCACTAGAGGAATATATACGTATGGAGCCGTCCCATGACCGATACCACGAGTAACAGATAGCAGCCCATGGAAATGAAGATATTCGTCCTTAAGGACTTCATCAATAGTCAGGAACTTCTGATCGCCATTAAGGAGCTGGTGCATCCGGTCAAAGAACACCTGGTCTGATATTTGTTTTGGGTTGTCGACTGCAAACAAAAAGAAAAATGAGTTAAGGCGATGACTTGAATGTATATAGCCAAGATTTAGAAAATCAGTGCTTTACTTGATTTCGTCCACCTCCTGACACACCCAGGTTGTCGCTTCACATAAAACCATTCCAGCCTGGAATCTCCAGCTTTACTACTGAATGGCGCTGAAATTATCTTCCTCTTAGGGACAGACTCAAAATAGCAGAAAGAAGGAGTTTCTCGAGTCCGATGCTTGAAGTTGTAGAAGAAATGAACGTCATCGAAAGTGAGCTCTATGCCTAAGATCTCACGGTATGCTATATATAAGGTGTGTAAGTAAGCATAAGAATTGGGATGCAGCTGCATGGGGGCAATCCGTATTTGTCTTAGAAAATCAACGATGAAGGGAGAAAATGGAGGGATAGCGCCGACCATGCACATCAACCGAGTGACTGCCATATATCCTTCTAGAGGGTTGTGGGGACGGTCAGATCTCGAAGGCACTAGAGTGTCCCTTTTTAGTATCCTGTATTTTAAACAAATTCAGATAAGTCTGTCATTGTCAATTGTTGATTCAACAGAATCTTGGGGTGATTCCAATATGACAGTCGATTCAAACTCATCAGGAGCCCGGTCGTCACCAATCCCTCCTTCCTCTTCAAAACCTAGAGAAACTTCATCCTCTGAAGACACATTGTCACTTTCGCGATTTCCAACCTCGTAATCTGAACCCTCATCATTCCATTCCGGATCCGAAGGGGAAGATATGTCCTCGAGAGTAACTTTGTTGGATGTTCCGGGGCCTCTTTCTTCGCAGCTAGTCTAGAAGAGCGTCTGGGTCTCATGGTCATAAAACTATTGAAGAAGCAATAGCACAAATTAGAGTAAATTAGCCCGTATCCCCCCGTTCATGTGTGCAAACTAAAGTGTAAACAGTGTATGCGGAAAGTGTAAAGTAAATGTTTAAAAGTGCGACGCAAAAGTTTGGCAAAGTATAAAGAATTGAAGTAGTTCTTGATGTCCAGTTACGTTCGCAAGGCACTATCCTAACTGTCCTTTAAGTTGAAGATTATGCCAAAAGTTGATTGGGCCAGTTAAACAAGTTTTTATGCATTAAGATGGACTGCCCTTCGGTTCGGTTCGGGCGCATTCATTGGGATCGGATCGGGGGAGTGGCCTTGTCTTGGGTTCGGATAAACTTTGAAACTCAGAAATCAAAATCGGATCGGCTCGGAGGTAGATTCCCCTAACGGTTCGGACCGGACCACGTAGTCATGCTTCTCCTCCTTTATTTTACAGTCCGACCCAATCCGGTTAGGTGAACACCCTTCTCCTCCTTTTCACTTTCCGGTTCGATCCGATTTTGAGAATCCTCTCCGACCCGATCCGGTCAAATGAGCTCTGTTTCCATCTTTAACCTTTGCCCCGACCCAATCCGGACTTGTGAATCTCTCTTCCTTTCCTTCTTATCCATCTTCTATACTCCAACTCGAACCGATCCCCTCAATCCTCTTCTTCTTCTTCCCCTTCCTCAACCACAGTCAAATCAACATCCATCTCCAAAGCTCCAGTTAAAGACGAGCGCATGCTTCATTTAACCTCTCAGCGCCTCGAGATGGTGGTAGAACCACCCACGATGACGACAGGGGAGGAGGGAGACACGATATCGAAGCAGGAGAGGATCCATGCTCAAATCATTCAAAATCAACCGCAAATCTCATTTGAAACCCATTGTTATAAAATTAATTGAAGGATTCAAACCTACCAGAGTATGTAATTTGAAAATTTGCACGAAAATGGTGAAAAGTTCTTATTTCTTTTTCTCTAAATTCTGGAGTTCCGAAGCAAAAAGGGTAAAACGATAAAAGGAAATGAGAGAAAGACGAAGACCCAGTTTATATAGAGAAGCAGAGTGACTATTTGTCTCCCCATTCGGACCGGATCGACAGTCCAGTAGCAGAGCTTGGCCCAATAGTCCAACGAAAAATAGAAAGAAGAGGGGGTCTGTTCGGATCGGAATCCGAACCGAATAGAATTCTGCAACTCAGCAGTGAATTAAATTGAAGTTCGAAGAAGAAAATGAAAACATAAGTAAAATCAAAGGAAAAATTACCCAGAAGACGCTGTACAATGATAATCAAAGCATGCTCCGTCTCCAACAGAAGCATCCTTTGAGGAGGCAAAATGTTAGCCCACTTTGTGAACTGGGCAACACAAAGTCGAGATGTGAAACATTGAAGAACTTGGAAAGCATTATAGCGGGTCGGATCGGAGAGATGTAGCGGGTCGGATCGGAGAAGTTTTACTGTTCGGAACGGTGAGCTGTTATTGTTGGAATCAGAGAGGCACAGCTGTTCGGATCGGAGAGCAACCTACTGCCAGTTGGAGCGGAGGGCTACCTGCTACAGAGACGGATCGGAATGGAGAAAAAGTGGATGAAGACTTAGCCTTGGGATAATCCAGATCGGATCGGATACCCCGATCCGAACCCCTCTTGCACGCTCCTCCGATCCGAGCCCATATTCCATATCACACTCCCCCACGATCGCCTGAATATGCGGAGCGGGTATGACCAGTTCCTGCCCCCAACGTCCACTGCTCTGATGCGTTGTCAACACTGAAATCCATCCGAACCCGAGACTGATGGGATGGAAGACACGTGGCTCCGATCCGGATCGGGTTCTGAGCAAATTTTCACCTATAAATACCCTGTCTGGAGACAATAAAAAGGATCTTCTTTTTGGCACTTTGAGAGTTCAACCACTTTCATAAACCGAATTCCAGCACTCCCGGATAATCCAAATCTTTTTATTTAACATTTGTTTTGAAACAATTGAATGAATGTATGTGAGTTGTGAGTGAAATTGAGTATCTCATTGTAATTGCAACTACATCATCGAGAATAGTGATTGACAAGTGGACGTAGGCTTTTCTTCGCCGAACCACTTTAAATTCTGTGTCTCCATTTTACTTTTGATCTTATTTCATTCTGCTTTTAATCAATTTGGGTGTTAGAACCACTTTTTGGTCTAACACTTGTAAATATTTTTTCAAAGTTAAACAATATGGTTGGAGTTTACTCACACCAGTCCCATGACTGACCCAGAGTTTATTTTGTTTGTTTTCCCTAAACTCTTGGGTGCCCAAATTTGTACAGGCAGTCAAGTGTTTCAGGCTTTGCAGATTCACTTGGAGGAGCTCAAAACAGGAGGCTTCACTGCTAGTTATTTAGAGATTATTTCCGCTGTGACGTATATGAATTATACTCTGATATGATATGTAAGTACAAAAATTCAGATTTGTATTTCAAAGTTATGTTGTAATATATTTTATTCGTTCCGCTGTGGGTTTCGTGTTTACTATGATTTAGTAGCAGTTGTGACCTTCTTCTTCTATTCTATTAGTTCTATCTTTCCTATCTCATCCTCTAACTGCTTTCTATTAACGACCTGGTATTTTCGATGCTTGATAAGTCGATATGGGATTTATGTTGATTTTTCTGGGTCGAAAATCCTGCGGTCGTTGCACATATAAATAAATTTATATGGATTACATTCACCATAAACATCCAACAATAGTTGCAAACAACTGTCAACATCCAAAATGACATCCAGTGTGCATTTTATTTTTATATAAGCTTCAATCAAATAATTGACGCTTACATAAATCCATCAATCAATCTATTTACCACAAATTCAACAGGGAGATGTGTGAGTCGAATATCATCCCAAGACCCATGTGGGGTTTTCAACCAACAATATTTAATGAATCATCACTCTCATATAATGCATGCACACACCGTAATCATAAATAAATAAACCCTCAAGTACCAAATGTCATTTAAGGCGCCACAAGTGTCCATCCACGGAATATGAAATGTGAGTGTCACATATTCACACAATGCTTCTAATGCAAATGATTTGTGAATAGTTTAAATGTTGCGCTCCAAACAAACTACATGATGAAATTTCTAACTTGCAACTTAAAATGCCTAACTAATCATGACATAATAACCTAATAAATAATTCAATGAGCGAGTTCTCACCCAAAAATTAAACCAAACACTACGACACTTCTTATGTAGGAATTTCTTGTCGCGCACTCGCCCTTTGTCGTTCTCAGCACTCGAATTCACCTTTCTAACTCTAGAATTTGCATACGACCTCCAATCTTCACCAATCTAGGTCACTAGCACAAAAACGTCATTCCGAACAACTTTTGCGTAGTGGACTATTTCCAAAAATGCATCAATTCGCCAGAAATCGCAATTCTTTGCTTCAGGTCTGCGAACTTCAAACGCATTTTCCGAGCAGCTCCGAACCCCAAAATTCGATTGTGATATGTCAAAATTATAGAGAAAAACGTAATCTACCACTTTTGTAATGACCCGCATTTTTAGCTGTCAAATAATTAATTAATTTAATTATTAAATATCGAGTTGGCGATATCGATAACTGGAATTAAATAATATTTACATTTAATTAATCTAAATAATAGAATAATATATTTAATTCAGAAATAATCAAAAATAGTGGAATTCACAATGTAGTGTGAATTGGATTATTTAAAATATATAGTTCAGTTTAGAGTTGAATTATATGAACAAATATATTCAATCGACGACAATTGAATGTATAGTTTATAATATAATTGTAAACGAGCGCGTAACGACGCGGCAGTTCATTATTTGGCGATTTGAACTTCAACTGGATATACAGAATCCGTTTTAAGCCGGATTTCTGTGAAACAAGAAACGTGTGGAGCTGGTGAAGTATATTTTTCTAGTGGAAGAGAAAAATCGGGATTTCATTGTGTAGATTTTGATTTATGTCAAAATAAAATTTTAGAAAAGTTGCTGTGGAATTCCTTTATAATTTATTTATATTTTAAAAAGGAATTTCATTATAAATCGAATATCGATTTAATCGGGATTTGAAATATCGAGTTAGAAATTTATATACGAATATTCTAAAGCTGTATGATATTCTGTTGTGAATATATACGTAAATATTTATTTATAAATATTTAATTTAATTGTTTTTAAATATATTTATATATTTAAAAGGGTTATTTAGAGCTTTAAAAATAGCCAGTTTTGCAAACGACCTCAGAATTTGACGAAACTAATTTTGTTGGATCCACAATGTTAAATTATGGCTAGATTCCAAGTTCAGTGATTTTTAGAGTCATCATGTGGCCGTACGGAATTTTAGAGTGAAAAACAGTCAGAATTTTCACCTTTAAAAATACGCTGTGTGAGCAAACGAAGTCGGAATTCGACGAAACCAGTTTCGTTGGGACCGCAATGTCAAACTCTAACAGTATGTCCAGTTTGGTGATTTTTGAGTATCGTATGAGGTCACAGGAATTTTTAAGGACCAAAGACGAATAGAAAATCAATAAAATAAAATATTTATGTGTGGAGCTAAACTAGGCCACCACTCACCTTTATCATCCACACAAGAATTCTCATCCCTGTATATAGTCCTTTGCTCAGCCGTCACTTAAAAAGAGAAACTGAAGGGAAATTCTCGTTCTAAAATCAAAAATAATACAAAGAAAAATCCATAAATCGCAATATTGGTGTATTCGAAATCGCTGAGGGTTTGTCTTCGAGTATGTAGCCTTTTTGGTGGGTGCGACGCTAGTTGCTGCAACTCAAAAGCTCCATGGTGGACTTAGGGTTTGCGTTTTGGGAAGGACTAAGCATTGATGGGAGATAGGATGATTGAATTTGGGGTTGGCAAGGTATATAGCACTCGATTTGGGTATTTTTGTGGAACTCGGACACTTTACAGGTGCGTGAGTGCTGGAAGTCGCCACCGGGGAGGGAGCCACGAGTTGATTATAGTTGGGTGGACCTGGAGGTGGTTTTGAAGGGGGAGTACAATGGAGTATTCAGTTTTGATTTTTGTAAAGAGAAGTGGGAGAAAATGGACTTCGAATTGGTGAAAATGGTGTTCGCATTTCTGGAGCGACGGGTTCGTTGGTGTAATTGGGGAAGAAGGCGAATAGAAGGCGTGCGGGTCTGGGCTATACAAAGGGAGATGGGCCGGGAAAAGGTTTGGCCCAATAGGAAAATCAATTATGTTTATTTTGAATTTAAAATTTGTATAAACTTGTATAATCAATAACTTGATCATACGATATCAGATTGACGAACCGTAAGTTGCATTGGGATCGTATGGACGGTGGCTACACCATGGAACTGACTGGGAGTGAATCGTAGCTCATTACAATTTATAGAAAAATAAATTGTCCGTCAGAATCAAATCAAGCGATGGTTTATCGTTATTAACGATGATCGTCCAATGTGAGTAAAACTCACCAACTCTGAACCGTTATATTTTTCTAACGTATATTTAGAACTGATAATTATCTGTTGATTGATGTATGTTAACTGTTTGGTTGAATTTCTTATGTTTTGGTTGAAATTATAGATAACGATATTTATATAAATCGTTAATCGAATATTGATTCTGTTTATCAGAATATTTCATATCGAAATGAAATCGATGTTATTATGTTGATTAACATCTGTGATGCAGGGAAATAGGTTGGAGGGACCCAACTGGGTTCCTCAATATTTAAATACTGTTTTGTTTCATATATTGTGATATATGATGTGATATATAATCTGTTGATGATTATGTGTGTTTAAACGATATCGATCGTGATTATTTGGTATTCTAAACACCATGAAAAAATACTAGGATGTAAAAAGGAAAATTTCAAAGTATATATTTGAAAAGAAGTTTATTTATAAAATCAAAGGATTTTATAAAAGGAAGAAATTTATTTATTAAATCAAAGGATTTTATAAAAGGAATATTTATCATTTAATAAATAGAATAAAGGGATATTTATTTAGAAAGTAAACAGAATTTATAAAAAGGAATTTTTATTGGGAAAATAAACAGGATTTATAAAAAAGGAAGTTGACGAGATATAAAAGAGTTAATCGAATTTAGTTAGTTGAATATGGTTAGTCGAATAGAGTTAGTCAAACATAGTTATTCAGGATAAGTTGCCATTTTTTACGACTGCTAGCGTAATTCACCGGGCTGCAGATAGCCTAAGGCGGTCGGATGTTTCCTGAGGGAATCAGGTGTAACCATTGTGATCGCTGCGATCTAGAGTTAAGCGAATGGAGTTAAATCGAATATTTGTTATTTGAATAAGACTTAAGCAAATAGAGTTATTCAATTAGAGTTAATTGAAATAGAGTTAAACAAGATTATAAACTAACTAGAGAATAGTTAAGTTGAATAGTTTTCTGAGTATCGATCTGATGTTGGTTTCGGCCTTCGGGGTTTGTACTTAGAGAATTGTTCTCTTACTAGTTTACGGTTAGAGACTAATAGTTGTGGAATGGTAGTGATGCGTGAATAAGCTATGGAAATGTTTCCAATGTTAATAACATATATTTTCTAAATGTAGAAAATAAGGAAATATGAATATATATATATATGGTTGATGATTGATCGATATAATTTCCATTTGGAAATAATATCGTTGTTTGCACACGTGTTTTTCTTTGATAGTTAACTCACCGAGTATCGAAGTTTTTGACCATTTTAACGTTGTTAATATGGAGAGACCGGTTGGATTATTATCCCAAGAACTACTCTGTATTGGCATAAGCGTTGCGAATCATATATGCCAAAAATAATTGAAGACGGAGTAAAGTGCAAGGGCTGTTGTATAAATCTTAGGCAAAGATTGCCTAAGATGGATGTACTGAATAGTGCCTTCGGTTTTTCCAGTCCCAAGACGACCTGTATGGAAGAATGTCTGACAGAGTATATTTAATAGATCGCGTAAATGGATCTCTTCAAACGTATTTACGTTTGGTGGCGGAGGAATTCGTTTCTCTTAGCTGTATACCCGTGTTATTTTTGGAGAAATCAATTTGTGATTTAAAGGGTATGACAATGTGACATTCTAAGTGAATGAAGATGTGGCATGTAAAGGATAAGCGTAGCTTCTAGCCTCACAACCGGGAAATGACAGAAATCGGGCAGGCAGCATGGTTATGTAGGTCGCACCTATTAGGGTGTATAATCACCTGATCTAGAGTTTCATTTACTTCTAAAAATCTATTGTTGATGTTGTCCCATTCAGGAAACGGTTGCTGATCCCAACCGTTGGTGATATACATTCGATACACTCAAGCGAAATGAGTGGTCGGTCATGTGTGGCCGGGTTGCAAGATGTTCTTGTTGAATCCAGTGTATTCCTCTCTAGAGGTACACTAGCAAAAGGTGGTTTCATACCTTGTCATAGTTGGAAATCCATTACCCAATACGTGCTTGCGGTTTTGATTGTATACTATATATGTAGAACGTGAGATGAAAGCGTTTCTGCTAGATGATTATTATATTGTTGTTGATAGACATTATTATAATATCAAAAAGTTTTTGATATAAAGATGTTTTTGATTCTCATAAGGGAAAAACCCGTTCTGTTACAAGGTGTGGTCTTATGAGATATCGTTTACTTGTTCAAACTGTTTTTAACTGTTTTACTCATACCAGTCCCATGACTGACCCGGAGTTTATTTTGTTTTGTCTCCCTAAACTCTTGGGTGCCCAATTTTGTATGGACAGTCAAGTAGTCATGATTTTACAGATATACTGGAAGAGCTTGGAGGAAGAGGCTTCCGGATTATATAGCTATAGTTATTTCCGCTGTGTTGTAAGTGTTGTACTCTGATAATGTTATTGTATACATATACTGATTTTATTTCAAGGATATGTTATCTATTATATGTTGTTCATTCCGCTGTGAGATTCGTGTTACTCTGATGTTGTGTTCTTCTTCTTCTTCTGTGCTAAGTTTCCATCTTATCTATTGTCACCCTCTAATTTCTTTCATTAACTTTCTGGTATTTTTCGATGTTTTGTTAGTCATCATTGAGTTTATCTCGATAACCAAAGTCAGTTAAAAACCGGGTCGTTACAGTTGGTATCAGAGCTTAAGGTTAAGCGAATTACCTTGGCTCTGTGGCGTGACTCAGTAGATATAGGGTTAGTAATACCCTAGATTGATTTTGAGTGAATATATACGAGAGCGTATTCGTTATTGATATAAAAATGGTTTTATATTGTGGAGATTTATCGATTGAGTGGCTTATGAATTTCTGGTCGATCAGTTTGATCCACTGTATCGATAGGAGTTACTAAACACTTGAATACGATGAACCGTCATGGTATATTTTGAAAAGGGTAAACGAAATAATTTTACCCAAGATTATATTTTGATATAAAGGATTTATATCAGAATTATTATAATATACATTGGATATGTTGGTTGTTATTATAATCGAGTAAGATTATAAATTAAATGGTTACGTAAATAACCAACCAGAATTCATATAAGTGAAATACGTGAAATCAGATGAATTGAATCTGAAATTAAAATCAGATTTGGAATTAAAATCCCAGAAATTGGAAAAGTGTTTGTAAATGAATCTGGATTAAGTATAAGTAAATTTTAAAATCATGGGAGATTTTAAATTGTTTAAAGCAATGTGAAGGATATTTTGAACTGATTTCAAAATGGAAATAGTCAAAAATGGTTTTGAAAAGTGATATAGTATTGAACTCACTTTGATAGCTGGGAAATAATTCTGATGATGCTGGCCACATCATCAGTGTTCATTTTCGAGTTCTAAGTGACGGATTACTACCAAAGAATTTGTTTTTGGAAATGTTTTGTGAAAACAAGTTGTTTGAATTTCGAAAAGGATTGTTTGATTTTTAAGGAAAGCAAAGCTGTTTAAAAACTCCTAGAAGAGACTGTTTGAATTAAAAACAAGTTTAAATAGAAATTGGTAAAACCGAGCTGGAACTGAATTGAAATCAATCAAATGGAAATTGAATTGGATACGCTATATCAAGTAGAATCAGATTTTGAATTGTGAGATAGAATCTGAAATGGTATTGGATTGATGAGTTAAGAAATTAAAAATCGAGGATAGAACTTTGATTTGAAATTGAATTTTTCTTGGATAAGAGAATGGTTGTGTTGGAGATAAAAGTGATTGGAGTTTGATTGGGATGACATTGGTATATGCTGAATTAACAGTAGATGGAAAGGACATAGTGATATGCCCGACAAAAAAGTACAAGTTTATATTTATATTGGGTATGAAATTTTTATGAGCCGATTTGGCATGCCGCTTGGCTGTTTGATTTTCTTTTGGGTTAGAGAAGGCCTAGAGAGGCGAGTTGTGGTTTTACCGATAGGGTTGTACAAAGGAGGTTATGGCGAAATTTTCCGAAAGTTTAAAGTGTTCGAAAATTTTCAGAATTTTTGAAAATTTTAGTTAGTCGGAAGGAATTAATATTTTAGTTGATATTAATTGGTTTGGAGAAACAAGAGATAAGGGGTAAACAGATAAACTTTTACTTAATATATAGGGTCGTCCTCTACCTTAGCAATTTCGAGGACGAAATAATTTTAAGGGGGAAAGGTTGTAATGACCCGCATTTTTAGTTGTCGAATAATTAATTAATTTAATTATTGAATATCGAGTTGGCGATATCGATAACTGGAATTAAATAATATTCATATTTAATTAATCTAAATAATAGAATAATATATTTAATTCAGAAATAATCAAAAATAGTGGAATTAACAATATAGTGTGAATTGGATTATTTAAAATATATAGTTCAGTTTAGAGTTGAATTATATGAACAAATATATTCAATCGACGACAGTTGAACGTATAGTTTATAATATAATTATAAACGAGCACGTAACGGCACGACAGTTCGCTATTTGGCGATTTGAACTTCAACTGGATATACATAATCCGTTTTAAGCCGGATTTCTGTGAAACAAGAAACGTGTGGACTGGTAAGTATATTTTTCTAGTGGAAGAGAAAAATCGGGATTACATTGTGCAGATTTTGATTTATGTCCAAATCAAATTTTAGAAAAGTCGCTATGGAATTCCTTTATAATTTATTTATATTTTAAAAAGGAATTTCATTATAAATCGAATATCGATTTAATCGGGATTTGAAATATCGAGTTAGAAATTCATATAGGAATATTCTAAAGTTGTATGATATTCTGTTGTGAATATATACGTAAATATTTATTCATAAATATTTAATTTTTTTTTTTAAATATATTCATATATTTAAAAGGGTTATTTAGAGCTTTAAAAATAGCCAGTTTCGCAAACGACCTCAGAATTTGACGAAACTAATTTTGTTGGATCCGCAATGTTAAATTATGGCTAGATTCCAAGTTCTGTGATTTTTAGAGTCAGCATGTGGCCGTACGGATTTTTAGAGTGAAAAACAGTTAGTATTTTGACCTTAAAAATATGCTGTGTGAGCAAACGAAGTCGGAATTCGACGAAACCAGTTTCGTTGGGACCGTAATGTCAAACTCTAGCAATATGTCCAGTTTGTTGATTTTTGAGTATCGTATGAGGTCACAGGAATTTTTAAGGACCAAAGACGAATAGAAAATCAATAAAATAAAATAAAATATTTATGTGCGGAGCTAAACTAGGCCACCACTCACCTTTATCAGCCACACGAAAATTCTCATCCCTATATATAGTCCTTTGCTCAGCCTTCACTTAAAAAGAGAAACGCAAGGAAATTCTCGTTCTAAAATAAAAAACAATACAAAGAAAAATCCATAAATCGCAATATTGGTGTATTCGAAATCGCTGAGGGTTTGTCTTTGAGTATGTAGCCTTTTTGGTGGGTGCGACGCTAGTTGTTGCAACTCGAAAGCTCCATGGTGGACTTAGGGTTTGCGTTTTGGGAAAGACTAAGCATTGATGGGTGATAGGATGATTGAATTTAGGGTTAGCAAGGTATATAGCACTCGATTTGGGTATTTTTGTGGAACTCGAACACTGTACAGGTGCGTGAGTGCTGGAAGTAGCCACCGGGGAGGGGGCCACGAGTTGATTATAGTTGGGTGGACCTGGAGGAGGTTTGGAAGGGGGAGTACAATGGAGTATTCAGTTTTGATTTTTGTAAAGAGAAGTGGGAGAAAATGGACTTCGAATTGGTGAAAATGGTGTTCGCATTTCTGGAGCGACGGGTTCATTGGTGTAATCGGGGAAGAAGGCAAATAGAAGGGGTGCGGGTCTGGGCTATACAAAGGCAGATGGGCCGGGAAAAGGTTTGGCCCAATAGGAAAATCAATTATGTTTATTTTGAATTTAAAATTTGTATGAACTTGTATAATCAATAACTTGATCATACGATATCAGATTGACGAACCGTAAGTTGCATTGGGATCGTATAGACGGTGGCTACACCATGGAACTAACTTGGAGTGAATCGAAGCTCGTTACAATTTATAGAAAAATAAATTGTCCGTCAGAATCAAATCAAGCGATGGTTATCGTTATTAACGATGATCGTCCAATGTGAGTAAAACTCACCAACTCTGAACAATTATATTTTTCTAATGTATATTTAGAACTGATAATTATCTGTTGCTTGATGTATGTTAACTGTTTGGTTGAATTGCTTATGTGTTGGTTGAAATTATAGATAACGATATTTATATAAATCGTTAATCGAATATTGATTCTGTTTATCAGAATATTTCATATCGAAATGAAATCGATGTTATTATGTTGATTAACATCTGTGATGCAGGGAAATAGGTTGGAGGGACCCAACTGGGTTCCTCAATATTTAAATACTTTTTTGTTTCATATATTGTGATATATGATGTGATATATAATCTGTTGATGATTATGTGTGTTTAAACGATATCGATCGTGGTTATTTGGTATTCTAAACACCGTGAAAAAATACTAGGATGTAAAAAGGAAAATTTCAAACATATATTTGAAAAGAAATTTATTTACAAAATCAAAGGATTTTATAAAAGGAAGAAATTTATTTATAAAATCAATGGATTTTATAAAAGGAATATTTATCATTTAATAAATAGAATAAAGGGATATTTATTTAGAAAGTAAATAGAATTTAT
The DNA here is from genome assembly GCA_030737875.1 of Allium sativum. Lineage (NCBI taxonomy): Eukaryota > Viridiplantae > Streptophyta > Magnoliopsida > Asparagales > Amaryllidaceae > Allium > Allium sativum. The sequence goes on along the minus strand of CM060912.1, from coordinate 656,897,275 downwards.
AAAAGGGAATTTTTATTGGGAAAATAAACAGGATTTATAAAAAAGGAAGTTGACGAGATATAAAAGAGTTAATCGAATTTAGTTAATCGAATATGGTTAGTCGAATAGAGTTAGTCAAACATAGTTATTCAGGATAAGTTGCCATTTTGCACGACTGCTAGCGTAATTCGCAGGGCTACAGATAGCCTACGGCGGTCGGATGTTTCCTGAGGGAATCAAGCGTAACCATTGTGATCGTTGCGATCTAGAGTTAGCGAATGGAGTTAAATTGAATATTAGTTATTCGAATAAGAGTTAAGCAAATAGAGTTATTCAATTAGAGTTAATCGAAATAGAGTTAAACAAGATTAGAAACTAACTAGAGATTAGTTAAGTTGAATAGTTTTCTGAGTATCGATCTGATGTTGGTTTCGGCCTTCGGGGTTTATACTTAGAGAATTGTTCTCTTACTAGTTTACAGTTAGGGACTAATAGTTGTGGAATGGTAGTGATGCGTGAAAAAGCTATGGAAATGTTTCCAATGTTAATAATGTATATTTTCTAAATGTAGAAAATAAGGAAATACGAATATATATATATGGTTGATGATTGATCGATATAATTTCCATTTGGAAATAATATCGTTGTTTGCACACGTGTTTTTCTTTGATTGTTAACTCACCGACTATCGAAGTTTTTGACCATTTTAAAGTTGTTAATATGGAGAGACCGGTTGGATTATTATCCCAAGAACCACTCTGTATTGGTATAAGCGTTGCGAATCATATATGCCAAAAATAATTGAAGACAGAGTAAAGTGCAACGGATGTTGTATAAATCTTAGGTAAAGATTGCCTAAGATGGATGTACTGAATAGTGCCTTTGGTTTGTCCAGTCCCAGGACGACCAGTATGGAAGAATGTCTGACAGAGTATATTTAATAGATCGCGTAAGTGGATCTCTTCAAACGTATTTACGTTTGGTGGCGGAGGAATTCGTTTCTCTTAGCTGTATACCTGTGTTATTTTTGGAGAAATCAATTTGTGATTTAAAGAGTATGACAATGTGACATTCTAAGTGAATGAAGATGTGGCATGTAAAGGATAAGCGTAGTTTCTAGCTCACAACCGGGTAATGACAGAAATCGGCCCGGCAGCATGGCTATGTAGGTCACACCTATAAAGGTGTATAATCACCTGATCTAGAGTTTCATTTACTTCTAAAAAATCTATTGTTGATGATGTCCCATTCAGGAAACGGTTGCTGATCCCAACCGTTGGTGATATACATTCGATACACTCAAGCGAAATGAGTGGTCGGTCATGTGTGGTCGGGTTGCAAGATGTTCTTGTTGAACCCAGTGTATTCCTCTCTAGAGGTACACTAGCGAAAGGTGGTTACATACCTTGTCATAGTTGGAAATTCATTACCTAATACATGCTTGCGGTTTTGATTGTATACTATATATGTAGAACGTGAGATGAAAGCGTTTCTGCTAGATGATTATTATATTGTGGTTGATAGACATTATTATAATATCAAAACGTTTTTGATATAAAGATGTTTTGGATTCTCATAAGGGAAAAACCCGTTCCGTTATACGACGTGGTCTTATGAGATATCGTTTACTTGTTCAAACTGTTTTTAACTGTTTTACTCATACCAGTCCCATGACTGACCCGGAGTTTATTTTGTTTTGTTTCCCTAAACTCTTGGGTGCCCAATTTTGTACGGGCAGTCAAGTAGTCCGGATTTTACAGATATACTGGAAGAGCTTGGAGCCGGAGGCTTCAAGATTATATAGCTATAGTTATTTCCGCTTTGTTGTAAGTGTTGTACTCTGATAATGTTATTGTATACATATACTGATTTTAATTCAAGGATATGTTATCTATTATATGTTGTTCGTTCCGCTGTGAGATTCGTGTTACTCTGATGTTGTGTTCTTCTTCTTCTTCTATGCTAAGTTTCTATCTTATATATTCTCACCCTCTAATTTCTTTCATTAACTTTCCGGTATTTTTCGATGTTTTGTTAGTCATCATTGAGTTTATCTCGATAACCAAAGTCGCTTAAAAACCGGGTTTTTACAACTTTGGTCTTGTGGAGCCTCGGCCAGAAATGCACGGATTGAAAGTTATTGAGGAAAGAAGGACAAGGGGTTATTTGCAAAATGAGATTTTTGGAGAAAGAGGAGAATTTGGCCATGGTGGGGCCCACGGCCAAGAGGATGGCCTGACAGGCGGCGGGGGCGGCCTGACTTGGCTAGAGGGTGGTGGTGGTGTGGGAGGAGGTGGCTAGGGCTTGGAAATAGTGATTTGGGGTAAGGGTATTGGAAGGGAAGAGAGAGAGGAGGGGGTGGTGGCTATGAGGGAGAGGGCGGCGGCTGATGCAAGGGGGGTAGAGGTCACCATTAAAAGGGAAAGAGGATGAAAGAGGAGGAAGAGAAAAGTGAAGAAAGGAAAGGAGCAAAAAGAGATTTTATCTCTTCTTCCATTCGATCGCCCGACTGCAAACGATCTCCATTTGTCATGGATTTCAGACATGCAATAATACACGGCAAGACGAATCCAACAAATAAAGTTTCGTCGAATTCTGAGTTCGTTTGACATTCCGTTAAAATTCTCAAAGATACTCAAATAAGCTCAAAAAATGCGATTTTAGCATACCTTTTTTCCTTGTACGCCTAAACGCTAACTTCAAAAATTATGGGCTTTTGGATTTAACCATTATTTGATGATACGAATTCGAAAAAAAACAGAATCGAATTATGAGATCGTCTCGGTAATGTTACTTTGTAAACTGATCGCCTGTTTTTGAACAAATGATTTTACTTCGTACGGCCATATACTGACTCCGCTCGACGCACAATTTGGAACTCAACAATGATTTGTCATTATGAATCCAGAAAAAGTTATCTCGTTGAATTATGAGCTATCTAGCAAAATCTCACTTTTTAAAGGCTATGCGATGATTTTAAAAATCGAATTTTTAAAATTTTCAAATACAAAACTTATAAATCAATTTAACAATTTTACTAAATTTGTTTTAAGTCATATAGAACATAAAAACTAATTTTAAAATTATTCTCAAATTTTATTTAGCAAAAGTAGTCGTTTTCTTTTCTATATTCACCAAAATAGCTTAGATAAAAATTTAAAATTGGTTCGGAAATTCCGGGTTGTTACAACCTCCCTCGCTTAAATTTTTTTTTGTCCCGAAAAAGAAACGAAGTTGAAAGTCGTTTAACTAACCAATTCAACTTTCATTGAGGCATTCATTCTTCAACTCTTCAGCTTCTAAGAATTTCTAAATTTCTCTGAAATTTTGCTAACACCCTATATTTTTGAAAAATTTCGCCATAACCTCCTTTATAAGGGGAGGGTCTAAAAAATTTATTGGGTCATATTAGGCACCCAATAAATCATATATCGCATACAAAACAAATGTGAATTATCTGTGCCTAAGGGAGACGTGTAAAAAATCATTTGTAACGACCTGACATTTTTACCGCCTCTAGTCGATATTTAAACCAACACGAAATGTTCAAAATGCCATATTGTTATTGGCTTACATAGTTTAAACAGATTCAATATGGAACCATAGAGTACTATAATTGCAGCGGAATGAAAATTTCATATAATATCAGAGTTGTATACAAAATTTCAGCGGAAGACAAAATATATACATGAATTCTTTAAACAAATTTACTGTTTGTTGAGCTTAGCGTGCGCATGCGTCTTCACATCTCCGTGTCCTCTCCAGTTTGCAAGCTGAATTTCTAAACCTGGAACACTTGGGGTCTGAACCGAGTATCCCATGCAAAACACAAAACACTCGAGTTAGGATTAAACTTAATTCAAGTTAGCACACTTCGAAATAAACATATATATAATTGGTTTAATCTTAACACTCTGTTAAAAATTCGAGCATCAAGATCTGTGGACTATTGACATTATGGACAAAGCATTCTTAAAGCAAGACAATAACTTATGTAGCGAGGAATAAGAGGAACGATATACGCGTGAATTTATGCAGTCAGTTTCGTACTGTCACGAAACAAATTTGGGTACAATCCTAGACCAAGGCTGCTGCAGATACATGGCAGCAAAGTTAAAACTAGCATATTTGGCAAGTACTACAGCAAGGACCTACCCAAACATGTATGTCTGGAGCAGGAATTAATATGAAAGGTTCAAGTGTCCAGCATGCAAGTGTTTGTAAATTTTCAGCAAAATATAAACATTCAAATGCAAGGCATGCAAGTGTTAAGGTTTTTACACCAAAATCTGTCAGGACATGTGAGCTAGTGTGTCAACAAAATATTATATCTAGTAGTGTATGAAATTCTTTCTAGGTTACAAGTTGAAACTAATTCAAATGTGTCAAAAGAGAACGGAGGGAGAGGAAAAATAGGAATGGCAATGAATAACAAGTTTATTCAGTTTAGTTTCCTATGAATAACTTCAATTGGATATGACAAATTTCATTTCAGTTCCCAACAACACAACAATCATATTAGTGTTGAAAAATTATGTGGAGGAAGAGGAACAAATTAAAAGAAAATTGAATATTTTATGGAAGGAGAGAAAAAAATACTTTTTTATTTCTTGATACTTTCTTCATACATACATCCTATATCCTCAAATGAGTGATTACATCCTTAATTTATAAAAGGGACAATCTCCGGACATTTCTTTTTCTAGACTTTTCTTTTATATATTCTCTAGTCTAGATTCTTCTCATTTTAATATGTTTATAATTTATTTCCATTTATCTTGCCCTTTCCTAATACAATAATTAATTATGTCATTAATTAATATTTCCTATTAAAAACCAAGTTTATTTTTCAACATCCCCCCTTAAACTTGGTTTTTCAACTCGTACCAAAAAATTTAGTTTTTGTATTTTACGTGCTTTGGCAGAAGTATAGAAATCATCCAAGCTTTCCTTTTTCTTCTCTTCTTTTTCACCATGAAGATCTTTAACATGATTTCTCGAATCTTTGTCGCAAAGCTCCGTTCAACTCGTCCTCCTTCATTACCATAAAATACTCCAAAAAGTAAGCTCATCAAATTCCATCTTGGCTCCGCATCATAAATATTGAATGAATCATACATAATATCTCTCCATTCAATTTCTTTGTATGTTTCCAAAGTTTGACAATCACAAGGAATTCCAAAATATTTTGATTGAAAAATAAAATTGTTGCAAAAAGGTTTGATATAATCATTGCACACCATTTTGTTCTCACCTTCAAGCTTTGCAATGGTTGCATCAAAATCTTGAAGGGCACCGTATTTGAGATCGACATCTTGAGCTAAATCTATTCTTCTCTCTGCTTCTTGCAAAGTGAACATCAAATCCTCACGCCACTGCTTTAGTTTCCATACCTCATCAATTCTTTCCTTTTGTTTATCATTTTGAATCACATCAACAGCTTCAAACAGGACTTTAGACTCTTCTTCCATGACAGCATCCTCTCTCTCAATAACTTTAGATTCAGTAACATTATCAGGCTTCTCATTATTGACATTCTTTGTATCAGGCACCGCTTCGCTTGCTCCTTCAACTTCAGTCATTCTGGCATCCATATTTCTATTCTCTTCCACATCATTGGTTGACTTAACCTCTTCGATGTGCATTTTAGCTTCAACATCTTCCTCCTTCTCAATATTCTTCGCATCGACAATTAAATTGTCTTCTTCTATCAATTTTGTGTCATCTTTTGCATACAATTCTTTTAATAATTTCCATGAATCTTTTGCAGTTCTTTGTCCATAAATACGACGATATGCTTCTTCATCGATGTTCTCACTCATCACAGCACGAGCTTGAAGATCTTTCCTTCTCCAACTTACAAATGATTTTCTCTCTTTCTCCGTCATATTTCTATCTTTTGGCCATTCGTAGCCACTTTCAATGATTTCCCATAACCCTTTGGAAATCAGCTCTTCTTTCTTCTTATTACTCCATTCTTCAAAATTTTCTTTTGTGAGATCAGTGAGAAGAAACGATGGAAAAAGTAGATGCGGATGCGCCATACTTTCAACTAGGCTCTGATACCACTTTGTTGAAAAATTATGTGGAGGAAGAGGAACAAATTAAAAGAAAATTGAATATTTTATGGAAGGAGAGAAAAAAATACTTTTTTATTTCTTGATACTTTCTTCATACATACATCCTATATCCTCAAATGAGTGATTACATCCTTAATTTATAAAAGGGACAATCTCCGGACATTTCTTTTTCTAGACTTTTCTTTTATATATTCTCTAGTCTAGATTCTTCTCATTTTAATATGTTTATAATTTATTTCCATTTATCTTGCCCTTTCCTAATACAATAATTAATTATGTCATTAATTAATATTTCCTATTAAAAACCAAGTTTATTTTTCAACAATTAGTGTCCACCCATGTGAGTGTGAGTCTCGCATGAAACTAAGGTCAGGTTAGCATAGTGGGATTTTGGTTTATTTTGTTTGTTCTTGGGGTGTGAGGGTATGCGGCATCTCTACTACATTTTCACAAAACAACAAATAAAAAAACAAGCGACGCTTCATGTGAATATATTGGACATGCATAGTCAGTGTTATGATTTGTGTCATACTTGTTAATGGTTTCAACTTGGAAAATTATATCCTATTAAAATATAATAATTTGAAATCAGGCAATGCAGAAGAGCCTGTCATAGTTTTATATTCGAGTTTACATCAAATAAAAGACAACCCAAACAGCAGTTATATTTATAGTGTACCATTCAAACAGTAGTTATATTTATACAGTCCTAGTGCGGGCATAAGGCAAGGAATCCAAAATTTTAAGATATAGAATAAATAGGTTGATATAACTGTGAAACAGTTTGACTTTATAGCCATATTATGTTACTATATGGGTAAATTTCGAAGATGACAATCGGTATAAAGGAAAAACAACTTCAAAATCATGATTCAATTTTTCCATCAAAGGGAACCTACGCAACCAGACAACAACTAATGGCTAAGTGTATATATATTTCCTTACTGTTGCAAAAGGTATAGCAAGCAAGTAGAGAGTTAAACCCAAAGGAAGCACCAAATACAAAGGTGCTATCAGCGGCAAATTCATAATGATGAAATATGCCAAAGGAACCCAAGCAGCAGGCGAATCAACAATTGTATTTAGCAAAATCCAGAGTGGCGAACTTGAAATACTTTAATCGAAGGAAAACTTACAATTATTGGCAACGGAGCGGTGCTTACCTGTCTACGGATGCAGACAGCGGCGGCTTGATATCAGCTCGCCAGAGATGAGAGCTCAGTTTCGACGGTCAACAATGGCGAGGGGTAATTCACTGAAAGGGAAAGAGGCGGAACAGGCTTTGCTGGCAAGAGTTTTCGAATTCCAGTGAGGTGCACGGGCTTCGGCAACCAGGGTTAATGAAAAGTTTTGTAATGAGAACGCGGTTCGAGATAGGGTATACGGCAGAGCTGAAGCTTGGTTTTAGTGGAGCAATTTCGGTCGACAGTGGGTGGTTTAAGGCGGAGGATGGAGCGATGATGGGTTTTGCCTGAGGTTTGCCGGTCTGCAATTCAAGATGGAGGGACTGCCGATGGAGATAGAGTTACGCATCGGTGAGGGAAGAAGGCGCAGATGCCATGGGAGGTCGACGGTGGCACGATTTAGGCGGACTTTAATGTCCCCATTTTTAGCGACTGTGTTTAATAATAAATATTGATTTATTTATGAGTTAATTAAAATAAAGTTGAATCAAATCAATATTTATAAATAAACTTAAAATAACTAAGAACTTTGACGATATATTGATAGATAGATATAGGTATATATGTGTAAAGATGCACATATGAATTCTTTGAATTAATTCAAGGATGTTTTAAAACTTTAAGAATGCAACAAAATAGACATATAATACAATATACATATACGTAAGTTAAAAAAAAAACAATATTTTTAAGTTACTATATAAGATGTTATATAAGAAAATCAACATCAGTGAAAATACTAAAAAGAAGGCCAAGCCATTTATGACAAAACATGATTCTGCAGCCACCAAATAACATTACTGTGAACAATAAGATGAACCAAACCAGTAAAAATCTATACAAACATGTTAAAGCATATCAATACAAATTGAACATAAATCGTTTGTTGAAATGACCAAATAAATTAACAAAGAATATTGCTCATAAACAACCAAAGAAAAGTCAAAACATTTATGAGATTTAACATTGTATAGAATAGGCAAACCATACCCTAATAAAAGAATGTACAAACTTCCATGCGAACAATCCTTGCAAGCAATTAAAGTATCATATACTCCATTTTAAGAGCAACAAAACTTGTCTTATACCTAACAAGAATATGAGAAGATACCATGATTGTATTATTGATTGAGAGAATAATATTTTCTACATTGACTAATGAAAATAGTGCTGATATATATAGAAGAAATAACGTAACATTAACATATGTAAATGAGGCAATGTCCTAAAATAACAATTAGCCGTTATGACTAAATTGTTGTAGGAAATAAGGCAATGTCCTAAAATGACAATTAGCCGTTATGTCCAAATTGTTGTGATGAGATAAACTGGTTGACAAGTCTGAACACAGATATAAGTCTCCCTCAAACATATCTAGGGTTTTCTTGTTTCCTTTATTCCGCTACCATCATCCACTCTCAACTCTTCACTTAGCCTGATAAAGTTCTTCGTGGAAAGTGGTTTCGTTAGTGCGTCCATCTTTTGATAATATGCCGGAATATGACACACCGTTAATCTACCGGCTTGAGTTCACTCACGAACGAAGTGCAAATCAATTTCCTAATGCTTCGTTCTCGAGTGTTGAATCGGATTGAGGGATAAAGAAACCGTGCTTCTATTGTCGCAACAAAATAGTTGGCGTTCTTTTGTAATTAAGCCCTAATTCATATAGAAGGGACTTGATCCACGAGATTTCTGCAGCCGTGCTCGCAAGAGCCCTGTACTATGCCTTAGTGCTTGATCGCGAGGTGATGGATTGCTTCTTACTGCACCATGATATGAGATTCGTGATCAGGAAAACGCAATAGCCTGATACTAATCTTATGTCATCGATGTCATTTGCCTAATCAGCGTCGCTAAAGCCTTGTAAGTGTAGCTCTTTATCTGCCTTTATAGTTAATCCATAATGTTTTGTGCCTTGTAAATACCTAAGTAATCTTTTCACTGCCACCCAATGTTCCGACAGGGGATTCTGCATGTATTGACTGAGATTATTTACACTATAGCATATGTCTGGTCTTGTTATTGTAGCGTATTGTAATGCACCAATTACACTTCTGTATTGTGTTGTGTTACTGATTCCTTCCCTTTTTGTTTTTGAAAGCCTTTAACTAGCAGTCATTGGTGTTGGCAGTGATTTTGCATGATGCATGTTGGCCTTTTGTAGAATTTCACTTATATAATTTTGCTGAGATAAGAACAGTTCATTTTCACCATGTCGAGTGATCTGAATTCTCAGAAAATAGTTTACTTCACCTAGATCCTTGATAGCAAAAGTGTAGTCAAGAACTTGTATGATTCTGTTAATTTCTTGATGATTGTCCCTAGTTACCAACATGTCGTCTACGTACACTATGACGTAGGTGATACTTTGATTATCTTTCTTCATGTATAGTGAGTTATTTGATTTCGCTTGACTGAAGCCAGTTTTTGGTAAAGTTTATTTTAATGTTTCGTACCAAGCTCTCGAAGCCCGCTTCAAATCGTATACGGCTTTGTGTAACTTACATACAAGTTGTCTTTGACCATCATAGACCTCGTATTCTTCTGGTTAATGCATATAGACCTCTTCAGTTAGTTCACCGTATAAAAAAGCATTGTTAACGTCAAGTTGTTTGATCATCCATTTTTTGCATAAGGAAATAGTCAAAATAACTCTTATGGTAGTGGGTTTTATAATTGGTGAGAAAGTCTCGTTGAACTCAAACCCAAACTGTTGAGCATACCCTTTTGCGACGAGCCTGGGTTTATACTTTTCTATTGTCCCATCAGCTTTCCTCTTAATTCTATAAGTCCATCTGCATCCTATGATGTTCTTATGGGAAGGTGGTGTAACCAAGCTCCATGTTTTATTCTTCATTTAAGCTTCGTATTCAACATCCATTGCATTCCTCCATTTTTCTTCTTTTGCAGCTTGAATGTAGTTGCTTGGTTCAATTTCAATCAACGATACATTGTACACCTTTGGCTTATATATCCCACTTTTTGATCTAGTGACCATTGGATGTCCAGTCAGTGCTTCTTGTTGTTGTGGTTGACATTCACTAGTGGCCCTTGTTGAACTTGTGTTGTTGCTATTCCCTTCACTTTCGTGTTCATTTTGGATGTTGTGTATAGTATTATTGCTGTCGTTTGTCGTGATGATGGATGTTTCAGTGGGATTGTTCTGTGTGTGATCATCTGTTGTGTCCTTCCTTTCATTAGTGGTCCGTGTTATTTGTTCTGTCAAAGCTAGAACATCTGTGATTTTAATTTCTCGCTTTTGTCCAATTTCTTCCTTAGCTGTTTGCTTCATTGCAAGTGGAAATATATTTTCGCCAAAAATAACATGCCTTGATATGTAAACTTTACCATTTTTGTCCAAGCACTTATAGCCCTTTTGATTTTGTGGGTAGTCAATAAAGGTGCATGGACTTGATCGCATACTATAGTCTGGTTTAACATTAAATATCACTTCATATGGTGTTATATTATTCAACACTTTTGTAGGTAGTCTATTTATGAGATACACGGAAGTGTTGAATGCCTCATTCCAATATTTCATCGGTAACACACTTTGTGATAGTAATGTTAAACCAGTCTCGACTATATCAAATCGTTTTGTTCAGACGTGTGAGGGTAGGTTAATCTATGATTTATCCCTCTTTTAAAGAAGTAATTTTTGAGTGGTTTAAACTCGCCCCCACCGTCTGTTTGCATGGTTTTTACATTGCAGTTAAGTTGTTTCTCTATAAAATTCATAAAATGAATTATTATGTTGCATGCTTCTGATTTGTGTTTGAGCATATATATACATGTATATCTTGAATAAGCATCAATTAGTGGTAGATAATACATGTGGCCTTGGTATGAGTTTAGCAGTGCTGGTCCCCACAATTCGGCTGCTATAAGCTCCAACAGCTTGTTATATACTGTTTCAGATTTACTGAATGGAAGTTTGTGGCTCTTGCCAAGTTGGCAGTGTATGCAAGTGTGTTTCACAGGTATGTTTTAAAAATAGATGCAATTATTATTCAAAACCTTTCTAACAGTTTCCAAGCTAGGATGACCAAGTCTTACATGCCATGATTCTACTACATTATTACCGACATTACTGCTACTAGAATTGTTTCTTTTTCCAATACAACTAACATTATTACTAGTGTTAGGACTGCTATTATTGCTACTAGTGTCTACATTATTGCACCAAATTTCTTTATTTGAATCATTTCCAGTCTTCATGTTGCCAAATTTGTAAAGCCCATCATGTAGATTGCCCTGTAGCAATATTTCTTGACCTAGAAGATCTTTAACAAAGCAAAACTTAGGATGAAATTCGAAGAAAACATTATTATCTTTAGCAAATTTGGAAACACTTAATAAATTTTTTTTAATGGTGGGAACCCTAAGTAAGTTGTTTAATATGAGTTGTCTTCTGCCTTGTATGGTTCCTTTGCCAATGTGTGTGATGTATGCAATGTTACCATTACCCATATGTAGTGATTTCATACCTGTATAGCCCTTACTTCCAATATTTAGGTTTTGGAGGTTGTTTGTGACGTGGTGTGTAGCTCTCGAGTCTGGATACCAATCTTCTAAATCAGTTTCATCCGTCCTGTTGTTGTCCTCATCGTAGCTATGTTGACTTTGTTGTCATCGCCAGTATTTCTGATTTGACTTCTCATAACCACAACATTTGCTTTTGGTGTTGAGTTAATTCGATCAGATTGTTGTACATTGTTGTCATTATTATACCTGAAATAACACCTACTTGCTATATGGCCAAATTTTTGGCAAATCTGACATTTTACTCTATTATTGTTGTTCCATCGGCCTCTTCCTCGGCCCCTTTGTGGTTGATAGGCCCCCTGAGGTTGAAACCCTCTTTGATACTGCCCATTTAAGTTGTTGTTCCTTTGATTATGGTTATTTTTGGCTGTTGCATAATTTGTCGAGAATTCTCCTTGGGTAGTCTTTCTCTGTTCTATTCTTCCTTCGTGGGAGAGAAGAGCAGATCGAACAAACTGTAGGTCCAGTAGGGTTTGTTGAGTGGCAATAACAGTAATTAAGGACTCGTATTCTTCGTCTAAACCACCGGTGATAAATAATATTTGCTCACTGTCATTTATTTTGTGTCCAACAACACTTAACTTGTCACATAAATTTTTTATTTTGCTTAAGTACTCCTTCATGTCCATGTCTTCGTTCTACGAGTTTTGCAATTCTCTTCTGTATTGCATAACTCTAGCTGCAGACTGTGAGTTAAAAATTTGCTCTATAGCCGTCCATATTTCGTATGATGAGTTGCATCCCACAATCCGTGAATGCAGATTCAAACTGATAGAGGATAAAAGCTATGATGAAAGTAAGCTACCCTATTTTTGAAATCTGGTATGTTCAGGATTTGGTATGGTTTTACCTCCTTGATCTGTTATCATTATTGGTGGAATGGTTAATGTTCCTTTGATAAAATCCAACAAGCCGTATCCCCTGAGAGCAATCTCAATTTGTTATTTCCATATTATATAATTGTCTTCATCCAGAGATGTGGTAATAATTTGGCTTTTTGGTTTCATCGGGTTGTGCCGGTGTGGTGAAGCATCATTGCCCATGCCGCCGGAGACCGCTGAAGTGGCTTCGTTGTTTGTCATGGTTGTTTAGGGTTCAGTGAGGCAAGAAGATGCAGCGGAAACTTAAGGAATGATGGCAGATCAAAAAGAAACACTGGAAAAGGGGAGATGTATGCTTGGCATGGCAGAGAAAAAAAAACTTTATGTATGATGTTAAGCCTCTCGGCGGATATGCTCTGATACCATAACAAGAATATGAGAAGATACGATGATTGTATTATTGATTGAGAGAATGATATTTTGTACATTGACTAATGAAAATAGTGCTGGTATATATAGAAGAAATAATGTAACGTTCACATATGTAAAGGAGGCAATGTCCTAAAATAACAATTAGCCGTTATGACTAAATTGTTGTAGGAAATAAGGCAATGTCCTAAAATGACAAATAGCCGTTATGTCCAAATTGCTGTGATGAGATAAACTGGTTGACAAGTGTAAACGTAGATATTAAAGTATCATATACTCCATTTTAAGAGCAACGAAACTTGTCTTATACCATCATAAAAATCCGAGAATGATATAACCATTTAGCAACATTTAATGAAGACACGACCTTAAGGATGTAGTGTTCCTAGAATCTAATGTGAAGACAGATTTGGGTAAATATCTTGCATAAAAGAAATAATATTTGCTATTTAAATAATCAAATAAGGTTAAGTCTAAGAATAAATACTGTAGAACCTATAACTTTAAAATAATAGAGCAGGTAAAGTATTTAATAGGAAACTTTGTTATAAATAGCACCATAATTTCCATGTCTTCCCGCACACAAAATCATTTGAAAAAGAGGATTCAACAATACTACAACAGAAAATTACAGCAGTTTTCTAAGAGCAGGGGAAAGCAAATCGGAAAGTAAACTCACTTTAACAATTCCGTCTGTTTTAATGACTCTTAACAATTATGTTGTTGATAGTATGTATGCACCTGTATTAACTTGGTAGTGACATATTATACTCATTTATGTTACTAACAGTAGGTAATGTGAATATTTGAGGCACCACACCCTCTGTTTTATAGACATATACATGTTTACACCAGTAAAAACCCTCATGTGTCTATCACTCCAAAATGATAACTCAAATTCTAGTTGTGTATGGCCTATGATTTAGTATAAGTAATATTGCGCATATATATATATATATATATATATATATAGTATATGTTTAAATAAAAGCATGAAAATGAAAGCAGGAAAATAATAAACATGTAAACTGGAATTTAAAACCAGTAAATACATTGAAAACAGTAATGTATTTTAAGTGAGCAAATATCTTGTTTAAACCATTTAAACCATCACTGATTGTGTAAAGTATGACACAGAGATATTTACATATGCATATATGTTTTTAAATAAGACTGTATTTAGCAATGCATTCATATCAAACTGGAAAACCAAAACTGGAAGTAAAAACAGTGAACACTTCAAACAGTAGGGTATTCATGAGTTAACTAATGGATGATTCAAACCAATACATTGTGTATTGGTATACATGTCTGAATAGTAAGGCATATGCCTGGGATATGTTATGCAAATTTAAGTGGATATGGTGAAACCCAGTTTTAGTCTCCTCTGTTTATTTTAACAGTAGTTTAAACCTTATGTCACAGTATATTTAAAAGTTCATACTCTAATTATTATACTAAGTAAGGCATCTTATGTATGTGTTATATCATCTCTGAATCAAACACTTAGTATGTGTGTGGATTGAGTCAATGGAAACTATTTAAACACAACAGTGTCAGTATATTCAAGATCAAATGAAAAACACTTCACCCCATAACTTCAAAAATCAAGAACTTTAATCCTAAGGTGTTTGAAAATATGAGTCCAACATAGAAGTTGTTTAAAATTGTATATATTTTATTTTAAAAATGGTTTCACTTTAAATCATGAAGTATGTGTGGAGATATACATAAATCACAGTAAAAGGGATATAAAATTTAAATTTCCATCCACCCTAGAATCGATTTTCAGGTATACAAGTAAATTCGTATGTCCGAACCATGAATTTAGGCAGTAAAATTTCAATTTTTAACATTGGGGTTAATGAGATTTATTGAGTTCATCAGAAAAGGGAAATGGGGGTTAGTTCTGGCGATCTGGGCGGTCATAAGTTATAGGGTTTATTCTGGAGGAGCGTAGAGGATCAGGGAATCAAGGAAAAAGGTTAAATGATTTTTCCAATGAGTGGTCGTGTGGATTGAAGTGGAACTTAGATTTTTTCTTACTGTCCTGAACGAGGGGACTTGAAGATGGACTGCACCACCTTTGGTGGATCGAGTACACTGATGTTTGGGGAGAAGATCGTCCTATGTGTTGACTACATGCTGGAAAAATTTGATGGTGATCGGTGGTAAGAAGAGGAAGCTGGAGGTAGTTTCTTGGACATGGGTGTTGTTCGACGAGGCTTAGGTTTGACAGTGGAAACACTGCAGAAGTTGGTCAAGGGGAATTCGAGGTTGGGGATGGGATCGGTATGAGATTTGGGATTTACGGGAAGTGGCGCGGTGTTCGCCAAGTGGCCGGAGATGGTGTACATATGCACGAGTGCACAGTTGTATGAAGAAGGAGAAGAGGAAATTAAAGAGAACGAGGAAGAAATAAGTGGTACTTGGTACTGAAGGTGGTAAGTGGAAATTGGCAAGCAAAAAGGTGGTACTTGGCACTTGGTAAGAAAAATCTGGTACTTGGCGCTGAGGAAGGGTAGAGTTTAGCATTTGGCAAAATGATGTGGTGCTTTGCAAATGAAGATGGTGCTTGGCGCTGGGAAATTGGGAAGTGGTACTTGGTACTGTAAAAAGGAGAAGTGGTAAAAGAAAAATGGTACTGGGTAAAAGGGAAGGAGTACTTGCCAAAAAGGATTTGGTACTGGTACTTGGCGCGCTGGGAAGTGGTACTTGGCAGGTTGGATATTTGGCAAATGGAAATGATAATTGACAGATGGAAGGGTACGTGGCTAATGCGCAAAAGAAATTAGTTTGGCAAAAGGATTTTTGGCGGGTTTTTAATTAAAAACAAGTTTTAAAATAAAAATAGAAAATTAAATAAAAATAAAAGAAGAAAAATAAAAATAAATAAAAGGAGATTTTTAAGATCGAAAGAAATAAAATATCTTGGCAGGTGGAAGGAAGTACATTAGCAGGGAAATCAAATGCAAAAACTTTGCTTAAGAGTTTCAACGAGTTTAAAAATAAAACAGAAAAAGAAGATAATTATAAATCAAGTTATTTATAATTATTTAGAAATAAAAAGATAATATACAAAGTAAAACAAAAATTGTTGTATAAACAAGCAGACATTTTAGAGTAAAATACCGTGTGCGACGCGCACGCTTTAGCTGTCCATTTATAAAGGATAGTCAAAATTGAATAAAAACTGTGTGCGACGCACACACTTTACTTGTTCATTTATAAAAGACAAGTCGAGTGTCTGGATTGAAACAATATACAATTCTGTTTGATCGAGGATAATAAATTAAAGAGTATATAAAATAAATTGTGCTGAGTTGATAACTATTCCATTGAACAAGAAATGTTTTGATATAAACGAATATTGAAATCTACTTCTTAAATATCGACTAACCGTAAAAGACATTACGCTAATCATTTCGAAGGGTCCAGGATTAATACCACACTTTGATTCGATTTGTATGTCGCGTGTCAGAGATTATTGAAGACGGATGTAACACCCCGCCTCCGCTAGGGTCACTCGCAAAGGAATGCACTAGCTTTAGAGGGGCATTATTGGTAAACATGCACAGAAATATCACAAGACAGAACATATATAAATAGCGGAAGTAAAATCAAACTTTCATAACATGAATAAATAAGGCCTAAAGCCTTTTACATCAGAGTACATCAAAACCTGTCTTGCAATAGTAAAGAAGCATAAAGACTTTTTAATAAATTATTCCCCAAGTAAAACAGTAAAGTAGCCATAGCCAAGAGAAGTCCAAGCCACCCATGATGACCTTCAAGCGGAAGAAGTCCGAACTAAACAGCATTGTTTCCTCCCTGAAACCTGGGGGGGGGGGGGGGAAACGGAAGAAAAGAGGCGAAACAAAACGGGTCAGTCAAAAAGACTGAGTAAGTCCTATCTACTTCCAGTATAAAAACAGGTAAAGGTAACATGACATGCATAAACTGAAAGTAAACATAAGGATAACTACAAGATAGATAAACCAGGATAGCCGGTTGAACTACTGTGGCAAAGTAAACTAAGGTATCATGATAAACTACGGTGTTATGATAAGTCAAGGTATCACATCGTCAGATTTCTAACGAGTACATTATCCCAAGGTATCTACCCCGTCTAACATCCCACGGTATCTATTATGTATATTCTTCCTAGTTCTAACATGTATATTTGCTCTGCACCCTCCGTACTAGTATCCCAGCCTTGTTATGTGTTAACCATGAATGTCCCTTACTCAAAGTCGTGTAATGGTCCATGTCAACCTAATATATCGCATATATAGGTTACTCAAATCATATGTTTCTTTCCATGTATATAAGTTCAGTCCTTTGCCGTACCTCATACGGGCTTCCTCATGTCGTATTATCCTTGAAATCGTTTGGACTGTCACCCTTGTTCTAGCTAGGCTCTTCCATATGAATCATCGTTTGAACTAATAGGACTTACGCCACCTAGCACCACTAGGGATTACGCTTACCTATTGCACGCTTTCGTATTTCGGTTTGGGTTAAACCACCTAGGCCACTAGGGATTACGCTAACCCTCAACCGCGCCCTTTTTCCCACGCATTCATCGTGAATCGTTTTTCTATAACTGTATGCACATGTATCACATCGTGCCATCCGAGTCCTGTCACAGGGCAAACCAAGAAATACAGGACTCAATCGGGAGCTTTAGATTTATCTGCCGATGCAGATGCTAAGGTCTGCTTTTCTACACGTGGCTATGGTCCCACGAGACCCCTCCCTCAACTAGTGAAAGGCAACACAAGAGAAAATCTTGTATGAGAACTACACTCCGGCCAGCCCACATCCTACGGCCTACCTCACCCATAATTAGATAGCAAATCATGGTCTGTTGGGTGTTCCCTGCCTTTCCGTACGTACACGCTTGACTCAAGATGGTAGATGATCGACGAACTTGCTATCTCGGGCACCTTATGTATTCGTCGACTCACTGCTATCCACCCCAGTCTTTAGGTCGCTCGCATAGCAACCAAGGCATATTCTTGGTTCTTCTACCGCAGACCTCAACCTCTCGTGAGCCTAGTATAATGACCTGGCAGCTCACAGAGGGATACCAAGAATATCCTCACGTTCCCCGAAGCTGCTGCTTCGTTACCCAGTTCGTTGGAGCCTTTATCTAAATCAGATAGCCTGCTCCTACACGCATACTTAAACGTTGACCTAACGTATCGGGTTACTAATCTATCTGAGAAATGGTCCAAATTTCCTTGACTAAGAATTATTACTTAGTTTCCCTTAACTAAGGTTTACCACTTAGCCTTATTTCCATAATCCTTGTTAACTATGGTTATTTACCTAATCCTCCGAATTAGGGCTTATCTAATGGGTTATAATTGTCACTTAAGTTCATAACTTAGCCCGTCTACAAACCATGTCAAAATTGGCTAAGTATACAAGTCCAAGACTTAACCCTACAAACCATGTAAGTATATCAAGGAATCCATGACTTAACCTCGTCTAATTATCATTTTAGATTGGTTAATTATATAAATTAACTTGACCTTGTCATCAAATCGGTCAAGCGTATTCAAGTGATTCGTGACTTAGCCTTATCATGTTTTCACGTTAGATTGGTTAAGTATAGATTAACTTAACCTCATCAAATTAACGAGTTAGATTGGTTAAGTATAGGTCACTTAACCTCATCAAATCATCGTGTTAAATTAGTTAAGTGTTTAACTTAACCCCATTAAATTACCAAGTTGGATTAATTAAGTCTAGGCTAACTTAACCCTATCCGATTTCCATGTTTAGATTAGTTAAGCCTAATCTTAACCCCATCCATCAACTGTATTATACGGTTAAGTGTCATTAAGAAAATTTACTTAACCTTATCACGTTATCGTGTTGGATTGATTAAGTGTTGGTTAACTTAATCCCGTCCACTAGTCGTATAAAAATGGTCAAGTGTCATTAGGCAAATCAAGTTACTTAACCTACCCAAGCTTATCATGTTTTGTTAAGTATCATTAGCCTAATCAAATTACTTAACCCATTTGTCCATATCATATTTGGTTAAGCCTCATTAATCAAATTAACTTAACCCTATTATGTGGCATTAATTTAATTAATGCACCCTCAACCTCTCACATTAGACCTTGTTGTGGTTACTAGTTAAGCCGGGCGGGTCCGGGTAGATTTACACCACAACTTAGTCTAACCTCGGGTCTTAAGCGCGACATGACCAACTTCTCACATTGGGTCCTATTGTTTGCAACTACTAGTTAGGCCGGTCGGTTCCGGGTAGTTTTACGTTGCAAACTCAACCCAACCTCGAGTTGGCCATACTCATATTATCTAAGTTCATCATGTTTCCAAAACATGTTACAAGTTTTCGAGCATTTGGGTAGACCTAACTTAATAGGTAAATTCCCAAAGGGTAGACCTAACTTAATAGGTAAATTCCCAAGCTCATGTTTTTATGCATCCTTACATGTCATCTTCCATGTTATCTTTCAAGTCATATTTCCAAGTATAAACGCATGTCATATTCAAGTTAAGACTTTGCGACATGTTCATGTTTATCTAACTACCCAAAATCGTGTTTTCCCAACGCAAGCAAAGCGAGTCAACATAGTAAGGATACTATGTCACATATTAGTCTCAAAACATGCATGATGCCAAAAAGGGCTTGGCTTCCACATGCATAACATCATAAAGGGATTGGCCATAAACATGCATAGTGTCATAAGGTAATTTGGCCACAAACATGCATATTATCAAAAGGGATTTGGTCATAAACATGCACAACTTAAAAAGAGGGGATTGGCCACGAGCATGCATAATCTCAAAAAGGATTTGGCCACAAACTTGCATGTTAGCGTAAGGGGTTTGGGTTCATAAACATGCATAAGCCCCAAAATCTTGCCTTAGCCAATGTTTCATAAGTAAAGTGGTTCCTAAAGGTTCATGCTAGCATTTCATGCATAAAGATCCAAACTTGCAAGTTAAACTAGGTTATGCATAGCATGAGAGGCATGATTAAGTCACTCACATGGCCTAAAATCATAAACATGAACACAAGAGGCAAGGTAAGGTCCATATAGGTTCGCATAATCATGTTTAGCCTCATTTTATCCCATGTCAACATTAAAAATACCGTTTTGATCCAAAAGTAGCTAGAACTTACATAGTTAGGCCTAGGGAAAGGAGCATGAATCATCTTGGCTAAGAAAGGTGCCTCCTTTGTAGAAGAATCGTCATGGAACTCGCATAGCAATGTTGATTTGGCCTTGATTTGGTGTAGCAAGCTTGCACCTTTTGATTTGAACTTGATTTGAGTGCATAGGCTCTAGGGATTTGAGATGGAGGCCATGAGAGTAGAACTTTGGCCATAGTTTAGTTACATGAGTGAATAATGAGGGTTTAGGGGTAGGTTTAGGGTCTTTTTTTATAGATATTAGGATAGTTTTAGGCCCTTAGATTAACCCTAGGACCAACATGAACCGTCAGATTTCAAACCAGGCCCAAAAACCTAGCCAAGATAGAAAATAGGTGCACCAGACCAGAATCAGCCGACAGGGCAAGTCGACAGCCCTGTCGACATGCCTGTCGACATGCCTGTCGACATGCATGTCGACATGCCTGTCGACATGCCTGTCGACATGTCTGGGCGGGAAATTTCCCGCCTGGCCCCATTTCTGCATGTTTCGAAATTCAAATTTCCCGAAAACTTCTTTGGGCCTTAACCGGGTCATACGGACTCCGATTTTCGAAAACTCGGACTCTATTTCGCGTATTTTTCCGAGACGAACGCAACGGCATATCCCGTTTTACTTAATTCAGAATTTAAAATTAAATTCTGCCTTGATTCTCGTTTTAACATGTTATTGAAATACGGGTTGTTACATTCTCCCCACCTTTTAGGATTTCGTCCCCGAAATCTCTAAGTTAGGAAGAACATATCCTACCATCCATCATCCATCTACTCAAAACATCATCCACAAGCAACCATTGTCCTTAGATGATTTCTAATGCTGTATGAATACATGCAAAATGTGTGTGTACATGTTCCTTAGCTAATGCTAATGATCAGGCCTGGATAATCTTTCTAATGCAAAAATTTGTATAGTGCCATGAATCCAACATGTATGCAAATAGTCCTAGCCATATAGATACTATATGCGTGCACAATCATTCATTCATATGCAACAACCGCATGATAACACATTCGATTTCATCCATAAACAAGTATAAATACTCGTGCATATGCAATATGAAATGTGACCGAGTCGAGCTAGTATCTAATGTGTATTCGCGCATCCACGAGCAACCACTTGCAACCACTTGCAACCATATCAATCATAACATGTTTCAAATACATGTTTACATCCATAGGGTTCTACCTAAGATTCCCTGAAACAGGGTCGAGAAGATAAACAGGACAAACTCCTTACGGGGTTTGTAACAGAAAATAGGACCGAGAGGATGTCCACAAAAGATAGCCTACAAGTAAGCTCTACAGAAAACATGGATCAAGGATATACTCCCAAAAAGAGATATCATGCGCGTATCTAGTCTTTGACCATCAAAGTTGTACTTCTTTGAGCTCACTTTCCTTGTGCCTTGACCGTCTTTGCGATTTCGTAGCTTCTTATTTCCTGTTTCCATAACATGAGCTGGAACTCATTCCTTCGTCGCCTCTCGTTCCACCTGCACTTATCCTTTTTCTAAAATACTTGACGCAAACATGACTGCGTACTCATGATCTCATGCAAGCTTTCCAAAATTCACTAGTGAATCTCGGACCTCGTACCATAAGATATTCCACATAGTAGAACTTTCTCTTGAAAGTAAACAGATGCCAACCGGGTTATCAAGTGCACTTACTAGGGTGATTTCCATAACCCATGCATAAGTGAAATAAACCATCCGTCTCATCGGCGAACACCACTTGATTGGGCTTCCAATTTCCCATAAAGGCATCAAGGGATTCTAAGTAACTAACCATGACCGAACCCAAAAGGTTACACGAGACTTCGAGGGTATTACCAAGGCTAGTCAAGAGTCTAACTACCCTCCTATCAAAACCGAGAGTGGCACCCCTTACTGGATAACCACTTCATCCCTAGAATCCATCCATAGCTTATAAACATAAGCATTATTTCCAAGCTCAATACTTGGCATAGACATTCTCAGATCCAAACAAGCCATGAGTAAATGGACCGATCTTCCCATAGGACTTGAGACAAAAGCGGAATCCTCTACTACGCTAGTACTAAGGTGCAGAGACTCAACTATCGAAACGGACTTAAAAGATGCGGTGATCCAAACAAAGTCCCGACAGGATGATAGAGAAGAAAAGCTAAACCTTTGACAAGATCGTTACCCTCCTTCTGAGGTACCCTAGAAATGAGAGCATACTATTGCCCTCCGAATGATCTTGTCCCTGTTCCATGATACTTAACTATCTATCCCGTTTCACTATGCCAAGGGTACCCTCTTGTCATGGGTTTCATTGTTCATCTTTCTCCCTCCTTTGAGGACTAAGCCATACCAACACGTTGCTCACCCATAAGCTCATATCCTTTATCCTCTTTCTCACTATCCTTTCTTGTATAACTCTGCAATGGTCTCTCGAGAACCACCTCCATCGTACGGGAAACACTTACGCAGCTAGAAAGACTAGTCGCAGTCAAAACCACTGTGACTACAGATGGAGGAAAGAAAGGAAAAGAGATTCAATCATGGAAACAAGGATAATGCTAATGGCCTTTGGGGAATAGCCTTTTTCTTTTTAGCAGAAAATTTTCTTGAAAAATGCTTCTTTGTAAACGGTTTTTCAAATAATTTTCAGAAGGTCTTTAAAAACTTTTGCCCAGTCTGGTAACCTTCTGCTCTGATACCAAATGTAACACCCCGCCTCCGCTAGGGTCACTCGCAAAGGAATGCACTAGCTTTAGAGGGGCATTATTGGTAAACATGCACAGAAATATCACAAGACAGAACATATATAAATAGCGGAAGTAAAATCAAACTTTTATAACATGAATAAATAAGGCCTAAAGCCTTTTACATCAGAGTACATCAAAACCTGTCTTGCAATAGTAAAGAAGCATAAAGACTTTTTAATAAATTATTCCCCAAGTAAAACAGTAAAGTAGCCATAGCCAAGAGAAGTCCAAGCCACCCATGATGACCTTCAAGCGGAAGAAGTCCGAACTAAACAGCATTGTTTCCTCCCTGAAACCTGGGGGGGGGGGGAAACGGAAGAAAAGAGGCGAAACAAAACGGGTCAGTCAAAAAGACTGAGTAAGTCCTATCTACTTCCAGTATAAAAACAGGTAAAGGTAACATGACATGCATAAACTGAAAGTAAACATAAGGATAACTACAAGATAGATAAACCAGGATAGCCGGTTGAACTACTGTGGCAAAGTAAACTAAGGTATCATGATAAACTACGGTGTTATGATAAGTCAAGGTATCACATCGTCAGATTTCTAACGAGTACATTATCCCAAGGTATCTACCCCGTCTAACATCCCACGGTATCTATTATGTATATTCTTCCTAGTTCTAACATGTATATTTGCTCTGCACCCTCCGTACTAGTATCCCAGCCTTGTTATGTGTTAACCATGAATGTCCCTTATTCAAAGTCGTGTAATGGTCCATGTCAACCTAATATATCGCATATATAGGTTACTCAAATCATATGTTTCTTTCCATGTATATAAGTTCAGTCCTTTGCCGTACCTCGTACGGGCTTCCTCATGTCGTATTATCCTTGAAATCGTTTGGACTGTCACCCTTGTTCTAGCTAGGCTCTTCCATATGAATCATCGTTTGAACTAATAGGACTTACGCCACCTAGCACCACTAGGGATTACGCTTACCTATTGCACGCTTTCGTATTTCGGTTTGGGTTAAACCACCTAGGACACTAGGGATTACGCTAACCCTCAACCGCGCCCTTTTTCCCATGCATTCATCGTGAATCGTTTTTCTATAACTGTATGCACATGTATCACATCGTGCCATCCGAGTCCTGTCACAGGGCAAACCAAGAAATACAGGACTCGGTCGGGAGCTTTAGATTTATCTGCCGATGCAGATGCTAAGGTCTGCTTTTCTACACGTGGCTATGGTCCCACGAGACCCCTCCCTCAACTAGTGAAAGGCAACACAAGAGAAAATCTTGTATGAGAACTACACTCCGGCCAGCCCACATCCTACGGCCTACCTCACCCATAATTAGATAGCAAATCATGGTCTGTTGGGTGTTCCCTGCCTTTCCGTACGTACACGCTTGACTCAAGATGGTAGATGATCGACGAACTTGCTATCTCGGGCACCTTATGTATTCGTCGACTCACTGCTATCCACCTCAGTCTTTAGGTCGCTCGCATAGCAACCAAGGCATATTCTTGGTTCTTCTACCGCAGACCTCAACCTCTCGTGAGCCTAGTATAATGACCTGGCAGCTCACAGAGGGATCCCAAGAATATCCTCACGTTCCCCGAAGCCGCTGCTTCGTTACCCAGTTCGTTGGAGCCTTTATCTAAATCAGATAGCCTGCTCCTACACGCATACTTAAACGTTGACCTAACGTATCGGGTTACTAATCTATCTGAGAAATGGTCCAAATTTCCTTGACTAAGAATTATTACTTAGTTTCCCTTAACTAAGGTTTACCACTTAGCCTTATTTCCATAATCCTTGTTAACTATGGTTATTTACCGAATCCTCCGAATTAGGGCTTATCTAATGGGTTATAAGTGTCACTTAAGTTCATAACTTAGCCCGTCTACAAACCATGTCAAAATTGGCTAAGTATACAAGTCCAAGACTTAACCCTACAAACCATGTAAGTATATCAAGGAATCCATGACTTAACCTCGTCTAATTATCATTTTAGATTGGTTAATTATATAAATTAACTTGACCTTGTCATCAAATCGGTCAAGCGTATTCAAGTGATTCGTGACTTAGCCTTATCATGTTTTCACGTTAGATTGGTTAAGTATAGATTAACTTAACCTCATCAAATTAACGAGTTAGATTGGTTAAGTATAGGTCACTTAACCTCATCAAATCATCGTGTTAAATTAGTTAAGTGTTTAACTTAACCCCATTAAATTACCAAGTTGGATTAATTAAGTCTAGGCTAACTTAACCCTATCCAATTTCCATGTTTAGATTAGTTAAGCCTAATCTTAACCCCATCCATCAACTGTATTATACGGTTAAGTGTCATTAAGAAAATTTACTTAACCTTATCACGTTATCGTGTTGGATTGATTAAGTGTTGGTTAACTTAATCCCGTCCACTAGTCGTATAAAAATGGTCAAGTGTCATTAGGCAAATCAAGTTACTTAACCTACCCAAGCTTATCATGTTTTGTTAAGTATCATTAGCCTAATCAAATTACTTAACCCATTTGTCCATATCATATTTGGTTAAGCCTCATTAATCAAATTAACTTAACCCTATTATGTGGCATTAATTTAATTAATGCACCCTCAACCTCTCACATTAGACCTTGTTGTGGTTACTAGTTAAGCCGGGCGGGTCCGGGTAGATTTACACCACAACTTAGTCTAACCTCGGGTCTTAAGCGCGACATGACCAACTTCTCACATTGGGTCCTATTGTTTGCAACTACTAGTTAGGCCGGTCGGTTCCAGGTAGTTTTACGTTGCAAACTCAACCCAACCTCGAGTTGGCCATACTCATATTATCTAAGTTCATCATGTTTCCAAAACATGTTACAAGTTTTCGAGCATTTGGGTAGACCTAACTTAATAGGTAAATTCCCAAAGGGTAGACCTAACTTAATAGGTAAATTCCCAAGCTCATGTTTTTATGCATCCTTACATGTCATCTTCCATGTTATCTTTCAAGTCATATTTCCAAGTATAAACGCATGTCATATTCAAGTTAAGACTTTGCGACATGTTCATGTTTATCTAACTACCCAAAATCGTGTTTTCCCAACGCAAGCAAAGCGAGTCAACATAGTAAGGATACTATGTCACATATTAGTCTCAAAACATGCATGATGCCAAAAAGGGCTTGGCTTCCACATGCATAACATCATAAAGGGATTGGCCATAAACATGCATAGTGTCATAAGGTAATTTGGCCACAAACATGCATATTATCAAAAGGGATTTGGTCATAAACATGCACAACTTAAAAAGAGGGGATTGGCCACGAGCATGCATAATCTCAAAAAGGATTTGGCCACAAACTTGCATGTTAGCGTAAGGGGTTTGGATTCATAAACATGCATAAGCCCCAAAATCTTGCCTTAGCCAATGTTTCATAAGTAAAGTGGTTCCTAAAGGTTCATGCTAGCATTTCATGCATAAAGATCCAAACTTGCAAGTTAAACTAGGTTATGCATAGCATGAGAGGCATGATTAAGTCACTCACATGGCCTAAAATCATAAACATGAACACAAGAGGCAAGGTAAGGTCCATATAGGTTCGCATAATCATGTTTAGCCTCATTTTATCCCATGTCAACATTAAAAATACCGTTTTGATCCAAAAGTAGCTAGAACTTACATAGTTAGGCATAGGGAAAGGAGCATGAATCATCTTGGCTAAGAAAGGTGCCTCCTTTGTAGAAGAATCGTCATGGAACTCGCATAGCAATGTTGATTTGGCCTTGATTTGGTGTAGCAAGCTTGCACCTTTTGATTTGAACTTGATTTGAGTGCATAGGCTCTAGGGATTTGAGATGGAGGCCATGAGAGTAGAACTTTGGCCATAGTTTAGTTACATGAGTGAATAATGAGGGTTTAGGGGTTGGTTTAGGGTCTTTTTTATAAAGATTAGGATAGTTTTAGGCCCTTAGATTAACCCTAGGACCAACCTGAACCGTCAGATTTCAAACCAGGCCCAAAAACCTAGCCAAGATAGAAAATAGGTGCACCAGACCAGAATCAGCCGACAGGGCAAGTCGACAGCCCTGTCGACATGCCTGTCAACATGCCTGTCGACATGCATGTCGACATGCCTGTCGACATGTCTGGGCGGGAAATTTCCCGCCTGACCCCATTTCTGCATGTTTCGAAATTCAAATTTCCCGAAAACTTCTTTGGGCCTTAACCGGGTCATACGGACTCCGATTTTCGAAAACTCGGACTCTATTTCGCGTATTTTTCCGAGACGAACGCAATGACATATCCCGTTTTACTTAATTCAGAATTTAAAATTAAATTCTGCCTTGATTCTCGTTTTAACATGTTATTGAAATACGGGTTGTTACAACGGAGATATGCAAAGGCTATTTTTATAGAGTAGTGCCTTCGGTTTGTCCAGTCCCAGGACAACTTATATAGACGGATGTCTGACAGAGTATTTCCAAAGGGGATGTACGTTGATTTCCTCAAACATATTCTGTGGCGGCGAGAAAACACCTTCTCTTAAACACTTAACACCCGATTATTTTTGTGGAAATCAATTAGTGATTTCTAGCGGATTTGATGATGTGGCATTCAAAGTAAACTGTGGATAGGTGTTCTAGAAGATAACGTAGCCTCAAAAGCGTCACAACCAGGAAAAGACAAAAGTCGGGCAGGCAGCATGGTTAGGTGGGTCTTTCCCAAGCAGGGGTGTATTATCACCATCTAGAGAAATTCCTTTTTGTCTTCTCATCTATTTTCACTACTGCAACATTCGGTAGCGGTTATTGATCACAACCGTGGGGTGATAATAAATTCGCTACACTCAAGCTAAATGAGTGGGCGGTCATGTGTGGCCGGGTTGCAAGACGTTCTTGTTGAACCCCGGTGTATCCCTCTAGAGTACACTGATCGGCAAGTGGTTCCATACCTTGTCATAATTGGAATCCAATCTCCAATAAGCGCCCTACGGTTTTTAATTTTATACTATATATATGTGGAGCGTGAGATGTAAGCATTCCGCCAGATGGTTATTTATTTGATACAAACTATTATAATATCAGACGATTTTGATATCAAATATGTTTTGGGTTATAGTAAGGTAAAAACTGTCCATGTTTATGTGTGGGATGGTCTTACTATTATCTTTTCATTCAAAACATTTTTGAAAAGTTAAACCAATTGTTATATATCTCATAAGGGAAAAACCCGTTCCGTTTTTACGGCGTGGTCTTATGAGATATACTGTACTAATCAAGCTATGTTTTTAAAAATCGTTTACTCATACCAGTCCCGTGACTGACCCAGAGTTTATTTTTCTGTGTTTTTCTAAAATCTTGGGTACTCATAAAACTTGTTATGGATAGACAAGTGATCCAGGTAGCAAATGGAAATTCTTTGGAGTATTTTGGACTGGAAATCATGGAGTCAGCTTAGTAGTTCTATCTATTCCTAAGTATCAAGTTTGTATGTTGTGTTGGGCCAGTAATCATGTAAGATGCATTATATGATGTAACAGACTCTGATATGTAATATATTATGTGATATTATATTTTATAAAGTTCTGCTATGAGACTCTGATCTTCTCATTCTTCTGTTCTAATAGTTCTACCTTTCCTATCTCATCCTCTAATTTCTTTCTACTAACAGTCAGAGTTCGATACTTGGGTTTTTGACAAGTAATACAGGATTTCGTGCTACTGTTGAAAATTCGAGCATCGAATTTTTCTGGCCGTTACATGGACGGTGGCTGATTTTGGGTGGGGCAAAAAGAAGTAACAGGGCGATTTGGGATGGAAGTCAATTTGGGGAAGATAGACAAACAATTGGCTGCCAATAAAAGAGGAAATGAAATTGTTGTATGAACAGAGGACTGGTTACGCTTCTCTTTATAATACACAAAAAGGAGACAATATCTAAGGAAATCTCAGCGTAAAATTTGTTCACAGAGAAACAAAGACAGGTGGCAGAAAATTTCAGCACAAAATATCTGAGAGTTGTAGCAAAATCTAGAGTAGGATCATATTAGATTTTTGGCTGAAATAAACGGTGGGCTAAACCAAGGAATATTATGGTTTTTATTCAGTTCATATTTCAAAGTCTACATTTGTAAAGAACGTTCATATGTAATACTTACATTTTCGGGTAATGGTCCAAATAAGTGCATCATGTTATATATTTTCTCCCTGTGATTTCCCACCGCTAAATCAATTAAATTGTCAACCAATCAAAATTGTTGTAACGAATTAATCGCTCCAAAATTCATCCAACGATGGAATTTGAGATGTCGGTATTTTATATAAACTAATCCTCCATTAGAAATCGATATATATATATATATATATATATATATATATATAGCGTCTAAATAAAATTGCAAAAATAAAGTTCCAAAAATTGAATTTAGTCCTAATGTTAGATATCAATTACTTCAACAGCTCAAAATTTGTTAATATTGTTCGCTCTAATCACCGCTCCTATTGAAGTTAAATTTACAAGAAACAATGGATTATATTTTCTCATAAATAAAATGATGTTTGTTTTTATATATAACGTTCATACTTGAAACAATTCATGAAAAAGAATACAGCCGGTTCGAATTGTTCAATATTACAAATCAAGTTTATTAACAATAAAAGAATTCTAACATTAGATATTCAAAATTAACTTCCAAATATACTAATAAATTCAATTTATCTAGATAATGTTAATGTCTTTTCTTTTCACAAACATTCATATTAAATTGTAAATTTTCCAATAGAAACTTCCTTTATAAGTTCAAAACAAAATAAAATTCTAAATTCTAAGTTGAGAATCCACTACAACAAAATGGGGATTCAATAGCAAAAACAAATAGCGTTTTCCTTCTTAATCCCTTTGAACGCTTCAGAACGTGGGTTGTTAACGCTATTTGAAAAAATAAATCTGTATTTAACGCTATACAAAGAGGACGAAAAAGGCGGAAAATAAATTGTTTTCGCGGGAACTAAATCCTCCTCATGAAAATGCTTTTGCCCTTTGATACAGAAAACAACGAATCCCTATTCTAAAAACGCTTCTCACTCTATGGCAATTATCGATCCCTAATCCCAGCGTTAAATCACAAATTCCCTAAATCGGAAAATCCTAAATCGCTCAATCTCCTCTATCAGCGAGAGCCGATACCGCATTTCTCTAATTTGAACGGAAATCAAAGGTACTAAAAACTCTATTGTACATTTTTTTGCTGCTTGTGCTTATGATTCTTAATTTGTTTATTATTTGAATTATTTAACCGCAATTGGCATGGAGATAACGTGTTTTAGAAATTTGTGGGTAACTAATATGAATTAAAGTATTAGTTAAATGAAAATACCTATTTCATGAGAATTTGTCTAATCTGAATTAACGGATTTCAGCTTACTTTTCGATGTATAGTAAACTTGGCTTATAGTTTTGGCGTTATTCAATAAATACCTTGTAGCACAACTTGATTTTGATTCTTTCATTTTATAGGGAAATAGAAGATATTTGTCGGGCTGATACAGAAAATGACAAATCTAGAATCTGCATCTTGAAATTTAATCTTCCATCATTCAGCATTAGTCTGTCATTTAGGTAAGGATTTTAAAATAATTTATGTTTACCATGTTGTTTTTCTTAGTCATCTAACTATTATATTATGTTTTATTCAAGTATGTTTTTCTTTTACACATATACGCATGAAATATGATTACCCGATATAGCTTAACAATGAAATATGATTACCCGATATAAAATATGTTTTATTCAGTTACGTCGAAAAAGAAAAGCTTGTTAAGCTGACGAACAAAAAAACGGTAGTTCTGGATGCTACTCTATGTGATGCCTTGTACAAAGGAGCGACAAAGAATGGCATAGGTTATCCTACTGAGATTCATAAAAAGGATTTACGTGCAACATTTATAAATAAAATGCAGGCTCATCACCAAGTGTCAAGAGAAAGTACTGTTACTTTATTCAAAGGTGCAGTAAAACGAATTCAATTAATGACAGAGAGGCGTTAAGGCAACAAGAAGGTTACAAAAGTATCGGGTATTGAGACTTTCTTATTGGATGCATAATCATTAGCTTCTGAACTTCAAAAGAAGTTTGCTTGCAGTATATCAGTGGAAGAACTTCCAAGTAAAAAAGGGCTGCATGAGGTTCTTGTTCAGGGTGGCGTAATTGACAACCTCGCGAAATACTTTGTTGAACATCATGGCATCCAAAAGAAATACATTGAGGTACTTGATAAAACCAAGATATAAAACCGGTTTGTGGATATTTTACACATTAATACACCAGTAAGTGAGCCCAAATAACCTGCTTTTTTACATGCCAATAATTCTCTTAGCTAGTGTACTTGTCAATATTTGTTTTCGGTTAATGTACCTTTTGTGATATGTAGGTGACTTTTGATACTCGTATGTTACATTCTTTTGGAGATGTAAATTTGCGTACATTTTGTTGTTTGATAATTTTTTTTTAAAAAAAAGTTACCATTTTAATATGCAGTTTTGGTTGTTGTTTCAAGCGATTAGTTTATGGATTTCAATTGGGTGGTGTGGAATTAGATAATTATTTGGCGAATTCCGGGAATTTTGTTGATGTAGAAAGCAGTTTGACCTTGTCTATTGAATATTTGAAAAGCAACAATAATTTCATGGGTACTGGGGATGGTCCGTTCTATGAAACTTGTGGGGTATTGGTTGATGTTCATGACAGTTCAGCCTTGGCAGTAGACACTACAGTATGCAATAATAAATTCAAAGATTTTTATGATGAATAGGTTTCTTTGGATTTGGTTGTGCATGGGAAAGATTTATCTATGGTGGTTTGTTCTTCTGATCACTTGGACATTGGCAGGAGTTTTTCTGTATTGTCTCCAGTACGTGTTGCCACTTCTCGCATGTCCAAGAAAAAGAATAAACTTGTGGATCTTCTTCCAGGTTGAAATTCTAAGTTTTTAGTTTACATGCATAAATCTATGTAATGGGAAATTTTCTATCCAAATACTACCGCTTCATAACTTTTTTGGACAAAATTGCACCCTTAAACAGAAAGATGAATCAATGATTATTAGTTTACTATAATAATTCAGAGGATATAACGCCTCTGCCTCCAATGTTACAACAGCCTTATTTTACCTTCATTGACCAATTAATATAATGGCTCTGCATTGTCTTTTTTGTAGGTTAAGATAGAGGATGAACTGAGACAAGGTACATCACTTCTTGTAAGTCCTATGCATTTATGACAAATTTGGATCTGGCAACGAAAATCTCAACATAATTAAAGGTTTTAATTGAATATCTTGTTACCATGTCTGTTTGCATCCACATCCACAAGCACATCATGAACCTTACAATTGTTTCGTACACGCTATTTGAGCTGTTTTTGAAAAAACTGTAGCCTGCATTCCTTAGTTTAAGCACTAGTAAATGGTTCACCAAGTGGGATGATCTTCGTTTTATACTACACAATTTTTGTAATTTTAAAAACCCCCCAAGGTTGAGAATACGATTAGTACAGGAAATGTCTTTTGGATTAATCACGATCAACTCAATCTCCCCTGATAATTTCGATAAATACACAAGCATGCCGTCATCGTCAGATAATATTTTCAATATCGGGAAATAAACGGCCCGTATACACTCCGAAATATTTTATTCGTTCAAAGCCCTTGATTTCCACACTGGCCTATATTCTTAGAACTGCCTTATGTATTTGTCCCTCTCAGCCATCACAGGCTTCTCTTTCATTTTTTACCTGTATTTCTCCTTCTCTTCCTCCTTCACTCTCCCTCTCTTTTTATTCCTCCTTCCTTAAGTTCCACATAATTTTATTCAGTATTCATTGGTTTCCTTCTCATTTATCGTACTCCACAATAAAAAACAAAAAAATTTTGTTTTCCATTATATATATATATTGCTATTCAAATTTCTTGTCTGTTTTGAATCGGCTAGGTATTCATTTGGAACTGGACAAACTGGCTATTGAAAACCATCTAAAGATAGTAAACAATCATAGAAGACCATTGGTACACATTGTTTTCTTCTTTGTTTACTTATTAGTATTTGTAAGTATGGTAATTCTTATTATATGTTATTGTGATTTAGGCTGGTCCGGTGATTCCCACAATGCCAAACCATGAAGATTTCGGGCCACCATGGATGAATCCACTTTTAAAAGCAAAGTTTCTCATCCATTGTGATGTTCATGGTGATTCAAATAAGGGTGAATGCAATCAGTGTTGCTTAGACTGTGCTGGAAATTCTTTCTGCTCTTACTGCCTTTCTAAACACAAGGATCATCATGTTGTGTTCAGGTTCTTAAACCCATCATTCGCAATTTCTATTTTCAATGCCTGTATTCTTCAATTTTTTTTTATTCATGTGTATTTCTTTTGCTTCTCCAGATTCAAAGATCTTCATATCACAATGTGATCAGAGACTCGGAAATTTCAAAGTTCATCGATATTTCAACAGTTCAAACCTAAATCTTTAACAGTGCAAAATTTGTGTTTATGAATGAAAGGCCTCAGCCTCATGCTGGAAAAGGAGTTACCAATACTTGTGAAATTTGCTGCAGGAGTTTACTCGATACATTCAGATTTTGCTCACTTGGAGGCAAGGTAACAAATTTGTTTGTTTCTTTAGATTTATACATCATGCTGAAGTTATATGATCTTCCTTTTATGTGAAGCAATGTTTTGACTTGGCACATTTGTGGTAACATCATAGCTTGTAGTCTTGATCAACGCTTGTTGAATTAATATAAAAACTGAAGTTGGTTGTGTTCCCTGTAATTGACTTCAATATTGCATGTCATAGCATACATCATTAAGCTAATTGACTTTTCAAATAGTCCTCTTAAAATTCAAAACCAAAGTGTTGGTGCGTGACGGAATCACGGGAAGGAAAGGGAAGGGGCTGTGTACATTTTTGCAGTAAAGTCAGTGCATGGAATAGTAAGGAGAAATGTGGCATGCAGTGGGATGTTGAGGCATGTGGTGGCATAGGTTCTGTTTGTATTGGGTATGAGAGAAGGAAGAAAAATATTTGAAGCGACAGTTGGATGCAGCGTGATGGGGGAGAGTAGCTGGTGAAACGCGGTTTCGTAACTGGGGATGGCAACTTGGTGAGCACGGCGTGATAGTGGGGAGGCTCGAAAGTTCCTTTTGCCTGAACGTGTAAGATAGAAAAGTTGGGGCAAGTTACTTGATATAAGGGGAAGGGGTGGCATGCACATGAAATAGTGATCTGGGTAAGTTATCATGGAACTGTAAGAAGGCAGTTGGTGATTGGAAGCAGAGCAGTGTAGTTCGACAGACGGAGTTCGGCATGGTGGCGCAGCCTTGGGACGGTGGTCAGTGAATGGTGGAGATCGGCGCTGTGGGAATGTTCTCTGATATCGAATGCTGGAAAGCAGGTGGGAGGCATCGTACGGTGATGAAAAGCCAGGTAGCAGTGGGGAAGCTCGTGTGAAAGCAAACCAAGGTGATGCTTAAAACCAAAAAAAAAAAAAAAAAAAACAACAACAAAAGAAACCGCAAGGAAGAGAAAGCTTCAGGAAGTTATGCGTGATACCTTTCAGGAAGGAAGTGTTTTATTATGTGAGGAGGGTGGGCTATTCATGTTTGGGCCTTTGTTCAAAATAAATGGCGACCTGTTGAACACCTTGCTGGAACATGGAAACGGGCTGGGGAATGACGTATGGGTTTGTGCCTTGTAACAAGATGCACTTGTAGATGTGCTTTGCCAAAACAGTGATTCTGTACAGACGATTAATGTGGTTCAAGTGTGCAATTTGTAATGTTTACAAGGAGAATACGGACTCAAGCATTCAACGGAAAGCATATGACAAGTATTATGTGCAGTTTTTGTGAAACATGCTTAGCACTTGGTAGTTGAGCTGCCTTGCTAGATTAGATTTACAGATGCACGACACTTAAACTAGGCGTGGAAAACGGAGCATAGCTTGGATAGAATTCAGAAAATAATGGGATACAAAAAATGGAGGCCAGATTTGACATGGCTACGTAAAGGCGGAGTAGTACAGTTGAAATGATTTTGACTTAGGATGTGCTGAAGCAACATAATCATTTTAGTAATGTGTTTGCTAAATTTTAGTTTTAAAATTGACCACTAGTAATATTCAACTTAATGTACAGCTGCTAATCGCTACTCCTTCCATGCAAGATGACTTTGTATGATAATAAGTATTGATTACGTCAATTATTTTACGAATGTTGTTTATTTCAGACTTTTGTATTTATGATTGACTTTGTGATGTCTATTCTTTCAGACGCTAAACAGGTCCTAAAGAATGATATAATCTTAAAGCATCCACCTGGATCCCTTGCTTTTTTGATTGATCATAAGCTTTAAACTGATAAGGTTTGGTGTGTGCAAAAGTTTATTTGCTTGGTCCAAACCGTCTGTGAGAATTTATAGCAATTAGGTAATAAAAAATTAGTGATTTCCCTGTATGCCTAACATTCACTTTACATGATGCCATGTTGCTTATTATTGTTTATACTATTGTAAAACATGATGGCTAACAGCTGTTAAACTCATATTTGATTATTTTGCATTTTTTCTCGCTTTGCTAGCAAGTGGGTACCATCCATCAAGATTATAATCTGGTCTCCTCTAAGTTATTAGGTATTTATTCTAATTTTTGTCCTTTATTTAATTTCTTAACTGTCGGACTCATATTTTGTAATCTGCTATTTATTCTAATTTTTTAATCTGCTATTTATTCTAATTTTTGTCCTTTATTTGAAAATCCTAGATGCACCGACCCTCGTGTTAAGGCCAACGCACTTATTCAACCCCATATCTCAAGGCACACCGTTGCTAGAAACCTGACAGCCGACCGAAAGTAGGTCCTGCTGTCTGCACATGGACTGGTTCATGCCACTGTGGATGTGATATCGAGCAATGCATTTGGGCCAAGTAGAAAGAAAAATAGAATGACATGTCAGGTACACAACCTAGTTAATCGAATCTGTAATTTTCTATCTCAAAGTGAAATGCATATAGCGTCATATGTGTTGGTGCATATGAGTGCTTACATTGTAGTCTTTTATCAAGATAACAAATAGATATAATGAAAGCAATTATTAGTAGTAAAAACCTACCATATAAGCAGTATATATGGTCATAGCCTAAGTGACACTTATAGGCTTGCAGTTATTTATAGATGGAAAATATATTATGATTTGTATGCTTGCAGGTATATGGAACTTTCTTGGCACCCGTTCGTTTTGACCGTGACACTAGGGAAGAGTTTTGAAATGACTCAAATTGTCATCAGCCAGAAGTAGCCTATAGTTCTTCGTGGCCTACAAGTTCTCCAGCATTTTGCAAAAATGACTAAAACTCAAAGTAAGCATCATAATTTGTTCTTTATAATCCTTACTGAATGCTTCTATTAAAAGGAGCTTATATACTTACTACAACCAACACACTGTAAATACAACAAGTACATTCTTTTTTATACTATAACTAGTCTGCTTTATTCCTTTCTAGCACAATTGCACCTGAAAGAAAAATCATTGCTCTTCCAAAAAAAATTGTAAAATAAAATGCGAGCAGCTTATGCTTCTCTTTGGACTATTTCTACTGTATGGTTGCCTGAAGTCTATCCTGACTTTGTGTATTTATTATTTGAACCTTTCTTGTTTCACATATAACAGCGTTATATCGCTTTTTTCACCCAAATCGAACATAATATTATTTTCATATATACTGCGTCATATATTCTATATACTACACTTCTCCAGAGTTTAATATGATGTTCAAAATTCTATATACCACGTCATATATTCATATATTCAATTGTTATTTGTCATAGTATTTCATTTTTGGTGATTGTTCTTTGATATACCACTAACCATGACCAACATTTGTTTATTTGGCTTTTTATGTCATGTTACAATTTTACTTGGTTCAGAGAAGCATGTTAGCAATTCATCCGTCGTTCACCACTTTTGATGAAGACATTTGAAATCAATTTTGTAGTTTATAACTATTATGTGGTATGGAACAAAGCTGTCTTCTTTTCGTTTATTTTGTTGTTGTTTAGCAGTTGTATAGTATACTATGTTGTAATTTACACAATATTTGAATGACATGTATACAATATTATTGTTATTTGTTTTTGAAAACGTGTTACGTTTTTATGTATCTGAGCAAGAGAAAAAAATACATATATATAAATATGAATATTTAAAATAAATTGAAGAGGAGAAAGAGGGTTGGAGGTGTCATAAAATTAATATAAAAATTAATAGCGTTTCTAAAACGCTATGATATGATAAACCAAACGCTATAGTAGGCACCAGATTGTATGAGAAACGCTATACAAAGTCTATGAGAAATGCTATAGTAAGCAGCAGAGTGTACAATTATAAACGCTATAAAAAGTCAATGTGAAGGTTACATAAACGCTACAATAGGCCAACCAAAAACGCTATCCGAAAGTAAAATAAACGCTATAGTATGTTACATTTGGTTTGGCATTTCATATTCTATAGCATTTAAACGCTATAATAGTAAGACTTTAAATAGCGTTTTAGCTAATGCTATAAAAAGCAGATGGTCTACCATAGCATGTCGTTATATAGCGTTCTCTGAAACGCTATAGTAGGATATCATAGCATTTTTCAAACGCTATAAAAGGCCTTTTTGTTGTAGTGATCACATATAAATATTTGTTTTAACCTTAAATCTTAATTAATTTATATTTTTAACCGCCGAAATTCCTCTATCGTTACATCATTCCTTGACCCGGTGACAGGAATTAATCATAATTCATGTGCCGTATCTAAAACAAGAGAGACATGTACATTTTTGTCATCTCAAGACCTATGTAGGGTTTGTTATTAAGTCTTGGAATCTACCGTTATAAATTATTAAGTCCATAATCAGTCCTTAGTACAACCTGTAATTCAGTCCTCGCCATACAAGTATCTTGCTCATATGGTACTCCCAAACCTCTTCATATAAGCGCCAAATGCTTGCATGGAATATGATATGCTATGTCATCTTCAGTAGTATGATATGCGGTGTAGTCCATAATTTATTTGTTACTATCCTATGGCGTATGTTTTAATTTCACATAGAACAACCATCACAACGCATCCAAATCATTCACAGTAGTTTATAATAAATAATAAAATTGCGCAACCAACTAATTAAGGTGCACCTGTTTGTCGGGCACGCAAATTATTTCTTTACTCAACGCTAAGCCATTAACCTGCTCAACATATATATATATATATATATATATGTGTGTGTGTGTGTGTGTGTGTGTGTGTGTGTGTGTGTGTGTGCATCAACTAACACAACTGAAAGAAATACACTGATACAAAGCTTTCTGAATATAGCTCCAGCTGTAAATCAGGATCTTGTTAAATAGAAATCTGCAAAACCAAAACTGCTGACTACCCGTGTGGAAAATATAGGCACCCAGATTTTAGCCGAAAACAATAATGTACAGGTCAGTCGTGGGACTGATGTGAGAATTAAAATAGTAATTAAATTATTTAAAAGTGAGGCATATCACGGGACCACGCCGTATGACACGGAACGGGTTTTCTCCACTAGATTGCCAGTGCATAAACAACAATCCAAACTAGACTTATAAATAAATCCTATGATGCATCAATCGATATGCAGTTCCTCAATCTACCCATTTAGGCTTAATCCCCAAACTTAGATTTCAAAATCCAATTCACTTTAGAGAAATTATTTCTTTGGACTTTATTTCCTGATTTCTTATTTCAAATTATTTGAAATACATATTTAACTTTCATAGCAAAGTAGATTTCACTTCGGGATCTCAAACAAAATCATTTGGAAATATGAATTCCAAAATATCACGATGCATACAAACAGTATGCAACCGAACCTTGGGAGGTTTTTCCCATTAACAAGGCCAAGGGTCGGTTCCTTAGTAACTCGATATATATATATATATATATGTGTGTGTGTGTGTGTGTGTGTGTGTGTGTGTGCGCGCGCGCGCACCTCCCATGCCCTCGGGGAAGACTTACACTAACGATGCACCTCCCACATCCCACGCACTCGGAGAAGACTT
The DNA here is from genome assembly GCA_030737875.1 of Allium sativum. Lineage (NCBI taxonomy): Eukaryota > Viridiplantae > Streptophyta > Magnoliopsida > Asparagales > Amaryllidaceae > Allium > Allium sativum. The sequence continues at coordinate 656,858,230 of CM060912.1, read as the reverse complement.
AAACCGCCCATAACCCCCATACTTTTAGTCGTCAGGGTTACCTGAATCTTTAGCCACATACTAAACCATTTTGATATCCCGAAGCAAGGAAAATCATTTCACAACATAATAATCACAAGTACTTTCAAACTATAGTACTTCACATCAGCAATTCACACATATGATCAGTCAACATTAATCATACAATCTTTTAGCTCGTACATCTCAAAGAAGGGTGCTAAGCAAGAGATTAAATTCTTCGCCACCAAACAGATATATCATCAATAGCAACTAATCAGTATTGTGATGAACTACAATGTCAAACACATAATACTCTTCTAGATCATTTTAGAAACATCAAGTTCACCCCTCGAAATCCTTCCTGTTTTATAAACCATTTTTATAAAACATTCCCTGTCCAAAATCGGGAATAACATTTATTTCACTTAAGAAAATATCATTTCAAAATCATTCAGTAAATTTGAAATGAACTCAACAACATCGTGAAACACCTCATAGTCAAATTGTGAAGTGTTTCACAAGGTATTAGCATTCAAATTTTTCTACCCAACCCAATGCCAAATGTAAAAGCATATTTGCTCATACACTGGTCGAGCACAATCCAAACAATCAATCACAATCAATATCAACAACCAAGTATATTTGATTTATAACACTTCCCGTGTTTTGGTAAGTTTAATTACCATTTATTCATTCCAATTTAATTAAAGATTTATTAAAACTCTACTTAGTTTCAATCTCTAAAATCATTACTTAATGATTATTCAACTTTCTGGAAATTAACCCTGCCTTTACTTGGGTTAAAGAGCAAATGTTATTTAAAAAACAGTTAACGATAAACCCAAAATCATCTTCCATTTAATAAGGAACCTTCATGGAAATCCGATCAGTCGTAATCGATATAAATTTCCGTATCAAACAAATACTATAAGTGGAATAACGATAATGCATTTTAAATTCCATAAATAGTAGCGGTTTTCATTCACAGAAGCTCATCTCAATTATTATTAAATTGAATTCCATTCAATTCAAATTTAGTTTATTAAATTGGAAAACTTCACTTTGGAAAATTTTCCATTAAATCTTAGTTAAAAGATTTTTAAATTCCAAATCATAACTTCACGGTTAAATGGGTTGTAAGAACTAATGTTATTTAAAACACAGTTCACAATGAACCTGAAATCAACTTCTAATTCTCACTGAATAATACATTTCAAAAATATTCATGTTCACTCTGGATTGGAATAAAATCTCAACCAATATCCATATAAATAAATTTATATGGATTACATTCACCATAAACACCCAACAATAGTTGCAAACAAGTATCAACATCCAAAATGACATCCAATGTGAATTTTATTTTTATATAAGCTTCAATCAAATAATTGACACTTACGTAAATCCGTCAATCAATCGATTAACTGCAAATTCAACAAGGTAGATGTGTGAGTCAAATATCATCCTAAGATCCGTGTGGGGTTCTCAACCAACAATTATTTAATGAATCATCACTCTCATACAATGCATGCATACACCGTAATCATAAATAAATAAATAAATAAATACTCAACTACCAAATGCCATTTAAGGCGCCACAAGTGTCCATCCACGGAGTATGAAATGCAAGTGTCACATATTCACACAATGCTTCTAATGCAAATGATTTGTGAATAGTTCAAGTGTTGAACTCCAAAATAACTATATGATGCAAATTCTAACCTGCAACTTAAAATGTCTAACTAATCATGACATAATAACCTAACTAAATAATTTAGTGAGTGAGTTCTCACCTAAAAGCTAAACCAAACAACGCGACACTTCTTATTTAGTGAGCGAGTTTTCACTTTTCTGGCTCTAGAATTTGCACACAATCTTCATCTTCACCAAACTTGGTCATTAGCACAAAAACGTCATTCTGGACAACTTTTTCCTTGTGGACTTTTTTCCAAAAATACACCAATTCATCAAAAATTGTGATTCTTTGTATCAGGTCTGTGGACTTCAAACGCGTTTTCCGAGAAGCTCCGAACTCCAAAATTCGATTGTGATATGTCAAACTTATAGAGAAAAATATGATCTACAACTTTGGTTTTGTGGAGCCTCGGCCAGAAATGCACGGATTGAAAGTAATTATGGAAAGAAGGACTGAGGTTATTTGCCAAACGGGATTTTTGGAGGAGGAGGAGATTTTGGCTATGGTGGGGCCCATGACCAAAGGGATGGCTTGATAGGCAACGGGGGCAGCCTAACGTGGCTGGAGGGTGCTGATGGTGCGGGAGGAGGTGGCTAGGGCTTGGAAATGGTGATTTAGGGTTAGGTTTAATTTGGAAGAGGGGAGAGAGAGAGAGAGAGGAAGAAGTGGAGGGGGGTTGTGGTGGCTGTGAGGGAGGGGGCGGCGGCTGGTGCAAGAGGGAGTGAGGTCACCATTAAAAGGGAAAGTGGAAGAAAGAGGAGGAAGAGAAAAGTGAAGAAAAGAAAGGAGCAAAAAGAGATTTTATCTCTTCTTCCATCCGATCGCTCGGTTGCAAACGATCTCCGTTTGTCACGGATTTCGGACATGAGATGATACACGCCAAGACGAATCCAACGAATCAAGTTTCGTCAAATTCCGAGTTCGTTTGACCTTCCGTTAAAATTCTCAAAGATGCTCAAATAAGCTCCAAAAATGCGATTTTAGCGTACCTTGTTTTCTTGTACGCCCAAATGCTAACTCCAAAAATTATGGCCGTTTGGACTTAGCCATTATTTGATGATTCGAATCCAAAAAAAAGGGAATCGAATTCTGAGATTGTGTCGGTAATGTACCTTTGTAAACTGTGATCTCCTGTTTTTGAACAAATGGTTTTGCTTCGCACGGCCACATACTGACGCCGTTCGACGCACATTTTGGAACTCAATAATCATTTATCAATATGAATCCAAAAAAAAAAATATCCCGCCGAATTCTGAGCTCCCTAGCAAAATCTCACTTTTTAAAGGTTATGCGATGATTTTAAAAATCGAATTTTTAAAATTTTCAAATACAAAACTTATAAATCAATTTAATAATTTTACTGAGTTTGTTTTAAGTTAAATAAAACATAAAAAGTAATTTTAAAATTATTCTCAAATTTTATTTAGCAAAAATAGTCATTTTCTTTTATATATTTACCAAAATAGCTTAAATAAAGATTTAAAATTGGTTTGGAAATTCCGGGTTGTTACAATTAGGTTTCCTATTTGTCTATATAAGCATCATTTAGAGATGGATTATTTGTACTGGAAAGGAAGAAAAGCTTGTTTCGGGATTGAGATATATTGTCAACTTTTTAGGTTCTCTTTTGTAATCAATTGGTGGATTAATAATGATTATGTTGAAAGGAATTTGTTTGTCTTTCTTGTTTCTTCCCTCTTTTAAAATCTAATTGTGCAGAGATCCTCAGGGCACCCTAACAATGTTTACATTGAAATCATTTGTAACTAGTTTTTATTTTTATTCTTAATTAGCAATATTTACTTTTAAAATTTACAGTTCCACGAATTTGTAAATAATGTTTATCTTTTGAATCCTCTTTTTAAGCAATATGAGAGTAGTCATTTCTATAAACGAAAATTTTGAATTTGTAAATAAACTTTACTTTTGAATCCTAAATTTAAGTGATATCTGAATTTGATAATATCCATGTAGGGGTGTTTTCGGTAGTTCACGTTTACACCGAAAGAAGTGTAACATCAAAGTTATTACAACTATTATTAAAAATATTAGCATTTTTGGTGTAGATTTTGATGGATTATCATATAACGTTGGACAATGAATTTTTAAATTTTATTTTCCAGAATCATAGTGGTCAGCAGCTACAGGTATCAATGAAATGCATGTATACGGTGGTATGGAGTACGTCGTCATTGTTTGCAGTGATAAGAGAAGCGACGAAAAGAGATATTCTGGTTGCATGCATGCAGTTCCAACCTAGAAGGAAGACGATTGAGACTTTCGTCTAGATCAACGATGGTGGCAGCGGCAAAGGAGGCAACAAGATTGCCTAGCCGCTTTTATAAATAATGGAATTAGTTTAGTAGGAGGGCAACAAAATTCAAATGATGAGTGTTGGGTGGTTGTTGAGTTATCTTCATGTTATTTTTGTGACCAATGTTCGATTCCCCATAGCCATCATATTTTCACAATTTTTTTCCACTTCGTTTTCCTTCATTTTTGTCTAGGGCAACAGATAAGCTAGGACCAGCACTACATGCATGCAAGGAATTGGATGTTTAGAAGCAGTTATCATTGTGACCAGATTTATTAAGCGATTGTCATACAACGCAAAAAAGAAATAAAAGTTTGTGGTTTCCACTAAAATACCATTTTTTATAAATTATTATAAATTAGTAAGATAGCCTAGTGTATTATACCACTATCAAACCTGTTATTGGATGTTTTTCTAATACTGGCATTGTCACCCATGCATTAGAAATTATGTTTGGATATATGTAGCTGGAAATACCTAAAATACTTAGCCACTCTTTAGTAATCGATAAAAACAAAAAATTAATGTAAAATTTTGATTAAACGGAAATCTTTGACAGTTATAATGCTAATATAAATAAAATAAATAAAAAAACAGGATGATAAAACAAGTTATATGAATGGGCTAATATACCTCAATACATGCATATGATACAAACCTGTATCTTCCTGTAATATAAATATCAATCATTTTAATTTTCTACTGTATCAGTTCTTCAGGCAGGGCTGGCCCTGACCCAAGACGACCAAGGAGGCCGCCTAGGGCCTCCGTCCGGTCGGGATCTCAAATTTTTAGTTTTTTCTCTATATAAAGTAATTTTCACAAACTTCAGCAATGAATTTAGTAGCTCAGCGGTTGTGCTATCTTGCTCGGAATTCAGGGACATGGGATCAAATTCTGTTGCATGCCTTTTTTGATGCTTTGCAGTTGAAATTTTGTCCCCAGCATTTGGAAAAGGTTTTTTCCTTTCTTTTTTCGCCTTGGACCTCCATAACTTCAGGATCGGCCATGTCTTTTGGTTTTAGATGTCTTTTTTAGTTTTGGGATCTGAACAACATTTGAATTTCGGATTTCTTATTAAATCACCGGTGTCAAATCAGAAATTCCAAAGGTTCCGAATTCTTAATCTATTTCCCACCAGTATCAGGTTGGGATGATTTACTCAGTAAATATTAAAATCTATCTATACAAGCTGCGTTGATTTTGCCAAATAATTATTTAAATTTGAAAGTTCATCCCTGTTGTATGAAGTATGATCAACCATCAATATAAATACCAAGCAACATTAGGTCGAAAAAGGCATAGTCAAATAATAATCTCTAATTCAAATTGAAAACAATTCAGTTGCTTATTCTCCTCCTTTTTCTTCCAAGCATCTTCACCGTAAACAGCTGTAAGTTCAATCCTTTTACTTTTCAAGCATGCTTTCGTGTTCTCTAAATGGATAATCCTGTAAACTTATATATTATCATATGCAGTTTCAAAGCTGTCATCAAATGGAATTGTGAATAGCGAATCAAATATGAAAAACGATGGAAAAGGAGGAGGAGGAGGAGGAGGAGGAGGAGGGGAAGGAGGAGGGAAACCGATCGTTGATGAATGTTGCGGGAAGCATAAGAAATGCGGTCTTTTTGGAAAGTACCGTTGTCCCTTCACTAATAAATGCTTTAGGACTGAGGCTAAATGCATGAAAAAATGCCTTGAATGCCAAGGTCATGCTAAGAGTTATGTGAAGTTGTCATTTCATTGAATAAATAAATAAACCTCTGAGAATCTTCTTAACCCATCGTTTTGTTCTCTTTATTAGAAATTAGTCCTTTTTATATTTATATCATATGTAAAAACTAAGTAATGAAAGGTGTTAAAATACATTACGAATTTGGTGACCATGGTTTTGAAAACCAAAAGTTGACAAGAACCGCAGTAGTCAAAGTCTGAAGATTTCGAAGAGTTCAGCTGTTAAAACAGTAAAAATTCTCCTTCCTCCAACTTAAGGACTATCAAAGTCAATAGCATTAATATGAGAGTTTTGTTTATTGAAATTTGATGAAAATAGTATGGGATTTTGCATGGTTAGCTATGTTACATTTAGGATATCCATTTAACATAAATATCACTACCAAAATTATGATTATTAAAGCAACATAATTAGGGATAAATTAAACTGTCTCAAATAATCGGTATTTAAAGGCTTATTTAAAGGCTGATAAAATATATGTCAGTAAAATCATTAAAGAAGGCGTATTAGAACATCTCCAACCATGGTTGGAGATGTTCAAATAGGGCATCCCTCCATTTAAATTGTCGAACTCATGCTCGAGCGATGTGAGTTCGAGCGTGCACTACAAGAAAACACTGATTTTACAGCGGACGAATCCATCACAAATTCGTGCTAAACATGTATTAGCAACAGATTTGTGACGGATAACACTGATCGGTAAATTTCATGTCAATATTTTAGTGAACATTTTGCGATGGAAGTTAACGTCGGTTCTCCGACACTTTACCCGTCATTTGTCAATATATTTAAATTTTATTTTAAAAAAAAAAAAAAATACCGACATTTTACCTAAATTTTTTTTAAAAAAAATCCGTCGGAGATCCCTTGCTATACAGCAAAGGTATAGAAACGGATAATTTCAATTATTGCTTCACCTTAGATATCTGTCGATAGTTCATCACAAATGCTAACATTTTAGCAAGGTTATTGGTGATAGTTGTTTTTATTTCCGTCGGCAATCACATGTAGATTTGCAAAACCCACTCGTATTCCCTTTCTATTCCGTTGGTAAATGTTACTACAATAAAATATTAATTTACAACTGACGAATGCCAATGTTAATTAAGATACTTAGTTAATATGAACTCAAAAATAACACCATTTATAATCAAATAATGACATAGAATATCAATTAACATACAAGCGCAATACATAATTAAATTGTCAAATTCAATACATAATCAATACTTTCATAACAATTATCGAATAACAAAAAACAATGTATATTTCATAGTGAAATTATACAAATATCGAATACGAAAACAAGAATAGCACACAGGGGCACCAAAATTGACTCGCCAAAGAACGCAAACCACCGATGGAGATGGTTCCCAACCTGGATTTACCATAGTGAACTGCTAGTCTACAGTTGTGCATGAAACAGGAAACTAATCAATTTTTAAAAGATGCACCTTTTATCGACAAATATTCATAATATCCAAAGCACTAGTATCTGCATTAGCAATTTGAATGCTATGTCTCAAAATGACCATATCCTCGTGTCTGCATTAATATGATTTCCTAAAACCACACTTAGACATATGTATAATCATGTATCCTCGCTTACATTAATGTTTATGAACATTCAACATGTTCTGTCAGGATAATAATGCATTAAATATATAATACAATTCATATTCCCTGGAATTCTCCCAATACTTATTTACTTCATCTAGGCTGCTGGCATTTCAATAAATATTTTGCAGAGTCCTTGATTCGTAGGAAAAACTACTTGATATTTAGCAACATTTACATTTGCGTGAAAAAATTACGTGTCAGCCTTAAACAAGAAATTTTACGGCATAAACATTGTGCAAGTTTATGAGAATAAGAAAGGTACCTAGAAAATTGCAACATCTACCATAGATCCATTCAAAATTTCATTACATTTTTGTACTATAGGCCTATCATAAATCAAATTCAACTCTAACAACTAATTTGAATGATGATATGGATAACTGCAATAACCAAAAAAACTCTTTTCAACAAATTAATAAAACCGAAGTTTCAGTTTATTGTCAGAGGTTTGTTAGATTGTCTTTCTCTTGCCAATGCAAGTTGAATCGAATTTATTTACTTTTCTTAGAGTTGGATCACTCAATCAATCAATTTAATTCATGTAAAACCAATCCTGAACCGTGAAATCAGATTTATATTTCACATGTAATTAAATCAATATGAGATGGAAACGTGGTCACTGAATATTTCTGGCCCATTTTTCCCTTTTAAACAATTTATTTACACTTTCATATATAATTACATTGTTGTGTTCAGAAGCGATAATATAGAAAAGAGAACTCGTAAGATGAAAAGGCTTATGATAGTTTTAGGTAAGATGATAGTATCAGAATAACTACTTACATTCCTGAAATGAAAGGGCAAATGACTTATTGCCTTCCATCTATTCCTTTGTACATGGCATCCAGATCCATTAGCTAAAGATAGGAGCTATATGCTCAATATTGCTTAATCGACATAAGAGTTCAGATTGAGCCTGAAAAGTGTGCAGGATCAATGTATCATAATGCCCAACAATGTAATCATATACATGCAAGGATGCATACAAGTGCGTGTATATGCATACATACATTCTATAAATTCAAGGACCTCGTGTTAGGAAAGAATCCAAAATGTATACATAATACGTTGGGTCATAGACAATATATTGAAATTTCCTTTTACATAAGGAACAATTACCATACAACAATAAAAGTTGAAATTTAATGAGAAAACAAGTACACAAATATCCAAAATACTAAACTGCACCCTTTATTAATTTTTACTGCAGGTAACAATCGAAGTATAATGCAAATAAAAAAAATGAGATTGCATATATGCTTTCCTAGAAAAAACAATGAATCTATGGTCTATTAGTCAATGAACTTACATTTTCTTTTAGATATTAAATGTTGATAATTCATAACAATAAATAAATTATGCTTTCAGAAATAGGACTTGTATTGTAATGTGACCTATAAATATTAAGAACAGAATTATTATTTTTAGTCTTTCAAATTTTACAAGAAAATGAATGCAACTATACCGATCTTATACCGATAGTTTTTTAGTTGATTAAGCTAAATTTGCTTATGTATGATTAACAATAATATAAAAAGTACAAAACCTTTAATAGTTCAGAGGTGGCAAGTGGCAACTAAGGCTGAAACAAACTATCCTTAGAAATACAAACAACCAAGGATGGATAAGAGAATCAAAGTTATGCAATAACATGACCATATGATATTATGCTCAGAATGGTTTTCGCAATCCGTATTTAAAAAAAAACTTCAGGGATTCTAACCATTTTTGTTCATGCAAATTAGCCCCGCTGATTCAAAATTTGTGTTAGAGATAAATCACAACTTTTAAATATGAAAAGTAGCATTACACTAGGAAACATTATATAAAGCTATTATAAACTAATGTACCACAGGAGAAACCAAATGGCAAAGGCATACTAAAAGATAATTCACATTGAAAACTCAATCTTTTGCTGATTTTTTTGCAGAGCCGAGCACATCAGCAATGGATTTTGAAAATTTTGAAAGTGGGAACAAAATATGTTCAAGGAAGGGAAAAGGTAGATGAGAAAGATATATTAGTGCTACTTTAAAGTAAGTATTACAATTTAAGAGAATTAGACGGAAAAATTGTTTATACCAAAAACGGTATGAAACACCAAAGGTACTCTTTCAAGTACTTCAACAAAAAGTATGTGGAGCCGCAATCGTAAGCATAGAAAACATAAAAGTAAAATGCAAGATTTTCTTATAGTAGTTCGATCCATAAGAGATCTACATCCACTTTCTCATAGGATTCCATTACCATTTTATCAATTATAAGGTTTGATTCACTCTTACAACAAGTTTTATTACTCTCTCACTTGTAGATCACACTTGAATTCATAAAAAGTCATGAAGAAATGAAATGACCAACGGAGATAAGGTATGATCGGAGAAGGATTTCTTCAAGTGTTTGTACTTGGATGATAGATCTCCAACTCTTAGATCGTTTGAATAAATTTGATGAAGGCCATGATCAATGAATGAATGAATCTTCACTTGATGATGATGAATGAGTGTTAGAACTTTTTGAAATAGTTGTGGAGAGATTTTAGCAGCACTTCATGGCAAGAGAATTCGTCCCCAATTAAAGTGGGATTGGACCTCTATTTATAGGTGTGAGGGAGAGCCAAGATATCATGTGCAGGCCACCGGTCGGTCTAAGTCTTATTTACGGAAATTGCCACCAGCCAACCTGTCAATAGCTGTTTAGAGGAACGATCGTTCTGAATCGGAACCGACCAGTTGGTATGTCTCCTCCTTTCATCTGCGCGATTGACCAGTTGTGGGCTTCGTACTAGTCGGTTATCTGTCTTTTTGACTGATCGGTATAGAAATATCTGAATAAGACACCTTGCTTTAGAAGCAACCGATCGATTCATTTTCCTTTCTCTTGAGACCGATTGGTCTGACCCTCATGATATAACCGACCGGTTGTGATTCTTCCTAACCGATTGGTGCGGTAATACTTGTTAAATTGAGTTCCTCCTTGTATGACCGGTCGGCTGTACGCCGTCCTGACCGATTGGTCTAATTGTATCGCATTATTGCTAATTGACCGCTTTGGAACTCCAAGACATGACCGGTCGATCTTGTATCTTTATGACCGACTAGTATAACAACGATGTAACATAGTTTACATTATTAAGACCGTCCGACCAGTACCTGTGTTCTATACCAATCGGTTACACATTGAACCATTGAGCTTCTGGTTTTTCTCGCATCTCGATCCACTAATGTACGTATGATTTTTGAGGAGTAAACATTTGCCCCTTGAAGTTTACAATTTTCTATTTGAAAAGATTGTGAGCTTCGAAATGAACATTTATATTACACAATTGGGGGGTCGTTCTTGTGGACTTTGCTTCTGGCCAATATGCACAATTATCCATAGTGATTAATTACATGACCGATCAGCAGATTAAGTTTGCCTGGTAGGTGACCGGTCGGTCCGATGTAATGGCTTTTTGTGGGCCGTCCGGCCCATCAATCGATTTCCTTTATATATCCCAACCTGACCCTTTCCTCTTCCATTTTCCTTTTCCCTAAATCAGTCAGATAATCTCACCCAAGGCGGCGACTACTACGATCCAATACCGATTTCATCAGCTTTCATCCCAATTCAATCATCATGATTTAAAAACCGATCTGAGGGCCTCCAGTTCCATTTCCATTGTTGCAATTTAGGGCCGATCAGACAACTTCCAATCTCTGCTGCTCAACCCTCTCCTTCAAACTGGAGTCAATACTCAGGTATTACATTGAAATTTCACGTGCTTTGTGTAGACATTATGCTTGGATTGAATTGGACTTGGTTTGCGATGAATCTTGAATCGAATTGTCTTCAAGTTTTTATGGTTTTGATTTATAGTGTTGGGATGATGCGAATTGGATTCATGTTTTGTACTTGATCGGTTTGGGGTTGTGGTGAACTTGTAATGAGATTGGATTTGTTTGAGATCATCTTTAAGGTTGTTTTTGAGGAATCCGAAGTGCATTGACCTTCTTTGAACTCTATCCTGACTTTATGCATATATGGTGTTTGCCGAAAAATTTTAATAGCATATTTCAATTTAAACACCTTGTATACTTCTTTACTTCATTGTTATGGAACCATGTTGATCATATGAACATCCAGTTTAATCCTTGCAAATTTTGTTCCATTGACACTTGTTTTTGGAATTGTGCATGACTTTAGAAGTAGTTGTAGATTTCATTACCGACCGGTCATCACCATCCTTTTTGGAAAATTAACTGTATTGCTTGACCGACCGGTCGGTATCAAGCTTCTGGAAATTGGAGGTACCAGTCGGTCTGTTATTGAATACCGATCGATTAACTTTAATTTTCTGGGGAACTTATGGTACTGGTCGGCTCGTCCTAGACACCGATCGATGTTGGGATCTCCTGGAATATTGGGAATACCAACAGGTCAATCTTGGGCACCGATCGGTTAGTTCCAATCCTGTAGAAGGTTGTTTTAGTACCGGTCGGCCTGTGTCCAACACTGGCCATCCCTTTCTACTATGTCTTGTCTGTTTTGTAACAAAACAATTGAACACATTCTGGCATTCTATACTCTGCTACAAACTGCCCGTGTCAGCAACGAGTTAATTAGACATTTTAAGAGAGTTTATATACAGCATTTTGCAACCCATATTTGAATGACATATCTATGCTAAAGTGTTTCAAAGTTTATTTTCCTTTTAATCACACACTTTTCATACAAATTGATCATTCAATTATGAGTTTGTTTTAAAGCTAGGGATTGATCGAGCTACAGATTTCAAACCTTGCTTTTATGTTGCCACGTATGACGCCTCTAATTTTAGGAAAAAGTACACTTATCTTTGTAAAATGATAACCCGAAAACAGTTGCGCGATCAACCTGAGGAAACAGTTGGACCTGTTCAAGTTGGAACTTCCGCTCAAGCTGTAATGGCCAATACCCTTGGGTCTGAGACTACTTCAGAATTTCCTGAACCAAAATCCCTTACTGTACCATCCATGAAAGGAAAGCGACGAAACTTTCTGAAAAGGTATATAAAAGTTTATGTGCTCAATTTAAGAACTCGGAGGACGATGCTAAACTTCCGGAGGATAACGAATTTACCGATTCTCCACCTCCAGGATTTGTTACTGTTAACCGACAGATGTTAACAATGGGAGTCATCCCCCCATTTAATTCTTTCCTAGAAATGATTCTTAAACGCTTAGTCATTTCCCTTGTGCGGTTACACCCGAATGGTCATGCCATCTTAATTGGTTTATGTGTACATTTTATGAGGGTTAAGCAACGTTTGCCCACTTTCCAAGAGATTTGCTTTCTCCGTTCCTTTAAAAAGAGCCCAGGTTCAATTCTATTTATGGAAGCAAGGCATTCCAAGATTATTACCGAGTTATTGGATAGTATTAAAGGATTTAAAGAAAATTATTGTTTCATCCGATGCCTTGACAAATTCTATAGCAGATGGATGAAGGGAGGTAAAGATCCATTTGTTTAAAACTTTTCCATTCGTTTTTGCGCTTAAGTATCAAATCTTACATTCTCCATTCATTGTACAGAAATCCCATCTACTGACCCAGACTTTGCCATGGAAGAGGGCCTGATGGATGCTTTAAGAAATGTTAACGAAAAAGAGAGAAGTAGGAAATTTTTGATCATAGAAGAATTTCTTCGTCAATACCACCTACTTGATCCTTCTTGTAATCTCAAATTGGACCTGATGATTAAAGGAAAAGTTACCACTAAATCCCCTGCTTTGAAAGCTTCTTTAAAGAAATGCTCAAATACTGCGAGTAGTAGTAAAGCACCTCCTAAAAGTAAATTGACCTCCATTAAAGAAGGGAATCCTGATCATGACAAGGATGCAAGTGACCGGGTTGAGAAAGACGAGAGAGAGGGCATTGACTCAGAGTCTGCATATGAAACTAAACATGTTGAGGAAGATGATACTGCATTAGAAGTTGATCCGAATACAGAAACAATAACTAGGGACCTTTTTGTTCAAGATGAGACTGGAGAAGGTTCTGCATGTACCTTTGATAATTTGGGCGATCTTAACTCAGCTAAGTATCTTAATCGGGATGATACTGTTACTTAGCCTCTTGATCCTCAAAACACAGTCACATTGGCTAGCATAATGGAAAATCCTATCTCTAAGATAGAAAAGTTGCTGAAATCCTTAGGAATTCCCTTAAAACCAGTTAGGAGAACCGGTTCGTTAACAACAGCTTCCTTTTTAAAAAACATTTCTAACATACAATGCTTCTAATGAATATTTTTATAATTTTCCTTTAGTACTATGCAAGTCAAGCACTTAAATCCGTCTTAAACTTATTTCAGGTTCAGATATGCACAGGAAACGTTCATTAGGTTTTAGATCAGACTTCAGTAAGAAAACAAAGCCATCGATCCAAAGCACCTGTTACAATCTGATTCCCCACGACCATCACACCATCATAAACAACTCTATCCCCCTTTTCCCCTGAAATCTTCTCATCAATCTTCACACATACCAGAGTCACACCTAATTGAGGAGCAGAGGTGGAGGATACGCGAGGAAGAGGAGGAGGAAGCGAGAAGACGTTCATGGCTTAGAGAATATACTCCTGATGAAGAGGACCGAGGGAAGAAGCGAGGAAGGGGTGAACAAGGAAAGGGTGGCCCACACAAATATTCTCGAGTAGAGAAGCTTCCTATTAGACCCCGATCGATTCCATCTTCTGGCCCCCCTTGTCCTTCGGTCGAGATCCACTCAATCATTCATAAACCTCGCCACGATCCCGGGCCAGTAAGTGTTCCTCTCTCTGAACGACTCCCATATTGGAATTTAAAAGGGCTTATGTTTGATTGTGGTGTGATTTTAACTGACAATGCAAAGAGCCAACTTGATACAAAGTGGACTATTGTCAAAGATAGTGTCAAGAGAAAGCTGCGTGGATGGAGTAAATTTGGTGATGATCTCCAATAGCATCATGACACTAATCTTGATAAAATCGCCGAGTTGGAGAACGATAAGGTCAAATGGGAAAAGTTTTAGATTCTCGCGATGCCACCATTGCATCACTCGATAAAAAAGTAATAGAATTAGAGGCATTAGATAATGAGAATAAGAAGCTCTGGGAATAACTTGATGCTGCTAAACAAAGGGAAAGGAAGCCTTAACCGCAAAATGCAATGTTGAAGCTACATTATCCGTGGAAAAGGATTTCTCCAAGCAGTATCGGGACGAGGCCGCCCAACTCAGGAAAACCTTTGATTCCTTAAAGTCTTCCAATCAAACATTGACAGCTAAGGTTGAATCACTTGAGAAAGACAAGACAACTACTAAGGAGACTCTTAAGCAAGCTATGGATGAGGCTGATGGCGACATACTCCGATTTTATGTCTTCAGCGTCATGAGTCACAGGAGTTTGCACTACTTAGGAGACAGTTTTTCAACTACTTTGGCGCTTGTCTGGGAACGAGTGCTTGAAATCAATGGTGATGATTGCAGCGGGATGAACTTATTACTAGACTTTTAGATGATAAATCTAAGAAGGCTTTGGCAGAAGGAAAAGCCCAACTAGCCAATGAGAGGGCCGGTACTTCCGGCGAGCAAACTCAAAACCAACCAGATACTAGCCTTCCTGCTGATCCTATGGAACTTGGAGCTTCTGGTTCACAGACATTGGTTAACTTTCCTGATGTTCCTAAAGAGAAAGAAGTAGTTACTGAGGGGAATTTCAATGTTGAGAATATTATAGAGGAGCACAGTGGAGATGATGAAGCTGCTGATGAAAACACTGAGAATTGGAGAATTGAGCACAGGAATGCCCAGGAAAATCTTCTAGATGCAGGTAAAATCAAAACCAATTATACCGTGTCATATTTAGAGTCCATTTTTGATTCTATTGGGTATCTTGCCTCTTATGCTCATTATCCCCATAATCTAGGTTTAATTTCATCTCTATCTTCTCCCGCTATAGGCAATGCAACAACAATTGAAGCTGATATAACTTATTCACCCCTAATGACCATTCCTCTTGCTTCCGTTATTACTCCCCCTCCTCCTAGTAACACTTCCCTGCTTGTGATTACAACTCCCAGGTCACAGGATGTAAGAATCGATGCTTTCTCAGACTTAAATGACGTTGACTACAATATTAGCGACGATCTTGAGGCCATTGAAACGGACGAAAGACCAAAGGATGCTTCCAAGGGTAAAGAAAAGAAAGTTGCCAAGTCCTCCACATCTAAGAAGCACAAAAAGAAGAAGAAGGACACAGAAGTGACTAGTTTATCTTCCCAAGAAAATCCAGATAATGTGGAAGAGACCCCTCCTCCTTCGTTTAAAAAACCAGCTTTAAGGTCAGGTGACAGGAAGAAGTAGCGCTCGAAAAAAACTTATTTTGCTTCTCGATTATTCTCTTCTATGTGTTGCATTCAGACCAGTTGTATATGGGGGTGTCGGCCCCTGCTTATTTCTTTATGTTTCTCTATGTCTAATACTTATGTGTTGGATTTATGACTTTGTGATTCTGCTTTCTGTACTTAAGCTTTTACTCTTAGCTTTGTTTTACCTTCTTGTTCTACATTCCGCACTTGTTTTCTTTTCATGTTTGCATCACAAATTCTTTTTATCACAAGTCATTTGTTTTTGCAACATTTGGTATAACAACGATCTTACAGTACTTTTCTTTTTTGGTATAAACAAATTTTCAGTTGTGACCATGAATCATTATTAACCGGGTTTATTCGACCAATTTTATTAGATCAATTTTATTAGACCTACTTTATTATGACTAGGGCAGTTTTTTGATTTCTTTTTCATGGACGATCGATTTTGTACTCATCACAATGTCGAAGTTCTCGAATCTGCTTAGTCACACCGAGGGAGCCAACTCCACTGGTCGGAGTAAACCTTATGAGTGCTAAGCTTCATTGTAAAGTTGTGACGAGTTTACGGTATGTTTAAGCGAGCATTAAGGAATTTCCTTAACGCGGTGGTAATGCCCCCATACCAAAATTTGTCATAGACTTCAAAGGCTGAGCATGACATTATGCGACTAATTTTATTTGGAATTTTTTGATCATGTGTTTTTGCCATTGTTAAATTTCTTGGCATGACCATGATCAAAAGTTTCCAGTGTTAGTCGATCCTGCTCATACCCCTTTTGTGGCGATGAACTTTCATTTTTGTTCCTCTTCTCGAGAGGTCTTATATTATATATTCAATGATTTTTCTCACTAGCCTGGCAATCCAGGCCCTTCGGAGATTAGATTTGAACATATACCCCTGTAAAGGTCTTATTTTCCATTCCTCTGAAGAGGTATTTGTAAACCTGTTATTCGTTGTGACTGAATGACTCAGCCACTTATAGAATTTGTAAGACGCCTTCGAGAAGGGCTTTGGGTCCGTTAGTAATTAGATTTGGAAGAACCAGAATCAATAGCTAGATTTGGAAAACCCAGCATCTGATCGGATGCCTCCGAAGGGGTCTTTTAGAACCTAGTGTTTGTATCGCTATCCAACCATGCATTAGTGGCTTCAACGATCAACCGAGCGCCCCTAGGGGAGGTCTTTGGTTTTAAAGCCCAGTGTTTATATCGTTATCTAGCCATGTATTAATGGAGTTGACGATGAACCGGGTGCCACTCGGGGAGGTCTTTGGTTTTAAAACCCAGTGTTTATATCGCTATCCAGCCATGTATTAATGGTGTTGACGATGAACCGGGTGCCCATCGGGGAGGTCTTTGGTTTAATATTGCGTTGTTTCTCGGGACAGACGCCAGTTCATTCATCGGGTTTTACCACGATTTGTCAGAACTAGGGCCCGGTACCTTGCAATTAAGAAGGTGCCCCTTTTATGAAACTTGCAGCTCTATCTGTAACTTTGAGCACCGTGCCATTTGACCATTCAGTCCCTGGTGTTCCTTTCTTGCACTAATATGCTCCACATCTTCGAGTTGGTTGCGAATGATGTTTTAAGCATTGAACAATGGATATTTGAGCTATCCTAATCGGGATGTGCTATAATGATCACCAGGTCTTATTAGGTCATGGATGCGTCAGTGTTCATTTAATGGTCAACTATTTTTTTTCAAGAACATATGAAAGAAAATTTAAGTGAAGTAGTGACAGAGGTGTATATCATTCCATGCTCTCGAAAGTTGGATTCCATCCGTGGTTTTAAGCTCAAAAGCACCATCGGAGAATTTTTGGCTAATCATATATGCCCCCCCCCCAATTGGTTCAAGTACCCCAGTTCCTGTCATGTTTCAAGAACAAGGTCCCCAACTTGGAAGGTTCTGCGCTTTACTTTAGCATCAAAATGACGAGTTATTCTTATGTGGTGTGCCATGACTCTGAGTTCTCCTTCTATTCTTTTCTCTTTAAGAAAATTGAGTGCTTCGAGTTGCAGTTTCTCATTCTCTTCTTGGTTGAAGTGGATTCTTCTATGAGTTGGGACCTCCAGTTCTACTGGGATCATAGCCTCATATCCAAACGCAAGCGAAAATGGAGTGTGCCCTGTCGTAGTTTTATGGGTGGTACAGTATGCCCATGGTGCAAGCGGAAGCTCGTCTACCCAAGCACACTTAGCTTTTTCGAGTTGCTTCTTAATGGTTGACTTCAAGATTTTGTTGATTGCTTCGACTTGTTCGTTGGCCTATGGATGAGCAACGGCTGCAAAACTCTTCTTATTCTTGTACTTGGCATAAAAATCCAGAAACTCGCTACTCTCAAATTGAGTTCCATTGTTGGTGATTTTTTCTGCGGTACACCAAACCTGTAGATGATGTTCTTCAAGACAAAATTGATCACCTTCTTTGAAGTAATAATAGCTAGCGGTTCAGCTTCAGCCCATTTAGTAAAATAGTCAGCTGCTACTATCACGTACTTCATATTTGATTTACCTGTAGGTAATGCTCCAATCAAGTCTATGCCCCAGACGGCAAATGGCCATGGGCTGACCATTTGAGTCAATTCAGTGGAAGGCACTTGGAATTTTTGCAAATCTTTGGCATCTATCACACTTTTACTAATAGTCTTCTTCGATGGTCTACCTGGTTTACCCATAATTTGATCAAGGCCTTGAACTTGTGAGAGAACTTGTTGAACGGCTCAGACTCTAGATTTGTGAAATCTATAGCAGAAATGAGCTCCAAACTTCACTTTTGCGAATGATTTAAGGAAGAGATATGCCTCACGGTGGGTGCCAAAATGTTTATACCAAAAACGGTATGAAACACCAAAGGTACTATTTCAAGTACTTAAACAAAAATTATGTGGAGCCACAATCGTAAGCATGGAAAACATAAAAGTAAAATACAAGAACATTTTTATAGTGGTTCGATCCATAAGAGATCTATATCCACTTTCTTATAGGATTCCATTACCAATTTATCAGTTACAAGGTTTGATTCACTCTTACAACAAGTTTTATCACTCTCTCACTTATAGATCATACTTGAATTCATAAACGTCATGAAGAATTGAAATGACCAGCGGAGATAAGGTATGATCGGAGAAGGATTGGAAGGATTTCTTCAAGTGTTTGAACTTGGATGATAGATCTCCAACTCTTAGATCGTTTGGATAAATTTGATGAAGGCCATGATCATTGAATGAATGAATCTTCACTTGATGATGATGAATGAGTGTTAGAACTTTGTGAAATAGTTGTAGAGAGATTATAGCAGCACTTCATGGCAAGAGAATTTGTCCCCCATTAAAGTGGGGTTGGACCTCTATTTATAGGTGTGAGGGAGAGCCAAGATATCATGTGTAGGCCACCGGTTGATCTAAGTCTTATTTACGGAAATTGCCACCAGCCAGCTTGTCAATAGCTGTTTAGAGGACCGATCGGTCTAAATCAGAATCGACTGGTCGGTATGTCTCCTCCTTTCATTTGCGCGATTGATCAGTTGTGGGCTTCATACTGGTCGGTTATCTGTCTTTCTGACCGACCGGTGTAGAAATATCTGAATAAGACACCTTGCTTTAGAAGCAACCGATCGGTTCATTTTCCTTTCCCTTGAGACCGATCGTTCGGACCCTCATGATATGACCGACCGGTTGTGATTCTTCCTAACCGATTGGTGTGGTTAGACTTATTAAAATGAGTTGCTTCTTGTATGACTGGTTGGCTGTACCCCGTCCTGACCGATCGGTATAATTTTATCGTATTATTGCTAACTGGCAGCTTTGGAACTCCAAGACAAGACCGGTCGGTCTTGTATCTTATGACCGATCAGTATAACAACGATGGAACATAGTATACATTATGAGGACCGTCCAACCAGTACCTGTGTTCTATACCAATCGGTTACATATTGAACCATTGAGCTTCTGGTTTTTCCCACATATCAATCCACCAATGTACATATGATTTTTGAGGAGTAAACAAAAACTAATTTTTGTAGTCCACAGCATAAAAGTTTGCCTGCTAAACATCGTAACACTGATGGAAAAAACAGCAAACTGTTGAGAAACGAAATGCAAAAGTCTAGTGAGGTAAAAAATGTGAAAATGAGAAAGTCAAAAAATGAAAATATTAGTGAGAAGAATTCTAATAAACACGGCTTAAATAATGAAGATTTTGTTGAATTAGACGTTGTGGATCATTCACCTCAGCCATCTCCAAATGAACAAAATATGAGGGAGTTTGTAGAATTACCTTTTCCTGATAGTTTCGAAGATCACATAAAGCTAAATAGTCCATGTTCAAATTCGTATCAAGTAGTAATATTTGAAGATGACGTAATGGAATTCAACACATTTCCAGTTGAGTAAACAATAGATATGCCATTTGATGATGAACGGAATTCTAGAAAAGATAGCAAGGGTAGTCTTTCAAAGTCAGTTTCAGAAAAAGAGGCAATGTTGAGTTCATCATGCGAATCGGAAACCAAAGAAAACATGAAATCTCGATTCAGTTCCTTTAAGAAGTTATTCGATCCAATTATGAAATCTAGATCTTTAAGAAGTTAGTTCCCCATTGAAACAGTTAGTGCAAACAATTCTCCAAGAAGTAGGAGACACTGAGCATTCCGAAAATCGTTGTTAAATGATTTTTCAAAGACAATAGAGAAAATAGATTATGAAACGAGTTCAAAGAAAAAGACCTGGTTTGTGTTTCAACTTACTTACCTACTCACTTACAAGCAACCCTGAACAGTGAATTCAAGCATGGTTCTCTCTCATATGAATTTTGCATCAATGACCATGAAGATGTTATAGTTGCGAAGGCATGGAGAACAAATGTCGCATTCAATTGGATGTACACTTTCCATAATTCAAATAAAAGAGTCGATAGTTGTAGCGGGAACCAAACACCTATTATTGGTCAAATGCAAGTTTCTTGCTACTTATGTTCTGTGGTAAATGATGCAGGATCGTTAGAGAGTTCAACATTAACTGAGTTTGTACCTATGCGGTTAAATCCCCGCTATAGCTCGTAGCGCTCTTCAACTGCTACACTATTTCAATTTAGCGCTGATGAACAGTAGATCCGGTCTTAACCCCGCTATTTTCCGCTGGATCCGCTAAATCAACGCTTTTTAGCAACCGCTTTAGCAATATTAGTATATAGATATTTATTTGACTAGTCTTCTTTATAAAAAGGTTAATAAAGTTAGTGTAAAAATCTAATTTTAATGCATAAGCGTCTAATATATTATAGTCATCAAATCTAGTATGCATGCCATGATATTCTTTAGTTTTGCTATACAACATTAATTAATAATTGTTTCTTCTATACATATAGTATGGGAATGGTAATAAATTAGTTTAAAATATTTAGTTTCAACATAAAATGAACCCTTTTACGAATCCGGTATATCCCCCTATTTCCCCGTTGCAACTTTTTGCCACTCCACCGTTATAGAACCGTTAAGCGCTTTAACTGCCCCGCTTTGTACTATTTGACATTGCTCAAGCAAGAAGAAGTCATTGTGCTAAAGACAATGATAAGAATACCTCTAATTCAGATATCCTTTCTGTTTCCTACCCATGGGAAAATTTTGATCTGCATCCTAGTCTTGAAGTAGCATCCATTGTGATCTAAATTCCTTTTGACAGTAAGAAGGGGGTGAAAGAAAAAGAGGTAGATGATGATATAACATTTGAATTCATGAGCTCTGCAAATGTGAATGCAGTGATTCCTAGTGGTCCTCATAGTTTGCCTGTAGACAACGAGGGAAGTCCATCTTCATTACTTGGTAGATGGAGATACAGAGGTGGTTGTGATTGTGGTGGTTGGGACACGGCTTTCCCTATTGATGTTCTTCAGAAACCATCCTTTACCAATATGATTAAGAATCTGGTGAAGGGTAGCCAACAGATGATGTTCTTTGTTCCGGGTAGAAGAGAAAAAGTCCCTGCAATATCGATAATTTCCAGTGGGAAAGGGCAATATTCAGTTCAATTCCATGCACGGTTATCATCTCTACAAGCATTTTACATTTGCATTTCTATATTTCATAGTTCGGAATCTTTCTCTACTTTAAGTCAACAAAAGACACTGAGACTCTACTTCAAATCACTGAAGCTGATCCTTGAAGAGGAAATGCAACACTTGCTCAAATCTGTAGCTGAAGCAGAGAAGAACAATTCAGAAAAGCAAACAACAAAAATCCTTCATGCTTGATTCGCCATTCTCACCTATGGGACGAGTTTAGATATAAAATAAAGTACATATTTTAATTAGAAGAGTAGTATTAATTCATTGTGACCATCATACCGTTGAGGGATGTATATGTTCATATATTTTTTGATGAGGAAAAAATGGAATATATTGTTAATAAGAAGGTGGTTATCTTCGCAGATCGAATGATTATTCAATTTGGATGGATATTAAATTAAACATGTTCTTTTTGTAAAAAAAAGAGAATTGACACTGAAGCAAAATTATAGAGCAACCTACAACAAAACTAAAATGGATGCCAATTTAAAGAAATATTACTGATTAATTGAGAACGGAGGGACATGGTATCTTATTTGCAGTTTCAGGTGCCGAATCCAGTATAAGTGGGGAGGCTGGATCATGCAATATTTCTACTTGCTTTTGAAATCCAAACAATAGCAATATGACTTTTACCATCAAAAAGTGATTATGTATCGTAGACGTACAATAAAGTTATTATATCTGTATGGCTACGATTGATGAGATTTCTTAAAACATTTCATTTTAGATATTTTGAACATACATCACAGAACTGGACTTTATCATTTTGTGTCTAGTGGAGAACAACAAATAATATTGAAAAAAAATCTCTTAAGCTGGAAATGTTAAGTAAAACTGATTATCAAATTCCAAAAGAATGAGCTATTCTCATTATGAAAGACACAAAAATCATGAAAACTAAGGTTCCTAAATTATTAAGGAGGACAAAGGTACAAAAATCAACTTATGTCACCTGTTATCAATTGTCGATGTATCAATAATAATTCAAGCAAAACTAAGGCCAAACCATTAAACTACAGATCTAATGACAGCAACCAATCCACGTTGATAACCAATAGGCATCCAACGGTTGTGGTTACCGGTCCATGTCAAGAGAAGTGGTCATCTACAATCCAAAGCTAATGACAGCAACCAATCCACGTTGATAATCTTTCTTATAATAAAAAGTAATCCATGGCTAAGAAGAAAACAAAACCTTTTACTTTGAGTTTTTTGGAGCTTAAATATTTCGACTGAATGTCGATTTAAAAAAATTGCTTTTTCAAATGATAATTTCTTCATTTTTTGAATTTTGAGCTTGTATTTGGCAATTTAATAAAATCTTTTTATTTTGTTTTTTATTTGTCAAAATGGTGTGATGTAGTGGAAAGACGTGCTCTTGTTTAGTGGAAGGTCGGAAGTTAGAGGTCTACTCTACCCGTCATGTCTGCATTAAGGACTAACTTCCCAAAAGAAAAGGTCCATTCCTTTTGAATATTTCATTCTAAATATGAATACATCATAAATTTCAAAATTATAATATAGGCTTTTAGTTTTTGAACAGATACTGAATGACAATGCACTTAGCTTACCTAGAAACTCAGGTGATAAATTCCAAATTCTGATGAGCACACAGTTGATATACTTATAATAACAGAAAATTTTCTTGATCTTTTCTGCAGGCCTTCTCAAGTGATGAAAATCTTTCTAATGAAACAACAGAGAAAAATAAAACTGTGCAACCAGATGAAGATTCAGATGATGAAGATAACTCTAATGAATCTAATCGCGAGGCTTTGTTACGCAGATTGGTGTTCCCAAATAAATAATAAAAATAACAAAACATTAGTTCAGAAATGCTTTGATATTTCATGTGTTAGAGCCAAAATTTCACCTGCGGAGCCAACATTTAAAAAAATTGTACTTAGTCAGAATATATAGAAAATTTTAAAATTAGAATATGAAGTATTATACAATTTAAATTAAACTATTAAATGAACTTTTTCAATATTTTAAAGTTTAGAAATTTTGGTTATTTCGTGTCAAACAATAATTGGTTTTATAAACTTTATGATTTATTTCAAATTTATGCAAGATGATTTCAAATTTTTAAATTTTTCGAAATTTTGATTATAAAATATAAGTATCTACTTTAATTATCAACTGTAATCATTAAATACAATTATTTAAAATTAATTATTATATAAGATATTATTTCATAAGTATTAAATTTTATTATAAATTATTAAATAATTATTATAATAAACTGATATTTTCATCACTTGCAAATCTGTTTGAATTTTGCTGCAAAATAGCTTCAATAAATATTTGTCGACATTCTGCCAGAAGTTGCAACGAAAAAAATGGCAGAAATTTTCTATCGCTAATTTGACGTAATTTGCAATGGCTTAGTTAGGGATGACAGAAGACGACGGTAATAAATAAAAGAAAAAAAGTTGAAAAAACAGAAAACTATCCCTTGTAGATCACATGGAAATCCATCGCAAATTAGCGACGAATATTTCCGCTTCTAAATATATGACGATAAATCAGTGTTTTCTTATAGTGTTGGGTTTGCAATTAGAATGGGGAAAATGCCCCATTCATCAAATTAGAGTGGCTATAGGCCATGGGATTTTACTTAAAATACTCTATTTAATATAGAGAAATATATTTTGTTTTAACTCAAAAATCACCAGAATTTATTTAAACATCATTTTCTTTGATTTAAAAAAATTATTTTTGAAAACACACTTGGATATGTCAACGTATACATTTATGTATGTTGACATATGTACCGTTTGTTTGAAATTTTAATTTTAAAAAGTTGTGTCTTTTGAATTCAAATCTTTTCTGAAAGGATATGGCTGTTGGAAAACTATATAAAGGCTTTAGAATTTGAATTTATTAATTAATTTTATCTCTCCTTTTTTGGCACAACAATTATTATTTCTCTCTTTCTTCTTCTTTTCTTCTCCTGCCATTATTCTTCTTATTTTCTCTAAATATATTCTTACACTCTGCCAAATTTCGAAGAAATTATGTCAATTTTCCCCTCTTTCAATTTCCCATCAAGCTCTCTTTGAAATTCAAGTGGTACTCATGAGTTATAGGCTGTTTGTAATCAAAGATCGCAAGAACAAGTCCTATAGAGTCAAACCTCCAAAAAATGATACTAAGAAAAGGTGTGATCGTAGCCTATAAACGATTGGGTGTCATTGTATTTCGGAAATCAATTAGGTGATCTTGTAGCCTCGGAAATCAAGAGAGCAGAAGCAGGTGGTGGTGGACCTCGTAACCAGTGAAATCAAGGATTATAGTTTGGAATTATATTCAAAAGAAATCTACACAATCCAGCGTTGTGTATGACTAAATATAGGGTAACTCCGAACCAGAATAAAATCTTGTGTGTACTTTTCTTTTACTACTTTTTATTTTTATTATCTGCATCTGTGATTGTTGATATACGTGATCTGCATAACATTCTGTTTAATCTAAAATGATTTCAAGAATTTATAAAATCCATAAAGCACTATTCAACCCCCTCCACCCTTTAGTGTTTAGTTTGCGTTAAGATCCTTAATCCGCATCCCCAACATTGTAGAATTAGTTCATGAGTTATATTAGCATTTATTTTAGGTTTTTGCAAATTATTGTATAAATTTTGAACAAAATTAAAATTTTATTTTTCTTGTAGTTTTGAATTATAGTGGTTAGTGGATATAAGTACTGGGGAAGCACATGTATTGGGTGGCATGGGGTACGTTGTCATGGTTAGTGATGACATGACAACGACGAGGTTGAAACATGAAAGAGATAGTTCGGTTGCACACACGTGAGGAACAAGATCTCGACAAGAAGCTATTATGACCAAATTATTAGCAATTGTCCTACGAGACAAAAGATTATTGGGAGTTTGTGCTTTAAACTAAATCATATTGTTTTAAAACTGTTATACATAAGTAAATAAGATAGTATAAGGTATTATACTGTCCTTATCTCTAAGTATCCCAACCAATAAGGAATAAGAGCTTGTCAGGCATAACATACTTGGTCAATCTTCAACAAATGATAAAATCAAAAGGCTAACACAGAAAATTTCGATTGAATGGAAATCTTTCTCCATTGTAATGCTAAGTTGTTAGAATCAAGGTATTAAATTCCGGCCGGCACGCCGGACTTCCGTCCATCTCGGCCCGGTTCCGGCGATGACCGGACCGGAATTTAACCAAAAAACCGGTTTCGGTTTTATTCAACAAAAAAAAAAAAATTATTAAAAGCACAAAGCTTCCCTCTGCTGGTTTCTATTTCGATTTGGGAGCATTGATCTGCCGATTTCTTCTTCGAGCTTGGGAAGATCGAGATTTGTTGTTAAGAAGGAGATGCTGCCATTATTTTGTGTTTCAACTTTCGAGCTTTTCCAGGATATTGCATTTGCCTGGCGTTCTCATAGGCTCCTTTTAATTTTTAATTTTTTTTGGTCGTTGTGTACTTCTCTCTCTTGGCATGTTTTTGAATCGCTGCTGTTAGTTGTTTATTTAGTGTACTTGTTCAATTCTTGGCATGGCTAGTGTACTGTACATTTACAGGAAACTACTGACAAGGACAAAACTTAGGGCTTTTTTAACCATAAGGACAGCCCATCAAAATTTTATCCTAAAGGACAATATACTGTATATTTTTTACTCAGAAGTATTTCGGCCGTGAAATCCGTCATCTTCCTCAATTCTCTCTCGCGACCGTGAATTCCATCTTCTTCCTCCATTCTCTCTCGTGGAAAAAATCAACAGCATCGTCATCCATCATTTCGTCGCTAATTATCCCGTTCATCACCTCGTCGTTCATCATCCCGAACGATTTTCTATCACGAAATCATTTTTGCTGAAATCATTTTTAATATCAATCAAATCAAAATCGAAACAACAAAAATTAGGGCACGAAATCGGTTTCAAAAATCAACCTCGAATGGATTTTTATTTGTTGCTATAATCATAATACTTTAATGATGATTTCTACCGATTAGTTTTAAGGTTATTTCGAAAGGTGATTCGTGATTTTTTTCTCGTTCGGCAATTTTGATGTTTAACCTTTCAGCGCGTGGTTATCATTTTTGTGTTTTTTTAGTTATCATTTTTCTTGTTTTTAACTTTACAACGTAGCAGCAGTTTTTAGTTATCATTTTTCTATTTTTTTAGTTATCATTTTTCCTGTTTTAACTTTAAAAACATAGCAGCAGTTTTTAGTTATCATTTTTCTATTTTTCTGGTTATCATTTTTAGTGGAACTTCTGTGTTATGTTAAACATTACTGCAGTTTTAAGGTATCATTTTTATATTTTTTAAGGTATCATTTTTACTCTATTTTATGTGTTATGTTAAACATCATAGCAGTTTTAAGGTATCCTTTTTATATTTTTTAAGGTATCATTTTTAGTGTAATTTCTGTGTTATGTTTATATGCATCTTTTTTTTACCTACAATATTAAAAAACTGATATCCATGAACTGTGAATATGAGAAAAACTTTAGCTTAGCCCTACCAACTTATAAAACTGATAACAGAATAAAAAATCACATGAAAAAACAATTAACGTAGTTAAAATAGTAAAACTGATACGTAAGAAAATAGGAAACTTATACCTAAAACCTGATTCAATGTTTTGAAGTAAAAGTAATGGAAAAGATGTTTACATCAAATTTTGGTGCTATTTTACTTTTATTCTTGTACTGATGCATCAGTTTTGCTACTCAAACAAATTTATTTCATTTTAAACAATTAAATTGTGATTCGAACATTTTCTGTATTACATTTTGTTGTTAAAATAGTAAAGCAGTTTTAAGGTATCATTTTTTTATTTTTTTAGTTATCATTTTTATATTTACTAGTTGAATTTACATCGTAGCAGTTTTTAGGTATCATTTTTATTTTATTTTAGTTATCAGTTTTATATATTTCTAGTTGAATTTACATCATAGCAGCTTTTAGGTAGATTTGTGTTGTTTGATTTGGTAATTGATTTTTTTGTATACACAACATTAATTATAATTGATGCAAAAATTGTTTACATCACAGTTTGATTGAATAAAATAGAATATGTTCGACTGAGTGACGAAGTTGATGCAAAAAAACAGTTTCAAAATTAACACAGCAATAAAAACAAATGAAAACAACACATAACATAGCTAAAACAGTAAAAATGATACCTAAAATAGTAGGAAAATTATAACTAAATACTGATGCAATGCTTTTGAAGATAAAATAATGAAAAAAAAAATCACAGTTTGATTGATTAAATTGAAATAAGTTCGACTTAGTTTCTTAGCTGATACAACAATATAACTTCAAAATTAACACAACAACAAAATTTCATGAAAAAAACATATAACACAGTTAAAACGGTAAAAATGATAACTACAGAAATAGAAAAATGATAACTAAAAACTGCTGCTATGTTCTTAAAGTTAAAACATGAAAAATGATAACTAAAAAATAGAAAAATGATAACTAAAAACTGCTGCTATGCTTTAAAGTTAAAAAAAAAAAAAAAAATTGATAACTACAAAAATACAAAAATGATACCTACGAACTACTATACTATTAACGATAAAAAAAAAACATTTCTAATCACGAAAAAATTGTTTCAACAATTTCGACTTCTTCAATTGTGTTTTCCATCGTTTAAAAAATATTTTTATTCCATTCAATCGTCATTTCGAACGGATTTTTGATGTTCGATCTATTTTTTTTTTAGGGTTTTTATTTCGGCTGATTTATGGTGGTGATTTTGATTCGTGAATTTTGTCTTTGAATTCGAATTTCGATTCTAATGTATTATCATATTTGTGATTTAAGCGATTTATGATTTCGTGAATTTGGTGATTTCGTGATAAACGATGAAATCGACAAAGACGTGAGAGAGAGAGAAGAAGAAAGCAGCGGACGGTGGTTTCTTTGGACTGGGCTAAATGTTGTCCTTTAAGATAAAATATAATAGTGGTGTCCTTATGGATAAAATATTACACTAATTTGTCCTTAAAAAATATTTCCCCGTACATTTATTTATAATAAAGAACCCTTTGCTTCTAAAAGAAAGATCTTCAATATTGATTAAAGAAATAATAATTATAAGACCATCTAAAATCAAAAAAAGAATACGTTCAACAATCACAAATCGTTTCATTCCAAGGATAGATCAGAAATATTACTGTAGAAATTTTTTATTATATTAAGAAAAATACCCACTCAAACAAAGTGAGAATAGAACATACATTTTGGTCATCGTTCATTTGTATGAAAACATCTTGCATATTGCCATAAATTTCCGAAATGCTGGCCTGTTTTTTGATGTTATGTTTAAACTCCGGATGCTATCTTTAAATTTTGGCTGACAAACCAAATTTTTGGCCTTTTCGGCAAGTTGTACATTTACATTTAGTGTAATTGATCATTAGTACCGCATATTTATAGCGTATTTGTGAAAAAGAACTATCAGGATTATCAAACCGGAACTTGCGGAGCGGAACCGAAATTATAAACTTTCTACATGACCGGAACGGAACCGGAAACCGGAATTCCGAACCTTGGTTAAAATAAATAAAACATTGGGTATAACAGTCATTTTAACTTTTTAAGTATAAAAAGATATATTATTTTAATAACATTTAATTTTCGGAACCCGAGTTCTACCGTGTATCCGTTCTTCAAATTTTAAATATTTTTTTTATTTTAGGATCTGAACTACTTTTGGATATTGGATTTCTTATTAAATCACTGGTTTCAAATTCGCAGTTCTCTTCTTAATCTACTTCCCACCAGTATCGTGTGAAAGTCGTTGGGATTACTTACAGAATGATATTAAAATCTATCTATACAAGCTGCGTTGCTTTTGCCAAATAATTATTTAGATTTGAAAGTTCATCCCTGTTGTATGATCAACCATTAATATAAATACCAAGCAACATTGGGTCCGGAAAGGTATAATCTACTCAAAATGAAAACAATTCAGCTGTTTATTCTCGTCCTTGTTCTTTCAAGCATCTGCATGGTTAACAGCAGTAAGTTCATTCCTTTTAATTCTCCTGCATGCTTTCATGTTCTCTAAATGGATAATTCTGTAAATTTATTGTCATATGCAGTTCCAAAGCTGTCACCAAATGGCATTGTGAATGGCGAATCAAATATGAAAAATGGTGGAAAAGGAGAAGGAGGAGGCGGAGGAGGAGGAGGAGGGGGCGGAGGAGGAGGAGGAGGAGGAGGAGGAGGAGGGGAACCCATAACTCCTGAATGTTGCAGGAAGCATAAAAAATGTGGTTTTTTTGGAAAGTACCATTGTCCCTCCACTAATAAATGCCACAGGACTCCGGCTAAATGCATGAAAAAATGCCTTGAATGTCAAATGAAGTTGTCACTGCATTGAATAAATAAATACACAAACCTCTGCGAATCTTCTTAAGCCATATTTTTGTTCTCTTTATTAGAATTTAGTCCTTCGTATATTTATATAACCATAATAACATACATAACCCTAACTATAATCTGTAAAAAACTAATTAATGAAAGGTGTTGAAATACATAACAAATGCCCAAACCATGATTTTGAAAACCAAAAGATGAGAAGAACCGCAATAATCAAAGACTGAAGATTTTGAAGAGTTCAACAGTAAAACAGTGAAAATTCTTCTTCCCCCGACTTACCAGCGATCAAAGTTAATACACATTAATACAAGAGTTTTGATAATTTAAATTTGATGAAAATAAGCTAATAAAAGATATTTAATAATGGGAAGTCTATTTAATCACGGTTTGATGACATAGTTGGTAATACAATTGAGCTGCACCATTGCATTGCCCTCCAAATTCGGGTCTTTCATGTAAAGAAAAAATTGCATTGCCCTCTAAATTCGGATCTTCCATATAAAGAAAAGAGATTCAAAGATACAAATCTTCTACGCCACCATTTAATGTTTTATTTTATGCTCAAATGGTAGGCTTCTTTAATAGTTGCTCTGGTTGTGTATGAGATATCGTTGTAACATAGGTATAATATTATGCTATTATGAATATTTGAGATAAAAATGAACTTGTACTTTTTTGTCACATTTATACTTATCAGCAACATTTATATCACAAAGAAAATTAATAAGCAAAATAAATTTTATATACTTTCTGTTAAAATCGTCTTATACGACAATAAGCAATAGAATAAAGACATTTTCTCTAGCAAAATGTTAGAAAATAGATTGTAGAAAAAAAGGGGGGAGTGTAAAATTATGTCATGAATGAGGCCACTACCTTGGAAACGAAATTCACGCGACCATGATGCAATCGATAAATGCCATCCGTTCACCACGATTAGCATAATCATCCTTCGAACTTGGGCACTCAATGTTAAACGAATGAAATTTGTAAAAGCACTGCTTTTGATTTTAGATATGTTGAAAGAGCATTTTTTTGGAGAAAATTGAAGAAAGAAACTAAAGAAAAGAGAAATAATTCTCTGTATGATTTTTTTTCTTTTGAAAGAGAAAAGAAAAAGAAATGATGGAATAAACGTCAAAATCTCCTCTTTCTTCAGTCAATAAAACCTCAAATAGATAAGCTTCTATAATAAAAAAAAAGCATTGGTATAGAACAAAGGAGATCAAGTAATGTTATGGGTCAAACAACCAAAAGACTTTCGTTTTTGTTTTAATTAGGGGTTCGTTATTGACACTTCTATTTATGTTAAGGAAGATGGGGCAAATTTTAAGGACACGCCACTTTTTTTAAATTGTTAAGGAGAGGGGGCGGTCAATGTAGGTAGCTAATTTTTTCAACTTTTTACACTTTTACCCTTGCTTTTAAAAACTTACGCACCGTAAAATCATCAAACCCCTAAATAAAAAAACTCTAAATCGTTTAACTGCAAATACGTCAAGGAATAGTTGATATCATATGCATACGATTTAATAAACTGAAACTAGATCTTAACCCAAACAACATGTGCACACGATTTAATAAACTAAAATTAGATCTTATCATCTCACCACTCTAATCAACTCCAACACAACGCCTTCCTCAAAAACTCCAACACAACGCTCACTCTCCTGTGTCAATATCAAATTGTTTTCATTTTTTATCATATTTTTTGGTTAGGGTTTGATTTCTCCACAACTAATGGTGTTGATTAACCATTAAAAATTAGATTAATGAACAGAAAAGTGAAATTAAGCCTAAATGGGTAATAAGGAAATTACGTTTATTTGTTAAGAGGCTACTTCCCTCATTGTTACTCCCATTAATATTTTTTTAAAAAAAAAATTGCCCCACTTAACAATAATTGGGGTGTCAATAATAATGCCCTTTAATTATCCAATAATCCCTCATTAATTAAAACAAAAACAAGACAAAAAATGAAGGATAATAACCTGGGAAAAAGGATAATTTCATACGTAAGCATTGTGTCCTTCGATTGAATTGTGATATTTGAAGTAGCAAGTTCAAAACTTAATCTATATAGTGAATTTCTTCTCGAACTACAAGGATTTAAGTTGAGATATATATCACCATCCGTACCACGCTTTCAATTATGTAAACTCCGTGATAAATATGCGCTTTTAGAGGTCATCCGCCTACCTAAGAAACTCATGAGTGCTTTTAGATGGCTCAGTCTATAATAGAAGGTGGTCCACCTTCACACCCAAGTAGGTGGTGAATCCATTAAGTGATCCATGCAAGCACCACCACTAATGGTTATGAACCCATCGAGAGAGGAAAAAACTCAAACTCATAAAATGAATAAGCATAATTCATCAAGTGCATCTCAAAAGCACAACCAATTCTAGTTATGGATTTGGAAAAAGCAAATGAACTCAAAATAATATAAACTTATATTTTAGAATAATAACATCTTATCTTTTTATATTCTACTATACTAGCTTCTACTCTTTTCATATCTAACTATAATGGATTATTTTTCTCTTTATATTTTACAGCAGTGTAAAAGAAATTTTTACCAACTATTTAAATCCAATTAAATGCTCTTATTTTTAGCGAACAAATGACTAAATATATGAGAGAACAAAACTTGATCAAAAGGACATGTAACGTTCAATTAATATTTCATATTAAAAATGAGATGCATCAGATCTTGATAGCAGTGCAACAAATTTCGATGGTGGTGCAATCAATCTCAACAACGATGACAATTACTTAGGTGTTGCTATGGTGTTTTGGGGGTGGAAATGCATAGTCGAAGTGCTTTGATGTTGTGGAGGTGATGAGTAAGGATGGCGAACGAATGGCTTTTGTAGGTAGAAATGATTCTTGAACATGAGTGAAGTAGTAATGTAGAGAAGAGGCAGCAAATTAAGAAACAAGCAACATATTAAATAGACAAATGATATCGCGTATCAATACCAGTGTGTGGTATATTTTATGAATTGTAGCAGCAGTTTTCGAATCGTAATAGCAATTTTTGAATTATAATCACAGTTTATAAATTGTTGTAACATCTTTGGATGTATGAAGTGAGGCTAATGTATAATATTGTTACATTTGCTTGTACTTTAAGTAAATTAGTTATATATGTACACCTCTTCCCACAATGTTATTTTATAGTAGAATTTTATAAATCATAGTTGTTACTTCTGAATTGTAATAGAAGTTTATAAGTAGTTGTAATATATATTTAGAAGATGTATATGTTGTATCCCTAAAAATTGTATTGTAATTGCATTTGCAAAATATCAACTTATGAAGATATTAGCACTTTTGTAACACCCCACACCCGCTACGGTCACTCACTAAGGGAATGCCATAACATCGGTGGAGTATTTTAAGTGAATATAGAACAGAAAAATTACAACAAGACAGATATAAGTAATACTTGAGAATTTAAAACATCATTTCATTTCAGCGGAAAGTAAAACATGTTAGGTTACACCAAAACCATAAATAAGAGTCAAGTACATAATATTCATCCTGATAAAAACGAAAGTACATAATCCCACTACATAACCTAATAGCCATAATAGAAAAGATAAACTGAGCTTTACATCCACAGTCCAAGCTCCAAAAGATAGATAAAGCAGTCTGATCAAAGCCCACTAGTGCTAGGCCCACTCTGAAAACCTGAGGGTTGGGAAAAAGATAAAGAAACAACGGGGTCAGACATAAGTCTGAGTGAGTCCTATAACCCTAACAATACAATCATTAAAGTAATTAGGGTGTGATATAAACAAGGTACGGTACCTCTGGGGATAATGACTACACTAAGTAGCCAACTAAACACAGGATGTACTAAGATAACCGAAAAGACGCATTTATCCACCCAAGGATAATTACTGGATTACACCACCCCAGATCTACCCACCCAAGGGTAATTCCTACACTGCACCACACCAGTCATTCCTAACTTAAAGGTTGATCCCACCCCTGGACTTATAAAATTTTCTTAATAGTTCTCGCGTACCCCTAGGTGACTAAGTAGACGCCACGGGGCCCTACAATCCACTAGGTGTACACACTACTCCCCATTCGATCGGCTCCCTAACGTAGATACCCGTGCTGGCCCCACCGTGGGGTGTACCATTCCCCAACGTGGCAACCTGATAAAACTAACGGTGCACGGCTTATATCTACACGATGCAACAACGTCTTATTTACCAGCCCGGGTCCACACACGCATATGAAACCCGTTGGTCATGCGTTGCCACCGCTAACCCATTTTGGCCTCTTATAGTCAAGCCCAATATGCGTGTCCCGTCACTCGACTAGAGTCGAGCCCTCTAAGATACGTTTGGGATATTGGTTGAAATGGACCCCCACAAGCTACCACCTAAGCTTGTTATTTCTAGTGAATCCCGCTTAACCCTTTAACCATGTCCACTTACATGTTATAAATTCTGGTTAAGTCATTAATCATATTTTAATTGCCATTCAAGGCACCCACTAGATTTCCACATGCCACCCAAAGCACTTACTTAACCCTTTAACCATGTTTTAATTACATGTTCCACTTTGGTTAAGTATTCTAATCGTATTTTCTATTGCCACCCAAGGCCCCCACTTAACCCCTCATGTCCCTCTACATGCTAATATGGTTAAGTGTTTCTTAATTAATTAATTAAGATCATGACCTCATAAAGACCTCTCACATTAGACCGTCTTTTATGACTGCTGGATATGCCGGTTGGGTCCGGGCAGCCTACGTCATAAAAAGGGTCTAACCTCGTGTCTTTACTTTAATCACGTATTTAATTTATGACTAAGACCCCTCACATTGGGCCAACATTTGTAGCAACTGGTTAAGCCGGTTGGGTCCGGGCAGTTTTACGCTACAACTGAGTCCAACCTCGTGTCTTAGTCGATTAATTACACCTAATTAATCACCCTCATAATTTATATTAATTATCCCTAATTAATTAATCATGTTTTCCAGAATATGGGTAGACCTAACTCAATAGGTAAATTCCCAACTCCGTAGTATGGGTAGACCTAACTCAATAGGTAAATTCCCAACTCCATAATATGGGTAGACCTAACTCAATAGGTAAATTCCCAATTATGTCCATTTAATTTATGTTACTCTTAAGCATACCCATTCCACATCATTTTATTAACATGCATATTAACCACATTGTTCCCCACGTAGTTCGTTCTCATAACACGACATAATAAAGGGAAGATTCATCACAAAGGTCATGGGTTTAGCCAACATAGCATGTAACTTTATCATGGGTTCAAAAGGTGTCAACTTGCATATATGAACATACATTAAACCCAACTAGTATTTAACCCAAACTTGCATTATGCATATCATAAAAGAGACAACTTGCATATGAACTTGCACATAAACTTGCATATGAACTTGCATCATAACTGGCATATGAACTTACATCATAACTTGCATATGAACATGTATCATAACTTGCATATGAACTTGCATCATAACTTGCATATGAATATGCATCATAACTTGCATATGAACTTGCATCATAACTTGCATATGAACATGTATCATAACTTGCATATGAACTTGCATCATAACTTGCATATGAATATGCATCATAACTTGCATATGAACTTGCATCATAACTTGCATATGAACATGTATCATAACTTGCATATGAACTTGCATCATAAGTTGCATATGTATATGTATCATAACTTGCATATGAACTTGCATAACATGCCATACTTAGAGACAAACTTGCATATATTATGCATATCATAAAAAGAGACAAACTTGCATAAAACCAAACACTTAGCATGCATAAAACCAAATACTTAGCATGCATAAAACCACATACATAGCATGCATAAAACCAAATACTTAGCATGCATAAAACCAAATACATAACTTGCATAACATGTTACATATAGACTTGCATATAATCCTCCATATAGCTTGCATAACATGTTACATATGAATCAATGTTCAACATAGTGTTTTGCATCATAAAACATAGCATTAAACTTGCATATAGCACACAACATACACTATACTAAACTTGCATAAACACATTGATTCCACAAACATAGCCATATCTTATCATATCCTATCATAATCAATTTAACAATTGATTGTTAAGTCTATAGAAACTCACCAAAACCAAGATTAGCAAACTTATGTAGTAGAACTAGTTGCTATACAAGAAGAAGATGATGATTAGAGGTTGATTAGCTTGCAACTTTCTTCATAAACTAGTGGAGGTTCCTCTCAAGTTTGATTTTGGCGGCATGGTGGCATCATTTCTATTTTTAGTATGAATTAGGGTAGTATTAGGGTGTATTTATAGATTAGGCAAGTGTTTTAGGCCATTAGATTAACCCTAAATTAGATTAGGACCCTTAGATTTCGGAACCTTCCAGAAACCAGCCCTAAGACCAAGCCCAAACCCCAAACTGGTGCACCCAACCACAGAACTCTCTAGAAACTGTGCAGGTTTCCTGTCCCGACATGGGCGCACTTCCCAAGTGCACCAGTGTATTTTTGTGCTGGCGCACTTCACAAGTGCGCCAGTGCATTTCTGGCCTGTTTCGGTTTTTTCTGCCTAACTTCATTCGTCCATATCTCTTTCATACGGTACCCGTTTTACGCAAACTCGGACTCTATTTCGCATATTTTTCCGAGACGAACGCAATGACGCAGCCCGTTTCCCCTGATTCTCACATCTGAGATTAATTATACTTTAACTTGTGAATTTTAGCATTAACCGAAATTCGGGGTGTTACATTCTCCCCTCCTTAAAGGATTTCGTCCTCGAAATCTCTAAGCTAAGGAGAATGCATATCCTACCATCCAAACAACCATCTACTCAATCCATCAAACACGGGCATCCATTGTCCTTAAAACAGTTTCTAATGATGTATGAGCATATGCAAAAAGTGTGTGTATATGTTCCCTATCTAATGTATGAACATATGCAAACCATGATAGTGCCATGCATCCATTATGTATGCGAGAGAACCCTATCGACACATACAATATCTACATGAGTGCACAATCATTCACCAAAATGCATCATCCATATGATAACACAATCATTATACATCCATAAATATAGCTTCCTACACACAATTTTATGCAATATGCCATATGAAGTGATTGAGCCGATCTAGTGTCTAGAGTGTGTGTATATGCATCCACGAGCAACCACTAGCAACCACTTGCATCCACACGCATCCATCAAACATAACATGTCTCAAACACATGTTTCAACCATAGATTTACCCTATCTAAAGGTCATAGGTACTAGCGAGAGGATATACTAAAGATAAGATAAGTACTAGACAAGCGATAAAGGAGAAGTTAAAAGACATACTCTCAAAAAGAAATGGGTACAAAGAACGCATCTTCGCTTCCGTCTCCCAAGCAGCATTGCTTTCGTCATCTCCCCATTGCACTTTAACTAGCTGAACTTCTCTGTTCCTCAACTTCCTAGTTTCTGACCCAAGGATGCGAGTAGGAGCTCGTCGAATCGTCGCATAATGCTCTACCTCTACATCTCTAAGCAAGCTCGGCTCTACCACCTCTGCGGTCTCATGCAAGCACTTCCTCAAATGTGACACATGGAATACATCATGTACACCACTAAGTCTGTCGGGCAACTCCACTCTATATGCCATTCGTCCAATCCTTTCCTTAATAGGAAACGGCCCTACGAACCTTGGTGCTAACTTCCCAACATATCCAAAGCGAACCACATTTCATAACGGAGACACTTTGACAAAGACCATGTCCCCAACTTCAAACTCAAGATCCGTCCTTCTCCGATCCGCATAAGATTTCTGTCTATCTTGCGCTGCCTTCATCCTTCTTCGAATCAAATTAATCTTCTCTGAAGTCTCTCTAACCATATCTGGCCCAAGCAAGATCTTATCCGTAGATTCCCACCAACATGTAGGAGATCGACAAGGCCTTCCATAAAGAGCTTCGAAAGGTGCCATGCCAATACTAGACTGAAAGCTGTTATTGTATGCGAACTCCACCAAAGGAAGATGTTCTTCCCATGTACCTCCAAAATCCAAGATACAAAGCCTCAAGAGATCTTCTAAGATACGGTTCACCCTCTCGGTCTAACCGTCCGTCTGAGGATGATATGCGGTGCTCAAACACAACTGAGTCCCTACCGCCTCTTGCAAACTTCTCCAAAACTCACTAGTGAAGATAGGATCTCGATCACTCACAATGCTGGATGGTACGCCATGCAATCTAACAATCTCTCTAACATAGACTGAAGCAAGCCATGGAGCGGTCCTCTTACTCTTCACGGGTATAAAATGGGCACTCTTGGTAAGTCTGTCTACCACAACCCAAATTCCCGTATTGCCCTTCCTCGATCTCGGTAACCCATCGATGAAATCCATCGAGACACTATCCCACTTCCATTGCGGAACTTCCAATGGGTGTAGCAACCCACCGGGTTTCCTTTGCTCCGCTTTAACTTGTTGGCACACTAAGCATCTAGCCACATACTCGGCCACATCTTTCTTCATTCCGGCCCAGAAGAAAACTCTCTTCATGTCTTGGTACATTTTGTCTCCACCGGGATGAATAGTCATTCTTGAACGATGTGCATCATCCAAAATAGCCTTCTTCAAACCCTCATCTTGCGGTACACAAAGTCTACCGTCTCTATGCAACCATCCCCTATCATCTATGGTGTATCTACCCAAATGGCTGGACGACTCCCCCCTTATAAGCTTCTTTACCAACTCAACCAACTGTGGGTCGTCTCGCTGAGCCTCGCCAATCCGCCCCAAAAGAGTAGGCCTAACCTCCAAGGAGGCTAGCAAACCGGGTACAAAGTCAACGGAAGGTCTAAAGTCAAACATAGAATTAAACTCCAAGCTTCGCCATTCCACGAACAATGGACTCAAAGACAGCCTTTTTCTGCTCAAGGCGTCTGCCACCACGTTACCCTTGCCAGGGGTATACGCTATCTCAAACTCATAGGATGCTAAGAATTCCATCCACCTTTGTTGTCTTAAGACAATGCGCTCAAAGAGTCTCCAACACTTCCCTAAGATGTAGGGCATGCTTTTCTCCACTTCTAGAGAAAATCAGGATATTCTCCCATGCAAAATCGTCACAACTATCCATCTCTCACGCAGACCACCCTAGTCGAACTCGACATCCCCCAAATGCAAGCCCCAAAGGCCTAAACCAATATCAGACAAACACCCAAGGGATACCTCCTTCGAATTCAGACGACCTACGTGAGATGATACTAGTAAAAACGGCTAAATAATTAAGCCCTTGTCTAACTCTGGATGTCCTTGCCAGTCTCGCTCCAAAACCACCGTTTATCCCATAACTGGCTTTGCTCAACCTATTGAGCACATACGAAAACTTATTTCGCTCCTAGAAAAGACCAAGATGTCATCCACCAAGATCATCACGAACTTATTTAGGTACTCCCTGAACACCCTTCTCATCAAATCAACAAAGTATGCGGAGGCGTTCGTCTAACCAAATGGCATCACCAGCCACTCATAAAACCATCCGGAGTCCTAAAGGCAATCTTCTCTATACTATCCTCAGCCACTCTCAACTGACGAAACCCCGTGGCTGAGTCCAACTGCGAAAATACTGAGGCGCCAACCAACTGATCAAAGAGATCATCCATCCTCGGCAATGGGTGTCTATTCTTCTTTGTGAGTTTATTTAGTTCTCTTTAGCCTACACAAAGTCTGAGGGACCCATCCGCCTTCGTAGCAAAAACTACTGGAGCACCCCACTCTGATATACTTTGTCTTATGGACCCCTTCTCAAGCAACTCCCCTACTTGCTTATGGAGTTCCCTCCTCTCGCGAGGAGCCATGTGGCGCACTGGTAAAGATACAGGTTTAGCATTGTCTACCAGATATATTCGGAAGTCAATCTCCCGCTCCGGAGGTAAGCCCTTCACCTCCTCAAACACATCCGAGTATTCCCGGACCACTCTAACAGATCGCAAACTCTCGACCGACGTGTCAAGCGATTCTAGATAACTTAGCATAACAGATTCCATGGGATTACAAGAGATCTCGAGAGTGTTACCAAGCGGGTCATAAGCCTAACAACTCTCCCTTCAAAATCAAGAACGGCACCCCTACTGGATAAACAGTCCATGCCCAAACTAACCCATAGCCCGTGAAGCCCAAAAAGCATCACATCTAAACTCAACGCTAAGTATAGAAACTTTCAAACCCAAACACATCATGGAGCCCCAATTGGGTTTGAAACAACTAAGGGATCATCTACCAAACTGGTGTCTAAGTGCAGTGACTCAACTAACAATGATGAGATAAACGAACTCGATGCGTCAGAATCTAATAAAGTTCGAACCGGATAATAAAGAAATCCAAATTCCAACCTAGACGGTCCTATCCCCATCTGGTACACTAGCCGCGAGGGAATACAACTACCCTCCAGGAGATTCTATACCTTGCCCATGCCCCTTTGGACAATCCTAATACGGTGTCCCATTCCTCCAAAAGGATAACTACTCGCCTTCTTCTTCCCATTCTCCACTCGTAACCTCCCACCAATGAGGTTTCATCCTTCATTAACCAAACAACTATTTGAGCCTTCCTCCCATCGTCTATCCAATAGATACCTACCAGTCCTCCTCCTTCTTGAACCAACTTCTAATCCGACTAATGTCTAAGTCCCTTGAAGTGGTTTTCCATTCTTATCTATCTTAGAAAGGTCATCTATACGCGGAGGGGAAACTCAAAACGAGAGAGGAAGAGATTCAAAACGGAGAATTCGAAAGATATAGATATGGCTATTGGGGATTATGCTTTTCTTTCAAAAACTTTTCTCTTAAAAGACATGTTTTTTGAAAATACTCCTTTCAAAAATATTCTTAGAAAATAGTTTTTCTAAAAAATTTATCTGTTCTGGTAACCTTAAGCTCTGATACCACGTGTAACACCCCACACCCGCTACGGTCACTCACTAAGGGAATGCCATAACATCGGTGGAGTATTTTAGGTGAATATAGAACAGAAAAATTACAACAAGACAGATATAAGTAATACTTGAGAATTTAAAACATCATTTCATTTCAGCGGAAAGTAAAACATGTTTGGTTACACCAAAACCATAAATAAGAGTCAAGTACATAATATTCATCCTGATAAAAACGAAAGTACATAATCCCACTACATAACCTAATAGCCATAATAGAAAAGATAAACTGAGCTTTACATCCACGGTCCAAGCTCCAAAAGATAGATAAAGCAGTCTGATCAAAGCCCACTAGTGCTAGGCCCACTCTGAAAACCTGAGGGTTGGGAAAAAGATAAAGAAACAACGGGGTCAGACATAAGTCTGAGTGAGTCCTATAACCCTAACAATACAATCATTAAAGTAATTAGGGTATGATATAAACAAGGTACGGTACCTCTGGGGATAATGACTACACTAAGTAGCCAACTAAACACAGGATGTACTAAGATAACCGAAAAGATGCATTTATCCACCCAAGGATAATTACTGGATTACACCACCCCAGATCTACCCACCCAAGGGTAATTCCTACACTGCACCACACCAGTCATTCCTAACTTAAAGGTTGATCCCACCCCTGGACTTATAAAATTAACTTAATAGTTCTCGCGTACCCCTAGGTGACTAAGTAGACGCCACGGGGCCCTACAATCCACTAGGTGTACACACTACTCCCCATTCGATCGGCTCCCTAACGTAGATACCCGTGCTGGCCCCACCGTGGGGTGTACCATTCCCCAACGTGGCAACCTGATAAAACTAACGGTGCACGACTTATATCTACACGATGCAACAACGTCTTATTTACCAGCCCGGGTCCACACACGCATATGAAACCCGTTGGTCATGCGTTGCCACCGCTAACCCATTTTGGCCTCTTATAGTCAAGCCCAATATGCGTGTCCCGTCACTCGACTAGAGTCGAGCCCTCTAAGATACGTTTGGGATATTGGTTGAAATGGGCCCCCACAAGCTACCACCTAAGCTTGTTATTTCTAGTGAATCCCACTTAACCCTTTAACCATGTCCACTTACATGTTATAAATTCTGGTTAAGTCATTAATCATATTTTAATTGCCATTCAAGGCACCCACTAGATTTCCACATGCCACCCAAAGCACTTACTTAACCCTTTAACCATGTTTTAATTACATGTTCCACTTTGGTTAAGTATTCTAATCGTATTTTCTATTGCCACCCAAGGCCCCCACTTAACCCCTCATGTCCCTCTACATGCTAATATGGTTAAGTGTTTCTTAATTAATTAATTAAGATCATGACCTCATAAAGACCTCTCACATTAGACCGTCTTTTATGACTGCTGGATATGCCGGTTGGGTCCGGGCAGCCTTACGTCATAAAAAGGGTCTAACCTCGTGTCTTTACTTTAATCACGTATTTAATTTATGACTAAGACCCCTCACATTGGGCCAACATTTGTAGCAACTGGTTAAGCCGGTTGGGTCCGGGCAGTTTTACGCTACAACTGAGTCCAACCTCGTGTCTTAGTCGATTAATTACACCTAATTAATCACC
This sequence comes from Allium sativum, assembly GCA_030737875.1. Lineage (NCBI taxonomy): Eukaryota > Viridiplantae > Streptophyta > Magnoliopsida > Asparagales > Amaryllidaceae > Allium > Allium sativum. Next base: position 656,815,430 of record CM060912.1, on the reverse strand, counting down.
CTCATAATTTATATTAATTATCCCTAATTAATTAATCATGTTTTCCAGAATATTGGTAGACCTAACTCAATAGGTAAATTCCCAACTCCGTAGTATGGGTAGACCTAACTCAATAGGTAAATTCCCAACTCCATAATATGGGTAGACCTAACTCAATAGGTACATTCCCAATTATGTCCATTTAATTTATGTTACTCTTAAGCATACCCATTCCACATCATTTTATTAACATGCATATTAACCCCATTGTTCCCCACGTAGTTCGTTCTCATAACACGACATAATAAAGGGAAGATTCATCACAAAGGTCATGGGTTTAGCCAACATAGCATGTAACTTTATCATGGGTTCAAAAGGTGTCAACTTGCATATATGAACATACATTAAACCCAACTAGTATTTAACCCAAACTTGCATTATGCATATCATAAAAGAGACAACTTGCATATGAACTTGCACATAAACTTGCATATGAACTTGCATCATAACTTGCATATGAACTTGCATCATAACTTGCATATGAACATGGATCATAACTTGCATATGAACTTGCATCATAACTTGCATATGAACTTGCATCATAACTTGCATATGAACTTACATCATAACTTGCATATGAACATGTATCATAACTTGCATATGAACTTGCATCATAACTTGCATATGAATATGCATCATAACTTGCATATGAACTTGCATCATAACTTGCATATGAACATGTATCATAACTTGCATATGAACTTGCATCATAACTTGCATATGAATATGTATCATAACTTTCATATGAACTTGCATAACATGCCATACTTAGAGACAAACTTGCATATATTATGCATATCATAAAAAGAGACAAACTTGCATAAAACCAAACACTTAGCATGCATAAAACCAAACACTTAGCATGCATAAAACCAAATACTTAGCATGCATAAAACCACATAAATAGCATGCATAAAACCAAATACTTAGCATGCATAAAACCAAATACATAACTTGCATAACATGTTACATATAGACTTGCATATAATCTCCCATATAGCTTGCATAACATGTTACATATGAATCAATGTTCAACATAGTGTTTTGCATCATAAAACATAGCATTAAACTTGCATATAGCACACAACATACACTATACTAAACTTGCATAAACACATTGATTCCACAAACATAGCCATATCTTATCATATCCTATCATAATCAATTTAACAATTGATTGTTAAGTCTATAGAAACTCACCAATACCAAGATTAGCAAACTTATGTAGTAGAACTAGTTGCTATACAAGAAGAAGATGATGATTAGAGGTTGATTAGCTTGCAACTTTCTTCATAAACTAGTGGAGGTTCCTCTCAAGTTTGATTTTGGCGGCATGGTGGCATCATTTCTATTTTTAGTATGAATTAGGGTAGTATTAGGGTGTATTTATAGATTAGGCAAGTGTTTTAGGCCATTAGATTAACCCTAAATTAGATTAGGACCCTTAGATTTCGGAACCTTCCAGAAACCAGCCCTAAGACCAAGCCCAAACCCCAAACTGGTGCGCCCAACCACAGAACTCTCTAGAAACTGTGCAGGTTTCCTGTCCCGACATGGGCGCACTTCCCAAGTGCGCCAGTGTATTTTTGTGCTGGCGCACTTCACAAGTGCGCTAGTGCATTTCTGGCCTGTTTCGGGTTTTTCTGCCTAACTTCGTTCGTCCATATCTTTTTCATACGGTACCCGTTTTACGCAAACTCGGACTCTATTTCGCATATTTTTCCGAGACGAACGCAATGACGCAGCCCGTTTCCCCTGATTCTCACATCTGAGATTAATTATACTTTAATTTGTGAATTTTAGCATTAACCGAAATTCGGGGTGTTACAACTTTTTTGTTTGTATGGGTTTTAATGAATTGTTGTGTAAGTTTTGAGTTAATATTTTTTAATTTCATTTTCTTATAGTTTTAGAATTGTAGCAGTGGCAATGGAAGGTGGTGGTTGTGAGTACTAGTGAAGCATGAATATGGCAGCATGGGTACGGTGCAGTGATTTATGGTGGCGCAAGAAGCAACCATGTTGGATATGACAGTTTGGTTGTATGTGCGTGAGGAAAATATGTAAAGAAGAAGTATTTGTTAAATTTTGAGGTGATTGCCCTACAAATTATTTCATTTGGATTTTTGAACCTAATACCAAATTACCATTTTTAGATTGGTATACATAAACAAAGTATTGTGCTATGCTTAGGGCATTCATTGGTGTTTTCGAATTTGAATAAAATATATTAACATTAGAAATTATTTTCGGATATAGGATAATCCATATATGTGGATGCTAATAGATATAAATACTTAAATACTCATTAATAATTGATAAAACCCAAATAAACGAACTTATTGATGTAACGAAGTTCTTTTTCCAATCTATATGCTAATATAAATACAAAAAATAAAAATGGAATGATAAAAGAAGTTTTTGATAGCAAATGTATATTGATACATACATAAGATGAACTTCTATTTTGGTGAAATAATAATTATTAATCATTTTAAAACATATTTGTTAATGTAAATATATGATTAATGATTGAAAATACTAATGTTTTATACATGAGAATTTGGCCATGAAAATATAACCATTATTCCCATAGCGAGATTTTAATCCGTTTTCATATATTTTTTCAAAAAACGGAGTCCTATGAAGAAGATATGGCAATAGCAAAGTTTGAATATAAAATAATACTAAATAATAAGCATATATATATATATATATATATATAGGCTAATTCTATTCATACACATAATTCCTTAACACACACCGTAAAATGAAATGAAATAGCATACATCAAAAATTTCTTTTCATACACCATGTATTTCACAAAATTACCCATTTATATTTTCATCACCTTTCCTCTTTAACCTTAAACTAAATTACATAAAACTGGGAATTCATTGTAATGTATTTACCTGAAATTACCAACAAAAAAAAACTTTATTTTTAACACTAGTATTTTAAATTATTTGATTGTTTTATTTTTACATCACTTTTAATTTTAGAAGATGGAAATCTGAACTTATTTTTTAAAATATTAGAAAGTTAAACTAGTTAAATTTTGGTGTTAAATTTAAACATGATTAGATTTGAATGAAAGATTGAAGAATTTTTAGTACTCTGTATAATATTAATTTTAGCAGTTAGTTTTAAATTTTATATTTAATTAAAGTGAAAACTGTTAAAATTGACTGTATATAAATGTAACCTGTAATGATATGAATATATTTTAATCCTCAAAAGAAACATAAATTTAATTTAACCAATGATATAAATTAATTTATAATTTATTAACTTTAAAAGAGAGATTATATGGAGTATACATAATGCAAACAAGGGAGAATTGTATATGTTTCCATTCTTTAATATTGATTCCTTTTTAATAAGGTCATTTTGGTCTGAAATTTTATTTAAAATCTCATGGTGTAAGTAAAGCAATTTGCAGTGTTTGAATAGAATTTTCCATATATATATATATATATATATTTGAATTTGAAATTAGTGGAATAAACATGGAATATAATACAATTGACATGAAAGAATACTCCGTATTCAAATTCAAAATTGTATGTAAATTTATATACGTAATGATGCGACGCGATTTAAAAGAAATGAAATAAATTAATTAACATTAATTAAGAAATCAAAATGATGCATGAGTTAAAATCACATTTTCCAGCCTAGAAGGGGGATCGAGTGCCCCACCGGAAGAGGGGTTGACTACCTCCTCTACCAACCTCCGAGAGGGGAAATCGACTGCTTCGAGCCTGGGAGGCTGGGTGGCAGCTAGGATCTGTTAAGATATTCTGATTTTTGGTTTCAATGAATGGATTGTTTTTTATGTTTTAAATCCAATGGTTCCTGCACAATTTGACACCTATAAATAGAGCATTAGCCCTCCTCTCTCACATATTATGAGGCTTTCTACCTTCGTTCTCTTCTACTTTATCTCTATTAATGTCAGTATCTAGTTTAGGTAGAGGTTTGCTCTTTTTTCCCTCTACCTATTCTATTTTGTTTTATTATGTTTATTTTACTTTATTCTTAGAATTACTAATCTAACATCTATAATTTTAACGGAAGAAGAATTGAGGAACGTTTGTACATGGCTGTAATCCAGATCTATTTTTAATTCACAATTTTCTCTCACTGTTGTTCTATAGTGATATTCTTTAAGTTTATCTAATTCCAATAGCTTGTTAGTATAAATATGGATTGACCATGCCTATAGGGATTTGGGAATTTACAAAAATAAAACATACAAAATCCCTCAGACCTCTAATATTACGGAATTGTTAATCTAAGTTAACATTTTGATTTTTTATTGCGAGTATATATAAAAAGGATTTTTTTTTCTATTTTTGTTTGTATGTAATTCATAATTTAACTTCTTTTACTTTCCCTTTCTTTGGATTATAAATCCTAAATTGGCAGAAAAACCGTGGATTTGGATATTGTAACTTATGTATTTAAATCTTATTTTAAAATGGTATATTTAAGTATAGTAAAACACATGTGACAAAACTATCTACTTTTCTGTACAAATCACTGAAAGTGCAAGGATAGTAAAATAGTACTAGAAAGAATATATATATAATATTATTTATTTATCTCATCTATTTTTTTATTGATGTAATCTTAGAGTCCTAGGATAAAAAGTCTATCTTTTGTTATGTTATGTTTATTTCCTTATTGACGCTTTAATTTTGACATAAAAAATTTATATGCCATATTGTGGATTTGAAATGCCTTTTTGTTTGGAGAAAATATCGACTGTTCATCGCTTAGTGCGCTTTCTTCTACGTGCTGTAACACCCCGTAAAATGAATTTTAAATAGACATATGCAATTAAATTTAAATATAAGTAATAATAAACAATTATAAAATATTAATGGGCTAAAAATAAGATTTTTGGATAATTAAGAATTTGGCCATGAAAATATTACCACTGTATTTATAACGAGATTCTAGTCCATTTTCATATTTTATTTGTCGAAAACGGAGTTCATATGGAAAAGTTATTAATAAAACAAGTTATACGTAAATTATATACGCACAAGATTTGGAATTCAAACTGAATGAATATAAGTCCAAAAAATTATATACTAATTGGCATAATGGAATATTCTTTGAAGATTTGAAATTGTGTGTATATTTATATATGCAAGAAAGGGATACGAATAAATAGAAAATGAAAGAATCAATGTAATTAATAAAAGAATAAATAAAAATGAACTTTTCAATAGAATTGAATTCTCCTTGCTTTTTATTAAGAGTTTTCGACAGCCTCCCTTTAAGAGGGGTTGACCTGGGGAGGGTATCGACAACCCTTTAAGAGAAAAGGGTGGAGATGACTTATTTTGTTAGGAGATTTTATTATATTTCGCTACAATGGACTGTCCATATTTTTATATAACTAATCCTATTTTCCACACACGCTCTAACAACTATAAATAAACCCATAGCCTCTCCCCTAAACCCTATATTCATTTTCTTCTACGCCTCCATTCTGTCTCTTCGCCATTTTTCTTAATTCAATAAATAGGTTAGGATTCTTCTCTTTTCCTAACATATATTCTGTCTCTTCCAAATCAAAATTATTACCAAGATTTTGGAATTAAGTATATATATAAGATTCTAATCTCATTCTTATATACATATTTATTTATTTATTTATATATTTAGGAGGAATTGGAGTACGCTAATTCGAAAAGCTCAATCCAGATTTGTTAGATTCTACACTTAATTCACTATTCTTCTCTTTCTATCTCTATGAGTGGAAATTACATCATTTTTTTTTTGTATTCTGTAGTATAGATTTGGATTGTTATGCCTATAAGGGTTTGGATTTTCCCGAAAATAAAATATAAATAAATCCTCCAAAACCCTTATAATTTGCGGAAATTATCAATTAATTGGCCGGGTTTATGTTATTGGTGCAATAAAAGATAGGCTTTTGGGTGTTGTACAATTTCTGATAATGGTCTGATTCACTTCCTTGTAAAATTATAAAAATTATGTATGTGTGTACAAAGGCATAAGACTTGAGTATTGTAGATTTAAAAGGTTTAAGAATCTATTTTTAAAATAGATAGTTTGAACGTATTGTATAGAGATCACTAATGTCTTAAGTTTTTTTTTTTTTTGTATATATGTATATATCATATGAAAAAGTGAAGTTGTACCAAAAATGAAATTTTTGTATATTGCATATCGTCTTTCTTTTATTACTGAAACAACCTTTTAAACCTTGGTTGCATGTTTTTATGTACATATTGTTATTTCTCTATTATTGATTGAATATGAATATACATGTTTATGCCATATTGATGAAGTTAGGGAAATATACTTGTAAACCTTATTTTGATGTTAGGATTGATATTTCAATGAATTAGGTTGTTTATTCATGTGCGTTTGATTTACGTTCGATTTATTATTATTTATAGCGTAATTAATGTATTATTAATGCGTATTCATTGCGTTATTAAATAAGTTTAAATTAGGAAAGTAGAAATTAAATATCCTCATAGGAAATCTATATGTGTGCGAGTTTTAATAGCTTTTATTAGTATTAATGACACATAAACATGAGGTTAATCTTTACTTTTAGTAGAAGCCTACCCATAACCGATTGACATATCCAACATCTACTATATAGTCGGGTTAATATGAGAGGTCTAAATACCGCGAGGCATTATAATTATTACATAAAGACGTGAGGTTTTTGCCCAACTTGTAGTAGAAGCCTTCTCAGAACTGCCCGGCCGATCTAGCATCTACAAGTGGTTGGTTTAATATGAGATATCTTTTGGAGTGTGTGTGTACATATATATATTTGGGAAGAAAGCCTACCTCGAGAAGGTATTAAATGGTTGACCTACCTTGTTTGGGTATTAAGTGGTTAGGATTATGTTACACCCCGAACTCGCACGGCCTCCAAAGAGACGGGAGAACGCGGATTGTAATGAAAACATGACGCATCAGAACAAAAACAGAAGAACATTTCATTGCTATTACAACAATTTACATCAGAGTACAAGATATTAGAGTACAAGATATCAAAGTTCAAATAAATAATATACAATGGAAAATATAAGACATTTAAATTACAAACAGGGGAAATATATAGACATAAGTTTAATGTGCAGCAGAAATACATTAACTAACACAACTGAAAGAAATACATGGATACAAAGCTTTCTGAATATAGCTCCAGCTGTAAACCAGGATCCTGCTAAATAGAAATTTGCAAAACCAAAACTACTAGCTGCCCGTGTAGAAAATATGGGCATACGAAGTTTAGGTACAAACAATAAACTCCAGGTCAGTCATGAGACTGGTGTGAGAAGTTAAAACAGTTATTAAAACTTTATTTTAAAAGTCGAAAAATCATGGGACCACGCTGTATGACGCGGAACGGGGTTTCTCCACATGAATACGAGTTTAAAATATTAAACATCAATGCTTTTTGAAAAATGAAGCTGTTATAAGACTCAGTTCCCATCACACAATGCAAACACATACCAGAGGATTGAGTTTTACCTTATAATAGCCAAACATGCTTGTACGCTTTAAAACAAATCATTTTTATTACTATAAGTGCATAGTGTCAAATCAACTTCAAATATAAATGTAATAATCATAGACGGAGTATCCCATCCTATTATGTCGCCATATAGGTTTACAACTAAAACCGAAAAGTCGCGTATTGGAAATTGGGTTTCATCTATGATTCGAGGAAAGGGATCTTCCTCACCAGTTTTGAGACACTCTAGCACATGCCTCAGGACTCGGACGCTGGCGAGCACTTAGTTAGCATCAGGGCCGGTCCTCCCTTAATTTTGAGGATTAATTATTCCTGAACAATACGTTTCCCGGTCTGAGACCTATCACTCAAGCCTTTTAGTCGGCTCTAAATCTGAGGCACCTCATAATCCACCATCCACATAAGTAAAAATGTCTGGGCTTTAATACCATATGTAGTGACCCTCCCTCTCGGTCGATCCAAATCAATCATTAAACCGGCTTAAATCGAACCAAAAAGGCTGATATGCTAACTTTGGCGGCCCATATTTTCTGCATGGGCAGCTAGTAGTTTTGGTTTTGCAGATTTCTATTTAGCAGGATCCTGTTTACAGCTACAGCTATATTCGGAAAGCTTTGTATTCGTGTATATCTTTTAGATGTGTTAGTTAATATATTTTCGCCGCACATTAAACTTATGTATATATATATATATATATTTCCGCTGTTTGTAATTTAAATCTCTGATATTTTCCGTTGTATATTATTTATTTGAATTGTGATATCTTGTACTCTGATATAAATTGTTGTAATAGCAATGAAATGTTCTCCTTTTTGTGTTTTGATGCGTTGTGTTCTCATTACAATCCGCGTTCTCCCGTCTCTTCGGAGGCCGGGCGATTTGGGCGTAACAGATTAGGTTCATTCCTAAGGTTCACTCCTTGGTTTAGGAACCAAATCATGGGACCCCCTTATAAAGGTCTTAAGTGGTCATTGGGTCCGCCTTTCTCTTACAAAGGTATTAAATTTTCTTAAATTAAAACGATATACGTTTGAGTGGGGCAGTTCTCCGGAATTTGTCTGCTTCTTATGTGTGAGGGCGTATCAATGGATGTGCAGTATGAAAATTTCCTAGGGACCACCTGTCTAAGGGAAGTATTAAGTGGCTAGGAGTCCAACAGTAATACTAGTTAATTAGCAACACACAGGTCCACCGGAGGGTCTTAAATGACAATAAGTGCCTGCCCAAACTGGTATTGAGTGGTCGGTTATTATTTTCGGTATTACAAGAGATAAAATATTAATTTGTCTTGAGGATTTTAAGATGAGGTCTTAAAGTAACTAAGGTCCGCCATAGGGTATTAAGCGATAGTGAGATTCCGCCCATAAATTAATATAGAAAATGGTCTTAAGTGACTAAATGGTAGTCCACCTCATAGGGTATTAAGTGATAATAGAATATTCCCTTATAAATAAACATATGGGCCTTAAGTAACTATAGAGCAGTCCGCTTAATTAATACATATAACTATGTGTTGAATTTTCATTGACATAATTTGATGGATTTATACTGATAAGTATAGGAAATAGACATTTCCTAAACTTATGTCATTTTCATTCACTAGAACTTATTTTTCTGACCTCCCTCCTCATAACAATTAAACAGGTTAGTAGGTGAGAACACTTGAGTGATGAGTTTGGAGTATGTCGAAAGAGATCCTGTAGTTATTATTGGCAGTTTATTGTAATTCGTGGGATAATATTATTATTGATGTACCTTTTATAACAGACAAAATTTGATGTAATTGACATTAATGCATCCTTATTCAATGGTACATCTATTTTCTATTATTATATTTTATCCCTTTCGTTGTAAGATTTATATTTTGTATTTATATGGCCCTATTTAAGTAATCCTTATAGATTTCAACGATCCGTTTAGAAGGGCTCTAAGTTCCGATGGGTCTTTTTTGGGTCGGAAATTAGGCTCATTCCGGGCGGGTTGTTATAGTTGGTATTAGAGCCTAAGTTACCTGATTATGGGGAAATACACTATACCAAAATAGGTGATTCCCAACTAGTATAAGTGTCACAAACAATTTCAACAACACTTATAAGTGTATTTGTAGGGTCATCGACAAATATTACTGACGCTTATAAGCGTTAGGACATTTTTTATATCCCAATGTTTATAAGCATTGGCAGAATTTATTTCCTAACGCTTATAAATGTTGGAACATTTTCCCTTCCAACAGTTATATGCATTGTTAATTTAATCATACCAACATATATAAGTGTTTGTAAAACCAAATTAGTAACATAAATAAATGTTGGTAATAAGCATAACAATTGTTGCAACTGATATAGTAATCATGATAATAATACAAACTATATTTAATATGAACTCAAAATATATCAATTTGGAAATGTATAACCAAATCAATATCAACAAACTACATCCATAATCATGATAGCAACATAGAATATCAATTAACCAAAAAACAAGTACCATGCGTAACTAATTTACTAAATTTAGTACAAAATTAACCAATCTCATAATCATAATATAGTACCCATAGCTTGCTTTCTTTCTGTTATAGCTTTTACAACTCGAGTAACCTTTAGTTGTTTCATAGAAGAAGTAGAACTTATCGATCGACATTAATTTTTCTTCGCATCACTACCAAATACTTTCGTAATTTAATATTTTCAAGATCTTCTACTACATCATTGCTACTAGAACTACCCACCAATCTCCTCTTTTCTTCCGCTTCTTCTAGAAGTTCCTACATGCATTAAATATCACAATAAATTACAATTATCCGTTAAAGCCAAGACATCAATGTTCAAAGTAATGATGCATAATTTCAACGGGTTATTGTAATCACTTTACCTCCAATGTAAATAAGCTTTAGTTTACTTTAATTGACAGAGGTAGTTCAACATTCAATAGTTTCGAAACTTAGTTTTGAAACTGAGGCCCAAAAGCTCAGTTTCAAAACTGAGTCTGCTAAGTTTTGAATTGAAATTGAGACTGACTCGGCCGCAATTTCGATTTGAAATAGATCCTTTCCGGCTTAGTTTTTAAACTGAGTCAGGCTCGGCTTTGATTTCGAAACCGAGCATGGCTCAGTTCGATTTCAAAATTAAGCCTAAAAGGCTCAGTTTTCGAACTAAGCCTTTCGACATAGTTTTGAATTGAAACTGATCCAGGCTCGGTTGAGAAACCGAATCAGGCTCAATTCCCACCAAATCCCCTATCGTATAGTGTGTGTTGTAATTATTTGTGATCTCTATCGCACATAACATTTGTAGTTACTTCCAAATCAATCTGCAACTGCCACTTGGTATTAATTAATGCATCCAACAGTAGATACAATCCTTGGTCAAAAATCACATCCAACACACTGGAGATTTCACCTTAGTTTTCCCCATGAAAAAACGTAATTTAAACAAAATCCCGATTTCAGTTCAAGGTTAAGAATATAAACCCATGACTTTTTGTTATCTAAAACCGACAAAAATATTGATGACTTTAAAACTTTTGAAATAACTTAACATTACATCGTTCAGATATAGACATGAATGTAAAGTAAAATCCTTATACATTTTAATCAACACAAAAATTGACTTTCCAAAAAAAAGTAATCAAAGTATCAAACAGTTAAATCCTTAACCAAATGATAGAAACAACTTTACAAGAAAGACATATCAAGAAAGATTGCAGAATAATGCGATAAACACTTGAGCTACAGACTTTAACGGGCCAAACCACAGTAAATCATCATGACACAGCAAGAGAAATGAATCCAGTAATGGCTCATCTGACTTTAAGGTTGCACTAGAACATTCGTTTGATGGAGTGTACTTCTGAAATGATTTTTCTTTTGAAGAGTCTTTAGATGGCTTCTCACCAACAATTCCAGCAACATGATTATCACCACCTACACCATAAATTAACAAGCAAAGAACATCATCGATAGAATTTTATTCAGATATCAGCAAATATACATAAAGGAACTACTTGCCTATAACATACATGGAAATTGTGGCACGCTGCTTTTTGGTGTTCATTTGATGTGAGCTGACAAGTCTACTAGATACATTATGTATAATGATAAAGTGTGCATCCTTTTTTAGAATAAGAATCATTTCTGTGTTTGAGTTTAAATGGAGATCACCAAAAAATGTTATGGATATAACAAGTGATGGAGTTCTAGCTTATCAATCATTACATAATACAATTGGCCTTGAATTCATATCAAGCACTTCCACTTGTAACAAAAACCAAAATTGTTATACATATATCAAACATGTGGATAATAAATTCTCCTTTACAATTTACCAGCAACAAAATTGGATTTTCATACACAATATTGTCGGATAAAAGGTACTTGAGACCACTTTTGAATCCAACTGCAAGTTTTTATCCGTATGGAATAAATGCAAGGGTTTGAACGAATGAATCTGAGAAGTGAAAGATTGCAGTGCAGTGATATCCATCGCCTTTAGGTGCATCAAAAACTGCATTGATTGTAGCAACCCAGATTTTCGGGTAACCGGGAAGTACAAATATATTATGTTTTGTGATTCTTAAGATAATACGTTGCTAATACGAGTTTGTGAGACCAACTCGTATAACATTTAATTTAGAAATAGAGTTCTGGAGAATTTCTAAATCAAGTATTTGGAATAAATTAGATAACTTTGTTATAATAGAAATTTATTCCGATTAATAATCTTAAGACCACAATTTAATAATTAAAGGGGATATTGAAAATATATTTTCGGAATCTATATTTAAGGGGAAATGTATTTTCAATATCAAAGGGTAAATTATTGATTTGATTATTAAATTACTAATTGGGGTTTAAATACAAGGATGTATTTTGATATTAAAATCAATAGAGGAATTGTGTTTAATTTATTGAATTTAAAGTGTACATGTGGCTTTTGAAGTGTTAATCAATGAACAAATTGGTTAGTTGATTGTATGAGAATATAAATATTGATGTGAATCAATATTTATAGTCTTGGTGCATTTTATTATCGTTAATAATAAATTTAATCGGTTGAGTTAATAAATGTACAACGACGGTTATTGTATCGATAAATTGGGAAATCTATGTTTTAAAGGCCAATAATATATATAAATATATTGTGTAGAAAAATAATAAATAAAAAAAATATGTGTTTTGTCATGTTAATGACTTGTTTTGTTAAAATAAATCCTTAGTGATATTTATTGTCTTGCTGCAGGGATTATCCAAATAAATAATGGTGTTTGTTAAACATGTTTATTTTTGTGTTATGTTGAAAACTATTACTCAAAAAGTAAGTGTAAACATGTTTGTATGTAAAAATTTGATTGTTTAAATGCAAATATTGATCATGAATCAACATTTGAGGCTACAAATATTCCGTGGATTGGATAGATTTGATTTGCTTAAATTAATAAAGCATGTAACTTTGTTACAAGAATATAATTAGTTTTTGAGTGTGAAATAAGTGTTTTAACAAACATGTTTATATTAATATAGTTGTTTCAAAATTAAATATTAATGGGTTGTGAGTGTTATAAACATGTTTGTGTAATTTTATAAACACTTAAGCATAATTTGTTTTGTTAATGTTGGATATATTGGATTTAATTTAAATTAATAGTGTTTAGTTTTGTGTTTTGGTATCTTGTAACAAATTGCAACACTTCCAATTTGTTACACTTGTTGAAATGGGTTTTGAACCCATTACCCAAAGTCCAAAAAAACCTAGGGTCTTCATTTCTCGCTGTACGATCATTTTCCTTTGATTACTCTCCTTCCTCTTAAAAAGAAGAATAAAAAGAACAAAAAAATGGCTTCACTTACCTTTTCTTCAGCAAAACCCAATGCATTCTCCAATTCCATGTAGTTTTAGATTCTATCTTTTTCACTATTCATTGTTTGTCCTAATTCAAGCTAGAGATACATCTCATTTGCTGGAAATCAAAGTTTTGAAGTTTCAGTAAACAGAGGTTGCTACATGTCCCTCTTTTGTTGTTTTATGCATCTATTTGGCCTCTTACAACTTTAAATTGAAGAGAATTCTTCCAAAAATCCATTCAAGGTGATTTGTTATATTCATTCTCTCTAGCTTACTTTAATTTTATGCATCATAATAAGTTTATGCTCTATAGAACGAGAAATACGTTGATTTCCTCTAGCTTTTCATGTTGATTTATTCTTCATTGCAAAAACAACAAAACATCAACTTTGAGCCTTAATAACTTCTTGATTCTTGCATGTTTTTTACTTGAAACCTTTTTCTTGTTGTAGTATAATGTTTAGGGAGTCAAAATGCAAAATTTGGTGTCATTCTGAGTTAATTTGGGTGTGTAAATTGATGCATAAAGTTGGGTTTTCACTGGAATTTTGACCTAGAATGATTCCCATAAAGGAGGTCGACCCACTATGCACTGGGGTCAACCACCTTAGTTATGGGTCGACCCACCTTAAGAAATTCATTTCTGTAACTTCTTGTGGCCTTTATTTTGCTTTTGCGTCAAAACAGCGCCCAGGTCCAGCTTCTAGGTGATGTATCTTCTTCATTATTGATCAAAATTGAGTGATTCTTTTTATGTTTCAAAGTTTGCGATTTTATCTGTAAGTCTGCAAATCTTGAGGCCAATCTGAGGCTGTTTGATCATTCAAACCTGGTCCCAAAGTTGGACCTAGAAGTGATTTCAGCCCAGGCTGAAATCTTGTCGAATTCCAGGTTTGGAGCCTTATAACTTATTCGAGCAATGTCGGTATTTTGTGAATCCTTTTTCATTTAAAAGCCAGGTATTTCAAGTTTGTGTATACCAATTTTTAGACAAACTGGAGATCATTTGGTCATTTGAAACTATTCTGAAAGTTGCAACCTGGATTGATTTTTAGGCTTATTTTCATGCCTTAGTGTAAATTTTGGCATCCTTAAGTGTTTTTGAAATATTAAAAGCCTCAAAACAATAGTATAGAAATCTATTTCCAAATAAAAGGATTTAAGATATAAAATAACTGATTTTCAAGGAACGTTTTATAAATGGTTTTATTAAATCAAATATTTTTCTTATATAGAACCACGCTTATTTGCAGACTTCGAGAAGACGTGTTGATGATTGAATATCTCCGTAAACCCCACGGTATGGGACGTGTCTGTATATGGTCATATTTAATCCCATATCCGTCTGATCGAAGTAATAATTTCAGTGTTTATCAGTGACCTCTGTGAACCTTTGTGACATCCTGAGTGTGTAATTCTTGTGGTCTCTGTGTTTTTATCAGTGACCTCTGTGACCCTTCGTGACATCCCGTGTTTGTGGTTCTTTGGTTTCTGTGTTTTACCTGTGACCTCTATGATGCTTCGTGTTAATCAATGTTTTGTGATTTTTTTTTAGTGAATTTGTGTTTTCCTATGTGGAGTTGACTTGCACTGTGTGAACCATTAAGTGAGAATGTGTGGTATGGGACACACGATTACCACTTTTCAATTTACTATTTGAGGGTCTGTGACATATTCTGTGAATAAGCCAGTACAAAACCTTCAGGTCATCTGTTTAACGCTTCGAACCATCTATGCTAGACCTTCGGGTCGTCCGTGTTAGGCTTCGAACCATCTATGCTAGACCTTCGGGTCATCCGTGTTAGGGTTCGAGCCATCTGTGCTAGACCTTTGGGTCGTCTGTATTAGGGTTTGACCTATCTATGCTAGACTTTCAGGTCAACCATGTTACACTGGGTGCCCTCTCTGTGAATAGTTGTACTGGCTATGACATTAAGACAAAATTGCACATGTAGACTTAGCTTCGGCTTACCACTCTGTGTTGGATCCAAACTTCGTGTTTTTGTGTTTTATGTTTATCACTGATTTCACTATTAGTAATTATCATTATTATCATTAGTGGTTTCAAACTGTTAAATAAGTTTAGTGATTCAGTGTTTTCGTGTGTTATAGAGTTTATGATTCTATGTTTTAAAGTGTCTGTGACTTGATGATTTGGTGATTTCGTGACTCTGGGAAATTAGTGAATTACATGGTTTGTGATTCACGTTGTGCTATATGTGATTCCAGAGTCCTTCAATTATTTTATGTATTTTCAAGTGTTGATTACCTTAACCAAGAAGTTCGGTTACTTCGTTCCTATGTAATGTTTAAATCCACTTTCGTGTTTCTTCCTCGCTTTTTTTATATTAACCTTATGGACTCATGTTTGTGTCTCGTTGACCTCTGAATATGACGTTCTCTTCGTATGAAGAGGAAAATTTTTGTTTCTAAGATTGCGTTGGACTCGAGTGTTGAGATTCCTTCACAACACCATATTGCCATTTCAGCCATACCCAAATGCGGGAAAATTGCCACGGTCTAAAGCCGTGGCATTTTTGGAACGGCTTATGTCCGTGGAAAAATGCATTAACATGGTTTACGACCATGGCAATTTTGGAGTGGTTTTGGGTCGTTCCAATGTTATTGGAAAATTTTGACACTGTCACTCCACTGTGTCCTCATTATTTCATGCCCCTCCTCCAAAAACAAAAAAATACCCCGTACATCCCAAAATTAATGCTCCTATTAGATATATCTTCCTTCATCCCAAAACAATCCACCGCCGCTTTCATCCAACTACATTAAAATCACGTTTTCCTCTCATTCGTGCAATTATTGAAATCACCTTTTCCTATCAGGTATTTTTCTATTGCTGTTATTAAATTCAAACCCTTATATTTTAACTAGTGGATTGCTTTGTTGCTGTTATTTAAATCGTGTTTTCTATCTTGTATTTTATCGAAATGATTAATTTGAAATTAGTCCAGAATCTAGATTACGTTGTGGCGATCTAGTCCACAATCTGAAATTATCAAGTACTAATTCTTTATGGGCTAATTCTATTTCAACCCGAATTTTTAGTTATCAGCCCCCCTAAAAACTTTAAAATTTTAAAGACAAAATTACCCTTGGAAAGCATTCCTCTCATCTGTACTGAATATTATGTAGTTTACCACTATCCCTTAAAACATCAAACTTCCAAAACCCTAATTTTTAAATCATTAAAAAAAATCATTTATATACAAATATATGATGGATTCTGAAGAGGAAGAGTCTTATCTCAATCACAGCATAAAATCATTTTTTTTTTAATTTTGAGAACAACATCGGATGTTTCGAAAATTGTGTTATTACATGTATATCCACGTAGCCGCAACACAAGAACCTATTGTCGACCTAGTAGTATTAACACATGGTTTATACTCTGACCATGTAGAGACTCTGTGTGGAGGGCGCAATATCCATGTATGCGTCCTACGTGGTTTACATAGTAACCTCGCAAAAAAGAAAAATTATAATTATATTCCACTTGTTTGCAAATAATGCCGGGGATAGTGTTCCAACCACGTAGCATATTTACATGGTAATGCAGATTACCTCGCTTCCTGCCTGCGTGGTTGTACACCTTACCATGTATTATTTTTGCATGGTTATACAACTGACCATGTATTTTCAGTGCATGGCTGTAACAGAATGTGAAAAAAAAATCAGATTGAATTCGAAATAAAATTACCTGTTGGATGCTAAGATGGAGATGAAAACGATTTGTAATAGCACCGAGAAGAGCGCGGTCGACGTCTGGGTGGAAACAAAAGCTGTGTTTTTTAGGGTTTTTGCCGAAAGGGTATTTGTGGAAATAATGGGGGGCTACTAAGTGTTTTTGTGGGTATACGGGTTTTCTTTTCTTTTAGGGGGATACTAACTAAAAAAATTGGATTGAAATAGAATTAGTCTTCTTTATGTTCTGTTTTTTGTTTTCCCATTTGTCTACCATTAGCTTTTACCTTGGAAGGTTATTTGCGATCTCGTATTATTAATAATCTTTTACCTTGGTACTATATTTGTGATCATATATATAATCGGTAATATCTAGAAATTTTCATTCTAATTTTGTAGGATACAAAAGAACTATTCAGATATACAATTATTAAATCTTCTTGGCATGTATCGATTCCTTAACAGTCATATTTCTCCATGCTTTTTCGGTGTTCTTCTTGGTAACTGTAAACCTTTAATAACACATACGGTTTTAAGAATGTGTTGCAGGCCGATATTTACTTGAGATTTTTGTTGTTTACTCATCTGTTGTTTCTCCATATTAATATTCTCAATAGTATGTTTCTATGACATTAATACTCCTCATATTTCCATAACAAATTTTTCGACCCTAATTTAGTTATAAGCACCTTGGCTCATGTGGACGTCTTCTTCATCATATCTGATTGATTAATCAATGGAAAGTTACTAATTGCTATATACAGTTAAGATTGGATGTCCAGACATGAATGTAGTTTTGTATAATCTGGGAAAAAGCACCAAATACTTTATACAATCAAGCATTTTGTTTTGCTAAACCTCACCGGTCCAAACTGAATTAAAACTCTAAATTCCCTAGTGCATTGATATTTTCAGTAATTATGTTCATTTAACGGATTTATGGGTTTTGTCTAGTTCTGTCCACTCCAGGCTAAAAAAGTTATTGCCTCCGTAAGTATAGTTGTCTGGTTTTCAAAAGTAACATCTAGAAGAGTAGAACTGGAGTTTTAGCTTTTGTTAGTAGTTGAGTCTCCCGAGCTGTCGAATGGATCGGGCCGGTTATCTACAATTTTTTGTTTGAATTATATGTGAGTTGCTTCTTTGTACGGTCCTGTTTGGTGTCTTTTATTAATGTGTGTTGCGTTCTGCCATATTATCTTTGAACCTATACATAAAAAGGTCAGCTGATTATGTCTCAACTAAAAATAAACCATTCATAGGTTACTATATACAATTACTGTATCCAAGATTACAATAATTGATTAATCCGTGGGAAGTTAGTAATTACTTGTAGACTCTTAATTTTTTAATCATTTTCTTTTTTGAAGTCAACAAATCCTCATTTAACACAAAACAAGTGAAAACATGTTCTTCAAAAATAAAACTACTATTAACTAATAGTTAGTAAGTTTTCTGTTTAGTATTTTTTGTTGGGAAAGCAATAGTTGGTCACGTACTTCGTCGCTTTCTTGAAGACAATTCAGCGATCTGGTCAGAGGTGCAAACCAGTCGTTCTCAATCATCGACGCCTCTAGGATAAAACAACCTCGAGCAAGTATAACTGATTTGCTTGCACAACAAATCAATCCAGATTTGCACTGTCTAAAATTACTGCTCGTTTTTTTTGTGAAGAAATTTAATGGCGGAGGTAAGTAGAGAGAAAATGTTGTACGGTTATGTATTATCATCTAAAATTAAATTATTATAGATGAAAAATTAAATAACTGAACGGTTTACTGGGTAGTGGGAGAGATCGGTTGAAAAAGTGGATCAACATTCTACCGTATCAAATAAAAGTCGGTTCAGAAATTTTACCGTCGGAAAAAAATAACGGTTCGAAAAATGCAATGTTTTTCGGTCCAAAAATTTAAGTGTCTACACCTGTAATGTCCCATATTTTTACGGTACTATAATTAATTAATTTAATTATTTAAATCATGATTTAGAGATTTAAATGAGTTGTTTAATTAAATTTTATTGAATATTTAATTAATATAAATAATAGAACAATATATTTATTTCGGAAATAGTGGAATTGACAATATTTTGTGAATTGGATTATTTAAAATATATAATTCAGTTTAGAATTTAATTATATTAACGAATATATTTAAATAATGACAGTTTGAATGTATAATTATATTATAATTATAATCGAGCTCGAAATGGTGCGATAGTTCGTAATTTGGCGATTCGAACTTTAAATGAATATACAGAATCCGTTTTAAGCC
Organism: Allium sativum; assembly: GCA_030737875.1. Taxonomy (NCBI): domain Eukaryota; kingdom Viridiplantae; phylum Streptophyta; class Magnoliopsida; order Asparagales; family Amaryllidaceae; genus Allium; species Allium sativum. The sequence continues at coordinate 656,796,040 of CM060912.1, read as the reverse complement.
GGATTTCTGTGAAACAATAAACATTCGGAGCTGGTTAAGTATATTTTTCTAATGGAAGAGAAAAACCAGGATTTCATTGTGTAGATTTTGATTTATATCCAAATCAAAATTTCAAATTGTCGCTATGGAATTCGTTTATAATTTATAACGATTTGTAATAGAATTTCTATTTTTAATTGAATATCGATATGACCTGGATTTGAAATATCGAGTTATAACTCCATATATATTTATTTTGGAGCTGTATGATATTCTATGTGAATATATACGATAATTTTTATTTATAAATATTTAATTTAATTATTTTTAAATATATAAATATTTAAAAAGGGTTTATTTAGAGCTTTAAAAATAGCCAGTTTTGCAAACGACCTTCGTTTTCAACGAAACTAATTTTGTTGGATCCGGAATATTAAATTATTGTTAGATTTCAAGTTTTGTGATTTTTGGAGTCAATATGAGGTCGTATGGGATTTTAATGTGAAAAACAGTCGATAATTTGACTTTAAAAATACGATGTGTGAGTAAACGGACTCGGAATTCGACGAAACAAGTTTCGTTGGGTCCGTAATGTCGAACTTTAGATGCTTGCCCATTTTCATGATTTTTTGATGTTATATGTGATCACACGAATTTTTAAATAGCAAAACAAATAGCAATTGATTATAAATTAATATTAAATTGAATATAAAATATTAATTCTATACTATAAATATCCCACTATTTTACTTCCAACTCCTAACCTATTTCTTCTGGTCAAAATAAGCGTCACCGCTTCTTTTCTTATTCTCAGTAAAAATCGAGATTGGTAAGATCCTCATAAATCAAAACAAAATATATAATTCTTAAAAACTATATATGGATTGATGAGAGAAATAGCTACAAGTTGGTGTGAATTTTATGTGGCTCGCAATGCTTCTGGAACTCGAGAAAAAAGAAAAGACAGTGAGGCCTAGGTTAAGATTTTTGGTCGATAGAGGAGGAGACAGGAGCTGCGGCCTGACGTGAACTAGAAGAGGATGGGAAGCTCGTCGATGTGGTGGAATGAAGATGCACTAGCACTCATGTCGTGGCCGGAATCTGATCTTAAATTGGTTGAGATTGCGCACTCAAAATGATGGAGTTTGGAAATACAGCAATCGATCTAGGATTCAAAATTTTGGGTTATTAGACCTTAAGTCTGTGAAGTGGATATTGCTTTTTGGTTCAGAGGTTTGTTTAACTTTGTCTGTGAGAAAGTCAAAGTATTCTGTGATATAAACTATCGCGATTTCCTCCTGTAGGTGCACGTATGAATTCCTATAAACCGCGATCTATTTGGTGAAGGTAGGAGATGTTTTCATTTGTTGTGGAGGAAGAAGAAGTGTTGAAATTAACGTGGTGATTTTATCGTGATTTTTAGTGAAGAAAAGGAGTGAGATTGGATGGTTAAGAGGAGTGAACGAGCATGAGGTTGGAGTTCGTTTTGTGATTATTGGTGAATTGTAGATATGAATCAAAACTGGTGAAGTCTTCGAAGTGGTGAGAACGGAAATACTGGGTAGCAGGAGTTATATTTTGGAAAGAAAGTGGTACGGGTCTGGGCTCCAACGCGCGTTGATTTGGTTGGGTCAGGATGTAAGGCCCAAACTAAAGAAAGAAAAATAGAAAAATAATAATAGAAAGGGGAAGTGCGGTAAAGGATTTCTGAGAAGGACTGCTTAAATCATATAGGAGGATATGCAGGCAAGGGCATATGGTGATGGGCCGTTTAAAATCGGTAAAAGCATAAATGAGTATATTTATTTAAGTTTTCATTTATTTAAATAAATGTCTTAACTTATAATTTTAATAACTTGTATATACGTTAACGGAATCTCACGAAATCTATCACGTTGGGATCATAACAGGAGAGATCTACATTTGTGGAACTGATATGGCAGAATAAAACGCCTGCTCGGATCTATTGAACGGTTACCGTTATTTAACGATAAACCGACCAATGTGAGTAAATCTCACTAACTCTGTACAGTTTGTATTTTTATAAATATAATTTAGAATTGATAAATGATGATTGATTGTTGTGTGTTGATTGTTTGGTTGAATTGATGATGTATTGTTTGAAATTTATATGTAACGATATATATAAATCGTTAATCAAATATTGATTCTGTTTATCAGAATATTTCATATTGAAATGAAATTAGATGTTAATTATATTGTTTAACATCTGTGGATGCAGGGAAACAGGTTGGAGGGGTCCAATTAGATTCCTCAATATTTATAATACTGTTTGTTTTCATATATTGTGATATATGATGTGAGATATAATATGTAATTGATTATGATGACACTGGTCGTGTTATTTGGTATTTTAAATACCATATGAATACTGGAATGTAAAAAGGAAAATTTCAAAGTGAATATTGAAAATGAAATATTTATATATGAAATAAATATGATATTGAAAACGAAATATGCATATGAAATAAATATGATATTGAAAAGGAAATATGTATAAGAAATAAATATGATATTGAAAAGGGAAATATTTATATGAAATAAATATGATATTGAAAAGGGAAATATTTATAAGAAATAAATATGATATTGAAAAGAGAAATATTTAGTGAAATAAATAGGATATTGAAAAGAAATTATTTGGAAAACAAGTAGAATTATATAAAGAAATATTATTCACATTTTATGTGAAAATTAGATGGAAGTAAATATTTTGAAAATAAAATATTTATAAAGGAATTTGGGTTTTGAAATAGGAATTTAAGTGGAATTACTGAAATTAGAAACTGACTGGAGATTAGTTAAGTTGAACAACTGTCAGGGTATTGATCTGATGTTGGTTTCGGCCTTCAGGGTTTATGCTTGGGAAGTTGTTCTCTTACTAGTTTACAGTTAGAGACTAATATATGTGAGAAGATAGTGATGCGTGAATCAGAAATGGAAACGTTTTCCAAAGTTAATAACGTATATTTTCTAAATTTAGAAAATAAGGATTTGATGAATAAATGGAAACGAGAAATAGGGAAATGAATAAATGTTGATTGATGATTGATCGATAGAATTTCCATCTGGAAATAATATCATTGTTTGCACATATGTTTTTCTTTGATAGTTAAATCACCGACTATTAAAGTTTTTGACCATTTTTCCGTCGTCAATACGAAGAGGCCGGGATCAGATTCATTATCTGAAAACCACTATGTATGGCCGTTAGCGTTGCGATCAAATATAATGAAGATAATTGAAGACGAAGTTATGAAAGGGCTGTCCTGTTTACAGAATAGTGCCTTCGGTCTGTCCAGTCCCAGGACGACCTGTATGGAAGAATGTCTTACGGATTATATTTAATAGACCGCGTAAGTTGATCTCTTCAAACGTATTTACGTTTGGTGGCAGAGGAATTCGTTTCTCTTAGCTTTTTACCCGTGATACGTTTGGAGAAATAAATTTGTGATTTAGCGGGTATGACGATGTGACAATCAAAGTGAATGAAGATGTGGTTTGTAAAGGATACGTATGGCCTCTAACCTCACAACCAGGAAATGGTATAAAATCGGGTAGGTCACATGGCTAAGTGGTTAGCTGCCAATTAGGGTGTATTGTCACCTGATCTGGAGTTTCATTTACTTTTATAATCTATTTCGATGTTGTCCCTTTTAGGAAACGGTTGCTGATCCCAACCGTTGGTGATAATATATTCGGTACACTCAAGCGAAATGAGTGACCCTTCATGTTTATCCTGAGTTGCAAGATGTTCTTGTTGAACCCGGTGTATTCCTCTCTAGAGATACACTGTCGGAAGGTGGTCCCATACCTTGTTAATTGGAATCCATTACCCAATAAGTGCCCACGGGTTTTGATTATATATTATGTATGTAGAACGTGAGATGAAAGCGTTCTGCTAGTTGATTATTTAGTTGTGATTGATAGACACTATTATAATATCAAATGAGTTGGATATAAAGTTTATCATTTCGTTATTAAAGATTTTTAAATGTTGAATCAAGTGTTTTGGATTCTCATAAGGAAAAAAAACCGTTCCATGTTATACGGCGTGATCTTATGAGATATCGTTTATTTTCTCAAATTGTTTTAAATTGTTTACTCACATCAGTCTCATGACTGACCGGTAGTTTATTTTGTTTTGTTTTCCCTAAACTCTTCAGTGCCCAAATTTGTACGGGCAGTCAAGTAGTCAGGATTTTACAGATATACTGAGAGCTTGGAGCAGGAGGCTTCAGGATTTTATAGCAATTGTTGATTTCCGCTGTGTTGTAAGTGATGTACTTTGATAATGATATGTATATTCAAGTACAGATTTATATTTCAAAGCTATGTTATATAGTATATTTTATTCATTCCGCTGTGAGATTCGTGTTACTCTGATTTTGTTGTATGTTCTTCTTCTTCTATTCTAATTTTCTATCTTATCTATTCTCACCCTCTAACTTCTTTCATTAACTATCCGGTATTTCTGATGCTTGAATAGTCGACATTGGGTTTATGTCAATTGCCAAGGTCTCAAATTCCCGGGTCGTTACAACACCACTAAGGCCCAAGCCCGAGCCCGAACCAGGCTCGGTCGAGTCGGTCGGTCGCGCGCGCGTGTGTGGTGGTTATGATGCATGGTCTCCCTCCTCACAACAAAGCATGTATTGGGAGCCCCAAGGCCACAACATGTCTTCTAAGGAACAAATATAAATACTTTGCTTCTTTCATATAATCTCAAAATGTGGGACTATTCACATATAGGAGTCATTTCACACTTGTTCTAAATTTTTAACAATTCACCAAATGTTTATAAAACCATTTGCAACAATCCCACACTTGAAATTTTTAAAAATATTCTCGAGCAGTTCCAAATAAAATATAAGATTTTGCACAAACAAAGGTTTCTTCCGACTTGAACCTCTTGTGTAGTGGATAAGATTCAGTTTTTAAAAGAGTGACACGTAGTCTTGAACTTAATTCCTGACTTCAGACCACACATAACTTTTTTTATAGTGCAATCAAATAAGCCCGTGCATTTATGGCCATGCACGTCTATACTAGTTTGGTGAATGCTCTAGAAGTTTTCCCTAAAACTCCATAGGAAACGACCACATTTCCACATTCACATAGGTGAGTCTATTAAGAGTACTCCTGAAGGTAGGTACTCCACTCCAAATAGAGATAGATCTCATTAAGATTTAATATCAACTCATCCTCTAACCACTTCTGGAATACATTCTTCTTCGTATATTAAATAGCATTTTCAACTACTATCACTACGCAACTTGTTTTTACCCATTGAATCTAGTTCTTGGGATCTCCGGTCATTAGGTCGGGTTACCATTTTGCGTGACTCAACAATCTAAGGGCAATAGTCCCATTCTTTTAGAAGTATTAAGGACTTTCTCTCTAGACGGTCCTTTCGTCAAAGGATCTGCCAAATTTTCATCACTACATATGTGATCCACTCTAACAGTACTAAAGAGAGTAACTCTCTAACGGTATTGTGATTACGATGTATATGTCATCTCTTACCGTTATAATAATGGTTTTGAACTTTTGCAATAGCTGCGGTACTATCGCAATGGATTAACACAGTTGGTATCGGTTTTTCCCATAAGGGAATCTCAACTAGCAGATTTCTCAAATACTCTGCTTCTTCACTAGTTGTGGCTAGTGCTATCATCTCAGACTCCATAGTAGACTGAGCCAAAATAGCCTGTTTCTTGGATTTCCAAGAAATAGCTCCTCCAGCTATGCTAAATATATAGCCATTGGTCGCTTTAGAATCATCAGATAAAGTATTCCAGTCTGCATCAAAATATCCTTCAAGTACAGCTGGAAACTTTACATAATGTAATCTAAGGTTCATAGTTCGTTTAAGGTATCTCATGACCCTTTCAATAGCATGCCAACACTCTATACTAGGTCTACTGGTAAACCTGCACAATAATCCCACGACATAGGCAATGTCGGGTCTAGTACAATCAGTGGCATACCGAAGGCTGCCAATGATGCTCGCATAATCAGACTGTCTTACACCTTCACCGATGTTCTTAAATAACTTTACACTGGGATCATATGGTGTACATGCAGGTTTATAGTCAAAGTAATTGTATTTCTTTAGTACCTTCTCAATGCAACGAGATTGATCCAAAGAAATTCTCTTTTCTGACCTAGTAATTTTAATACTAAGGATTACACTCGCCTCACCTAGATCTTTCATATCAAAATTGGCACTTCATAAGGATTTGACTGATTTTATGGTATGAATGTTTAACCCAAAAATGAGTAGGTCATCTACATAAAGGCATATAATAGTACAAATGTCATTCTCAGAGTTGTAATAAATGCATTTGTCACTTTCATTAACTTTAAAACCATGTGAAATGATTAAGTTATCAAATTTTTCATGCCATTGTTTAGGTGCTTGTTTTAAACCATATAATGATTTATCTAATTTGCATACTTTATGTTCTTGACCATGTACTACAATCCTTCAGGCTGGTCCATATAAATTTCTTCATCTAATTCACCGTTTAAAAATGTGGTTTTAACATCCATTTAGTGTATTAATAAATTATGAATGGAAGCAAAGTGGGATTAATACCCAAATGGATGTAATTCTAGTTACAGGTGAAAAAGTGTCGAAGAAATATAGATTTTCTTTTTGTTTAAAACCTTTAGCTACTTGACGGGCTATATATTTATCGACAGTGCCATCAGGTTTCAATTTCTTTTTAAGCAACCATATACAGCCTATAGATTTACAGCCAGGGGGTAAATCTACCAAGTGCCAAGTCTTATTGGATTCCAAAGAATCCATCTCATCATTTATAGCCTCTTGCCAAAAGTCGGTATCTAAAGAAATTACGGCCTCTTGGAGGTTTAAGGGATCCTCCTCTTTAGTAAAAGCACAAAAATATGAATCTAAATCTTTTACGGTTCTTGCTCCTTTACTTCTTCTAGGTTCAGTTTAAGAATTTTCATTAAGTTCTGTTCGAATTGGCATACTTGAAGTACCCCCACTATTCCTTAATTTAAAAGGAAATTTTGTTTCATAAAAATCAGCATCATTTGATTCAATTATATTATGTGTATTTAGGTCATAAAATCTATATGCTTTGTTATTAATAGCATATCCTATAAATACACATTCATATGCTCTACTTGCCAATTTTATTCTCTTAGGGTCTGGAATGCGAACATATGCTAAACAACCCCTAGTTCTAAAGTATGACACATTGGGTTTATAATTATTTAAAATTTCATAAGGTGAAATTTTATTCTTAGATTTAGGGATTCTATTTAGAACATAGCATACGGTTTATAAATATCCCCTACCAACATTTTGGTGCACCAGAATTTAATAGGATGGTAACTACTATTTCGGTAAAGGTCCTATTTTTTCTTTTAGCTTTACCGTTCATTTCAGGTGAATAGGATGCAGTTCTCTCATGTACTATACCATGTAATTTATGAAAATCCAGAATTGAAGTAGATTCATATTCTGTTCCTCTATCACTACGGAGTCTTTTGATTTTCTTATTTTCTTGATTCTCAATTTTAGTTTTGAATGTTTTAAGCATCAAATGCATCATTTTTATTTTTCATAAGGTATACATAGGTGAAATCAGAAAAGTCATTAATAATAGAGATAAAATAACGATGTCTAGTCAAAGTGCCATCAAGCTCACATATATCAGAATGAATCAAGTATAAGGGTTCATATACTTTATCAACTGATTTAGGAGGTTTCTTTGTGATTTTGGCTTGAGTACAAAATTCAAATTTATCAAGTTCAGATTCTGATATTTTAGGAATCATATCTAAGGTGATCATGTTATGAATTATTCGTTTATTAACATGACATAATCTAGAGTGCCAAATACTAAAATCCAACAACATATAAGAAGAACTGGTCACTTTATTAGATTCAACATTCAATTTAAACATTCCCTTACAAGCATAACCCTTTTCTACAAAAGTTCCCTTATAAGTTAAGGTATACAAATCAGCCCTAATAAATTGAGTAACGCCAGCCTTATTAAGGAGAAAGCCAAAAACCAGATTCTTCCTCATCTCTGGAGTATGCATCACATCTTTCAGAATCACTGTCTTTCTAGAGGTAAACTTTATTTCCATATTACCAACCCCAATTACAACTTTAGTGGTGTGAGAATCTCCCAACAACACTTTCTGACCATCAGCAGCCGTGCATGTAGTGAACATATCACGATCATAACAGACGTGGCGAGAAGCACCAATGTCTACCCACCAACCCTCTTATCCACCAACAAGGTGTATCTCGGTAATCATAGTCGTAAGAGGCTCCTCAGTCAGGTTTGCCTGCGGCATAGGGCCTGTTCTGTTCTGACACTTTCGTTCCATAAGACCTGGTATTCCACAGTTGTAACATAGAAACAACTGTCCAAAATCATTCTTTTAGGGTGGTCCCTGCTGTCCTTTCTGGTTTCCTTACGGGTTCCCATTCTATTTGTTGCGCATGTTCTGATTCTTAAATGACTTCTGGTACGGTTTCAGAAATACGGGTTTGGTCTTTTTAGTGTTGTTGTTGTTGACAATCACCACTTCTTCTTTCTGGTCCTGCTTGCGTGCCTCCTCCTCAATATGGAGGTGCGTGATGAAGCTCTCTAAGGAAAATTCCTTAGTCTTATGTCTTAATACATTCATAATCCTTCCATGCAGGGGGCAATTTGTCAATAATAACAGCAACTTGAAATTGTTCGTCCAACGCCATTCATTCGGAGATGATCTCATGAGCTATTTTCTGAAGCTTGTGAGACTGCATTTCTACTGACCTGTCATTTGTCATCTGATACTTGAGGTAGTGGCTGACACCATATTTCTTTGTCCCTGCCTCCTCTGTGTCGTACTTCTTCTTCAGCGCTTCCCAGATCTTCTTCGTTGTCTTGTCCTCTGAGTTGCAGTATCGTACTGGTCATCGCTGAGGCTGCTGAGTATGGTTGTCAACGGATGCTTTCAGATATGGATAGTGCCATATCCGTATCCAGAATTATTTTTGAATATCACATATCCGTATCCGCTTAATTTTCAGATATCAGATATCTATATCCACTTAATTTTCGGATACGGATGGATATCGGATATTTATCCGCTCCACCAGTAATTAATGAATTTTTAAGAGTATAAATAAAAATGTTTGGATCAGCATAAAATAATTTTTATACTAATGTTTATAAAAAACCAGAAAATAAAGGGATGTAATGATTAACTCTATTTTCTTGTTTTGATTTATATGTAAAGGAATGTTTGGATCACAGTAACATCCAACTGTTACAAAATATTTATTCAGTCTATTGTCTTGTTTTGATTTATATATATTATACCAATTATGTGCTTTAGTCGGACGGATATTTTTTGGACAAGGATACCACTATAACCATATCAGTATCCATAAAGCTTTTCGAATATCGGTATCCACTTTTCGGATAATGCCAGATAATGGATATTTCGGATCAGGATACAGACGGATATCGTATTTTTCGGGTATTCATTGACAACCCTACTATTGAGTATGAAGTTTTTGCATAAATAGTCCTGCTTAGTCCAGGTCTGTAGCAGCTTTGATTCTTCAGTTCAGGAAGAGTCATATGTGCTTCATCAGCCTCGTCAGATCTGTCTGAAAGTTGCGGTTTGTCAGCGGTCAGTGCATCCACCACCTTTCTCGTCGTCGGGTAGAATTCCATCTTCTGACGCCATCGTTTGAAGTGCAAGCCTTCTATTCTAAATGGACTAGCAGTCATGAGCGGGATCTGGAAGGCAGAGGGAGGAGCAGCATCATCTAGGGTTAAGGTCGAAGCCATTGTTTCAAATCGTCTTCAAATTGTAAAGAAAACAATGGCTAAGTACTTTGTCGCTTTCTTGAAGATGATTCAACGATCTGGGCAGAGGTGCAAACCAATCGTTCTCAATCACCGACGCCTCTAGGATAAAACAACCTCGACCAAGTATAACTGATTTGCTTGCACAACAAATCAATCCAAATTTTCACTGTCTAAAATAACTGCTCATTTTTTTTGTGAAGAAATTTAATGGCAGAGGTAAGAAGAGAGAGAAATTTTTTGTAACAACCCGGAAAAATCTGAGCTAGTTTAAAATTTTTAATTTGGCTATTTTAGTGAATTTTAAATATTTAAAATAAATTATTTTAAATAATAACGACAAAAAGTATGTTTGAATCGATTTTTGAAAATAAATATAATTATTTTAAATTATAAACAAGGCCTGAAGTGGCGCGACAGTTTCAAAATTTGAATTCAAATTTTGATTGACTGTTCAGGGTGCAAAATAAAACGGATTTTAGTGAAACCAAAAATATTTAAATCTGTTTATGAATATCTTTCTAACGAATCAGAAAAATCGAAGTTTCATAGCGAGAATCAAAAGTTATGGCCAAATGAATTTTCAGAGAGGTCGCTATAGAATATATATAGCCCTTGAAAATAGACATTTTGCAAACGACCTCAGAATTCGACGAAACCACTTTTGTTGGATCCGGGATGTCAAATTATTGCTAGGTTTCTAATTCCATAATTTTTGAAGTTAATATGTGAGCATGGCAAAGGAAAATGTGTTTGGTTGATTTAAGTTAAATTGGATCGCCCAGAAAATGGCCATTTTTCAAATGGTCTCAGAATTTGACGAAATCAGTTTTGTTGAGACCATATCATCAAAACATAGCAAGATTTATTTTTCTGGAATTTCTAGGATCAGTATGTGGCCCTAGCAAATTGAAATGTACGTTCAAATCAAATATTGAATGTTTTATATTTTAATTTGAAGGAAAAATGACTGTAACAATCGAATGGGCCTACGAAACATATCCCATTGTGTTCAAAATGGGGGTATTTGGCTAGGGACAACAGTGGTTGGGTTTGGATTGGAGTTCGAATGGGATAAGGGGTATTTTTGGATTTTAAAAATATATAAATAAATAAATCCCATTAGCCAATCACAAAACGACAATTCATCTCTCTCCCCGTAACCCTCCCAGCGATCGACAGAAATTGCTCACAGCTTCCCCCTCCGGTTTCTCCTTCCACACTCAATAAAAACGAGAGCCCCAATTATGGTTTTTGTAGATCGTGACCTCCTCTTCAAATCCATATAAGGAGCACCTCGTATCGTTGCTCCATCGTCGAGATCCAGCCTCTCAAAGACTGGAACTTCGAATCGCCGCTGTGCCTGGGTCCCGCCGTTGAACTGGTCGCCTCCACCCTCCGTTCAGGCGCCTTTCCAAGCCCTACGCAGTGGTGAATCCTGATCTTGACGAAGTACAACGGATTTGGTGTAGAATCAAAACCTAATTTCGAAGAATTTCTGAAGGTAACAGCCTGTTTTATTTTGAACTGATTTTAACATTTAAACGTGTTGCAAACTTGTAAAAATCATATCTTTTTGCTATGTGGTCGAAATCCAGTGAAACAAGAGACAGTGGACTCGTCACTCGTGTGGACGTCCTCTACATTCTAGAAGAGACCGGATATTTTTCTGAGCCTTCTACATTTTTTGGTGGAGTGGAACCCAATGTGAGATTTCTGATTTATAAACGATATGGAAACAACGATATATAAATTATATAGTCAATGTACGAGTTATATAAGCGTTGTATACCTCATGTATAAGCGTTGTATAAGTTGTATGTTCGATGTATAAGTTATATATGCGTTGTAAAAATGATATATGCGTTGAAATGAATTGAAATGATATTGAAACGAAATCGAAATATAGTTATATACGTGTATATATATATACACACACTCCCCTCGTCCATAGACCATGGACGATATATATTGGTTGTGATATTGTTTGGATTATTGGTTGATGTGAAATTTGGTGAATATCATGAATGGTTGATTTGAAATGATTGATTGTGGTTGAAATCCCAATAGGATTAGTATGGGAAAATTCATCTGCGTACGAACTAGATTTTGAAAATCCCCATTGTCAAAAGCTGCGAGACTTTAAGGTAAAGCAAGGAGCAGTACTCTGGACAGTGTCGGTTTTAACTACCCTGCCATTATGCTGCCGAAATTTTCAATAATATTCATGTGTTGAATAGAAATTCATGTGTTGAATAAAATTCATGTGTTGAATGAAGTTCATGTATTGAATAAATTATTTGAAAGATAAAAATAACATTTTTATTATATATATAGACTATATAAAATATTAGCGTTTTGAAATAAATTGTTTTAACACCAAAAATAACATTTTTACCTTATGTATGAACTATATAAAATAATCGTGTTTTGAAAAAAATTGTTTTACAATAAAAATCACATTTTTATGATATATATGAACTGTTAAAAATAGTGATGTGTTGAAATAAATATCAGTTGGATAAAAATATCGTTTTTATCAAATATATGAAATGAATATGGTTTTGAAATCGAAGAATGAATTATATATATATATATAATTAAAATATATCGAATAACGAAGCTGCAGTTCGTATTTTGAAACCGTGATTTCAAATGATTAGTGCGGGAGATCCGACCATCGGATTTTCCCGAAATCTAAATCGTTGGGTTCGCTTTGGAAATATCTTTCCAATGACACCAACTTTTTAAAGATCCAACGGTTGGATTGTCTGGAATGTTTAATTCAAATCTAAAGAAAAATAGCGCCAGAATCGATTATATATATATATATATAATTAATTAAATTAAATCGAATAACGACGCTGCAGTTCGTATTTTGAAATCATAACTTCAAACAATTATACTGGGAGATCCGACCGTCGGATTTTCCCAAAACAGAAAGCGTTGGATTCGTTTTGAAAAGATCTTTCTAATGATATAAAATTTGTGAAGATCCAACGGTTAGATTTTCAGATATGTGTAAATCAAATCTGAAGAAAAACAGCACCACGGCCGCGTTATGACCTGAAGCGTCGTTTGAATGAATTGGCTATTTTTAAATAAATAAAAATAGCGATAAATCGTGATAAAATATTATAAACAATATGGAATGGAAATAAACTGAATTTGCTCGGTTTTTCTGATATTTGATGGTTGAATGTGTTTGGCGTGAAAATTGCATTAATGAATTGAATTATTGGTGTCGAATAATTTAACCATTGAAATGAATTGATTTGAAATTCTAAATATACGTGAATTATTTGAAAAGGCCGAGTTAATTCTCATTTAAAATATTTGATCGACGATTAAAAGTCCAAGACATGAAGACGGTGCAAGACTGATGATATTCACGTCGAATGGAGGGGTGCTACTGATGCTCATGATAGGAGTAGCTACCTTGAAAGTGCTGAAGTAGTAGCTGTCCGGACGTACTTGTTGATTGTACGGATGCGCGAGGTATTAAGTGCCTCTGGTTTCGTTCAAACCCAGAACGAAGTTGTAAATGGACTGTGTGTCTGACATTGGATTTTGTTCTGTGTTGATTGATCTCTATTAAATATATATCTTTTTGGCAGCGGAGAATTTATTCTCCTGCTTAACGCCCTCCTCTGAGACGTACGAGCTCAGAGGTTATATATCGATAGAAATCAGTAGCATCGAGTGAATTGCCTGTGTGGCATGCCTAAGTGGCAGACATCAAAGCTTTTGTTGAAAAGCAGAGCTTTGTGGTTGATGATAAAAGCATGGCTTTGAATAGCTAGCTTTGTGTTTAGCGTTGTTTCGCGAGCCTCACACCCCGGTATGAGCCAGAAACGGGAGAAGGACCTCAGGGAGAACATGTGTTTCCTTCTAGCTAGGAGTGGTGCTTTGGGTTTTGCACGCCCGGGTATTTTACTTTTGTGGATGATGGAAAGCGAGGCCTCGGTTAGTTCGGTCTCTTTGGAACCGATGATTTGGTCGGATATGACCAGTAACGCCCCATAGGGCGGGGAAACGCAGTGTTCAGGCATTATAATCCACATCGAGTGGACCGGCCCTGACGATCCAAGGTGCAGTTGCGGCGTTCTTGAGACACGGGCTAGAGCGTCTCAAATTCGGTAAGGACGATCCCTTGCCTTGGTTCATGACAGAAATCCAATTTCCAAATACGACACCGTGCGGTTTTGATTGTATACATTTATATGGCGACATGATATATGGTACCCATGCCATCTATGATTGATAGTTATGATTGAAATTGTTTTTGAAACATATAAACACTAGCAATAATATCAAATGATTTGTTTTTCTCGTATCAAGCATATTTTGGCCATTATAAGGTAAAACTCTATCCTCCGGTTTGTGTTGCATTGTGTGATAGGAACTGAGTCTTATAACAGCTTCATTTTTATAAAAAGCTTTGCAATGTTTAAAAGATTACTTGTTTTGAAGCACTGGCAATCCAATGGAGTAAACCCGTTCCGCGAAAGTGGTGTGGTCCTGTGATTGGCCATATTGTAAAATAAGTTAAAGTACATTTCTCATACCAGTCCCATGACTGACTCGTAGTTTGTTTCACTTGCAAACTTGGGTGCCCCTTTTTCTAAACGGGCAGCCTTGTATTTAGGTTTTAGTAGGCTCTTTCTGGATAGCTGGAGCTGAAGATGGATTCTATCATTTATCTCTTTTTATGTTGTTCAGCTCCTATTGTACATATTATGTTTTGTTTTCCGTTGTAGACATTTATGTATAGCTGAACTGTATTTTGTACTAAGTATGATCCTGTATACTGTGTAACTCTGATGATTATGTTTATCCAGTGTATTCTATTGTACATTATCTGGTGTATTTATTCATTTTTGTTCTACTATTATCTGTTTATGTGTTATATTCCAAAGATTACCCTTGCCACCGTCGTACGGGGTTTGGGGTCGTCACAAACGTGGTATCAGAGCTTTGGTTAAGCTTAGTTCTGGAATATAACATATTAACGAACTCATCATAAATAGAACCAGTAATGTTCTAAGACTGATCGCTCATTTCAGATAGGATTAGTAATATCCTAGAATGAGTGAAGCAGAATGAGATACACCTAATAGACACATTTACATTCAAGTATATGTCTCTATGTCTTAAAATTACCTTTTTTGTTGGCCTAACACTTTGTCTGCTATTTGCAGACTTTGAAAAATGAGTGGCAGAAGTAGAAGAGGTAGGTTGGAACCAGATATTGAAGCTCTACTTAAGAAATATAGAAATAGGGTGGAGTACCATTCTTGGGCGAAGAATCTATTATCAAAACACAAGCTTGGATTCGTTCTGCTGAGAAAATCTTTGAATGTTTAAAGCTGAGGGATGACCAGAAAAGATTACTGGCACCTTAGGCACTCAAAGACGAAGCTTTGATCTGGTGGGATTCAATTATTAAGGATAATCCAGAAGGTAATATTACCCGGGATAAATTTAAAGAGCTTTTCAGCGAAAAATTTATTCCTCCAGAAGCAACTGAGCGGTTATGTGATGAATTCTATTATCTGATACAAGGAGATATGACCATTCTGGAATATCATAAGAAATTCAATGAACTTTCACATTTTGCCCCTCATCTAATTCAAAATCCGAAGAGGAAGAATCTGAGGTTTATTAACGAGCTCCAAAGAAAATACCAGAACAGTGTAATGGGGCATGTGAAGCTTCCATTTTCAGAAATGATGTACATGGCTTATCAATATGAAGATCTAAATAATCGAGGTCTTTTAGTCGATGAAGAGGAAGTCAGTTCGAGCAACAAAAAGAAAACTGAAACTGATATCCCAGAGGCAAGTACACAGGCTAAGGCAAGTACGACGTCTGGAGTCAGAAAGAAGCCTAGATTCAATCGAGAAAAGGTTATGTCTTAGAAAGGACCAGCAACAACTGCCACCTGTTCAAATTGTAATCAGAAAGGGCATTTGGCGATAAATTGCGGACCCTTAAAGAAATGAATGAAGGATAAACTTAAATCTAAGAACAAGTTTCAAGAGAATAGAAGATGCAATATTTTCCATCGGGTTGGCCATGTAAAGCAAGATTGCTGGCTATTAAAGAAATCTGAAGTAGTACAGGTAAATGAAGTAGCAGAAACTTCTGAACCCTCAGCTAGTCAAGCAAGGCCAGATGTTTTAGAAGGCACGCTTACTGTCAAAGATAATCCGGTTAAGGTATTGTTTGATACCGGAGCGTCGCGAAGCTTTGTTGCAAAGAATGCAATTAAGAAACTGGATTTGAATTTGAGAAAACTCAAAATACCCATGACTGTACATAATCCGGTTGGGGGTTCCCTCGATCTTAGTTGGGTATGTGGAGTGTCTGTCTCTTTTTCCCGTTATCGGCTTCCCACTATCGCGATCGTCATGAATTTTACAGAATTTGATCTTATCTTGGGGTTAGACTGGTTAACCAAATATGAAGCTGAGGTTAAATGCGACGATAGAGTCGTTCAGGCGAAGATTAAATCAGGTGACTATATAACCATTCCCTGTGAAGGTCAGAATTTTGATAGAAAAGACTTCTGGGCAGCTTTAGATGTTTCTCCTGCTCAGTTAGAACCCGTTCCTGTCGTTACGGAGAATATTCCGGTCGACATTGAAAATATCCCAGTTGTCAAGAACTATGCGGATGTGTTCGAAGAAGTTGTTAGCTTACCTCCGCAGAGAGAAATTGATTTTAAAATCTCTTTAGTTACGAATGCAATGCCGGTAGTTTACGCTATTCGAAGAATGACCTTGAAGGAAAAAGAAGAGTTAGACAATCAAACTCGACGGCTAGTATGGAAGGGTCTGATCAGGCCTAGTTTCTCCGATTGGGGAGCATCAGTGGTGTTTGTCCCGAAGTCAGACGGTACTCTCAGACTATGTGTGGATTATCGTGACTTGAACAAGCAGACGCTGAAAAACAAATATCCATTGCCGCGGATTGATGATTTTTTGGATCGATTGAATGGCGCATAAGTATTTTCCCAAATGGACCTAGCTACAGGTTTCCATCAGCTTCGTATTGTCGAAGCGTGTGTTCCTTTGACAACATTCAGAGGTCCAAACTTATTCTACGAGTGGTTAGTAATGCCGTTCGGCTTATGTAATGCTTCAGCTTATTTTGTCGATCTAATAAATCGGGTATTCAGAGAAGTATTGAATAAATTTGTTCTGGTCTTCATTGATGATATACTGATCTTCTCTTAGTCAGAAAGCGAGCACGAAAAACATTTGGAACAAGTGTTAGAAATTCTCAGAAAGAATGTTTTAAAAGCAAAGTTTTCCAAATGTATATTCTGGCAAGAAGAAGTCAAATTCCTAGGTCACGTAATGTCAAAGGAAGGAATTTCAGTGGATCCCAGTAAAATCACTGCTATTCAGAATTGGAAACAGCCTCGTACACCCACAGAAGTCCGAAGTTTTCTCGAGTTGGCCAGTTATTATCGAAAATTCATTAAGGATTTTGCGAAGACGTCTAGTTCCTTAACGAAGCTTACTAAGAAACATTCGAGATTCAACTGGACTCCCGAATGTGAGGTAGCTTTCCAGAAGCTGAAGTTAAAATTGACGACTACTCCAGTGCAAACAATTATTGATGGCAACCAAGACTTGAAAGTCTGGACCGATGCTTCTAAAGAAGGCCTTGGCGCAGTGCTAATGCAAAGAGTCCAAGTAGTTGCTTATGTTAGTCGTCAATTGAAGCCACATGAAAAGAATTATGCAACTCACGATCTTGAATTGTTATCCATCGTGTTTGCTATGAAAATCTGGAGGCATTATCTATTGGGTGAGAAATTTGAATTATATACTGATCATCAATCATTGAAATATTTATTCACCCAAAAGGATTTGAATATGAGACAACAGCGTTGGTTAGAATTTCCCGCGGCATATGATCTTGAT
Source organism: Allium sativum (assembly GCA_030737875.1). NCBI lineage: Eukaryota > Viridiplantae > Streptophyta > Magnoliopsida > Asparagales > Amaryllidaceae > Allium > Allium sativum. The sequence goes on along the minus strand of CM060912.1, from coordinate 656,778,246 downwards.
ATCTTATATACTCCGGGAAAAGCCAATGTTGTGGCTGATGCGCTCAGCAGAAAGAATGTGATTATCGCCAGTCTTATCATCACGCCTTCATTGATTGATAACATATCTTCTCTTCAGAAGGATGATCACTTCATTCAGAAGATCAGAGAGAGAATCCAGAAAGGCGAGCCCTCAAGTTTTCAGATCGATAACGATGGAATTCTGATGTTAAAGGGTCGGATTTGTGTTCCGAACATTCCTGAACTCCGGAGAGAAGTACTAGATGGATGTCACAAAGCCAAACTTAGTATCCATCCAGGGGTGAGCAAAATGTATAATGACATCAAACACACTTTTTGGTGGAAATCTATGAAAAGAGACATTTCTTTATAAGCTAGCCGGTGTCCTACTTGTCAACAAGTCAAAAGCGATCAACAGAAGCTCGCTGGATTGTTGCAACCGTTGGAAATTCCAGGTGGAAAGTGGGAACAGATTTCTATGGATTTCATAGATGGTTTGCCCAGAACAAGGAAAGGAAATGACAGTATTTGGGTGATCGTAGATTGTTTTACAAAGACTGCCCATTTCATGCCTGTCAGATCGAATAGAACTGCTCAGAGTCTGGCGCAGATTTATTTTAGAGAAATTGTTAAACTTCATGGAGTTCCCATGAGTATAGTTAGTGATCGTGACCCAATTTTTGCTAGTAAATTCTGGGAAGCATTCCAAGCAGAATTGGGAACGAAACTGAACTTGAGCACCACATATCATCCTCAAACAGATGGTCAAACTGAGAGGGTGAATCGTATTCTAGAAGATTTATTGCGGGCTTGTGTTATTGATTTTGGCAGATCATGGGAAGAACATTTGCATTTGGCTGAGTTCTCATACAACAACAGCTACCAAGCGAGCCTGACAATGTCACCATTCGAAGCATTGTATGGTAGATCGTGCCGATCTCCTACTTGTCGGGTAGAACCTGGTAATAGACTCGTATTGGGACCCGATATGATTCGTGAAGCTGCGGACAAAGTCAATTTCGTTAAGAAACAATTACTAGCCGCTCAAAGCCGACAGAAGAGCTATGCATATAAGAGGAGAAGAGATATATCATTTGTTGTTGGCGACCACGTGTATTTGAAGGTATCTCCGATGAGAGGAGTAATCCGGTTGGGTAAAACAGGGAAATTGGCGCCCAAATTTACTGGTCCGTTTCCTATTCTAGAACGGATTGGAACTCTCGCTTATAAAGTTCAATTGCCTGATTGGTTGCCTGGAGTACATAATGTGTTTCACGTATCTCAACTTCGAAAGCATGTTCATGATACAGACTTGATCGTGGAAGAAGCAGCGCAATGGGATATAGAAATTACTCCAAAATTGGCTGTGAGAAGAGAGACGCTAAAGATAATCGGCAAAGAAACAAAAGAACTGAGGAACAAGAAGGTTCACTTAGTCAAAGTGCAATGGAGTGGAGATCTGCGAGATTGTACTTGGGAAACCGAGGAAAGCATTAAGAAAGCCTATCCTAAGTGCAGGGTGGATATCTCTGATTGACTCTGGTGCAAGGTACATTTACCATATTTTACATTTCCGTGTTGTTCTCTACTTCGTTGTTGTTTTCTTTTCATGCATGTAAACTTTTTAATTATATTGTCTGAATGTTTTCAAAAGAGTACATGAATTAATTAGTATATTTTTGAAAAGTTAAAAACAAATTAATTGTTGTTTGTGTTGTGTGATTGTGGATTTGATTAATTAAATTATTAGAATATTAGTTAATTTAATCAATAAGAGAATGAAGTTAAATGTATGCAAGTGAATCAATATTGAACTGATTTAGAAATAGATAGAAATATATACATGTGCATTATATATGTGTGAACAGGTTATGGATAAACTGCTAAGCGGAAGAATAAAATTGTTTGCCTGACAAATAGGTACATGTTTAATGTATTTCTTGGGATTTCACGATTTTATGAGTCGATTGGCTTTTCCTTTTTCTTATGGATTGGTGAGGGCCATGGGAGGCTATTTGAAATATCCCGAAGCACCCCGTACAAAGGAGGTTGTGGTGAAATTTTTCGAAAATTTAGGGTGTTAGCCAAATTTTTGAAGAATTTGAAAATTCTTAGAAACTGAGAAGTTGAAGAATAGAAGCCAGAATGAAAGTTGAGTTGGTTAATTAAACAACTTTCGACTTCATTCCTTTTCGAGGACGAATTTTTTTAAGTGGGGGAGATTGTAACAACCGGGAAAAATCTGAGCCAGTTGAAATTTTTTAATTTGGCTATTTTAGTGGATTTTAAATATTTTAAATATTTAAAATAAATTATTTTAAATAATAACGATGAAAAGTATGTTTGAATCGATGTTTGAAAATAAATATAATTATTTTAAATTATAAACAAGGCCTGAAGTGGTGCGGTAGTTTCAAATTTTGAATTCAAACTTTGACTGACTGTACCGGGTTCAAAATAAAACGTATTTTAGTGAAACCAAAAATATTTAAATCTGTTTATGAATATCTTTCTAACGAATCTAAAAAATCGAAGTTTCATAGCGAGAATCAAAAGTTATGGCCAAATGAATTTTCAAAAAGGTCGTTATATGATATATATATCCCTTGAAAATAGACATTTTGCAAACGACCTCAGAATTCGACGAAACCACTTTTGTAGGATCCGGGATGTCAAATTATTGCTAGGTTTCAAATTCCATAATTTTTGAAGTTAATATGTGAGCGTGGCAAAGGAAAATGTGTTTGGTTGATTTCAGTTAAATTGGATTGCCCAGAAAATGGCCATTTTTCAAATCGTCTCAGAATTTGACGAAGTCAGTTTTATTGGGACCGTATCGTCAAAATATAGCAAGATTTATTTTTCTGGAATTTTTGGGATTAGTATGTGGCCCTGGCAAATTGAAATGTACGTTCAAATCAAATATTGAATGTTTTATATTTTAATTTGAAGGAAAACTGACTGTAACAGTCGAATGGGCCTACGAAACATATCCCATTGTGTTTAAAATGGGGGTATTTGGCTAGGGACAACAGTCGTTGGGTTTGGATTGGAGTTCGAATGGGATAAGGGGTATTTTTGGATTTTAAAAATATATAAATAAATAAATCCCATTAGCCAATCACAAAACGACATTTCATCTCTCTCCCCGTAACCCTCCCAGCAATCGACGGAAATTGCTCACAGCTTCCCCCTCCGGTTTCTCCTTCCACACTCAATAAAAACGAGAGCCCCAATTATGGTTTTTGTAGATCGTGACCTCCTCTTCAAATCCATATAAGGAGCAACTCGTATCGTTGCTCCATCGTCGAGATCCAGCCTCTCAAAGACTGGAACTTCGAACCGCCGCTGTGCCTGGGTCCTTCCGTTGAACTGGTCGCCTCCACCCTCCGTTCAGGCGCCTTTCCAAGCCCTACGCAGTGGTGAATCCTGATCTTGACGAAGTACAACGGATTTGGTTTAGAATCAAAACCTAATTTCGAAGAATTTCTGAAGGTAACAGCCTGTTTTATTTTGAACTGATTTTAACATTTAAAAGTGTTGCAAACTTGTAAAAATCATATCTTTTTGCTATGTGGTCGAAATCCAGTGAAACAAGAGACAGTGGACTTGTCACTCGTGTGGACGTCCTCTACATTCTAGAAGAGACCGGACATTTTTTTGAGCCTTCTACAATTTTTGGTGGAGTGGAACCCAATGTGAGATTTCTGATTTATAAACAATATGAAAACAACGATGTATAAATTATATAGTCGATGTACGAGTTATATAAGCATTGTACACCTCATGTATAAGCGTTGTATAAGTTGTATGTTCGATGTATAAGTTATATATGCGTTGTAAAAATGATATATGCGTTGAAATGAATTGAAATGATATTGAAAGGAAATCGAAATATAGTTATATACGTATATCTATATATATATATACTCCCCTTGTCCACAAACCATGGACGATATATATTGGTTGTGATATTGTTTGGATTATTGGTTGATGTGAAATTTGGTGAATATCATGAATGGTTGATTTGAAATGATTGATTGAGGTTGAAATCTCAATAGGATTAGTATGGGAAAATTCGTATGCGTACGAGCTAGATATTGAAAATCCCCATTGTCAAAAGCTACGAGGCTTTAAGGTAGAGCGAGGAGCCGTACTCGGGACGGTGCCGGTTTTAACTACCCTGCCGTTATGCTGCCGAAATTTTCAATAATATTCATGTGTTGAATAAAATTCATGTGTTGAATGAAGTTCATGTATTGAATAAATTATTTGAAAGATAAAAATAACAATTTTATTATATATAGACTATATAAAATATTAGCGTTTTGAAATAAATTGTTTTAACACCAAAAATAACATTTTTACCTAATGTATGAACTATATAAAATAATCGTGTTTTGAAATTAATTGTTTTACAATAAAAATCACATTTTTATGATATATATGAACTGTTAAAAATAGTGATGTGTTGAAATAAATATCAGTTCGATAAAAATATCGTTTTTATCAAATATATGAAATGAATATGGTTTTGAAATCGAAGAATGAATTATATATATAATTAAAATATATCGAATAACGAAGTTGCAGTTCGTATTTTGAAACCGTGATTTCAAACGATTAGTGCGGGAAATCCGACCATTGGATTTTCCCGAAATCGAAAACGTTGGGTTCGCTTTGGAAATATCTTTCCAACAACACCAACTTTGTAAAGATCCAACGGTTGGATTGTCTGAAATGTTTAGTTCAAATCTGAAGAAAAACAGCGCCAGAATGGATTATATATATATATATAATTAATTAATTAAATTAAATCGAATAACGACGCTGCATTTCGTATTTTGAAATCGTAACTTCAAACGATTGTACTGGGAGATCCGACCGTCAGATTTTCCCAAAACAGAAACCGTTTGATTCGTTTTGAAAAGATCTTTCTAATGATATAAAATTTGTGAAGATCCAACGGCTAGATTTTCAGATATGTGTAAATCAAATCTGAAGAAAAATAGCGCCACGGCCGCGTTACGGCCTGAAGCGTCGTTTGAATGAATTGGCTATTTTTAAATAAATAAAAATAGCGATAAATCGTGATAAAATATTATGAATGATATGGAATGGAAATAAACTGAATTTGCTTGGTTTATTTGATATTTGATGGTTGAATGTGTTTGACGTGAAAATTACATTAATGAATTGAATTATTGGTGTCGAATAATTTAACCACTGAAATGAATTGATTTGAATTTCTAAATATATGTGAATTATTTGAAAAGGCCGAGTTAATTCTCATTTCAAATAATTGATCGATGATTAAAAGTCGAAGACATGAAGGCGGTGCAAGACCGATGATCTTCACGTCGAATGGAGGGGTGCTACTAATGCTCATTATTGGAGTAGCTACCTTGAAGGGGCTGAAGTAGTAGCCGTCCGGACGTACTTGTTGATTGTACGGATGCGCGAGGTATTAAGTGCCTCTGGTTTCGTTCAGACCCAGAACGAGCTTGTAAATGGACTGTGTGTCTGACATTGGATTTTGTTCTGTGCTGATTGTTCTCTATTAAATATATATCTGCTTGGCGGAGGAGAATTTATTCTCTTGCTTAACGCCCTTCTCTGAGACGTACGAGCTCAGAGGTTATATATCGGTAGAAATCAGTCGCATGGAGTGAATTTCCTGTGTGGCATGCCTAAGTGGCAGACGATCAAAGCTTTTGTTGAAAAGCAGAGCTTTGTGGTTGATGATCAAAGCATGGCTTTGAATATCTAGCTTTGTGTTTAGCGTTGTTTCGCGAGCCTCACACCCCGGTATGAGCCAAAAACGGGAGAAGGACCTCAGGGAGAACATGCGTTTCCTTCTAGCTAGGAGTGGTGCTTTGGGTTTTGCATGCCCGAGTATTTTACTTATGTGGATGATGGAAAGAGAGGCCTCGGTTAGTTCAGTCTCTTTGGAGCCGATGATTTGGTCGGATATGACCAGTGACACCCCATAGGGCGGGGAAACGCAGTGTTCAGGCATTATAATCCACATCGAGTGGACCGGCCCTGACGATCCAAGGTGCAGTTGCAGCTGGTCCTGAGACACGGGCTAGAGCGTCTCAAATTCGGTAAGTACGATCCCTTGTCTTGGTTCATGACGAAAATCCAATTTCCAAATACGACACCGTTCGGTTTTGATTGTATACCTATATATGGCGACATGATATATGGTACCCATGTCGTCTATGATTGATAGTTATGATTGAAATTGTTTTTGAAACATATAAACACTAGCAATAATATCAAATGATTTGTTTTGCTCGTATCAAGCATATTTTGGCCATTATAAGGTAAAACTCTATCCTCCGGTTTGTGTTGCATTATGTGATGGGAACCGAGTCTTATAACGGCTTCATTTTTATAAAAAGCATTGCGATGTTTAAAAGATTTACTTGTTTTGAAGCACCGGCAATCCAATGGAGTAAACCCGTTCAGCGAAAGTGGCGTGGTCCTATGATTGGCCATATTGTAGAATAAGTTAAAGTAGATTTCTCATACCAGTCCCATGACTGACTCGTAGTTTGTTTCACTTGCAAACTCGGGTGCCCCTTTTTCTACATGGGAAGCCTTGTATTAAGGTTTTAGCAGGCTCTTTCTGGATAGCTGGAGCTGAAGATGGATTCTATCATTTATATCTTTTTATGCTGTTCAGCTCCTATTGTACATATTATGTTTTGTTTTCCGCTGTAGACATTTATGTATAGCTGAACTGTATTTTGTACTAAGTATGATCCTGTATACTGTGTAACTCTGATGATTATGTTTATCCAGTGTATTCTATTGTACATTATCTGGTGTATTTATTCATTTCTGTTCTGTTGTTATCTGTTTATGTGTTATATTCCAAAGATTACCTTTGCCACCGTCGTACGAGGTTTGGGGTCATCACAATTTTATTCGATTATGAATACTCGTCTAAAAATAAATTGTTATAGACGAAAAAAATTGTCGCACGGTTTAATGGGTAGTGGGAGAGAGTCGGATAAAAAGTGGATCAACATTTTACCGTATCAAATAAAAGTCGGTTCAGAAATTTACCGTCTGAAAAAAATAATGATTCCAAAAATGCAATGTTTTTCAATCCAAAAATATAAGTGAGCCCGAACTGAGCTGGGTCAAGTCGGTCGGTCGCGCACACGTGTGTGGTGGTCATGATGCATGGTCTCCCTCCTCACAACAAAGCATGAATTGGGAGTCCCAAGGCCCTAACATGTCTTCTAAGAAACAAATATAAATACTTTGCTTCTTTCATATAGTCTCAAAATGTGGGACTATTCACATATAGGAGTCGTTTCACACTTATTCTAAATTTTTAACAATTCACCAAATGTTTATAAAACCATTTCCAACATTTGCCAAACCATTTACAAAATTGCGTCCTATTGCAAAACGTCTTTTCTTTACATGAATTATAAAAAAGAAAAGAGAAGGGATGGGATTTACTAAAGCGGTTAAGTTGCAGCTAGAAGATGATGTAGTGGATGGCATTTGAGGGGTGGTTTCAGTGTAAAAGTTAGGTGACTGGGGTTTGAAGGAAGGAGTGATTGGGTTTGGGGATTGTTACAGTTTTGCATATTTGAGCTATTTTTTTGGAGTTTGAGTTGGAATAGGGTTTCAAGGTTTGAGGCTAGTTGGTGATCTTGAAATGGTCGGATTGCTGCAGTATTCAGAGTTTTGACATGAGTGAGTGGTGAGATAGAGTTGGAATAGAAAGAGGATGTAGGAAAGCCTGACTCCGAAACGGGCAATATACCAAAACTGAAATAAGTTTGTATGGGAGAACAAGTTGTAAGTGTGAATCTGATCTGATGCTAGTGGGAGATAATAATAAAATGTGTAAACAAGAATTACCTGAAGCCCTTTCATCATCAGATAGGGAAGTAGAAGAAAACACAACAACATGAGCAGGATCAAATAGCTGTTACGATTTCAGTATACTTTAACAATATCCAATCGTGAAACCCTAGATCCAAATATGTAACCATATTGATTTAATTGAGAACAAATCAGAAAATAAATAACTTGATTAGCGGAAGCGTACCTGAATCTATATTTAATCAGTGCAATACCTGAATCCGTAGTCGGTTGTTAAACGAGAAGATGAACTAGGTTTGGTCTTCCAAATTGACACAAACCCTAGATCTGAAATAAGCTCTCCGTAGAAGAAGTTAGAGAGTTGCTAAGGCTTGTGTAATTCGGGGACCATAACCCTTTATTTATAAAGTTGGCATTTTGTAATTCGGCCCTTCAACAAGTTATAAAATGCCCCGGTATCTACACATTAGGCCCATGATAACTTAAACTTTAAGCCTATTAATTCTAATCGAAAATTAGATCACTTTAATTAGGCTTTACACCAAAATAGCACAACACATTTTATTTTACATATGTGACCCAATTGTCGAAATATTCCAACAATCTCCCCCTGGGCCACATATGAAATAACCTTAAAATGTGTTTAAATTTATGAGCTCCAAAATTTGCTATTTATAACACATGGTGTGTCTAAAACAATCTCGTCCATTTATTGCGTTGACAAAGGATCAAAGCGGCATTCGTTACATTTATCGTAACTAAACCCATCAATGGTCACATATATCAATACAATCAAATGACATAGATCAATCATGGATGCGTAGCATGGAAATTACATGAAATGTAATCTATACATGTGTATTTCCAACTGGTCCTTCTTTAGTGAGATCAAAACGTTTAATATTTAAACAACCTGAGTGCAAAGAAAACTTCATTACTTTATTTCTGATCAGAAAAAGAACTTGATTTACATATATCTGTAACCGAAACATAGAGCAGTGAGTCATACGACAATACCAAATACAAACTCCCCCTGAACCAAAATATCCTTATATAAAAGTTACACCAATTGAGCTATATGCTCATGAAAGACCTTAGGTGATAGTCTTTTGGTAAGCGGATCCGCCATAATGGAGTCTGTCTAAATATGCTATATGATTTACAATATATTTTGCACTCTTCCCTTATTGGAAAATAATATATATATATATACACTTTACTGTCACAATATTATTTGGTCTTTCAATTCTTTATCAATAACTGGAGTCTTGTGACAAAATTTCATTATTATTTTCCATATTTGGACGTCTTATAATTAACCAAAGACGATATTTTCAAAGTGGTGAAAACTATAAGTGCCTAAGTGACACTTTTCCTTTATGTAGTTTCACCCATAAAATATATTACCATTGCTAGAAGTGGATCTTTTACAGTAATGACATCCAAAATATCTGGATCGTAATTCTTTATGATCTCCAACCGATCCAATCTTTTATCTATGAGCATATGATCTTTTATTTTATTCCTTAAAGATATCTCATAACCATTTTGGCTACTAAACCAGCGATCCACTTTTAATATCAGTAAGGTATCTGCCAAATAATATTCGCATATCCATATGTGTATATACATTAGTATGCATTGGAATTCAAACTGCAAATGCATGAAAAATCTTTTGCATTTCTTTAGTTTCAAGGATGGCAACATTTATCTATTTTGGTAAAAGAAAATCAACTGAATCGAAGTTTACATACTTAACCTTTGAAGCATTTATCTTCCTAATTCTTTTGTAATAATCCAAAATATCACCCCATGAACAATAATGGTGAATTTGAATCCCAAATACAAAAGACTAATCCATAAATGAGTTTCTTAAGTAGTTTCACCAATGTCTCCATTGAGAAATATAACTTATCAGATAATGCTCAAAAGTACAAATAGTACTAAGCTCCAAAGTGATCGATTCAGAATCGTTTACTAAGTCCAAAATGAAACATTCTTAAAAGAAAATAAAATTTCCTTTTAATAATAGTGCTTTCGATAAAGTGCCTTATAAAAATCAATATTACCCACTTGATCCCTTTTGGTTTTGAATAGTTATTCATAACCAATGATCTTATCATTTAAGTTAGAGGGAAATTTCAAACTTTATTATCCATATAGATTTATACTATATGTTCATTTCTTAAATCCACATTTTAAATTAGTACCTTACATGGATTGATGTAAGTCCGTAGCATCATCTTTATCAATCCATTATTTATCTTTATGAAGAAATGCTACACAATAATCTAAAATAGCATTTCTTCCCATTTAGGTGGATTTCCTTAGTGATCTTGCACCTTTGAGGTTGTTGAGTTTGTTTTCTTGAAGCAGTATCCTTAGCTTAAAGAAAAATTATCTTCAACATCGTCTTATTATGGTTCTTAATTTACTTCTTAATAAAAGAAAACAAATCTTAAACTTTAAGCGAAGAAGCAACCGCGGTTGAATCAAAGATAATGATTCTCTTTAAAGACAATGGTATTACTTTATTTCTCCCCTCAAACTCAACATCCTCAAAAACTATTGCATTTCCCGCTTTAAAACTTTTCCTTAGTGTGGGTTCATAAAAAATTATAAACTTTAAATCGCTTAGAATATCAATAAAGTATTTTCTATTTTTATGATATCTCAATCTATAACTCCTTAGTAAACTGAAACAAATAATTATATTAATCACCAAAACAAGATTTGAGATATCATTACAAGCTATTTAGCATAAGTAGCCATAACTTATAAATCAGACATTAAGAGCTTCAATTACATAAAAATTTGAATTTATTCATAAATCAACACTATTATTACTTGATGAATATGTTCATATTAGAAATATAAAACCGAAATCTGTCTAAATGACAGCATAAAAAGTATCGAATAAATTCAAGCAGTTTGACTTAAATCTCAATAATAACTTTATATGTCTGTATATTTGGCATGGCCGACTGGTTTTTATAGTGGACCGGCCACTTAATTATTAAAAAATAATTGAGTACATTTTTTCAGGTGATACAAAAGGTTTGCATCAGCTATATGGTGGCACGACTCCACGCAGGGAGTCCAAAAAGGCCAACAAAATAACACTAAACATTACATATTGTTACTTGACTTCAAGTTAAAGACTTGCCAATGAACTAGACGACTAACAAGGGAACTTTGCTTCCGAATATTTCCGTCACTCCCCAAAGGGCCAAGGCTAAACCGTATTGAGCTGAAGGCTACGCATTCTGCTCCGGGTTAGCGGAGTGGAAACGTCTTTGGCCAAGGGGGAGTTGTGTTCGGGTACAGCTTCCGTCAATTGCGGAGGTGGCTTATAAGCAGCAGGTCGAAGAATATGCGCGTAAGGATGATCTTGTTTAGGCCTACCACGCTTCTTATCAATGGATGACATAGTGGAGGTTGAAGCTTCTGACACATTCCCTTTATTAACCACTTTAGTTTGCGCTGGTAGTTTCGAATTTGAAAATGGACTGGAATTGAGGAAACCTGGCTTAAAAATCTTGTTGGTACAGTGATCAATGGCGCCAAGATGCACAACTAAAGGGACAGACCCACCATTATTCCTGATCCCTTCATCATCAAGAATGTCTTGGGGGGGTTCATCCATTTCATCATTACGATCGTGGTCACTAGCTTTCAAGCATTGCTCGAAAACTCTGATGTCCTTCAATATGATTTGCATGGCATCTGAGTTAACCACACCATCATTTTCTTCATAACGTTGTTCCATATTTTCAATCATGTTATTGCTTACTACTTTCTTTCCTTTATTTTTATCCTTGCCAGTTGTTTCACTATGTACTTCTCCTACTTGCATGGTAATACTCTTTTCTTCATTCATCGCAATTGGATTCCCACTGCAAGGGTCTGCATAGTTTTGTTCGGTGGTCGTTATTTCATTGATGGTCACTGTAGCAACAAGGTTTCCATCGTAACCTTTGGAAACAGTTCTATCGGACTCTGCAACAACATGGTTCCCTTCAAGGCTCGCGGCTACTACAGTTCGCAACTCGCCATCTTCCAGTTCCTGTTGATCCATCTGCGTTTCCCCATCATGTGTGCAGTGACTTAGCACATCAAATGAGTTCTTACTCACTATACTCTCCACAGTTTTTTCCTTACTTACACTAGCTGTCCCCTTAGATTTGCTCGCAACGAATACTTTCCTTTTCCATTTCTTAAGCAATAGGACTCTTGCTTGTTTATTACTTCTGGCTGCCAACGGTCGAGGATGCTTCCTTAGTTGTTCTCTGTTTTCTTCTTGCCTGCTTTCCATTCTCTGGGTGGCTGTATCACTCTTAGCAACTCCATTGTATTCTCTCTCTTCTCTCTTCTTTCCAATAGGAGGAGTGTTTGATTTATCACCAATGTTGCACTTCTCCGGCCTATGTCCGAAAACTTTGCATTTAGAACATTGTGCAGGCTTCCACAAGTAATACACTTTAACTACCTGTTCAGTTCCATCGTCCAACAACACAAAGAAATAACTATAAATATATCCTTATGTTATTTCTTTTCTTTGAGATCCTTTGTGACTTCTTAATCCTTATTCATACATTTATTTACAATGTATATCAAATGAGTACTTTTCAATCATAAAAACTTCAGTCTCTATTTTAATTACCAAAGCGCTAAATTAGCCCAATAAAATAACATATTATTCTTAAAATAATTTTAATCTATAAATGAATATACTGAAGATAGCACCAAAAATAATGATAATTTAAGCGCCTTTAGCTTTTGAAGCAGTATCTTTTTCCGTAAAGTACTCATTTATATTTCTATTACTTTGACTTTATGTAATCAAGCACCACAAAGAGTGCTTGATTTCCCTTATTGTTTTCACAAAAACCGTTTCCATTCTCAGTAGATAACTTATACAAAATTAGTTATCGTTACCTATAGCACATCCTTGAAAACTACTGAAGTATTTACTTAATGATCATTTAACTCTTGCCTTTGAATTCTATCACCTTTCAATATTCTTCATAACATTATAAGAATATTTAACTGTAGTAGGGTTGGCTGTAACCCTCTTAGTTACAAGAGTTGGAGATACAGTTGGAGTAACAATTCCATTACTATTTATATGAGAATCTCCTAAATTAGAAGCACCTTCCATATGTGGAGTCATGGGACTTGCAACAAGTTTTTCTTGCAAATTAGGTATAAATTTCATAGAAGTTGAAGTAATTTAATTGATGGTGTTATTAACTTGATTAGCCATTTTCCTTTCTATCTCCAATTTCCAAAAGGACAAATCCACGGGTTTTTTTTTTTTTTTTTCAGCTACAGCTCGAGCCACGTTTACTTGTTTTATAGAAGAAATATAACTAATTGCTCGACAATAATTTTTCTTCGTGTCGGAATCAAAAACTTCTGCAATTGGATCATTTTCAAGATCTACTATACCATTAGAACTACCATCAAATTTCCTCTTTCCTTCTGTTGCCTCTAGAAGTGTCTGCATTCATTGAATATCACATTAAATTAAAATTTTCGGTTTCTTGTTAAATAAAATAAAAATAAAAAAAAATAAAAAAAAAAAAACATGAGCTTGCATTACGTATAAATTATATTGATAGTTTTTTGTATGATTACAGTAATATGCTGATAGCCCAAAAAAATTACGCCCTTACATTAATATTTTTCCCATGTAAAATTCGTGAACATACAATAAGAAACAAGTATCTACGGACAGTTGGAGTTTCCCTTACATTAATATATTTTTTTTTTTTTCAAAGAAGTTGTTATTGAATATCATTATCCCAAGAAGTATTTAACTGCGTCACAGATAAGGAACATTTCCCTAACAGTCTATATTAACATGAACCAATATCCCTTTTTACGAAACTTGTTCGGTACACATGATGAAATACAATTTGCAAGGATTGAACTCTCAACCTTACATGCTCATGTCATGAACAAATACACTACATACCAATATCCATTTACTCTGATACATGAGCTTGCAAATAGCTAGACTTAACAATCAATCTACTGCAAGCTCATTTGATGCTGACATTGAAATTAGTACCAGATATAGAAAGAAGACTTCAGACGTCAAGATGCCAAAATTGCCATAATAAATATAAAATAAATGTACACACCTGATGCAAGATGCCTAATTCACAGGTATGTGAAAAAGAATATGTAGACCAAGATGGTAAGGAGTCAAACACGTAAAACCGTAATTTCAGAAAGTTTTTACTGTTTAAGTTTTTACCTATGTTAAAGTTTTTACTGTTGCATGTCCACGCCAAGCTTTGTTACGTAAGGGGGGTGATGCTGCATTTATGCTGTGAAGATCTGGACCTCTGGTGTTGGTTGTGGCAGTCTCACATCATAAATGTCCATTTGAAGAAGAAAAGGAAAAGGACAGAAGAAAGACTTGGGAAATTAGTTGACTCCAAAGCATTTTTTATCTACATTTTTTGAGTGCAAAATTGAAGCAAGAGCACAAATTGCATCAGTAGAGGAGGGCACATTGTTCGGCCTGCCTGATTTTGTTCTTGATTGCATTAACCTCAAGGTTCCTCCTAATTATTATTATCATTATTATTATCATTATTATCAGTACACGATGGTTTGTATGCTAAGTCGGTGAACATTTTATGATGAACGTTAAACTTTATAAAAAAAAGTTGAATTTTTTGTTGTGGGTATTTGTTTTTTATCTTTAGTTGAACTAAGGGGGGGCAACAAAAAGAAAATCAGATACTTGTTCGACTAGGGCATTGAATACCCTTGGGCCGCCCGACTGTAACAACTCTTATTTCAATCTCTAGCTGTGCTTACGCTTGTAACCAAAAAAATGCATGTGAAATAAACAATTTAAGAATGATATCATACATTCTCAGTGCGCTAGGGTTCAAAGATTAAATAAGTTTGATCCCAATCATAAAAGCTGTGTAAGATTCAAGTTCAGTGACATTATCACGACAAAAACTTCACAAATTCTTACTTAAGAAAAACAAATGTGTATACAGACTTGATTTTTTACCCACGTAAAAATATATTCAATTCAATACAAATGTTTTTAATGAGTAAACAAAGAGTAACCAAAAGGCAACCAAAGAGTCTACACCAATACATTCCAACTGGCTAACTGACAAATTTTAATCATGTGTATAATGGAAGAATCGCGAGACAACAAGGGCAGGTTCCTGAAGTACCCTTTGTAGTAATTCTACTCTTATAGGAAGAGTTTAGTTATCACTGCATTAGTTTGTGTGTATTAGAATATGAGAAGTGACTATTGGGGAATATGATTCCATTTGAAAGCAACGACTTTGATTTACTTTACATCTTCAAACATATATTCTACCAGCATCTATCCTTCCTTAATATGTTTTCTACATACTCATCTTACCAGTAACCCTTTCATTTGTATATGTGTTTCCACGCTTTTTTGACATATCAAACCATCCCTTGCTTTTATGACTACAAAGCTGCCGTAATGGCAGAATCAAAAGCTGTCATCTGTGCAAAATAGCAATAATAATTAGGGACCTCAGTAATGCTTTATTTCTTTTTCTCACCTTTTGTTTCTATTTATCCCATTACGGGCCTGCCACCTTAACTATCATGACTTAACACATGACGCAAAATATATCGTCTTGGGTTCCTTATCGAAATATGAAATATTATAATAAAAAAACCATTGGTTTTACATCATTTTATGTTAATCTCCATATTCTAAGTATGTTCATTATTATCAGATTGTATTGATTGCATATTTCAAGTCTATGTTACATAATTTTTGTGGTGGGGAAAAGCAAGCACACCTCCACTTGTAAATTTGCCTTATTAGAGATGAGAGTCAATTCCCCTAAGAGTGAAGCCAAGTACGTAATAGGAGAAGGTTTGTCATTAGAAGTCGATGAGCACACTAAATAAAATCATCAATGCACACACTAAATATTTGATACATGTTGCATTATATATCTCATTGCACTAAGCGTTGATACATGTGACCTGCGATTATATATATATATATATATATATATATATATATATATATATATATATATATATATATATATATGCACACAATAAATCTCAACCATTGGATCCTCTCATGAATTACACTCTCCACATAGAGACAAACAAATCCAACGGTGGAGGCTTTGTGTCTCTCTATTTGTGTTTAATTTTGTGTCCAAATAGCCGACCCCATATATATATATATATATATATATATATATATATATATATATATATATATATATATATATATATATATCAATGCATAAACAATTCACGATGACTTAGATTGTCTTCTTGTAGTGACAAAATAAGAAAAGAATGCTTGTATTGTTAGACATATGTTTAAACCGTTTAAGATAATGGTCCATGTGCCTATTATGTTTAAGCAGTAAAATGATCTTCAGTTTTTTCTCCTGAAGAACAGCTCATACCAGATATTTTCAAGATGAGCGTAAGGATAGCTTTACCGTTTTAAGTTAATACCCACGATGATGGATAGTTGTGTATAGATAGAGATAACTGGATCCCCGATCTCACACAACAACAGCTCTTACATTCCATCAAAACAGCTTGTGTCAGAGATTGGAAGCTTTCAGTTTTAAATTGCTATGTTCTTTTCTTTGGCTGGAAAACTTGAAAGCTATGTCAAAAGGCCAGTTTATTTTTAATTCATTTCTGACAACATTTTGGTATCAGAGCCATTCCTTTTGAATAGTTTTCAGTTTTTCTTTTGCCGAATCTCTAAATTTGGATGAGTAATTTGTTTTCATCATCTCTGAGTTGCTGCATATTATTCAAGTCATGAACTTTGACATGTTGCATATTATTCTAGAAGAGTTGTACGTTGAAATTATATTGTTTACATTTCATCATCTGATCACCTTCAGTAGTGGCCAACAGGCTAGCCAGATTGACTTTGTCCTAACTAGAAGAGGTAATAAACGAGATTGTGTTGATTGCAAGGTCATACATGGAGAATGTGTCGTCTCACAACACCAACTCTTGGTATGCGTGTTTCGTCTTCGGGCGGTGAAGGATAAAAGAGCGAACATTAGCAGGACGAAATGGTGGAAACTCAAAGGAGATGCTTCATGGGTGTTTAAAGATAGAGTGATGGAAGAAGAGGCTTGGAATGTGGAAGGAGAAGCAAATGTCATGTGGAATGCGATGACAACTTGCATTAAGAGAGTCGCTACTGAGGTTTTGGAATAACAAGAGGAAGCAAGTTAGAACCCAAGGATTCGTGGTTGTGGAATGACGAGGTGCAAAAGGCTATTAAAGAGAAGGAATGCTACAAATGCATGCACCATCATAAAAGCGAAGATAACATGCACAGGTACAAAGTGGCAAAGAAGACTGCAAAGAGAGCAGTGAGTGAAGCAAGGGGACGAACGTACGAAGATTTTTATCAAAGGCTAAGTACAAAGGAGGGTGAAAAGGATGTTTAGAGAATAGCTAGGCTACGCGAGAGGAGGACAAGGGACTTCAATCAGGTTAAATGCATTAAGGACGAGAATGATAGACTTTTGATGAAGGACGATGAGATAAAGAATAGTTGGAGAGAATACTTTGATAAATTTTTCAACGAAGAAAGTGATAGCTCTTCGATCGAGTTGGAAGACTTTGCCGACAGCACCAATAAACAGTTTGTGTAGAGATTTCAAGAAGCTGAGGTAAAAGGGACGTTGAAACGGATGAAATTAGGCAAGTCGATAGGGCCTGATGACATTCCTATTGAGGTGTGGAGATGCTTTGGAGATGCAGGGATAACATTGCTAACTAAGATGTTCAATAATATTTTAAAATCAAAAAAAGCCAGATGAGTGGAGGAGAAGCATTTTAGTTCCAATCTTCAAGAATAAAGGAGATATTCAAAGTTGCACAAACTATAGAGGAATTAAGCTTATGAGTCATACAATGAAGCTTTGGGGAGAGTTTGTGAGCAGCGTTCGAGGAGGTTGACAAGTGTCTCTAGGAATCAATTTGATTTTATGCTTGGAAGGTCAACCACTGAGGCGATTTTCTTGGTTAGGCAACTTATGAAGAGATACAGGGAGTAGAAGAAAGATCTCCACATGGTTTTTATTGATCTGGAGAAAGCTTATGACGGAGTGCTAAGGAGGGTCATGTGGTGGGCGCTAGAAAGGAAGAGAGTGCCATCAAAGTATATTACCCTTATTAAGAAAATGTACGAGGGGGTTGTGACTAGTGTCAGAGCATGCGATGGTGAGACGAGAGACTTTCCAATTAACTTACGGTTACATCAAGGTTCGGCTGAGCCCCTATATTTTTGCATTAGTGATGGATGAAACCACAAAAGATATACAAAGGGAGATTTCTTGGTGTATGCTTTTTGCCGCTGATGTATGAAAGTAGAATAGGGGTTAATCGACAACTGGAGTTGTGGAGGAAGACCTTGGAATCAAAGGGTTTCAGGCTTAGCAGAACTAAAACAGAGTGTATGAAGAGTGAGTTTAGCAGTGTTAGGTCAGATGACGGAGAGGTTACCCTGGCCGGCAGAGTAGTACCCAAGAAGGAATCGTTTCGATACTTAGGATCTATGTTGCAGTTTGATGGGGAGATTGATAAGGATGTTAGTTTTAGAATTCAAACAAGATGGGTGAAATGGCGACTAGCATCTGACATTCTCTGTGATAGGAAGATTCCTCAGAAGCTTAAAGGAAAGTTCTGTAGGACAGCAATCAGGCCTGCAATGTTATATGGTGCAGAATGTTGGCCTACTAAGAGGCAACATGTCCAGAAGATAAGCGTAACAGAGATGTGGATGATGCATTGGAGCTGTGGGCATATCAGACGAGATCGGATTAGAAATGAGGATATTCGGGAAAAACTTGGAGTTGCACTATTGAAGAGAAGTTAGTCCAATACCGCTTGAGATGGTTTGGACATATCCAACGTAGACCATACGATGCACCTGTACGCGTTATAATTATAGGCCGCGCCGAAGGCCCAATGAGAGGTATAGGTCGACCTAAAATGACATAGGAGGAGATAATAAAGAGACATTTAAGTAACTGGAGTTTATCTGAAGAGCTGGCAGTTGATAGATTGCATGGAAGTTGGCAATCCATGTGCCAGAACCTTAGGGTTTTTTTTTTTAAATTATTTTAGATTTTATTTCACGTTTATTGAACCTTTTTTACTTTTTGGTACTATTTTAGATTTTATTTCACGTTTATTGAACCTTTTTACTTATTATTATTTAAAAAAACCTTTATCAGACGATTTTTTATCTGTTTGGTTATTTTAAACCCTTTATATATATATATATATTATCATCGTTATTAATTTTATTTTATTTTAATTTTGGGTTCCATATCTAGCCAACCCCAGCTTGTTTGCGATATATGGCTTTGTTGTTGTTGTTGTTGTACACCAGTCTAAAAGCAAATGGTTGCTTATATATGTTTTATCAAGGACCTGTTTAACCTTAAGAATCTTGAATAAATAATTGCTTGTGATACATCTGACACTACTATGTCTAAAGAGACAGCAGCATGATACAACTAGGCTATTTATTAATTATCAACGGAACAAAGGTACAACTACTCATGTTTAAACTGTACTCATTTATGCACGCTTTGGAAAGTGATGTCAACTATGAATTGTCATTGTGTAAGAGTAGCCACAACATCTTTACACTAAATATAAGTATCACGAGATACAAATTTGAATTCTATGCAGTGACATCATGATTCCATTTTATTGAGACTAATGTAATTGTTTAGAAATTATACTTAATACCCAAAGGTAAAAGTACTTTTTTTGACAATTCATATTAAAGTTTTCTGTCTTGTTTATGAATAAGGCTATGCACTGTTTAGCATTGTATAGCTGCTTCCCTAAAGAATAGTTATAATAATGCTCTACTTTGCACGTGAGGATGTATTTTATCTTTAAGTGATGTAAGCTTTTTAATTCATGTCTGCAGTTCCTCAACCTGCTATTGTTTCTGAAAACAAAATTGCTACACTTGATGGAGATAATTTCTCAGAATGGAAGGAGAAAATTCTTCTTATCTTAGGATGGATGGACCTGGATTTAGCCTTGCGTGTTGATGAGCCTGCTGCTCTTACAGAAACAAGCACTCAAGCTGAAAAGAATCATTTTGAACAGTGGGAGAGATCCAAGTGCCTCAACATGAATCTCATTCAGCCCCATATGAGGAAAAATATTCGAGGCTTCATTCCTAAGTGTGATAAGGTCAAAGACTACCTCAAAGCTGTAGAAGAACAGTTCACAAGTTCTGAAAAGGCACTCGGTAGCACCCTGTTGAACAAATTATCATGTATGAAGTACCATGGTGATAAAGGAGTGCGCGAGCACATCATGGAAATGAGAAACATTTCAACTCAACTGAAGTCTTTAGAGATGGAAATTTCAGACTCTTTTCTTGTTCATTTCATACTAATTCACTTCCTGCAGTATGGGCCATTTAAGATCTCTTACAACACACATAAGGTCAAGTGGTCAGTTAATGAATTATTGATCATGTGTGTTTAAGAGGAAGGGAGGTTGAAGTAGGAGAAATTAGAAAGTGCTCATCTAGTTTCTCAAGAAAATGCACAAGAAAAGAAGCCACATATTTCTTGCAATAAAGCAAAGAACAAGTCGTTGTCCATTAAGAAATCCAACAGCAATAAGGAAGCGTTGGAATGTTTTTTCTACAAAAAGAAGGGGCATTTCAAAAGGAACTGCGAGAAATATAAAGTGTGGCTCGTGAAGAAAGGTAATCCTCTTTCCTTAGTATGTTATGAATCTAATGTAGTTAATGTTCTTAGTTATACATGGTGGATTGACTCCGGTTCTACAATTCATGTTGCCAATACTGCACAGGGATTTCTAAACCTATGGAAACCGATGGAAAGTGAACAATGCTTCTACTTAGGCAACCGAATGCGTTCACATGTGGAAGCAGTTGGAACATTCAGGCTTGTTTTGAAATTTGGTTTTGTGTTAGATCTGAATAAAACATTTTACATTCCTTCATTTTCTAGAAATCTTGTTTCTGTTTCAAAACTTACTCTTTTGGGTTTTAGTTTTGAGTTCTCTGAAAGTAGTTTTGATTTGCTGCAAAATGGTGTAATAATTGGTGATGAAAAAATTGAAGACGGTTTGTTTAAATTGTCTTTAGATCAAATTTTTGGTTTTAGTTTATTGACAACAGATAGTTGTATTGGCATGAACAGAAGTAAATGAGAACTCAATTATGTTATGGCACAAAAGATTGGGGCATATTTCCCTAGACAGAATAAAAGGATTGGTAAATGAAGGAGTTTTACAAGCTCTTGACTTTTCCAATTTAAGTACTTGTTTAGACTGTATAAAAGGGAAACAACCTAACAAGAATAAAAAGAGTGCTAAAAGGAGTTCTAATACATTAGAAATCATACTTGCTGACTTATGCGGACCTTTTTCAACACCTTGTTTCAGTGGTCAAAAATACTTCATAACTTTTATTGATGATCCCACAAGGTACATGTATCTCTATCTTCTATATGAGAAGCACGAAGCATTGAATGCTTTTAAAGCTTATAAGGCGGAAGTAGAGAAACAAACTGAAAAAATGATAAAAATTGTGCGATCAGATCGAGGTGGTGAATATTATGGTAGGTATACAAAAGATGGACAAAAACCAGGTCCATTTGCAAAATTCATTGAAGAACGTGGAATTGTTGCTCAGTATACGATGTCTGGCTCACCACAAATGAATGGTGTGGCTGAAAGGAGGAATCGCACACTAATGGATATGGTTAGAAGTATGATTAGTAATTCTAATCTCCCTTTGTCTTTGTGGAGTGAGGCCTTAAAAACCGTAGTGTATATTTTAAACAGAGTTCCAACTAAGGCAGTTCCTAAAACACCTTTTGAGTTGTGGAATGGTTGGAAACCAAGTTTAAAACATTTACACATTTGGGGTTGTCAAGTAGAGGTCAGAGTGTATAATCCACAAGAAAGAAAATTGGATCCTAAAACAGTCAGTGGTTATTTCATTAGCTATGCAGAACGTTCCAAAAGGTATAAATTCTATTGTCCAATCCGTGATATTAAGATTGTTGAAGCAAGAAATGCAAGATTTCTTGAGGATGGCAACTTTAGTGGGAGTACGGAACCTCAAAGCTTAGTTTTTGATGAACTTCGGGATCAAGAAAACATTCCTGAATGTTCAAAGGATTTTGTTGTTCTTCGTGACATTCCACAAAATGTTGTGCAAGAAGAACAACCAATAGTTGAGATTCCGATCCATGAGGATCAAGTTGTCACCGAAGTTCAACAACCTCCAAATGAGGATGTTGATAACACATTGAGAAGATCCTTAAGAGATAGAAGAAGTGCAATTTCTTCAAACTATTATGTGTACCTTCAAGAGTCTGATTATGATATTGGTGTTGAAGATGATCTAGTCACGTTTTTACAAGCCATTAAAGGGAAAAACTCAGATTCTTGGTATAATGCTATGAAAGAAGAAATGGATTCTTTGTCTACTTATAAAGTTTGGGAACTAGTTGATTTGCCGAAAGGAGTCAAACCCATCGGGTGCTAGTGGGTCTATAAGACCAAACATGACTCAAATGGACAAATCAAAAGACATAATGCTAGACTAGTAGCAAAATGATTCACACAAAAGAAAGGTATTGACTACCATGAGACCTTCTCTCTGGTTTCTCAGAAGGACTCATTGAGAATAATCATGGCATTAGTAGCTCATTATGACTTGGAGCTACATCAAATGGACGTGAAAACGGCATTCCTTAATGGTGACTTGAAAGAGGAAATCTACATGGCTCAACCTGAAGGATTTACTTCAGATAAAGGGAGCCGTCTCATTTGTAGACTTAAGAGATCAATATATGGATTAAAACAGGCTTCACGTGAATGGTATTTCAAATTCCATAGTATTATTTCTTCATTTGGTTTTACTGGAAACACTGTTGATCAATGTATATATCTTAAGGTCACTGGAAGCAAATTCATATTTTTTTATTCTTTATGTAGATGACATTTTGTTAGCAAGTAGTGACTTGGGTTTACTTTATAAAGTTAAACAATATCTTTCTAAAAAATTTGATATGAAAGATATGGGTGAAGCATCATTTGTCATTGGCATTGACATTCACAGGGATAGAACTAAAGGAATTTTAGGGCTATCTCAAAAGGCCTATATCAATAAAATTTTAGAAAGATATAACATGAAAGATTGCTCACCAAATGTGGCACCCATAATCAAGGGTGATAAATTCAGTTTGAACCAGTGTCTAAGAAATGATGTGGAAAAGGAACAAATGAAAAACATTCCATATGCATTTGTTGTTGGTAGTTTAATGTATGCCCAAGTCTGTACAAGACCAGACATTGCATTTTCAGTTGGAATGTTAGGTAGATATCAAAGCAATCCTGGCATAGACTATTGGAAAGCAGCAAAGAAAATATTAAGGTATCTACAAGGAACTAAGGATTACATGCTCACATATAAGAAATTCGAACGTTTGGAAGTTGTTGGGTATTTAGATTCAGATTTTGCTAGTTGCGTTGACTCAAGAAAATCAACATCAGGTTTCATTTTCTTACTTGCCGATGCAGCAGTATGTTGGAAAAGTGTTAAGTAAAGCTTGATTGCAAATTCCACAATGGAAGCAGAGTTTGTGTCATGTTTTGAAGCAACATCACATGCAAAATGGTTAAGAAATTTTACTATAGGGCTTAGAGTAGTAGATTGGTATGAATAACTGGCTAGTCAGTGAATAGAATATCAATATGTTACTGCAAGTACTAGCATATTCTGATATAGGAATATTAACAAATTCTTATATTAAAGATACAAATATGATATATTTTATTAGTCAATACAAAGTTAAATTGAGTGATCAATTTAATGAGTTAATTTCTACACAAACTATATTATAAAATTGTAAATATTATTCAACAATGATTGATCTGGAATTGGTCGAATGCTTGTGAAAATGAAAGTGATGGTTTTGATGTAAAAGTGGTAATGACAGAGGTAAGCTCTGACAAGAACAATGGCGGACAGGTGGCAATGGCTTGACAGAGAAGGATTTTGGACCAAGAAGTGAACTGATGTTGAGTTAACCAGAAAAGGGTGCTTCAAATAACACTTGCTGTATCAAGATTTGCACCCAAATTCTCAAGAAACAAGAAACCTTTACACACAAATTTGAACAGCAGGGAAATGGTGATGAAATCAACAATATATGGGTGGAAATGAACAATATATAGGCAGGAAACAAGAATCAATATGAACGAAAAGGACTGGTAATTGCAATCAAATAAACTGAGCATAGAAATTCACAAGTTAACAACTAAGTTTACTAATCCAAAATGCAGGAAATTAAAGAGGATACAATACTGGAAAATAAGAAGATTACTGCTGGAACTAAGCAAGAAACTAATTAAACTATGAACGGTAAGATAAATGGAAGTTAAGGTACTGAATTACAAACTGGAAAGAAAAGAATAGCTGCTGACAACGAAGATACTTTGCTCAAAAATTTTGATCACTTTTCACCACACTATTACAAATGCGACCAGCACTCTTATTTATACCTGAAAATGCTAGTTACAGGCCGATCAATCAAGCCCATTTCTGGCCTCAAAACAAATGGTACCAATTAGTAACAAAGCTTCTAATTACATCAACTTTACACATTCAATAGCACGGCCCATTTGCATTTGAAATACAAAATACAACAGTATGCACATGCACGCAGATTTGAGGCATGCACAACTGAACAGTCCTCATGCAGAGTCCCCAAGCCATACTGTCTTCACCCTTAATTTTCCAGTAAACAGCAGGCTTTCTTCTTCATGACCATGGCAGTACAAAGTGGCCATTACAAACAACGGACTCTCCGGACATAGTAGATTTGTATTTTCCAGTAAAAATGGATTGATTCAAAACCAGTAAAAATCGAAACCATTAAAAATCATAACAAGAAAATCGAAACCAGCAAAATCGATCTTAAGCGTGATTCAAGATTCAAACATAAGCAATAACTTCATAGATTATGAGATCGAACAACAAATTTTAGCGTACCTTTTGTTAGGGTTGAAAGCAGAAATCGATCCAATCGAGCTTGTGCATGAAGGAAAAGGAAATCGGCCCCCATAAATTTCAGCGTTGAAGTGGAGAGTGTGCGCATGAAGGAAGAACGAGAAATTGTTGCTATTAGGTTGAAGGAGAGGAATAGGAGATAGCGTTGAGATAGGAATTAGGGTAAAACAATCAAAACAATACCCATTTACTTTTTTACCCAACCACATTTCAACTATTTTCAGTTTAACCAGGACTCCCAACAAAAATAAGCATTGTGAATAAATAATTTGTTAATGTGTATTTTCGACAACACATTTTTAGCTTAGCAACACAGTTTAATGTGATTACTCTACAACAGATATAAGCGTTGGCGATGTAAAAAAATTAGTGTCACTAAAGAGCTATTTTGGTGTAGTGGCATGTAACGACCTACCATTTTGACCGCTTCAAGTCGGTAATTAAACCAACTCGGAATGTTTAAAATCGACAGATTGTTTTGACTTACAGGGTTTAAAACAGAACAGAATCACAGACACAAATATTTGCAGCGGAATAAATTTTTATACATATCAGAGTTTTACAAAATTTATACAGCGGAAGAAAAAAAAAATGTACTTTTAAAAAGAATCAAAGTTTACACTTTTAGTCGAGCTTGCGAGCAAATGCGACTTCGCGTTCCTTTCCAACTTGCGAGATGAATTCTTTAAAATCTGCAATGCTCGTATCTGACCCGAGCGTATTGCATAAAAAGAAACACAACAAACACTCGGATCAGGATTAACTTTATTCAAGTAAAATAATCTCAATAGAAACTAAATATAAATAGTTAATCCTAACAAATAATTAAAATCGAGTATGCCAATTTATCCAAGTAGACTACCAAAAACTACCCAAAGTAAATATTTTCTCAAATTCAAAATATCCTGGGTTTCAACTTTCATGAGATGCGCCAAGACACAGTAGATGAGATAGCACATCAAAAGAGACATAACAAGTGGAAAATTTAAAAATGTCAAATGGTATACTACAAAGGGCTACCAGTCACAATTCAAGAGCTACAGGTTAGCATGTTGTGAGTCAAGGTCAGCGCATAAGTCAAGACAGGAAGCGAAGGGTGCAAGACAGTAAAACATGGCAAGGCACAATGAATACATAAGAGCAACACCCAACGCCAAGTGTCGCGGCCATCAAAAATTGTATCACAACAAACGATATACAAATGTGGTTCAAGAAAATATAAAAGTTAAATAATACGTCAATAGGGACATAGGATATTACAAGGCAACATGTAAGGCCAGGTTGTATGAACAAAATGTCATGAAGTACCAGGACAATGATACCAAGTCTTACAGGCACACAATATTAGAGCCAGACATATATAGTCCATACAGTGTAACTATTCCAATATTGCATGCATAAAGGTTTAAACAAGGTAAGCGAGTGTGAGGTTCAGCAAAATAGGAATGTACATAAATGCCTACAATGGTCAGTATACACAAATCAACACATGTTTAGGAAACTGGAATTACATCAGTTTGGTAATGAGGCAAAACTGAATAAAATCGGATGGCCATCGTTATATACACAAGTGTGAGGTCAGCATGTACAGTAATATACATGAATAGTGGTCACTTAGCACAAAAATTTCAGGCTTCAGTACTGAGAACAAATATATCTTTCTAGTGCAAACACTGATCACGCATGCAACATGTCATATATTCAAATATACAAAGCACAAGTGTGCCAAAACAAGGTCGGCAAAGGGTAGGACATAGCGCAATAAATCCAAGACGAAGACAGTTCAAAGCAGGATTTACCCAATGCAAGTTAACCGAAAATTTCTACTATTATACTCTAGTTTAAATCAAAATTAAACTACTTGAAATAGTAATCGATCGTGAGCAAAATACTCACCTTGAAACAGCGTTGCTTAAGGATGCTGGAGTGGAGGCAGTGAGACGCTACAAGCAGCGTTGCTGGAAGAAAAATATGGCTTTTAGGAAAAGCTTGCGCGAAGGACTCAGTGTGCTTCAGGAAACGGGTGGCGTCGGAGTGGTTGCGGTGGCTATTGGAAGCAGGTTAACCTCGTCGAAAGTTTGAGGTGGTGCTGTAGATTTGGAGAGGCGAAGGGAAAGACTCAGAGGCGGTGAAGGTCTATTGGCGGATGATCGGAGCTGCCAACATTTGGAGAAGAAGACGGTGGAAGGTAGCGGTTCCAGTACCGTGATTTTATTTTATTTTGTTTTTATGGAGCTTTTAGATCTGAATTGTGAAGACAGAAATAAGAAGAAGGAGCTGATTTTGTTTGCAAAAAGGGAAGATGGGCATTTATTTCTAGTAATACATCACGTATGGCCCCTAACCACACACCATAACACGTATCCACGTTTACCCATTCCAATTCTAACGTTTAAAATAATTTACCTCTAATTTTTTTCTATTTTCTCTTTCTTGGGAAAGGGTGAACGAGTAAAGCTTTGAAACTTTCAAAACGTGAATATAGATGAAAAGGTGGCTTTATTCCCTGTTGGAAATGTTGAAACGTAAAAGCATAATAGCTTTTCATTTAAGTATACATACAGATGCATGTTTCCAAATTTTTTTTTTTTTTTTTTAAAGTGAGATAGTCAGTAAAACATCCATAAGCCTTGGAACCTTAAGTTTCCAGTTTTTTAAAATAAAGGAATGTGTTCAACAGTGATAAATGAAAAGGAACAAAGAAGAATCGGTAAGGGGAATGGGCTAAGAAACCGGTAAGAAGAATGCATGGAAACGCATGCATGAATGGTGGAAAATGTCAACATGCATGCAACGTTAACAATACATACAATTTATTTTTATTTTTATTTTTATTTTTAGGCGGCCAAAACGTGAAAAGGAGGAGGGTGCCAAAATGTGTAAGGGAGGTAAGGAGACTTAGTTTGGGGAATAAAAGTAGAACGTGCATGCAAAGCAAATTAAAAGTTAAATATGTGTTTCATATTTTTGTATTGCTAAAAAAATATGGCGAATCCAAATACGGAAACATCGAGTTCAAGTGGCTTTGTTTCAAAAATGAACTGCACAAGCATTTTTGAAATTTCGTCGCGAACCGAGCATTGAAACAGACAAATGAATATATTGCGCTTATCAGCGCGACGAGACGGACATAACGGTATATAATTTGCAGTATCAGGATGCTCCATTCAAAAATGCGTTACGGACCCCTTTTAACGTAAAATGCGGACGGAAAACGGAGGTCAAAACGTTCGATTTTCGCGAAATGAAGTTCGTCATTGGATTACTGCCAACGAATAGAATATTTTTCATGTTTGTCTGAACTGGATTCGAAGAGATTTTACGGTTACCAAAATTTGAACTATTAGGCGTAGCTTTGCACTGAAAAATGCGTGACCGACAAACATTCCAATTTTCTGGCGAAATTAATTTCTATGCTATGTCTTGTTAGACGCATCTCAAATATTATTTTTTTAGGATTTTTATTTTTATTTTACATTTTCCTTTTATTTGAGATATATCAATTGCCGCTACCACAATAATAGTCAAAACTGATTCAAACGAAGTGACTAAAATCTGACGTTTTCAATACAAAATTATTTAAATCACTTCTAAATGGAAATAACAAAATATTAAAGATATACTAAACAAATTCAAATTCAACTAAATAAACTCGATTTAATTTATATAATAAATAGGATCGAAATTGAAAATATTATGTATCAAATCAAATTCATTCGTTATATAAAAACCAATGTTACAACGTTACATTCTTAGTTGATTTAACATTAATAATTTGAAACCGAATAAATTCCTGCATTTAACGATCGTTTTAATCTTTTTCGAACTGAACTAAACACACGTAGCTCCAATCCAAATTCAAGTTTAATATTCAAAATTTGTTTCTATATTGTTTATTGCTACA
Source organism: Allium sativum (assembly GCA_030737875.1). Classification (NCBI taxonomy): domain Eukaryota; kingdom Viridiplantae; phylum Streptophyta; class Magnoliopsida; order Asparagales; family Amaryllidaceae; genus Allium; species Allium sativum. The sequence continues at coordinate 656,749,367 of CM060912.1, read as the reverse complement.
ATTCAATTACCATAAAATATCGTTTAATTTTTATTTTAAAACCATTTCAAATTCATAATTAAATTTTATTCAATAACTTAAATGATCGAAATTAATGGGATGTTACAATCTCCCCCACTCAGAACTTTTCGTCCGCGAAAAGGAGAGTTTGAAGAAAAAAAAAATCTTATGTATATAACAAAATATTCTTACTTGCTATACAAATTTACTAAGTTTGGAACATATCAAATTATAGGATTTCAAATTCGAAAATTCATTCTTATATTATTAATTAATTTTATCCGTTAGAAATCTATTTATTAAATTTACGATCTTGATTTCAAAAACTTTTATTAAAGTTCCGGTTTTCATATAGACAAAACTTAAATTATTTATAACAAGACTTAAATTTTAAAAATATGATTTTCATGTTTGAAAATAACTTTTGAAATAAAAAATAAATATTTTATTAAAAATTTCAAAGTTGTTGTATTTCTCAAGACATTTAAAACTTTTCTTTCTTAGTTTATTATGTAGGAGTTATACAAATTTAATTGCAGGTTATTGATTTGTTATCTAACATTTAAAAATACTTGATAACTCGAAGTTTAACAAGTTTACTGTCGTTCTTACAAACGTTAGGCATACGCTGGCCAGGCGCACGACTAAACTCTCTAAGTACTAAATATACTTGTTTCAACTCCTAGTGAAAATACTTAAATCATTTGAAATAGATATGGAAATACTTGCCCCATGGATCGCGGTTACTCGGCGGTTGCGCTACTATCCCAGTAGAATCGCTTGTAACCATAGGTATCACACCCCTCGAATTTCGCCATGATTATTGCCATAGATCGCAGTTACGCGGCGGTTACGTCACTATCCCAGTGAAATCGCTTGTAACTGTAGGCATCGCGCCCCCCCGAATTACGCCATGGCGTCTAGATCACTGTTACGCGGCGGTTACGCCACTATCCCAGTGGAATCGCTTGTAACTATAGGCATCTCGCCCCCTAAATTACGCTAGAACAAATAAGTAATAATGATAATTACCGTGATCTCACCGAGTGAGATTCCAATATCGATGGATACTCCAATCGACAGAGCACCAACGTAGCTACGATTTCCGATGGACACTCTCGATGAGCGCCAACGTAATCCCTCTCTCAGGAATTGCGATTCAAATGGAAGGTACTTCCCATATCTTTATTTCGAAAACGTACATAAGATATATATAGTACTTAATTTCACGTTTCACGTATATCGCACTTACATTAATATCAATTTATATAAGATTACATTTTCATGATCATGGTTTCAAATATATCATTCTTATATAAATTCCATTATACAAGGTTTCATTTTAAATCAATTACCTTCCAAATCAATATCTTTCGAATTAATCACAATTCTTATATAAATCTTCCATATATAAGGTTTGGAAACCTCATATCAAATATTCAAAATCAAAGATTTTCGAAATTCCATTTTCAATACCAATTCAGTTTAATTTGACAACAATTTGGATGTATCATTCCAAATCTGGTTTATATTCACAATCAATTCATTATTAGACTACACGTTCGATTTGGGATACATATCACAATTTTCATTACTCAATTTGAATCCTTACATTTAATCATCTTAGATTTAAATTTCTCGGATCGGAAATATATTTTATCTCAAAGTAGCCAGATACGAAACAGTTTAAATAGTAGGGTTGAAATAAGAAAGATTTTGGTAAAATAAGTTTGAGTAAATTAGATTTTTGGTGAAAATAGTTTAAAATATATTAGATAGATTTGATAAAATAGGTTTGAAAACAAAATAGATAGGTTCTGGTCTAAAATAGTTTAAATAAATTAGATAGGTTTATAAAATAGGTTTGAATAAAATAAGTATGTTTTGATACAAAATAATTTGCAAAATTTCTCAGAATAAAATAGAATTGGTATAGAATAATTAAATAAGATAGATAAATTTAATTCAAGTAAGACAATGGTAATACATACAATAGAATAAATAATACTAATTTCAAGAATTATTCCAATCCGATCCAATTTTCCGAACCTTTCAAATTTTAGCTAACATCGATTCCAATATCGATGTCAAACTTAAATTTTAACTTAAGATTCAATTTAAAACTTTTCAGTTTCAACAAGTGTTCGATTTAGATCACGATTCAAATTTCTCATTCCAATTTGAATTCTTCATTCTTCCATATTATTGATTTTTAACCAACTTCCGAATTCTAAATATCAAGTTCAACGCTTAAATCAATTCTTCTTAAGTTAAATCTTAACTTTGTTTGATAGTTAGTTATTATAATCTAAATTCACACTTCTTAAATTCAACATTCAAAGCTTTACGACATTCATTTCATAAAGTTCAAAATTCTTCCAACCGTAAGTACTAACTAAACAAAGCCTTGATATTAATTTAAATATGTACATAGGAGATTTAGGATTACCAAATGGTAGCATTACAAAACAAATATAACGATTAGGGTTCGGAATCATTGAGGACTATTTGCTTCTGGTCCGGTAATCCGCATCTTCGTCAAAATTCCTCCTCGGCGCGCACTATATTGGGTTCAGGTCGCATTACAGGGGAATTAGTACATTCCAAATCAATATGTCCCCAATCTCTACAATTCCAACAAAAGTATGTCGTGCCCCCATCATCATTTACTTTCTTTACACTTTTCACTCTAGCTGGACGGAACACAGCTTGCCTTCCACGCTGCCTCTCAGTACAGTTTCGAGCTATATGCTCAGTTTGGCGACAATGATAACAGACTGTAGATCGATCAACGGGTAAATTGAGTGCTTGTTTCTTCCTTTTTACCTCAGGGCAATGGTTAAGGAAATGCCCTTCCTTTTGACACTTAAAGCAAACAATCTCGAAGCGAGCATAACAATCTTTCACATTCCTTCTCTTTCTCTTTCCTCGGCACATGGCAGCGTAATGCCCCTTCTCATGACATCGATAACATACAATGTTATCATATGGACCAGGCTCTTGTCTCTCCTTAATTCTCCTTTCAATTTCCTCAAATGCCTCGTTTGCCTCTCTACGAGAAATTTCCCTTCGTTCCCGACGTGCCGCCTTTTGTGCTTTAGTTCTTGCCATTTCAATTAAAGCGACGATTTATCACAATTTCCTATCATAATTTGGAGAGCTCATTAGTTTGCGTTTAACTTAAATAAATTTAACCAAATATATTATTCCCTTTTAATGGTATGAATAACTGGCTTAGAGTGTCAGAGATTGGTTTCAGTTTTAAATTGCTTTGTTCTTTTCTTTGGCTGGAAACTTGAAAGCTATGCCAAAAGGTCAGTTTACTTTTTAATTCATTTCTGACAACATGCATAACTATTTTTCTAAGCATTACTGTACATGAAGGCATGCCAGCTCATAAAATATGCATGTCAGCACACATCTTAGGAAATGGCCCATGCGTTTAACAATTTTAAAAAAAATATAGATAACATTTATTATAGTGCCCAATTTTGAGAAAAGAAGCCCAAATTTCATGTTTAACCATTTAACTGAGCCTATTCTTATTACTTGATTTTGCAAATATCCACTCAGAAAATGCAAACACAAATGATAGTGTGAACCAGCGCAATTTTTGAAAACCTAGCTAAAAGCAGCAAGACAACCTAAAATTTGTAAATTGTAATATCAATCTAGCATGTTCGTTAATTTGTGAAACACGCTAAGTCCATAATTCATACACAGTGCAATGCATAGACAAACCCATGAATATGGAAAAATATTTATACGTAAAAATTAAAAGCAACTAAAGCTCATATTAAAAAGGCATGATTATATCATGCTCAAGCATTGAAACCATTTTACTAACATGAGGACCAAAACTAAATCAAAATACAAAACAAAGCAATAAAAGACAGCCCAGATTTTTATAGTTCGCAAACCAAATGATTTTTTTAATGTCATTTAAAAATGTAATAAAGCAGGTTATTTAATGTACCAAGGTAGCCAAGATAGCAACCAAACAAAAAATTAAAACTGTAATTGCCGAATCAGTATGTATGAAAATATGTATCAGGGAATCTAAACCATTATATAATTTAACTTATAATTCTTTTCGCAATGACTATTGTGTAAGAAAATGGAAATATGTGTGAGAGAATCAATACATCATATAATTTGTTAAAAATCATCATCAGAAAAACCAGTTATATCTTGTAATGAATATTTGATAAATTCTCAAACTATTTTTCTATGATATCAAACTATTTTCAGATGAGTATAATCATTGTTTAATCCAATACCGTTTAAGTTTTGGCTAACACGAAGAACTAAAAGAAAAAAGAATTCGCCATAATTTTTGCCAACTATGCATCATATAAAGCCATATTCCATACATTGTCGCTCATCCTTAGCATTTGCAATTCTAATATTTATTACATGCATAGACTTTATTGAGTATAAAAATACCATGCCATATTCATGGTCTCATCGCATGAAACATCTTGTGCCTGATTCCTAACTGCTTCTACTTACTCTTAATAACTGTCACCTAATTTGTATTAAAATTATGTTTATCTCCTTTTGCTAAAACTAAGAAGTTTGAATCAACCAGATGAATTAAAGTTTTAGTAAATTAAATGCCCGAAACACAGTTATAGCACACTTATATCATGAGGGAAGGAAACAATCACCAACCAACACTCAACTAACTCAAACCACTATTCCAAACTTGGGTAACTTTTACAATTGATAAATCACGAAGGAACAATCCAAAAGAAATCGCATATAATTAAGACTTGCCAACTAAGTCACTTCATACATTAATATAAAAAACCCACACAAAATTTTAAAACATATCTTACATTTTCTATATTTTTTTATTTTACGAGAAAAACAATGATGAGGTTCTCCTTCATTCCCTTCTCTATCAGGTGTGTATCTTAATCAAGCATCCATGTGAAGACCCGCAACTTCCCCGTAAAGGAAAGTGTCGGATAGTTCGAGAACAAGCCACAACAGAACGCATATAAAAGAACGTTTCATTGTATATTACAACAATGCATCAGATTACAAGAATATACAGAGTATAAATGAATATTACACAGAAATATCAGAGATTTAAATTACATTTAAATACATAGCAGCGGAAAATAATACAATATACAACTAGAAGAGATATACGGATACAAAGCTTTCCGGATATCATTCCAGCTGTAAACCAGGATCCTGTGAATATAAATCTGCAAAACCAAAACTACTAGCTGCCCGTGTCAAAATAGGGGCACCCAGAGTTTAGGTTAAAACAATAAACTCCAGGTCAGTCATGTGACTGGTGTGAGAACTAAAACAGTTATTAATCTTTACTTTAAATCATTAGGTAAATCAAGGGACCACGCCGTATAACACGGAACGGGTTTCCTCCCAAGAATACCAGTGCGTAAAACAAACAGCGCAATGCTAAATAAAGAAAAATGAAGCTGTTATAAGACCCAGGTCCCATCACACAATGCAATCGCAAGCCGGAGGATAGGGTTTTTACCTTATAATAGCCAAGAATGCTTGGTACGTTTAAAACAAATCATTTGATACTATATTAAGTGCATAGTGTATAAAACAACTTCAAATCATAAGTATCAATCATAGGCGGCATAAGCGCCCCATCCCACTATGTCGCCATATATAGGATTTACAAATAAAACCGCAAAGTCACGTATTTGGAAATTGGATTTCCATCTATGAACCGAGGCAAAAGATAGTCCTCAACCGATTCGAGACTGCCTAGCCCGAGTCTCAGGATCAGAACGCATCGACCCTTGGAGCGACAGGGCCGGTCCACCGATGTGGATTAAACTTAAACCCTGAACACTGCGTTTCGCCGCCCTTTGGGGCGTAAGCGAGCCAACGAATGACTCCATCGGACCCGGATCGTCCGATCTAACCGAGGCGCCTCGCAACAGCAACAACCACATAAGTCAAACTCGTCAGGGCGTGTAAAACCACTGACGCCACTTCTAGCTAGAAGAAACGCAGGCCCTCCCTGAGGTCCGTCTCCCGTTTTTGGTTCATATCTGGTGTGAAACACGCGAGGTAAACGTTACACAAAGCTACGCCACAAAGGCCGTGCTTTGATCATCACCACAAGACTTTGCTTTTCAACAGAAGCCTTGATCATTTGCATCTTAGCATGCCACACAGGCAAACCATCCTATGCAACCGATATCAGTCACACAGAATGAAATCCGATGTCAGACACACAGTCCATTTACAAGTCCGTCCTGGGTCTGAACGAAACCGGAGGCACCTAGTACCCCGCATATCCATCGATCTCCAAGTACGTCTGGACGATCACTAACTGTTTCCATCTTCTTGGGTGTACAGCCCAATCAAGATCATCAGTAATTACCCAAACGACGTGAAGACCTCCGGTCTTCGACCATCGTCTTCATCTTCGACTTATCGTCGTATCAGTTATTCAGAATGGGATAAACCCGGTCTTTCCGAATAACTCGCGTATATTTTAAATAAGTGTTACACAAACACAACATACGCCTCATTCCAATTCATTAGTCACTAACCGTAAATTAATCAAGAGAATAATTCCCCAAATATTAACCCCGAAGGCCGAAACCAACATCAGATCAATATCCAGAAAACCATTCTGCTTGGCTAACCGACAGTTAGTTTCTAAATTTCACGTTCAAATCTAATTAAAGATTTAACTATCGCCTGGAGCAAAACTGGTGATACTCCATTCTCGATCTTTTCAATCTAATTAAAGATTCATTAAAACTCCACTTAGTTTTAATCCTTATCTGGGTTAAAGAATCAGTGTCATTTAAAACACGATTCACGATAAACCCAAAATCACATTCCATTAATTATCGGGTTAAAGAACAAGTGTTATTTAAAACACTGTTCACGATAAACCCAAAAATCAATACCAATTCAATTCCAATTAAATATCATTTAATTGGTACACTTCATTAAATCTAAATAAAAAGATTTAATCTTTTCTCAACTGGGTTCAAGAACAGTGTTAGTGAAAACACCATTCACGACAAACCCAAATCACATTCGATATTCAATACAAGGCTCTGAATAGAAAATATATCGGCTTATATTCAATATCGAATTCTACGACTAACAAATGTCGTATTGGAAATAGCGATATAAATATATATATCTTTCAAATTTCCATAACAACACCTGTAATATCACGAATTCCAACATCGAAATATTCCGAAGACAATTTCGATTCAAATCCACTCCAATGCAATCATTGGAAATTTTGGTTATTTTCAAAACCATTTCAAATTCAATTTATTTATTTAAAAATAAATAGAATTATAATTCTAGTTCAAAACTAGTTCATTTCGATAAAAATCTATTTTTATCTTTTCAAATATGGAGTTTTTCATCCCAAACTTTCACAAATCATTTCTTATGATTTTACACAAATTATTACTATTTTTAATAATTTTATCAAGGCCCGTACAGTCGATTTCCATTAACGGCCATCGAACTGCACTTACAGCGACCTTTTTCGAATTTGATTTGGACGTATCTCCAAATCCAACCGTTAGATTTCAAATTTCTAACATTCATTAGAAAGCTCTTTTCGATACGAACCCAACGGTTCCGGTTTTAGGAGAATCCGACGGTCGGATCTCCCGTAATGTCCGTTTGAAATCAATGGTCGAAATTCACGAACTACCGCGGCGCGGCGCGTTCTATTCAGGCCATTATATTATATATATAATATATATAATATATATTTCGTCGATTCCTATTTAAAACGAATTATATAAATAGTTTTAAATTCGTTTCAAAAGCAATTTCAACTTCCTTTTCAATTCAAATCAAAATTGAATTCTTCTTTATAAATTCGTTTCAAAATTCATTTCTATTCAATTCAAATTTCAATTCAATTTGAATTCATTTCAATTCGTTTTCAATTCAATTTATTTCGAAATCGTTTTCAATTCAATTCATTTCGAAATCGTTTTCAATTCAATTCATTTCGAAATCGTTTTCAATTCAATTTGAATTCGTTTTCAATTCATTTCATTTCGAAATCGTTTTCAATTCAATTTGAATTCGTTTTCAATTCATTTCATTTCGAAATCGTTTTCAATTCAATTCCTTTCGAAATCGTTTTCAATTCAATTTGAATTCGTTTTCAATTCATTTCATTTCGAAATCGTTTTCAATTCAATTCCTTTCGAAATCGTTTTCAATTCAATTTGAATTCGTTTTCAATTCATTTCATTTCGAAATCGTTTTCAATTCAATTCATTTCGAAATCGTTTTCAATTCAATTCATTTCGAATTCGTTTTCAATTCAATTCATTTCGAAATCGTTTTCAATTCAATTCATTTCGAAATCACTTTCAATATTCATTTTAAAATGAATAAAATCGATATAAATATCGTTCACGTCAAAATGGCGTCAACCTAATCAACACGGCTTCATATATTGATATTTTCAAATATTCCATTTCGATTATTTATATTTTAAAACTGGAATGAGGCCCAATCAATTACCATATAAAGTTATTATATGGATTTTCATACAACACATGTATAATAGCATTGAAAAATAATCAACCATCAACCAAAGTGCACTACACTGTATAAGCATCAAATATAGATATCTAATGCTTATAACAGCCTGTCAATCAATCGATCGACATATTTAATCAATCAGGATGAGTGAACTTCAAATTTCATCCCAACACCCGTGTGGGGTTTCAAACAATCAAACACATATTTTATTTGTGTTGTTGGGCGATGTGTAAAATTTATCGTCCCAATCAATGTCATTCAAATAGGTGTACATAAACAAACCGTCTGGTTTGTAAATGAATATTCTATTTTATTCACTTCCCGTTAAAATTATATTTTTAACGATAAAACATTTTATTTCAATCTATGAATTTCTATACAATTCATTTATTCAATAAAATGATATTTTTATTTTTCTAACATATTTTAGAAAATTTCGGCGGCATAACGGCACGATACTAGAAACGGGACAAGGCCTAGCCTTATCCCCGGTCTAGTGAAGGCCCACGCCATTCACACATCAATCAAATCAATTTCATTTTGCAAACCACAAAATTTGGAGTAAGAGTCTAACCTAGCCTTACTCCTTCGCCTTATAACGGCGCACGTCTAATCCTAACCAATTTATCGATTCGATTTTTCACACCACAAACCACATTCAAATCAAATCATATAACTAACTACACAACCAAACAATTTAACAAACAAGTCATCCATGGTCCGTGGATGACGGGTGTCGGGTGCTACTAAGCACCGTCTGCATCCTAGTATATATATATAACTAGAAAATAAATTGAAGAGTGAGAAATTCTCACCGATAGCTATCCTAGCTCCACGGCACTCCTATTGTAGAGATCTTCGTCGTTCCCGCCTTTTTTGTCACATTCGTTGTCCGCTTTCACTACATATGTAAAAATCGAATTTTTACTTCGCTATTCAATATATAAAAATCGAATTTTTACTTTGCTTCTCAATATATAAAAATCGAATTTTTACTTTACTATTCGATATATAAAAATCGAATTTTTATTTCGAAGTTCAATAGATTAAAATCATATTTTTCTCACGCTATTTTCCACCTAAAGAATTCGCCTTTTCTAAAATAAAGATTTCACCTTTTCAAAAATAAAGATTTCACCTTTAAAAAGTCACCACTTTATTTCAACGTATATATTATAAAAATCAGATTTTTATTTCGCTACATATACAAAGATGATATTTTTATATTCTCTATCCTATAAAGATTATATTTTTAATACTTTAAAAATATAAAAATCAAATTTTTAATATTTCTATATAGTAAAGACTATATTTTTAATTCTCTAAAAATATAAAAACTATATTTTTACTTCTTCTACTCAATAAAAATTCCGCCTTTTCTACTTTAAAGTTTAAACCCTTTTTTTCTATTTCAAACCTTTAAAATAAAAATCAATTTCAAAATTCCTTTTTAAATCAGTTTTTAAAACAAAATAAAATTCAGATTTTAAGATAAAATAAAATCAGTTTTAACTTCATATAATTTCAGTTTTAACTTAATAAAAAAAACAATTTTAACTTTAAAATAAAAATCAGAAATAAAATATTAATAAATAAAAAAAACGAACACTTACAGCCGAGGGGGGGGTTTGGCAGTGGTCTTCGTCGAAGGGGGGGTGCTGGAAACAGAGGAGGGGGTCGCGCGAGTGGTGGCGCCAGTCAGTAGGCGGTGCTGGAGTTCGACGGGGGGGGGGGGGGGGGGGGGAGGGGGGGTGGGGGTCGCGGTTGCTCCTACAGGTGGCGGGGTTTCGAACTCGTGTAGGAGGGTGGCGCATCGGAGTTTCGCGGTGGTGGTAATGGGTTGGTCTCAGGCGGCTTTGGGGTTTCGATTCAGAAAAGGGTTCCATGGGGAAGGGTCGTGGCTCCTCGGAGCTGCTGCAGTGGAGGGGGGAAGAGGAAGAGAGGCGGGAGGGTGCAGACGAAGGTCGGAGGGAAGACGCCTGCTCTGGCGGAGGCACGTTCGATGAGGCTCAAGGGCTGAGGGCGTGATCGACATTTTTTTCTTTTCTTTTTTTTTTTTAATTTCCTTCTGTCAAACGAAAACGGGGGGGGGGGGGGGGGCCAAAGGTTATAGGAAGGAGAGAGGAATTTTTTTTTTTTATTATTATTATTTAATTATTAAAAAGTTGACTTTTACATACGACCTCGAAACGAGGCCCACCTCCTGTCGTCCATAGCGTTTAACCCCCATTCCGAACACAATGGGATATGTATCGTCAGCTGATTCGGCTGTTACAATCAGTTTCCGTTAAATTTACATTTAAATCACTATATTGAATTTTAAACGTACATTTCAAATTACCGGGGTCACATACTAACTCTAAAAATTCTCGAAAAATATTTTCTAGCTTCGTATTGACGATACGGTCTTAACAAAACTAGTTTCGTCGAATTCTGAGACCGTTTGAAAAATGGCCAATTTCCAGTCGATTAAAATCAACTGAAACTGGTCAAACGCGTTTTCCTTTGCCACGCTCACATATCGATTCGAAAAATTATGAAATTTGGAATCTAGCAATAACTTAACATCACGGACCCAACAAAACTGGTTTCGTCGAAATCCGAGGTCGTTTGCAAAATTGCTATTTTTAAGGGCCTTATATATATAAAAATATATATAAATTCCACAGCGACTATTTCTAATTTTAAACTGGACATATCTTATCATTTCTAAGATGAAATCTCAGTTTGTTAACTTCGTTACAAAGATATAGTTATACAGATTCAAATATTTCTTGTTTCGTTCAATTTTGACTTATATTGAATTCTGTATATTCATTTGAAATTAGAAATCGAATTTTCGAACTACCGCGGCATTTTCAATTCCTTTTATAATTATATATAATTATAATATATTCTAACGACGACGTATATAATATATACGTCGAATTATATTCAAACTAAATTTCTCGTCGATATTGTTTAAAATAATCTATTTTAAATATTCAAAATTCGCTAAAATTGCCAAAATAAAAAAAATTTAAACTGGCCCAGAATTTGCGGGTTGTTACAATCTCCCCCACTTAAAACTTTTCGTCCCCGAAAAGGAACAAAGTCGAAAGTGGTTTGATTATTCAACTCTACGTTCGATCAGGTTTCCATTCTCCAACTTTTCAGTTTCTGAGAATTTCTCAAATTTCAAAAATTTGGCTAACTCCCTAAATTTTCGAAAAATTTCGCCATAACCTCCCCTGCACCGGGAGCATCGGGGAATTTCAAATAGCTTCCCCGGTCCTTCAGATCTCAAAAAGAAAAAGAAAACCAAGCGGCTAGCCAATAGGCTCACAAAATCATCATCACCCAAACAAAACAGGAAATTATGTAGTAAACATGTACCTATTTGTCGGGCAAACAAATTTTATTCTCTGCTCTAGCCTCCTTGCTATGACCTGTTCAATGATATACATGTATATGCAAGCAAATGCGACCAAATTTCAATACAAGTCAATATTTGGTACAATTAGGCTAAATGGTTCAAAATTATCAAACAATTAAACAAACAACACAAACATCAATCAATTAGTGAATTAGAGTTTCAAATTCATAATTTTGATACATATACAAAAAATCTTGTTTTGATGCCAATTCACAACAATAGGCCCTATCTAATTTTGGTTCTCACACCAGTCTAATGGAAATATATAGATAATCACACCTTCAACACTCGAACACTAATTCTGATGATGTAGCTACAATCATCAGAATCATCTTCGGGCGACTAGAGTGTGAATCTATATCTATCCAGTATATTAAAACTTCGAATACACGTGGATCAGACGTATACCCAAAATCTTTATATACTGCATTGTCCAAATCAATATAAATAATCAAATACGAATAGTTGATTTAAATTTTCAAAACAAAGAATGTTTTCATTTGAAAAAAATATACTCTTCCCACTCGTTCTAGGATACTACTGATCCTATCTCTAACGAGTCATTCTAATTGGATATTACTAATCCAATATCTGATGAATTCTTTCGTATGGTTCTAATGTGTCTTGTTCTCTGAGCTTTGTAAACCAAAGCTCTGATACCAACTGTGAAGACCCGCAACTTCCCCGTAAAGGAAAGTGTCGGATAGTTCGAGAACAAGCCACAACAGAACGCATATAAAAGAACGTTTCATTGTATATTACAACAATGCATCAGATTACAAGAATATACAGAGTATAAATGAATATTACACAGAAATATCAGAGATTTAAATTACATTTAAATACATAGCAGCGGAAAATAATACAATATACAACTAGAAGAGATATACGGATACAAAGCTTTCCGGATATCATTCCAGCTGTAAACCAGGATCCTGTGAATATAAATCTGCAAAACCAAAACTACTAGCTGCCCGTGTCAAAATAGGGGCACCCAGAGTTTAGGTTAAAACAATAAACTCCAGGTCAGTCATGTGACTGGTGTGAGAACTAAAACAGTTATTAATCTTTACTTTAAATCATTAGGTAAATCAAGGGACCACGCCGTATAACACGGAACGGGTTTCCTCCCAAGAATACCAGTGCATAAAACAAACAGCGCAATGCTAAATAAAGAAAAATGAAGCTGTTATAAGACCCAGGTCCCATCACACAATGCAATCGCAAGCCGGAGGATAGGGTTTTTACCTTATAATAGCCAAGAATGCTTGATACGTTTAAAACAAATCATTTGATACTATATTAAGTGCATAGTGTATAAAACAACTTCAAATCATAAGTATCAATCATAGGCGGCATAAGCGCCCCATCCCACTATGTCGCCATATATAGGATTTACAAATAAAACCGCAAAGTCACGTATTTGGAAATTGGATTTCCATCTATGAACCGAGGCAAAAGATAGTCCTCAACCGATTCGAGACTGCCTAGCCCGAGTCTCAGGATCAGAACGCATCGACCCTTGGAGCGACAGGGCCGGTCCACCGATGTGGATTAAACTTAAACCCTGAACACTGCGTTTCGCCGCCCTTTGGGGCGTAAGCGAGCCAACGAATGACTCCATCGGACCCGGATCGTCCGATCTAACCGAGGCGCCTCGCAACAGCAACAACCACATAAGTCAAACTCGTCAGGGCGTGTAAAACCACTGACGCCACTTCTAGCTAGGAGGAAACGCAGGCCCTCCCTGAGGTCCGTCTCCCGTTTTTGGTTCATACCTGGTGTGAAACACGCGAGGTAAACGTTACACAAAGCTACGCCACAAAGGCCGTGCTTTGATCATCACCACAAGACTTTGCTTTTCAACAGAAGCCTTGATCATTTGCATCTTAGCATGCCACACAGGCAAACCATCCTATGCAACCGATATCAGTCACACAGAATGAAATCCGATGTCAGACACACAGTCCATTTACAAGTCCGTCCTGGGTCTGAACGAAACCGGAGGCACCTAGTACCCCGCATATCCATCGATCTCCAAGTACGTCTGGACGATCACTAACTGTTTCCATCTTCTTGGGTGTACAGCCCAATCAAGATCATCAGTAATTACCCAAACGACGTGAAGACCTCCGGTCTTCGACCATCGTCTTCATCTTCGACTTATCGTCGTATCAGTTATTCAGAATGGGATAAACCCGGTCTTTCCGAATAACTCGCGTATATTTTAAATAAGTGTTACACAAACACAACATACGCCTCATTCCAATTCATTAGTCACTAACCGTAAATTAATCAAGAGAATAATTCCCCAAATATTAACCCCGAAGGCCGAAACCAACATCAGATCAATATCCAGAAAACCATTCTGCTTGGCTAACCGACAGTTAGTTTCTAAATTTCACGTTCAAATCTAATTAAAGATTTAACTATCGCCTGGAGCAAAACTGGTGATACTCCATTCTCGATCTTTTCAATCTAATTAAAGATTCATTAAAACTCCACTTAGTTTTAATCCTTATCTGGGTTAAAGAATCAGTGTCATTTAAAACACGATTCACGATAAACCCAAAATCACATTCCATTAATTATCGGGTTAAAGAACAAGTGTTATTTAAAACACTGTTCACGATAAACCCAAAAATCAATACCAATTCAATTCCAATTAAATATCATTTAATTGGTACACTTCATTAAATCTAAATAAAAAGATTTAATCTTTTCTCAACTGGGTTCAAGAACAGTGTTAGTGAAAACACCATTCACGACAAACCCAAATCACATTCGATATTCAATACAAGGCTCTGAATAGAAAATATATCGGCTTATATTCAATATCGAATTCTACGACTAACAAATGTCGTATTGGAAATAGCGATATAAATATATATCTTTCAAATTTCCATAACAACACCTGTAATATCACGAATTCCAACATCGAAATATTCCGAAGACAATTTCGATTCAAATCCACTCCAATGCAATCATTGGAAATTTTGGTTATTTTCAAAACCATTTCAAATTCAATTTATTTATTTAAAAATAAATAGAATTATAATTCTAGTTCAAAACTAGTTCATTTCGATAAAAATCTATTTTTATCTTTTCAAATATGGAGTTTTTCATCCCAAACTTTCACAAATCATTTCTTATGATTTTACACAAATTATTACTATTTTTAATAATTTTATCAAGGCCCGTACAGTCGATTTCCATTAACGGCCATCGAACTGCACTTACAGCGACCTTTTTCGAATTTGATTTGGACGTATCTCCAAATCCAACCGTTAGATTTCAAATTTCTAACATTCATTAGAAAGCTCTTTTCGATACGAACCCAACGGTTCCGGTTTTAGGAGAATCCGACGGTCGGATCTCCCGTAATGTCCGTTTGAAATCAATGGTCGAAATTCACGAACTACCGCGGCGCGGCGCGTTCTATTCAGGCCATTATATTATATATATAATATATATAATATATATTTCATCGATTCCTATTTAAAACGAATTATATAAATAGTTTTAAATTCGTTTCAAAAGCAATTTCAACTTCCTTTTCAATTCAAATCAAAATTGAATTCTTCTTTATAAATTCGTTTCAAAATTCATTTCTATTCAATTCAAATTTCAATTCAATTTGAATTCATTTCAATTCGTTTTCAATTCAATTTATTTCGAAATCGTTTTCAATTCAATTCATTTCGAAATCGTTTTCAATTCAATTCATTTCGAAATCGTTTTCAATTCAATTTGAATTCGTTTTCAATTCATTTCATTTCGAAATCGTTTTCAATTCAATTTGAATTCGTTTTCAATTCATTTCATTTCGAAATCGTTTTCAATTCAATTCCTTTCGAAATCGTTTTCAATTCAATTTGAATTCGTTTTCAATTCATTTCATTTCGAAATCGTTTTCAATTCAATTCCTTTCGAAATCGTTTTCAATTCAATTTGAATTCGTTTTCAATTCATTTCATTTCGAAATCGTTTTCAATTCAATTCATTTCGAAATCGTTTTCAATTCAATTCATTTCGAAATCGTTTTCAATTCAATTTGAATTCGTTTTCAATTCAATTCATTTCGAAATCGTTTTCAATTCAATTCATTTCGAAATCACTTTCAATATTCATTTTAAAATGAATAAAATCGATATAAATATCGTTCACGTCAAAATGGCGTCAACCTAATCAACACGGCTTCATATATTGATATTTTCAAATATTCCATTTCGATTATTTCTATTTTAAAACTGGAATGAGGCCCAATCAATTACCATATAAAGTTATTATATGGATTTTCATACAACACATGTATAATAGCATTGAAAAATAATCAACCATCAACCAAAGTGCACTACACTGTATAAGCATCAAATATAGATGTCTAATGCTTATAACAGCCTGTCAATCAATCGATCGACATATTTAATCAATCAGGATGAGTGAACTTCAAATTTCATCCCAACATCCGTGTGGGGTTTCAAACAATCAAACACATATTTTATTTGTGCTGTTGGGCGATGTGTAAAATTTATCGTCCCAATCAATGTCATTCAAATAGGTGTACATAAACAAACCGTCTGGTTTGTAAATGAATATTCTATTTTATTCACTTCCCGTTAAAATTATATTTTTAACGATAAAACATTTTATTTCAATCTATGAATTTCTATACAATTCATTTATTCAATAAAATGATATTTTTATTTTTCTAACATATTTTAGAAAATTTCGGCGGCATAACGGCACGATACTAGAAACGGGACAAGGCCTAGCCTTATCCCCGGTCTAGTGAAGGCCCACGCCATTCACACATCAATCAAATCAATTTCATTTTGCAAACCACAAAATTTGGAGTAAGAGTCTAACCTAGCCTTACTCCTTCGCCTTATAACGGCGCACGTCTAATCCTAACCAATTTATCGATTCGATTTTTCACACCACAAACCACATTCAAATCAAATCATATAACTAACTACACAACCAAACAATTTAACAAACAAGTCATCCATGGTCCGTGGATGACGGGTGTCGGGTGCTACTAAGCACCGTCTGCATCCTAGTATATATATATAACTAGAAAATAAATTGAAGAGTGAGAAATTCTCACCGATAGCTATCCTAGCTCCACGGCACTCCTATTGTAGAGATCTTCGTCGTTCCCGCCTTTTTTGTCACATTCGTTGTCCGCTTTCACTACATATGTAAAAATCGAATTTTTACTTCGCTATTCAATATATAAAAATCGAATTTTTACTTTGCTTCTCAATATATAAAAATCGAATTTTTACTTTACTATTCGATATATAAAAATCGAATTTTTATTTCGAAGTTCAATAGATAAAAATCATATTTTTCTCACGCTATTTTCCACCTAAAGAATTCGCCTTTTCTAAAATAAAGATTTCACCTTTTCAAAAATAAAGATTTCACCTTTAAAAAGTCACCACTTTATTTCAACGTATATATTATAAAAATCAGATTTTTATTTCGCTACATATACAAAGATGATATTTTTATATTCTCTATCCTATAAAGATTATATTTTTAATACTTTAAAAATATAAAAATCAAATTTTTAATATTTCTATATAGTAAAGACTATATTTTTAATTCTCTAAAAATATAAAAACTATATTTTTACTTCTTCTACTCAATAAAAATTCCGCCTTTTCTACTTTAAAGTTTAAACCCTTTTTTTCTATTTCAAACCTTTAAAATAAAAATCAATTTCAAAATTCCTTTTTAAATCAGTTTTTAAAACAAAATAAAATTCAGATTTTAAGATAAAATAAAATCAGTTTTAACTTCATATAATTTCAGTTTTAACTTAATAAAAAAACAATTTTAACTTTAAAATAAAAATCAGAAATAAAATATTAATAAATAAAAAAAACGAACACTTACAGCCGAGGGGGGGGGGGTTTGGCACTGGTCTTCGTCGAAGGGGGGGAGCTGGAAACAGAGGAGGGGGTCGCGCGAGTGGTGGCGCCAGTCAGTAGGCGGTGCTGGAGTTCGACGAGGGGGGGGGGGTCGCGGTTGCTCCTACAGGTGGCGGGGTTTCGAACTCGTGTAGGAGGGTGGCGCATCGGAGTTTCGCGGTGGTGGTAATGGGTTGGTCTCAGGCGGCTTTGGGGTTTCGATTCAGAAAAGGGTTCCATGGGGAAGGGTCGTGGCTCGTCGGAGCTGCTGCAGTGGAGGGGGGAAGAGGAAGAGAGGCGGGAGGGTGCAGACGAAGGTCGGAGGGAAGACGCCTGCTCTGGCGGAGGCACGTTCGATGAGGCTCAGGGGCTGAGGGCGTGATCGACTTTTTTTTTTTTTTTTTTTATTTCCTTCTGTCAAACGAAAACGGGGGGGGGGGCAAAGGTTATAGGAAGGAGAGAGGAATTTTTTTATTATTATTATTATTATTATTATTATTTAATTATTAAAAAGTTGACTTTTACATACGACCTCGAAACGAGGCCCACCTCCTGTCGTCCATAGCGTTTAACCCCCATTCCGAACACAATGGGATATGTATCGTCAGCTGATTCGGCTGTTACAATCAGTTTCCGTTAAATTTACATTTAAATCACTATATTGAATTTTAAACGTACATTTCAAATTACCGGGGTCACATACTAACTCTAAAAATTCTCGAAAAATATTTTCTAGCTTCGTATTGACGATACGGTCCTAACAAAACTAGTTTCGTCGAATTCTGAGACCGTTGGAAAAATGGCCAATTTCCAGTCGATTAAAATCAACTGAAACTGGTCAAACGTGTTTTCCTTTGCCACGCTCACATATCGATTCGAAAAATTATGAAATTTGGAATCTAGCAATAACTTAACATCACGGACCCAACAAAACTGGTTTCGTCGAAATCCGAGGTCGTTTGCAAAATTGCTATTTTTAAGGGCCTTATATATATAAAAATATATATAAATTCCACAGCGACTATTTCTAATTTTAAACTGGACATATCTTATCATTTCTAAGATGAAATCTCAGTTTGTTAACTTCGTTACAAAGATATAGTTATACAGATTCAAATATTTCTTGTTTCGTTCAATTTTGACTTATATTGAATTCTGTATATTCATTTGAAATTAGAAATCGAATTTTCGAACTACCGCGGCATTTTCAATTCCTTTTATAATTATATATAATTATAATATATTCTAATGACGACGTATATAATATATACGTCGAATTATATTCAAACTAAATTTCTCGTCGATATTGTTTAAAATAATCTATTTTAAATATTCAAAATTCGCTAAAATTGCCAAAATAAAAATTTTTTAAACTGGCCCAGAATTTGCGGGTTGTTACAATCCAAGTGGTCGAAAATCAAGCAAATCCAAGTGGTCGAAAAGTTAGGTAGTTAATATAAAAATACATCTTTGAATTCATATACTATACATAAATGGTATGAATAACTGGCTAGTCAGTGAATAGAATATCAATATGTTACTGCAAGTACTAGCATATTCTAATATAGGAATATTAACAAATTCTTATATTAAAGATACAAATATGATATATTTTATTAGTCAATACAAAGTTAAATTGAGCGATCAATTTAATGAGTTAATTTCTACACAAACTATATTATAAAATTGTAAATATTATTCAACAATGATATGGCCAACTTGGGTAGGCTGCCATTGATCTGGAATTGGTCGAATGCTTGTGAAAATGAAAGTGATGGTTTTGATGTAAAAGTGGTAATGACAGAGGTAAGCTCTGACAAGAACAATGGCGGACAGGTGGCAATGGCTTGATGGAGAAGGATTTTGGACCAAGAAGTGAACTGATGTTGAGTTAACCAGAAAAGGGTGCTTCAAATAACACTTGCAGTATCAAGATTTGCACCCAAATTCTCAAGAAACAAGAAACCTTTACACACAGATTTGAACAGCAGGGAAATGGTGATGAAATCAACAATATATGGGTGGAAATGAACAATATATAGGCAGGAAACAAGAATCAATATGAACGAAAAGGACTGGTAATTGCAATCAAATAAACTGAGCATAGAAATTCACAAGTTAACAACTAAGTTTACTAATCCAAAATGCAGGAAATTAAAGAGGATACAATACTGGAAAATAAGAAGATTACTGCTGGAACTAAGCAAGAAAATAATTAAACTATGACCGGTAAGATAAATGGAAGTTAAGGTACTGAATTACAAACTGGAAAGAAAAGAATAGCTGCTGACAACGAAGATACTTTGCTCAAAAATTTTGATCACTTTTCATCACACTATTACAAATGCGGCCAGCACTCTTATTTATACCTGAAAATGCTAGCTACAGGCCGATCAATCGAGCCCATTTCTGGCCTAAAAAAAAATGGTACCAATTAGTAACAAAGCTTCTAATTACATCAACTTTACACATTCAATAGCACGGCCCATTTGCATTTGAAATACAAAATACAACAGTATGCACATGCACGCAGATCTGAGGCATGCACAACTGAACAGTCCTCATGCAGAGTCCCCAAGCCATACTGTCTTCACCCTTAATTTTCCTGTAAACAGCAGGCTTTCTTCTTCATGACCATGGCAGTACAAAGTGGCCATTACAAACAACGGACTCTCCGGACATAGTAGATTTGTATTTTCCAGTAAAAATGGATTGATTCAAAACCAGTAAAAATCGAAACCATTAAAAATCATAACAAGAAAATCGAAACCAGCAAAATCGATCTTAAGCGTGATTCAAGATTCAAACATAAGCAATAACTTCATAGATTATGAGATCGAACAACAAATTTTAGCGTACCTTTTGTTAGGGTTGAAAGCAGAAATCGATCCAATCGAGCTTGTGCATGAAGGAAAAGGAAATCGGCCCCCATAAATTTCAGCGTTGAAGTGGAGAGTGTGCGCATGAAGGAAGAACGAGAAATTGCTGCTATTAGGTTGAAGGAGAGGAATAGGAGATAGCGTTGAGATAGGAATTAGGGTAAAACAATCAAAACAATACCCATTTACTTTTTTACCCAACCACATTTCAACTATTTTCAGTTTAACCAGGACTCCCAACAAAAATAAGCATTGTGAATAAATAATTTGTTAATGTGTATTTTCGACAACACATTTTTAGCTTAGCAACACAGTTTAATGTGATTACTCTACAACAGATATAAGCGTTGGCGATGTAAAAAAATTAGTGTCACTAAAGAGCTATTTTGGTGTAGTGGCATGTAACGACCTACCATTTTGACCGCTTCAAGTCGGTAATTAAACCAACTCGGAACGTTTAAAATCGACAGATTGTTTTGACTTACAGGGTTTAAAACAGAACAGAATCACAGACACAAATATTTGCAGTGGAATAAATTTTTATACATATCAGAGTTTTACAAAATTTATACAGCGGAAGAAAAAAATATGTACTTTTAAAAAGAATCAAAGTTTACACTTTTAGTCGAGCTTGCGAGCAAATGCGTCTTCACGTTCCTTTCCAACTTGCGAGATGAATTTTTTAAAATCTGCAATGCTCGTATCTGACCCGAGCGTATTGCATAAAAAGAAACACAACAAACACTCGGATCAGGATTAACATTATTCAAGTAAAATATTCTCAATAGAAACTAAATATAAATAGTTAATCCTAACAAATAATTAAAATCGAGTATGCCAATTTATCCAAGTAGACTACCAAAAACTACCCAAAGTAAATATTTTCTCAAATTCAAAATATCCTGGGTTTCAACTTTCATGAGATGCGCCAAGACACAGTAGATGAGATAGCACATCAAAAGAGACATAACAAGTGGAAAATTTAAAAATGTCAAATGGTATACTACAAAGGGCTACCAGTCACAATTTAAGAGCTACAGGTTAGCATGTTGTGAGTCAAGGTCAGCGCATAAGTCAAGACAGGAAGCGAAGGGTGCAAGACAGTAAAACATGGCAAGGCACAATGAATACATAAGAGCAACACCCAACGCCAAGTGTCGCGGCCATCAAAAATTGTATCACAACAAACGATATACGAATGTGGTTCAAGAAAATATAAAAGTTAAACAATACGTCAAAAGGGACATAGGATATTACAAGGCAACATGTAAGGCCAGGTTGTATGAACAAAATGTCATGAAGTACCAGGACAATGATACCAAGTCTTACAGGCACACAATATTAGAGCCAGACATATATAGTCCATAAAGTGTAACTATTCCAATATTGCATGCATAAAGGTTTAAACAAGGTAAGCGAGTGTGAGGTTCAGCAAAATAGGAATGTACATAAATGCCTACAATGGTCAGTATACACAAATCAACACATGTTTAGGAAACTGGAATTACATCAGTTTGGTAATGAGGCAAAACTGAATAAAATCGGATGGCCATCGTTATATACACAAGTGTGAGGTCAGCATGTACAGTAATATACATGAATAGTGGTCACTTAGCACAAAAATTTCAGGCTTCAGTACTGAGAACAAATATATCTTTCTAGTGCAAACACTGATCACGCATGCAACATGTCATATATTCAAATATACAAAGCACAAGTGTGCCAAAACAAGGTCGGCAAAGGGTAGGACATGGCGTAATACATCCAAGACGAAGACAGTTCAAAGCAGGATTTACCCAATGCAAGTTAACCGAAAATTTCTACTATTATACTCTAGTTTAAATCAAAATGAAACTACTTGAAATAGTAATCGATCGTGAGCAAAATACTCACCTTGAAACAGCGTTGCTTAAGGATGCTGGAGTGGAGGCAGTGAGACGCTACAAGCAGCGTTGCTGGAAGAAAAATATGGCTTTTAGGAAAAGCTTGCGCGAAGGACTCAGTGTGCTTCAGGAAACGGGTGGCGTCGGAGTGGTTGCGGTGGCTATTGGAAGCAGGTTAACCTCGTCGAAAGTTTGAGGTGGTGCTGTAGATTTGGAGAGGCGAAGGGAAAGACTCAGAGGCGGTGAAGGTCTATTGGCGGATGATCGGAGCTGCCAACATTTGGAGAAGAAGACGGTGGAAGGTAGCGGTTCCAGTACCGTGATTTTATTTTATTTTGTTTTTATGGAGCTTTTAGATCTGAATTGTGTAGAGAGAAATAGGAAGAAGGAGCTGATTTTGTTTGCAAAAAGGGAAGATGGGCATTTATTTCTAGTAATACATCACGTATGGCCCCTAACCACACACCATAACACGTATCCACGTTTACCCATTCCAATTCTAACGTTTAAAATAATTTACCTCTGATTTTTTTTCTATTTTCTCTTTCTTGGGAAAGGGTGAACGAGTAAAGCTTTGAAACTTTCAAAACGTGAATATAGATGAAAAGGTGGCTTTATTCTCTGTTGGAATGTTGAAACATAAAAGCATAATAGCTTTTCATTTAAGTATACATACAGATGCATGTTTCCAATTTTTTTTTTATTTTTTTTTTAAAGTGAGATAGTCAGTAAAACATCCATAAGCCTTAGAACCTTAAGTTTCCAGTTTTTTAAAATAAAGGAATGTGTTCAACAGTTATAAATGAAAACGAACAAAGAAGAATCGGTAAGGGGAACGGGCTAAGAAATCGGTAAGAAGAATGCATGGAAACGCATGCATGAATGGTGGAAAATGTCAAGATGCATGCAACGTTAACAATACATACAATTTATTTTTATTTTTATTTTTAGGCGGCCAAAACGTGAAAAGGAGGAGGGTGCCAAAATGTGTAAGGGAGGTAAGGAGACTTAGTTTGGGGAATAAAAGTAGAACGTGCATGCAAAGCAAATTAAAAGTTAAATATGTGTTTCATATTTGTGTATTGCTAAAAAAAATATGGCGAATCCAAATACGGACACATCGAGTTCAAGTGGCTTTGTTTCAAAAATGAACTGCACAAGCATTTTTGAAATTTCGTCGCGAACCGAGCATTGAAACAGACAAATGAATATATTGCGCTTATCAGCGCGACGAGACGGACATAACGGTATATAATTTGCAGTATCAGGATGCTCCGTTCAAAAATGCGTTACGGACCCCTTTTAACGTAAAATGCGGACGGAAAACGGAGGTCAAAACGTTCGATTTTCGCGAAATGAAGTTCGTCATTGGATTACTGCCAACGAATAGAATATTTTTCATGTTTGTCCGAACTGGATTCGAAGAGATTTTACGGTTACCAAAATTTGAACTATTAGGCGCAGCTTTGCACTGAAAAATGCGTGACCGACAAACATTCCAATTTTCTGGCGAAATTAATTTCTATGCTATGTCTTGTTAGACGCATCTCAAATATTATTTTTTTAGGATTTTTATTTTTATTTTACATTTTCCTTTTATTTGAGATATATCAATTGCCGCTACCACAATAATCGTCAAAACTGATTCAAACGAAGTGACTAAAATCTGACGTTTTCAATATAAAATTATTTAAATCACTTCTAAATGGAAATAACAAAATATTAAAGATATACTAAACAAATTCAAATTCAACTAAATAAACTCGATTTAATTTATATACTAAATAGGATCGAAATTGAAAATATTATGTATCAAATCAAATTCATTCGTTATATAAAAACCAATGTTACAACGTTACATTCTTAGTTGATTTAACATTAATAATTTGAAACCGAATAAATTCCTGCATTTAACGATCGTTTTAATCTTTTTCGAACTGAACTAAACACACGTAGCTCCAATCCAAATTCAAGTTTAATATTCAAAATTTGTTTCTATATTGTTTATTGCTACAATTCAATTACCATAAAATATCGTTTAATTTTTATTTTAAAACCATTTCAAATTCATAATTAAATTTTATTCAATAACTTAAATGATCGAAATTAATGGGATGTTACAATCTCCCCCACTCAGAACTTTTCGTCCGCGAAAAGGAGAGTTTGAAGAAAAAAAAAATCTTATGTATATAACAAAATATTCTTACTTGCTATACAAATTTACTAAGTTTGGAACATAACAAATTACAGGATTTCAAATTCGAAAATTCATTCTTATATTATTAATTAATTTTATCCGTTAGAAATCTATTTATTAAATTTACGATCTTGATTTCAAAAACTTTTATTAAAGTTCCGGTTTTCATATAGACAAAACTTAAATTATTTATAACAAGACTTAAATTTTAAAAATATGATTTTCATGTTTGAAAATAACTTTTGAAATAAAAAATAAATATTTTATTAAAATTTCAAAGTTGTTGTATTTCTCAAGACATTTAAAACTTTTCTTTCTTAGTTTATTATGTAGGAGTTATACAAATTTAATTGCAGGTTATTGATTTGTTATCTAACATTTAAAAATACTTGATAACTCGAAGTTTAACAAGTTTACTGTCGTTCTTACAAACGTTAGGCATACGCTGGCCAGGCGCACGACTAAACTCTCTAAGTACTAAATATACTTGTTTCAACTCCTAGTGAAAATACTTAAATCATTTGAAATAGATATGGAAATACTTGCCCCATGGATCGCGGTTACTCGGCGGTTGCGCTACTATCCCAGTAGAATCGCTTGTAACCATAGGTATCACACCCCTCGAATTTCGCCATGATTATTGCCATAGATCGCAGTTACGCGGCGGTTACGTCACTATCCCAGTGAAATCGCTTGTAACTGTAGGCATCGCGCCCCCCGAATTACGCCATGGCGTCTAGATCACTGTTACGCGGCGGTTACGCCACTATCCCAGTGGAATCGCTTGTAACTATAGGCATCTCGCCCCCTAAATTACGCTAGAACAAATAAGTAATAATGATAATCAACGTGATCTCACCGAGTGAGATTCCAATATCGATGGATACTCCAATCGACAGAGCACCAACGTAGCTACGATTTCCGATGGACACTCTCGATGAGCGCCAACGTAATCCCTCTCTCAGGAATTGCGATTCAAATGGAAGGTACTTCCCATATCTTTATTTCGAAAACGTACATAAGATATATATAGTACTTAATTTCACGTTTCACGTATATCGCACTTACATTAATATCAATTTATATAAGATTACATTTTCATGATCATGGTTTCAAATATATCATTCTTATATAAATTCCATTATACAAGGTTTCATTTTAAATCAATTACCTTCCAAATCAATATCTTTCGAATTAATCACAATTCTTATATAAATCTTCCATATATAAGGTTTGAAAACCTCATATCAAATATTCAAAATCAAAGATTTTCGAAATTCCATTTTCAATACCAATTCAGTTTAATTTGACAACAATTTGGATGTATCATTCCAAATCTGGTTTATATTCACAATCAATTCATTATTAGACTACACGTTCGATTTGGGATACATATCACAATTTTCATTACTCAATTTGAATCCTTACATTTAATCATCTTAGATTTAAATTTCTCGGATCGGAAATATATTTTATCTCAAAGTAGCCAGATACGAAACAGTTTAAATAGTAGGGTTGAAATAAGAAAGATTTTGGTAAAATAAGTTTGAGTAAATTAGATTTTTGGTGAAAATAGTTTAAAATATATTAGATAGATTTGATAAAATAGGTTTGAAAACAAAATAGATAGGTTCTGGTCTAAAATAGTTTAAATAAATTAGATAGGTTTATAAAATAGGTTTGAATAAAATAAGTATGTTTTGATACAAAATAATTTGCAAAATTTCTCAGAATAAAATAGAATTGGTATAGAATAATTAAATAAGATAGATAAATTTAATTCAAGTAAGACAATGGTAATACATACAATAGAATAAATAATACTAATTTCAAGAATTATTCCAATCCGATCCAATTTTCCGAACCTTTCAAATTTTAGCTAACATCGATTCCAATATCGATGTCAAACTTAAATTTTAACTTAAGATTCAATTTAAAACTTTTCAGTTTCAACAAGTGTTCGATTTAGATCACGATTCAAATTTCTCATTCCAATTTGAATTCTTCATTCTTCCATATTATTGATTTTTAACCAACTTCCGAATTCTAAATATCAAGTTCAACGCTTAAATCAATTCTTCTTAAGTTAAATCTTAACTTTGTTTGATAGTTAGTTATTATAATCTAAATTCACACTTCTTAAATTCAACATTCAAAGCTTTACGACATTCATTTCATAAAGTTCAAAATTCTTCCAACCGTAAGTACTAACTAAACAAAGCCTTGATATTAATTTAAATATGTACATAGGAGATTTAGGATTACCAAATGGTAGCATTACAAAACAAATATAACGATTAGGGTTCGGAATCATTGAGGACTATTTGCTTCTGGTCCGGTAATCCGCATCTTCGTCAAAATTCCTCCTCGGCGCGCACTATATTGGGTTCAGGTCGCATTACAGGGGAATTAGTACATTCCAAATCAATATGTCCCCAATCTCTACAATTCCAACAAAAGTATGTCGTGCCCCCATCATCATTTACTTTCTTTACACTTTTCACTCTAGCTGGACGGAACACAGCTTGCCTTCCACGCTGCCTCTCAGTACAGTTTCGAGCTATATGCCCAGTTTGGCGACAATGATAACAGACTGTAGATCGATCAACGGGTAAATTGAGTGCTTGTTTCTTCCTTTTTACCTCAGGGCAATGGTTAAGGAAATGCCCTTCCTTTTGACACTTAAAGCAAACAATCTCGAAGTGAGCATAACAATCTTTCACATTCCTTCTCTTTCTCTTTCCTCGGCACATGGCAGCGTAATGCCCCTTCTCATGACATCGATAACATACAATGTTATCATATGGACCAGGCTCTTGTCTCTCCTTAATTCTCCTTTCAATTTCCTCAAATGCCTCGTTTGCCTCTCTACGAGAAATTTCCCTTCGTTCCCGATGTGCCGCCTTTTGTGCTTTAGTTCTTGCCATTTCAATTAAAGCGATGATTTATCACAATTTCCTATCATAATTTGGAGAGCTCATTAGTTTGTGTTTAACTTAAATAAATTTAACCGAATATATTATTCCCTTTTAATGGTTAAACATTTTCACTTATTAATCTATTTATTAATTAGCATCATCAACTTAGTTATCATACATCTTTATTAGTTGATATTCCCAAAAAGTTAACAAATCTCTTACCCCTTCATTTCTCTTACAACAATTGTTTCCAAAATAACTAATTCAAATCTATTTAACTAGTATTCATATTATCGACCAACCATGACAACTCGAAGAGGTTTTCAAATGGAATCAAGTTTCAGATCTAAAGAAAACTTAACGAAGAAAGCTATCAATTGAACGGATTCAAAGAATGGGGTTTCAAAAAGATTTAAATTTCAAAATACATTATACTTCAAAATAATTTATATTTCAAAATACTTTATTTTCCAAAATAATTTATATTTCAAAATCATATATCAGTTTCAAAATACGCTCTCTCTAAGTGATTCCTATATCGATTCCACTCATTCTAGGATATCGCTATCCTATCTCTAATGAGCTTTTTAAACCCCATAAGTTAAACTTTGTATAACCTCGCTCTGATACCAACTTTAACGACCTGCCATTTTGACCGCTTCAAGTCGGTAATTAAACCAACTCGAAACGTTCAAAATCGATAGATTGTTTTGACTTACAGGGTTTAAAACAGAACAGAATCACAGACACAAATATTTGCAGTGGAATAAATTTTTATACATATCAGAGTTTTACAAAATTTATACAGCGGAAGAAAAAAAATATGTACTTTTAAAAAGAATCAAAGTTTACACTTTTAGTCGAGCTTGCGAGCAAATGCGTCTTCACGTTCCTTTCCAGCTTGCAAGATGAATCCTTTAAAATCTGCAATGCTCGTATCTGACCCGAGCGTATTGCATAGAAAGAAACACAACAAACACTCGGATCAGGATTACCTTTATTCAAGTAAAATAATCTCAATAGAAACTAAATATAAATAGTTAATCCTAACAAATAATTAAAATCGAGTATGCCAATTTATCCAAGTAGACTACCCAAAACTACCCAAAGTAAATATTTTCTCAAATTCAAAATATCCTGGGTTTCGACTTTCATGAGATGCGCCAAGACACAGTAGATGAGATAGCACATCAAAAGAGACATAACAAGTGGAAAATTTAAAACTGTCAAATGGTATACTACAAAGGGCTACCAGTCACAATTCAAGAGCTATAGGTTAGCATGTTGTCAGTCAAGGTCAGTGCACAAGTCAAGACAGGAAGCGAAGGGTGCAAGACAGTAGAACATGGCAAGGCACAATGAATACATAAGAGCAACACCCAACATCAAGTGTCACGGCCATCAAAAATTGTATCACAGCAAACGATATACGAATGTGGTTCAAGAAAATATAAAAGTTAAACAATAGGTCAAAAGGGACATAGGACATTACAAGGCAACATGTAAGGCCAGGTTGCATGAACAAAATGTCATGAAGTACCAGGACAATGATACCAAGTCTTACAGGCACAAAATAATAGAGCCAAACATATATAGTCCATACAGTGTAACTATTCCAATATTGCATGCATAAAGGTTTAAACATGATAAGCGAGTGTGAGGTTCAGCAAAATAAGCATGTACATAAATGCCAACAATGGTCAGTATACACAAATCAACACATGTTTAGGAAACTGGAATTACATCAGCTTGGTAATGAGGCAAAACTGAATAAAGTCGGATGGCCATCGTTATATACACAAGTGTGAGGTCAACATGTGCGGTAATATACATGAATAGTGGTCACTTAGCGCAAAAATTTCAGGCTCCAATACTGAGAACAAATATATCTTTCTAGTGCAAACACTGATCATGCATGCAACATGTCATATATTCAAATATACAAAGCACAAGCGTGCCAAAACAAGGTCGGCAAACGGTAGGACATGGTGCAATACATCCAAGACGAAGACAGTTCAAAGCAGGATTTACCCAATGTATGTTAACCAAAAATTTCTACTATTATACTCTAGTTTAAATCGAAATTAAACTACTTGAAATAGTAATCGATCATAAGCTAAATACTCACCTTGAAACAGCGTTGCTTAAGGATGCTGGAGTGGAGGCAGTGAGACGCTACAAGCAGCGTTGCTGGAAGAAAAATATGGCTTTTAGGAAAAGCTTGCGCGAAGGACTCAGTGTGCTTCAGGAAACAGGTGGCGTCGGAGTGGTTGCGGTGGCTATTGGAAGCAGGTTAACCTCGTCGAAAGTTTGAGGTGGTGCTGCAGACTTGGAGAGGCGAAGGGAAAGACTCAGAGGCGGTGAAGGTCTATTGGCGGATGATCGGAGCTGCCAGCATTTGGAGAAGAAGACGGTGGAAGGTAGTGGTTCCAGTACCATGATTTTATTTTGTTTTGTTTTTATGGAGCTTTCAGATCTGAATTGTGAAGAGAGAAATAGGAAGAAGGAGTTGATTTTGTTTGCAAAAGGGAAGATGGGTATTTATTTCTGGTAATACATCACGTATGGCCCCTAGCCACGCACCATAACACGTATCCACGTTTACCCATTCCAATTCTAATGTTTAAAATAATTTACCTTTGATTTTTTTCTATTTTCTCTTTCTTGGGAAAAGGTGAACGAGTAAAGCTTTGAAACTTTCAAAACGTGAATATATATGAAAAGGTGCACCAAAATAGGAGAAAAGGTGGCTTTATTCTCTGTTGGAAATGCTGAAACGTAAAAGCATAAGAGCTTTTCATTTAAGTATACATACAGATGCATGTTTCCATTTTTTTTAAGTGAGATAGTCAGTAAAACATCCATAAGCTTTGGAACCTTAAGTTTCCAGTTTTTTAAAATAAAGGAATGTGTTCAACAGTGATAAATGAAAA
This sequence comes from Allium sativum, assembly GCA_030737875.1. NCBI lineage: Eukaryota > Viridiplantae > Streptophyta > Magnoliopsida > Asparagales > Amaryllidaceae > Allium > Allium sativum. The sequence goes on along the minus strand of CM060912.1, from coordinate 656,718,677 downwards.
CGAACAAAGAAGAATCGGTAAGAGGAACGGGCTAAGAAATCGGTAAGAAGAATGCATGGAAACGCATGCATGAATGGTGGAAAATGTCAGCATGCATGCAACGTTAACAATACATACAATTTATTTTTATTTTTATTTTTATTTTTAGGTGGCCAAAACGTGAAAAGGAGGAGGGTGCCAAAATGTGTAAGGGAGGTAAGGGGACTTAGTTTAGGGAATAAAAGTAGAACGTGCATGCAAAGGAAATTAAAAGTTAAATATGTGTTTCATATTTTTGTATCCAACTCATTTCAAATTTTGACCGTACGAGTGTCAAGTGAAGGTTACAGATCAGGTTTGCAGACCCAAAATTGCTAAAAAAATATGGCGAATCCAAATACGGACACATCGAGCTCAAGTGCCTTTGTTTCAAAAATAAACTGCGCAAGCATTTTCGAAATTTCATCGCGAACCGAGCATTGAAACAGACAAATGAATATATTGCGCTAATCAGCACGACGAGACGGACACAACGGCATATAATTTGCAGTGTTAGGATGCTCCGTTCAAAAATGCGTTACGGACCCCTTTTAACGTAAAATGCGGACGAAAAAAGGAGGTCAAAACATTCGATTTTCGCAAAATGAAGTTCGATGTTGGATTACTGCCAACGAATAGAATATTTTTAATGTTTGTCCGAACTGGATTCGAAGAGATTTTACGGTTACCAAAATTTGAACTATTAGGCGCAACTTTGCACTGAAAAATGCTTGACCGACAAACATTCCAATTTTCTGGCGAATTTAATTTCTATGCTATGTCTTGATAGACGCATCTCAAATATAATTTTTTTAGGATTTTTATTTTTATTTTTATTTTTCATTTTCCTTTATTTGAGATATATCGGTTGCCGCTACCACAATAATCGTCAAAACTGATTCAAACGAAGTGACTAAAATCTGACGTTTTCAGTATAAAATTATTTAAATCACTTCTAAATGGAAATAACAAAATATTAAAGATATACTAAATAAACTCAAATTCAACTAAATAAACTCGATTTAATTCATATACTAAACAGGATCGAAATTGAAAATATTATGTATCAAATCAAATTCATTCGTTATATAAAAACCAATGTTACGACGTTACATTCTTAGTTGATTTAACATTAATAATTTGAAACCGAATAAATTCATGTATTTAACGATCGTTTTAATCTTTTTCGAACTGAACTAAACACACGTAATTCCAATCCAAATTCAAGTTTAATATTCAAAATTTGTTTCTATATTGTTTATTGCTACAATTCAATTACCATAAAATATCGTTTAATTTTTATTTTAAAACCTGTAACGACCCGGGATTTTCGACTCTGAAAGTCAACACAAAACCACCATGTTGACTATTCAGACATCGGGAATATCTGATCATTAAGAGAAAGAAGTTAGAGGGTGAGAATATATAAGATAAGATAGAAAGTTAGAATAGAAGAAGAAGAAAATCGCCACAGAACAGAATCTGAGTAATACGAACCTCACAGCGGAACGAATAATTATAATATATAACATAACTTTGGAAATAAACAGTATATATATCCAATAACATTATCAGAGTACAACACTTACACACAGCGGAAATAACAATAGCTATATAGTCCTGAAGCCTCCTGCTTCAAGCTCCTCCAAGTATATCTATAAAGACCTGAACTACTTGAATGCCCGTACAAATTTGGGCACCCAAGAGTTTAGGGAAAACAAAACAAAAATAAACTCTGGGTCAGTCATGGGATTGGTGTGAGTAAACTCAAATCATTTGGTTTAACTTTTCAAAAACCTTTTCAAAAGAAAAGATAATCGTAAGACCGATCCACACATAAACACGGACGCTTTTACCTTACAATAATCCAAAAGTTCTGGAAATCAATACTTTTCTGATATTATAATAATGTCTAATCACAAGTAATAAGCAATCTAGTAATCTCACATTCCACATATATAGTATACAAACAAAACCGCAGGCGCTTATTGGAGATTGGATTCCGAATATGACAAGGTATGGGACCACCTGCCGATAGTGTATCTCTAGAGGCGAATACACTGGGTTCAACAAGAACGTCTTGCAACCCGGCCCACACATGACCGACCACTCATTTCGCTTGAGTGTATCGAATGTATATCACCAACGGTTGGGAGCTACCCACCGTTTCTCGAAAAGGGATAGCATCGAACATAGATAAAAGAATGAAATGGATTTTCTCTAGATAGATGATAAACACCCTAATGGGAGCGACCCACTTAGCCATGCTGCCTGCCCGATTTCTGTCATTTCCTGGTTGATGAGGCTTGAGGTCATAACGTATCTTTGATACACCTGACCACCATTCGCTTTGAATGCCACATCGTCATACCCGTCAAATCACAAATTGATCTCCCTAAAAATGCTACGGGTATAAAGCTAAGAGAAACGAATTCCTCCGCCACCAATTGTAAGTACGTTTGAAGAGATCAACTTACGCGATCCGTTAGATATACTTTGTCAGACATTCGTCCATTCACGTTTGTCCTGGCACTGGACAAACCGAAGGCACTATTCTGTAAACAGGATAGCCCTTGCATAACTCCATCTTCAAATATTTTCATCTTATTTGATCGCAACGCTAAAGTCCATACAGAGTGGTTTTCAGATAATGAATCTGATCCCAGTCTCTCTGTATTGACGACGGAAAATTGGTCAAAAACTTCGATAGTCGACGAGTTAACTATCAAAGAAAAACACGTGTGCAAACAACGATATTATTTCCAGATGGAAATTCTATCGATCAATCATCATTCAACATTTATCTCTTTATATTAAATTATCTTTAATTTATCCATTTCCCCATTTCTATATATTTGTAAATTCTTATTTTCTAAATTTAGAAAATGTTTCTGGTTCTTATTGGGAAAACATTCCCAAACTTCTTTATCGGATTTAAACTGATGTTTAAATAAAACATCGCTTGGCCCATTCAAGCCATTTTACTTACTAACTAAATTCATTTAACCAATCTTCACTATCGTACCTTAACTACTCCTTAGTTAAAAACGAAGTCAATCAAGTTGGGGTATTATTACCTCTCAGACCTTAACTGAACAACATTTCTAACCTCGAAATAGACAAAGTTCATCTTATAACCCTTCAACAAACTTCCTTATGCAAACTCTCGGATTCTATTTACGAATCCACTTCAAAAATCATTTGATTATAACGCTAGTGTTATAATTTCATGCTTTCGAATATATATTAACTCAAATATAACTTTTCTTTATTAATTTGGATAATTAAAATAACAACTAATTTATTAACAAATAAGTAAAAACTTGATTTGAAACGGAAAGTAAATATCACTTTCCTTAATTCGATATAATCGAATTCCAATGTATAATTCACTCTCGAATAATCACTATTCGATAACTCTCTTTTGAATAAACTACATTTGATAACTCTTTCTTCGAATAACTATATTCGATAATCTCCCTTCGAATGATTTACATTCGATTAATTCTCTTCAAATGATTTACATTCAATTAATTCTCTTCGAATGATTTAAATTCGATTAATCTCTTTTCGAATAAACTATATTCGATTAACTCCCTTAATTCTATTCGAATAAACTATTTCGAATAACTCCTTTAATTCTATTCGAATAAACTATTTCGAATAGCTCCTTTGGATTAACTCATTTGGATTAACTCAGTTTGATTAACTCATCTTGACTAACTTAACTCGATTAACTCAACTTGATTAACTTACTTGATTAACTCAACTAATTTAACTTACTTGATTAACTCAACTTATTTAACTTACTTGATTAACTCAACTTATTTAACTTACTTGATTAACTCATATTTAACTTACTTGATTAACTCAACTTATTTAACTTACTTGATTAACTCAACTTATTTAACTTACTTGATTTACTCAACTTATTTAACTTACTTGATTTAGCTCCTATCGAATAACTAATATTCGATTAACTTACATTCGAATAACTATGTCTGTTTAAACTTTATTTTGAATGGCTAATATTCGATTTAACTCCATTCGCTTGACTCTAGATCGCAGCGATCACAATGGATACGCCTGATTCCCTCAGGAAACATCCGACCGCCCTAGGCTATCTCCAGCCCTACGAATTACGCTAGTAGTCGTACGAAATGGCAATTCATCCTGAATAACTATGTTTGACTAACTCTATCTCAAATAACTACATTCGATCAACTCTAATTGAATAAAAATATTTAATTAAATCCTAAATTGATTAACTATGTTCAATTAACTCTATCTGGTTAACTCTTTATTCGAATAACTAATATTCGATTAACTCTAATTATTAACTCTAATCGATTAATCTTATTCGAATAAATTATATTTGATTACTCTGTTCGACTAACTCTATTCAATTACAAATACTTCCTTTTCTATTTGTCTATATTTATTTCATATAAATATTTCCTTTATATAATTCCATTTATTTTCTAAATAAATATTTCTGTTTATTCGATTCGTAAATATTTCACAAATATTTCCTCTTTAAATTCTTTTTGTTTTACTTTCTCTTTTCCAAAGTATACTATCTATTTCCTACAGTTCTCCTTTTATAAAATCCATTTTGATTTGATCAAAATTCTTATTTCAATATACACTTCAAATTTCCTTTTTATATAAAACCCCTTGATTTTATATAAATATTTTATTTCAAATTATAGTTTGGAATTTCCCTTTTCACATTCCAATATTTCTTTTGGTATTTTAAAGTACCAAATAACCATGATCAAACACACATAATCAACAACAGATTATAAATCACATCATATATCACAATATATGAAAAACAGTCAAATAAATGTTGAGGAATCCAGTTGGATTCCTCCGACCTGTTTCCCTGAATCCACAGATGTTAATCAACATAAATAACATGAATATGAGATGTTCTGATAAACAGAATCGATATTCGATTACGACTTATATATACATATCGTTATCGATAATTTCAACCAGTTAACTAGCAGTTCAACTAAACAGCCAACACACAGCAAACAACCATAATTTATAAATTCTAAAAATACGTTATAAAAACATAAGTTGAGCAGAGTTAGTGAGAGTTACTCACATCGGCCGGTTTATCGTTAAATAACGATAATTGGTCATTGATTTGATTCAGGCGTTTGATTTCACCGTAAATCCAACGATCTCTAATTCACTCCCGGTTAGTTCCATAGTGTAGCCACCGTCCATACGATCCCAATGGATCTTGTTTCGCTGAAAACCGATATCGTATGATAAAGTTATTCCATTTTGAAGTTTATACACATTTAAATTAAATTAAAACTAAAGCTTTAAATATGAATTGGGCTCACCAATTTCCTAAAGCCCGACCCATTTCCATATAACCCAGACCCGCTCGTGATGTTCTTCCCCAAAGCTTTGAAACACACTGCTCCTCACGGCAATACCATAGCCGATCCTTCCCAAGCTCCTATCTCCTTCTTTCCCTTCTTTAAATTTAAATAAAAATAACTAAAATTCATCTCCCTTCCTCCTCTTTCACCTCATACTACTTTTCTCCAGCTCGCACTCCCCTACTGACATCTGACATCGCACCTTAACCCCCTCTCCTGTACATACGATCGACAGTTTTTGATAGGAATAACACCAAAAAATTTCAAAACGATTCTATTCTACCTCCTAATCACAAAACCGACGACTAAATCATGAATCAAAGCCTCAAAATCCCTAATTTACGAACCCTAGCATCAAAAATCAAACGCTGGAAAAGGTCGATGTCGCCAAAGTTCATTGCATCACCTTCTGGAACCACTGGGATGGAGCTCTTACGTTATTGAATCCAAATATACAATTTTGGTGATTTATAGGAATTTATTCGAATTAATTTTGATTTTTAAAGGAGGGCTTTTCACGTTTTTGTTTTTCTATGGTGGCGGCGTGAGTTTTTCAGAAGATTGGAGGATGATTTATGGTTAGGAAGGGTTAAGATGTATTTATAGGTAGGATATATATTTTAATATTCGAATATTATATTAAATTTTAAGCAACCACTATTTTTATTTGTCCTCTAAAATTCCTGTGATCACATACGATACCCAAGAATTACGAAAATGGACATGCAACTACAGTTCGACATTACGGTCCTAACGAAACTAGTTTCCTCGAATTCCGGCTCCGTATGCTCACACAGCGTATTTTTAACCGTCAGAATATCGATTGTTTTTCACATTAAAATCCCGTATGGCCACATACTGACTTCAAAAATCATGGAAATTGAAATCTAGCAATAATTTAACATTGCGGATCCAACAAAATTAGTTTCGTCGAATTCTGAGGTCGTTTGCAAAACTGGCTATTTTTAAAGCTCTAAATAACCCATTTAAATATATAGATATATTTAAAAACAATTAAATTAAATATTTAAAAATAAATATTATTGTATATATTCACCACAGAATATCATACAACTCCAATTGGGTTTACAACTCGATATTCACATCTCGGTTGAATCGATATTCAATTTATATTGAAATTCCTTTTATAAATATAAATAAATCGTTATAAATTATAAAGGAATTCCATAGCGACTTTTCTAAAATTTGATTTGGACATAAATAAAAATCTACACAATGAAATCCCGATTTTTCTCTTCCATTAGAAAGATATACTTCACCAGCTCTGAACGTTTCTTATTTCATAGAAATCCGATTTAAAATGGACCCTGTTTATTCAGTTGAAGTTCAAATCGCCAAATAGCGAACTTCCACGCCATTTCGAGCTCGATTATAATTATGTTATATTTATACGTTCAAACTGCCATTCAAATAATATATTTGTTATTCTAATTCAATTCTAAACTGAATTAAATATCACAGATGATCCAATTCACACCATTTTGTGAATTTCACTATTTTTGACTATTTCAGAAATTAAATATATTATTATATTATTTATTTTAATTAAATATTCAATATTATTTAATTCTGGTCATTTTAAATAACCAAACCATTATTTAAATAATTAAATAAATTATTTATATACCGTAAAAATACGAGTCGTTACATTCTTCCCCCCTTAATATAATTTCGTCCTCGAAATTGCTAAGGTAGAGAACAAACCCTATTGACTAGTACAAATTTATTTGTTTACTTACCAACTTTAATTTCAACCGAACCAATTTAATTTCAGTTAAAATATTAATTAATTCTTATCAACGATAATTTTCTAACACTCTAAATTTTCGGAAAATTTCGCCAGCACCTCCTTTGTACCGGTCAAAAGTTCAAACCCTAACTCGCCTCTCTAGGCCTTCTCCAATCCAAAAGAAAATCAAACAGCCAAGCGGCTTGCCAAATCGTCCCATAAATCACCAAATCCATAAAAATAAACGTGTACCTTTTTGTCGGGCATATCATTAAATCCTGTCACTCTGCTGCCAATTCAGCATATACCAAAGTCATCCCAATCAATCTCCAATTATCTGTTCTCAAATCCAATCATCCTATTTTCAAACTAAATCTCATTCTCAATCTCAAATTCCATTACCAATTTCACCTCTTACTTACCCGTCCAATATATTTAAACAAATTCATAACTCACAAATCCAACTTTATTCGATATTGTTCTATTTCAATTAAATTTTCCCTTACTGGTTTTAATTCAATTCCAGTTTGCTTTCGCCAAATTTCTTTAAATTTGTTTTAAATTAAACAGTCTCTTTCTGGGAGTTTTTAAACAGCCTAGCTTTCTAAAACCAAATATTCCTTTTCAGATTTCAAACAACTTGTTTTCCTCAAACAATCCAACACAAATCTTTGGTAGTAATCCGTCACTTAGAACTCGAAAATGAACACTGATGATGTGGCCAGCATCATCAGAGTTATTTCCCAGTGATCAAAGTGAGTTCAATACTATATCACTTTTAAAAATCCTTTTAAACAATTCCACATTAAAATATACTTCAAAATACCCTTCACAATGCTTGTAAAACAATTTTAAAATCTCCCAAGATCTTAAAATTCTCATATATTTAATCCAAATCCAGTTATAAACACTTGTTCAGTTTCTCAGGGTTTTTATTTCAATTCTATTTTAATTCAAATTTAATTAATCTGCTTTTATATTATACGAGTTCTAATTGGTTATTTATATAACCATTTCAATTCTAATCAACCAACACATCCAACATACTATAATACTCCAAATACTAATCATTCTTTTATATTAAAATATAATTTGGGTAAAATTATTTCATTTACCCTCTTTAAAACATACTGTGTCGGTTCATCGTAATTGAGTGTTTAGGAATCCCTATCGACACAGTGGATCAAACTGATCGACCATAATTCACAACCTACCCAACCAATAAATTTTCACAATATAAAACAATTTTTATAGAATCAACAAATACGTTCACTCGTATATATACACTCAAACTCAATCTAGGGTATTGCTAACCCCATCTCTACTGAGTCAAGCCACAGAGCCAAGGTAATCAATTAACCTTCAGCTCTGATACCACTGTAACGACCCGGGATTTTCGACTCCGAAAATCAACACAAACTACCATGTTGACTATTCAGACATTGGGAATACCTGATCATTAAGAGAAAGAAGTTAGAGGGTGAGAATATATAAGATAAGATAGAAAGTTAGAATAGAAGAAGAAGAAAATCACCAAAGAATAGAATCTGAGTAATACGAACCTCGCAGCGGAACGAATAATTATAATATATAACATAACTTTGGAAATAAACAGTATATATATCCAATAACATTATCAGAGTACAACACTTATAGACAGCGGAAATAACAATAGCTATATAGTCCTGAAGCCTCCTGCTTCAAGCTCCTCCAAGTATATCTGTAAAGACCTGAACTACTTGACTGCCCGTACAAATTTGGGCACCCAAGAGTTTAGGGAAAACAAAACAAAAATAAACTTTGTGTAACATCCCGGAAATTTTGACAACTTAAGTAAGAAATTAATTAGAGATTTAATTTTTAAATGATTAATTTTATATCGATATTTGGGTTAGAAAAAAAAGTCATATATGTTGTTTTGAATCGAACTGGAATTAGAATGGTGGATTGGGAATCTAATATTTGATGTTTGAATTGAATTTGAATTGGATTTAAAATTCGACTGAGGAATATGAATAGTTGAGATTTAATAAATAATAATAATAAACGTTGTTAACGTCAAATAAATCGTAGATTTTAATTGTTAAAATATATGGAGATTGGTTTGGATAGGGGTATATTTGTATATATAAAGAAATTGAAACATAACGTTTAACAAACGGAGTGGCTGTTGAACAAACAGAATAAAACCGAGGAACTGATAGATAATTTAAAATTTTAAATAAAGTTATATACGGATGGAGTCGGAATAATTTTAGGTTCAGAACATTTAGATAATAACACGTCCAATTTCGTCGCGATGAGAATTTATTTATAGCGTAATGATAATTTGTGGTAGGATTGTATTTTATGGGGTACATGCAAATAAACATTTCCACCGTAAAGTGCCACCCCAAATGTAACCTACCTCACATACGCATTTCGCGGACCTACGGTCTGAAACACGCGCCTACCTTACCCTATGATTTTACGTTGGGTTTATCCTTGTTTTTCTCTCTTCTATAAAAGTACCTCCCCGTTCACAAATTCCTTCAGCAAAACAAGCTTGTTCCTTTTATTTTAAATGGCCGTAGCCAATTACTCTTTCCCCAAACATCAACTGTGAATCGCTCCACCAAAAGTCCAAATCATCATCTCCAAATCGCAAAGCGAAACCCTAGGTTCCCCTCTTTTACAAATCGACGTCAAGCTCCAGTCACTCCACCTCCTTTACCAACATCAATTTATTCCGACTTCAAGCTTGATACAGAGGATCGGAGCCACTATCGTTCATTTCCAGTTCATTTTCCAGATCTCGGCAACTCAAAAGTCGCCGCCTTTATTCAACCCAAGGCCAAGCCTTCACCGTACCTTCGTAGGCTACCACATCAAGCCCACTGTCTTCATTTGAATCACTGTCCTAAGGTGAGCATCTCAGTCACGATTAATTTAGTTTCAAGTATCTTAATTTCGATAGGAAACTAATTAAAATGGTGAGCTTTGGTTTTAAATTTTGTGGCTGTTGCACTTTGTTATTGAACCCTGTTGGTGGGCTGTTGCGTGGTTTCGGTCGTATATTGATTTTGATAAGGTAGCATTTATTTGCATGGCCGTGTTACGTATATAACCCAAATTTTAGCAGTATGGTTTGGATGACTGTGGCTAAACAACTTAACTAATTCAACTACAAGAACCTTACATTAACAGTTCTGTACGTATACTTGTGTCAATATTACCATAATCTTTAGACAGGTTTGGTACCCCTGTATCTTGTTGATATACTATGTCTTGTTTAAATCTGAATTACGCTCATTAACATATATATTTCCATTTTTGAGTTCGCTTGTAGCATTGGGTGTGTATTCTGATTTGCCTTGACTGTTTTGCATGAATGATTTGTGGAAGTAAATTAAAAATATACCCATCAAGTATGCACTGTTTTGGCACTTTAAACCCATTCAGTGTCGCCATCAATAGTGCCATCAGTATACACATTTTTTGCCATCAGTATGTAGTTCCTAAGAAATTGTCGTAGTTTGATTGAAATGTAGCAACATGTATTTGATAACACTAACCCGGCTGCCTTGTGTTTGTTGGCATTCGGTGTATATTTCACAAAGTTTTAGTATATTTTATTTGATATGTTAAGTTACAGCTAATAGATCAAAGGAAATGTATTTTAAGAAAATCGTCAGCCATGACAATGGTAACACATATACTAATATTGGCGTGAAGTCAATCAGTGATATATAAATTTTTATTATTTAACCTTGAAGGCTATGACTCCTTTCAAATGTTCGATTTGTGTATATCCTATAGTGAAAGTGTTTGCTGAGAAGCAAAATATTGGAGGTAATAAATAATACATCACTGGTATGACCAGTCAAGCTTTGTATTTGTAGTTGACTTCATGTTCTTCCTGTGTATAGAATATTAGACCCATTCCAGTTATAGATCATTGAACTTCAATTATTAATTTTTTTTCCTTCTTCATGTTATGAGTACGTCTGATTTATGATAACACAGTAGTACCGACTATTAGATGTTGCATCAGTGTATATTTTAATAAGGTTACCCAGACCATCGACTTGCAAAGTTATGAGGATTACAGTTGAAAATCTAGTCTTCAAACTGGTAAATCTTGATTTTTCCCAAACTGTTGAGACCTATTTGCAAAACTGTTGCATTAAAAGTGTTGTGACTCATTAGTAAAACTGTTATGACTCATATTTGTTTTCATGCCACATACATGCTACCCATAATTGTTGTCTTTCACTCCTTGGTGCTATGCATGTACCTCCTGTGCGTGAGCATTTTCCCTACTATGTGCAATTTTCACCGTAGAACTGAATGCATGAATACTAGGATACAATTTGTCCATACATGTATGGTCGCACTAATATGTGCATTTATTTTACTTGGTTATCTCCATGATCATGTTATTGTTTGATGATGCACAAATTTGCTGTAAATGACCTGGACCCTGTAAATAATTCACCAGTCACTTGCAGTTGCTACACATAGCCTTCTCTCATTTGTAAGACTGGAAATATATATGAAATACATGTACTAACACTTTATAAGTTGGGGACCATTGTTTACTAAATGAAACTAGCGGACCATTGTTTACTGAATAAATTATTGAACTATTATGATCATTGAAATGAAATAGAACTTGGGAAAGAATGACAGTATATTGTGGAATAAACAACATCCATTTCTGTTCATCCGCATGTGTATAAAATTTTCTAAATAAGTGTGTCTAGTCAAGTTAACACCTCATGTTTCCCAGAAATCGAAAGGGTTCCGACTGTCATTAGTTATATGTCATTGCTACATGTTCCCTGAAATCGAATTATATTAGCGTGGCATGTAGTCTTAAGTTGAAAATGCCACTTACACGTTAGATGGGTTGAATAAATTTTAAACTGTTTGGCTTGAATCATTTCTATGACATAATCTTGGCTGTAAGTAATATCCATGCCAAGTTTAAACGGTATAAAGGTTGTCAAACATTCTGCATAAACAACACAGCATAGTTCTTAGATGATCTGATGCCTGATGGTATATCAGATTCCAAGGTTAACCCAAAAGAGTTAAGGAGGGCATGATAGAGTATTAGAAGAAAATGAGTAATAAATAAGCTTTTGTCTAGAATATTAAAGCAGATGCTTGTCCCCTTATGGTATTTTCTCTTGATAGCTCATTTTCAAGAGAACAATCTACATGTTAATTGACGAAGTAAGAGAATATTTAACTGTTAGGATAGGAGACTATTAACTGTGATTGGCATGTTGATATAGACTATGACCTTTACTGAATTAATTATTTAATGGATAGTCTACTCCCAAAATCATGGTAAACTTTTAATACTATTTCCATTAAGTGGTTAACGTTATACCCCATTTGCCATGTCTATTTATGAAATTTGGAAGACCCATGTCTTGACTTACATACCCTTCCACGTTCTAAAAACATGTTGTTTTAAACAAGGCACTTAACACGTTTTTGCTGCACTTGCAAATAAAATATACATATGGAAATTGTTTCACTTGAACTGACATTGTAAATGATTAATGTGGGCACATTTATGGGACAACCACGTTGATAATGCATCCAATCCTTGGATTTTTCTAATTACCGTGTAGGGTTCTAAATATACTGGGTATTCAAAGCCTAGGAAACATATTGTTTTCTTTGTACAACCTGTTTGGGTTATATATGTGTGTTTGTACCTTCACATGAAACTTAATTTTTCTGAAAAGGTTTACTTGGCGAATGGAACACCTTTGCGAACTCTAACGACCTCTTGTATCTAGATTAACTGTTATATTTAGTTTTCATCGAAGTTAATTTACTTGAACTATGATTAATCCTGACTCGAGTATTTTGTGTTTTACATGAAATGCTCGGGTCAGACCCGAGCAGTACAGATTTAAAGATTTCAGCTCAGGATTCGAAGACCGACAACATTGGGGATTTCGGAGATGCCCATTTTGATGATTTTTGAACTAGTAAATATATTTTCTTGTATTTCAGACCGTATTTTCATCCCTCTGTACAGAAAATTATTGTATTCAAAATTCTGATTTATAAATAAAAATTTATTTCGTTGTTTAATTCTGTGTTATTTATTTATTCTGTGTTTTCTGTGTTGATTCTGTTTTTAAACTCTGTAAGCTAAATAACGGTTCGTCGGTTTGGACGTTTTAAATGGGTTAAATTACCGATTGAAGTGGTCAAAAAGGCGTGACGTTACAAGTGGTATCAGAGCTTTGGTTTATTCAAAGCATAGCTTATCGGGTTTAAAAAGAGTAGAATCGACACTATAAAAATCAGAGTTTGGAAATGAAAAGATTTTGAAATATAAAATTTTGAAGTAAAATAATTTTAATAGAAATAAATTTTTAAGGGTAAGTTTTTTTGGAAATATCAAGTATTTTGAAATTAGTATTTTGAAAATAATGCAGCGAAAAAAAAATTGAGATTTAAAATTTATTTCGGAATCCCCAATTTTCGATTCCAGGTCTGTGAGATCTTTTCTTCGATAAGATCCCCTTAGGTTCGAATTTCGAATCCATTATCGAACGGTACATAAGGAAAATAAGTATAATAAAATCGACGAATCAATTTCTGGAATTGTGTGTTTTAGAAATCAGAGACGACTGAAATTTATTGGAAATAAATTCCAGATAAGAATTTGAATGAAAAAGGGAAGTTCGAAATCATTTCAAGAAGATGAGGGATGAATTTTATTTCGGTATTCAGAATATAGATTAATGGAAATAAAATTAGAAAGGTTATAGTTGGAATTCGATGGTGGCAATTGTATTACTAAATTATTTGAATTATCCAGAACTCAGTAAGATAAATGATAATTGGTTTCAGGCCAATAATGTAGAATCGAATAAAAAAAATTCGATAGTGAAGTATAATCTTGTTAACTAATTAACAAGAAGTGAATTGTAAATGAGAACTGTAAATGAAGCAATATATGAATGTAGATTGTGAAGAGATTTTAATCGATATTTGAATGAAATCAAAGTTAATTTGATATGACGAGTTCACATTTTGATAAAAGGAATAATATTTACTTTTTAGAAGTAAATAACATTCAAAAGAGAATATGTTGCAAACAGAATTGAAAATAGGGAAAAAGAAGTTGACCGGTACGGTGAGATTATTCTGAAGTTCGGAATGTTAATCAAGTGAGATTTTTCCAAGGTTCGGATTATATTACCGAATAAGGGATTATTTGGAAGGAGGCTATACTTGGGAGTCGATTATATTGAATTTCAGGAAAATATTAATTATTTTCCATTTTAATTAAAAATTTGAGATATTATTAATTAATTGTTTATATATACAGATTAATGAATAATGGATATTTTAAAGTCAATTATTTCGAAGGCGTGAATTATGGTTATAATCAATGATTTGAATTTGAAAGTTACGAGAATAAATGATTGGTATTAAAAGTCGTGAAACTTTATCTGTTTCAAAGTTAATAATGTTGTTCAGTCAAGGTCTGAGAGGTAAATATACCCCAACGTGATTGACTTCATTATTGACTAAGAAATTGTTAAGGTTTGATAGCAAGAGTTGGTTAAGAAAAGTAAGTAAATGAGTGACAACAGATAAATAATGATGTTTTATTCAACATCTGTTTAAACAACGAATTTAGAAATGCTTACCCCTGAGGATAAAGTGTATTTTCTACAGAAAATAAAGATTTGCAAATATTTGGAAATGTTTTCCAATGGTAATAAGTGATTTTCTAGAAATAGAGAAAATAAATATAATAATTGGAAATGTTTTTTTTAAAGGTGCATGGAAGGCTAACGGGGGTTAATAAATCAGGATGGCAAGATTAAAGAACAAAAAGCTGCACGTCGAGAACAAAGGATGACATAACGTTAGAAAAATAGATTTGTAAACTGAATTCGAGAATTACTGGATAAGAAATTAAGAATGGAATAGCAACTGACTGAAGATTAGTTAAGTTGAATAATTTCCTGAGTGTTGATCTGATGTTGGTTTCGGCCTTCGGGGTTGATATTTAGGGAATTGTTCGCTTGTTAATTGACGGTCGAAGGGTGTGAACGTGAAGGAGTGATAATGCATGAAGGAAAAATCTGTGATAAAAGAAAAATTCTGGAATTTTGAGAGAAAAAGATGGGAATGAAGTAATGAATTTAATAATTGGAAATTGGGAGGAAATTTGGTTTATAACCAATGGATTTATAGGGATGAGTTTGAAAGGATATCGAATATCTGAATTGGTTAAAAGATCAAAATTGAAAATTTGAAATTTGAATCGAAGTTCGAGGATATTAGATTTTAATTTTTAAGTATATAAGTTCTGAAACTTATATGGGAAAATATATAAGAATTTAGTGAATTCGAAAACTATTGAATTGGAAGGTAATAAAATCTTATACAACAGAATTTATATAAGAAAAATGATTTAAAAAAACATGAATTGGAAAAGAAAATCTTATGTACGTTGACATAAGTATGATGTATGAGAAGTATGAAATCAAGTACTATATGTATATAGTATTATATATTTTCAAAATCAAGATAAGGAAAGTACCTTCCTTCTCTATGAATTTCGAGATTAGATGAGATATGCTGCTGGTGGCAGTAGGTTGTCCGGACATAAAACTCATGAGTTGCCATTGAGCACGACTGCTAGCGTAATTCGCAGGGCTGCAGATAGCCTACGACGGACGGATGTTTCCTGAGAGAATCAGGCGTAACCATTGTGATCGCTGCGATCTAGAGTCGTTGAATTCGACCGTGTAGCGTAATTCGCAGGGCTGCAGATATCCTACGGCGGACAGATGTTTCTTGGGGGAACCAAGCGTAACCATTGTGACTGTTGCGATCTACAGTCGAATTGTAAGGGCGTAATCCGCAGAGCTGTGAAAGCTTACGGATATGGATGTTTCCTCGGGGAACCAGGCGTAATCATTGTGTACCTGCGGTCCAAATGATATATCTACAAGTGAAAGAGATGTAACCACTAGAGTTACTAAAGGTAGAATGGAGCCACCTGTTTAATGCAGCAGTTTGTCTTTGTGACTTGATTGTCTCCGTAACTTGATTGGTCCTCGTGACTTGATTCCATCATTTGATGATTTGTTTTCGTAACTCTGAGATAGAGCAATCAACGCTCAATAACCTCAGATTGTCTTTTGATTCTTAAATATCTTCTATTGATCTTGTCCCTGACGAAATTCACAGGGAAGTGAATTCCTACGGATACAGATGTTTTCTGGGGGATCCAGACGAAACCATTGTGTATCTGCGATTCATGAACAATCGACATATCAATATCACATTGGTACTTTCCGTATCCGTTTTCTTTAAAAAGGAATTTTTGAAATATTTTCACTTGGAGTTGAAGCAATGATATTTAGTACTTAGAGATTTTAGTCGTGCGCCTGGCCAGCGTATGCCTAACATCTGTGAGAACAACAATAGACTTGTCAAACTTCGAGTGAAAATATTTCAATTCAATAATTTGAAATTAAAATTTCCTAATTAGTTAAGAAAATTTTGAAGTATTAGCTTTGGGATAATAATAAAAATGTTATTTTTTTGTACGAATTTCGTGTTATATATAAAAGTTTTCGGATTTTGGAAATTTTCAAGTCGACAATTTGTAACTTGAAGAGGAGATTACACTTTTTTTATGAGTGTTGGAAGATGTTAATTGGATTTGATATAAGAAGATTGAGTTGTACTTGGATATAGTACAACGATGGATAAGTAAATATTGACGAATGAGGTTTATAAAGAAATTGATAATATTTGAGATACATAAATCCAATATATGCAGAAATTACATGGTTTGAATCTCGTAAAAGATTAGATAGAAGAGAATTTAGAAGATATCTCAAGAAAATTTGAGATAGAAAATTTAATATAATTTGAAGGATGGAAATAAATAAAATCCGAGACGAAAGATAAAGAAACCGTATTTGATCAGAATTGATCTTCAACAAAGAAAGAAAAGTTGATTTTTCGAGTAAATCGAATAAGATGGATAAACAAGAAAGTTCGATGACTTAGATATCGATATTTAAAATTTGTTATTTTGCACAAATATGAGAATTAGAAGTATATATTGGTATAACCCCAACGATCTCTTCTTTTCGAGGACGAAATTTTTTAAATGGAGGAAGATTGTAACATCCCGGAAATTTTGACAACTTAAGTAAGAAATTAATTAGAGATTTAATTTTTAAATGATTAATTTTATATCGATATTTGGGTTAGAAATAAAAAGTCATATATGTTGTTTTGAATCGAACTGGTTTTTGAATGGTGGATTGGGAATCTAATATTTGATGTTTGAATTGAATTTGAATTGGATTTAAAATTCGACTGAGGAATATGAATAGTTGAGATTTAATAAATAATAATAATAAAAGTTGTTAACGTCAAATAAATCTTAGATTTTAATTGTTTAAAATATATGGAGATTGGTTTGGATAGGGGTATATTTGTATATATAAAGAAATTGAAACATAACGTTTAACAAACGGAGTGGCTGTTGAACAAACAGAATAAAACCGGTGAACTGATAGATAATTTAAAATTTTAAATAAAGTTGTATACGGATGGAGTCGGAATAATTTTAGGTTCAGAACATTTAGACAATAACACGTCCAATTTCGTTGCGGTGAGTATTTACTTATAGCGTAACGATAATTTGTGGTAGGATTGTATTTTATGGGGTACATGCAAATAAACATTTCCACCGTAAAGTGCCTCCCCAAATGTAACCTACCTCACATACGTATTTCGCAGACTTACGGTCACGCGCCTACCTTACCCTATGATTTTACGTTGGGTTTATCCTTGTTTTTCTCTCTTCTATAAAAGTACCTCCCCGTTCACAAATTCCTTCAGCAAAACAAGCTTGTTCCTTTTATTTTTAATGGCCGTAGCCAATTACTCTTTCCCCAAACATCAACTGTGAATCGCTCCACCAAAAGTCCAAATCATCATCTCCAAATTGCAAAGTGAAACCCTAGGTTCCCCTCTTTTTCAAATCGACGTCAAGCTCCAGTCACTCCGCCTCCTTTACCAACATCAATTTATTCCGACTTCAAGCTTGAAACAGAGGATAGGAGCCACTATCGTTCATTTCAAGTTCATTTTCCAGATCTCGGCAACTAAAAAGTCACCACCTTTATTCAACCCAAGGAAAGCCTTCACCGTGCCTTCATAGGCTACCACATCGAGCCCACTGTCTTCATCTGAATCACTGTCCTAAGGTGAGCATCTCCCTCACGCTTAATTTAGTTTCAAGTATCTTAATTTCAATAGGAAACTAATTAAAATGGTGAGCTTTGGTTTTATATTTTGTGGCTGTTGCACTTTGTTATTGAACCCTGTTGGTGGGTTGTTGCGTGATTTCGGTCGTATATTGATTTTGATAAGGTAGCATTTACTGGCCGTGTTACGTATATAACCCAAATTTTAGCAGTATGGTTTGGATGACTGTGGCTAAACAACTTAACTAATTCAACGACAAGAACCTTACGTTAACAGTTCCATACGTATACTTGTGTCAATATTACCATAATCTTTAGACAGGTTTGGTTCCCCTGTATCTTGTTGATATATTGTGTCTTGTTTAAATCTGAATTACGCTCATTAACATATATATTTCCATTTTTGAGTTCGCTTGTAGCATTGGGTTTGTATTCTGATTTGCCTTGACTGTTTTGCATGAATGATTTGTGGAAGTAAATTAAAAATATACCCATCAAGTATGCACTGTTTTGGCACTTTAAACCCATTCAGTGTCGCCATCAATAGTGCCATCAGTATACACATTTGTTGCCATCAGTATGTAGTTCCTAAGAAATTGTCGTAGTTTGATTGAAATGTAGCAACATGTATTTGATAACACTGACCCGGCTGCCTTGTGTCTATTGGCATTCGGTTGATATTTCACAAAGTTTTGGTATATTTTATTTGATATGTTAAGTTACAGCTAATAGATCAAAGGAAATGTATTTTAAGAAAATCGTCAGCCATGACAATGGTAACACATATACTAATATTGGGGTGAAGTCAATCAATGATATATAAATTTTTATTATTTAACCTTGAAGGCAATGACTCCTTTCAAATATTCGACTTGTGTATATCCTATAGTGAAAGTGTTTGCTGAGAAGCAAAATATTGGAGGTAATAAATAATACATCACTGGTATGACCAGTCAAGCTTTGTATTTGTAGTTGACTTCATGTTCTTCCTGTGTACAGAATATTAGACCCATTCCAGTTATAGATCATTGAACTTCAATTATTAATTTTTTTCCTTCTTCTTTTTATGAGTACGTCTGATTTATGATAACCCAGTAGTACCGACTATTAGATGTTGCATCAGTGTATATTTTAATAAGGTTACCCAGACCATCGACTTGCAAAGTTACGAGGATTACAGTTGAAAATCTAGTCTTCAAAAAGGTAAATCTTGATTTTTCCCAAACTGTTGAGACCCATTTGCAAAACTGTTGCAGTAAAAGTGTTGTGACTCATTAGTAAAACTGTTATGACTCGTATTTGTTTTCATGCCACATACATGCTACCCATAATTGTTGTCATCCACTCCTTGGTGCTATGCATGTACATCCTGTGCACGAGCATTTTCCCTGCTATGTGCAATTTTCACCATAGAACTGAATGCATGAATACTAGGATACAATTTGTCCATACATGTATGGTCGCACTAATATGTGCATTTATTTTACTTGGTTATCTCCATGATCATGCTATTGTTTGATGATGCACAAATTTGCTGTAAATGACCTAGACCCTGTAAATAATTCACCAGTCACTTGCAGTTGCTACACATAGCCTTCTCTCATTTGTAAGACTGGAAATATATATGAAATACATGTACTAACACTTTAGAAGTAGGGGACCATTGTTTACTAAATGAAACTAGCGGACCATTGTTTACTGAATAAATTATTGAACTATTATGATCACTGAAATGAAATAGAACATGGGAAAGAATGACAGTATATTGTGGAATAAACAACATCCATTTCTATACATCCGCATGTGTATAAAATTTTCTAAATAAGCGTGTCTAGTCAAGTTAACACCTCAGGTTTCCCTGAAATCGAAAGGGTTCCGACTGTCATTAGTTATATGTCATTTGGTATGTAGTAAATGCTACTTGGTCCCTGAAATCGAATTATATTAGTGTGGCCTGTAGTCTTAAGTTGAAAATGTCACTTACATGTTAGATGGGTTGAATAAATATTAAACCGTTTGGCTTGAATCATTTCTATGACATAATCTTGGCTGTAAGTAATATCCTTGCCAAATTTAAACGGTATAAAGGTTGTCAAACATTCTGCATAAACAATACAGCATAGTTCTTAGATGATCTGATCCTGACGGTATATCAGATTCCAAGGTTAACCCAACAGAGTTAAGGAGGGCATGATAGAGTATTAGAAGAAAATGAGTAATAAATAAGCTTTTGTCTAGAATATTAAAGCAGATGCTTGTCCCCTTATGGTATTTTCTCTTGACAGCTCATTTTTAAGAGAACAATCGACATGTTAATTGACGAAGTAAGAGAATATTTAACTATTAGGATAGGAGACTATTAACTGTGATTGGCATGTTGATATAGACTATGACCTTTACTGAATTAATTATTTAATGGATAGTCTACTCCCAAAATCATGGTAAACTTTTAATACTATTTCCATTAAGTGGTTAACGTTATACCCCATTTTCCATGTTTATCTATGAAATTTGGAAGACCCACGTCTTGACTTACATACCCTTCCACGTTCTAAAAACATGTTGTTTTTAAACAAGGCACTTAACACGTTTTTGCTGCACTTGCAAATAAAATATACATATGGAAATTGTTTCACTTGAACTGACATTGTAAATGATTAATGTGGGCACATTTATGGGGAAACCACGTTGATAATGCATCCAGTCCTTGGATTTTGCTAACTTCCATGTAGGGTTCTAAATATACTGGGTATTCGAAGCCTAGGAAACATATTGTTTCCTTTGTACAACCTGTTTGGGTTATATATGTGTGTTTGTACCTTCACATGAAACTTAATTTTTCTGAAAAGGTTTACTTGGCGAATGGAACACCTTTGCGAACTCTAACGACCTCTTGTATCTAAATTAACTGTTATATTTAGTTTTCATCAAAGTTAATTTACTTGAACTATGATTAATCCTGATTCGAGTATTTTGTGTTTTACATGAAATGCTCGGGTCAGACCCGAGCAGTACAGATTTAAAGATTTCAGCTCAGGATTCAAGACTGGCAACATTGGGGATTCCGGAGACGCGCATTCTGATGATTTTTGAACTAGTAAATATATTTTTCTTGTATTTCAGACCGTATTTTCATCCCTGTACAGAAAATTATTGTATTCAAAATTCTGATTTATAAATAAAAATTTATTTCGTTGTTTAATTCTGTGTTATTTATTTATTCTGTGTTTTCTGTGTTGATTATGTTTTTAAACTCTGTAAGCTAAATAACGGTTCGTCGGTTTGGACGTTTTAAATGGGTTAAATTACCGATTGAAGCAGTCAAAAAGGCGGGACGTTACACTCTCGGTCAGTCATGGGATTGGTGTGAGTAAACTCAAGTCATTTGGTTTAACTTTTCAAAATCCTTTCAAAAGAAAAGATAATCGTAAGACCGATCCACACATAAACACGGACGGCTTTTACCTTACTATAATCTAAAACAGTTTTGGAAATCAATACTTTTTTGATATTATAATAATGTCTAATCACAAGTAATTAGCAATCTAGTAATCTCATGTTCCACATATATAGTATACAAACAGAACCGCGGGCGCTTATTGGAGATTGGATTCCGACTATGACAAGGTATGGGACCACCTGCCGATAGTGTATCTCTAGAGGCGAATACACTGGGTTTAACAAGAACGTCTCGCAACCCAGCCCACACATGACCAACCACTCATTTCGCTTGATTGTATCGAATGTATATCACGAATGGTTGGGAGCAACCCACCGTTTCCCGAAAAGGGACAGCATCGAACATAGATAAAAGAATGAAATGGATTTTCTCTAGATAGATGATACACACCCTAATGGGAGCGACCCACTTAGCCATGCTGCCTGCCCGATTTCTGTCATTTCCCGGTTGATGAGGCTTGAGGTCATAACGTATCTTTGATGCACCTGGCCACCTTTCGCTTTGAATGCCACATCGTCATACCCGTCAAATCACAAATTGATTTCCCCAAAAATACCACGGGTATAAAGCTAGGGGAAACGAATTCCTCCACCACCAAACGTAAGTACGTTTGAAGAGATCAACTTACGCGATCCATTAGATATACTTTGTCAGACATTCGTCCATTCACGTTTGTCCTGGGACTGGACAAACCGAAGGCACTATTCTGTAAATAGGATAGCCCTTGCATAACTCCATCTTCAAATATTTTCATCATATTTGATCGCAATGCTAACGTCCATACAGAGTGGTTTTCAGATAATGAATCTGATCCCGGTCTCTCCGTATTGACGACGGAAAAATGGTCAAAAACTTCAATAGTCAGTGAGTTAACTATCAAAGAAAAACATGTGTGCAAACAACGATATTATTTCCGGATGGAAATTCTATCGATCAACCATCATTGAACATTTATCTCTTTATATTAAATTATCTTTAATTTATCCATTTCCGCATTTCTATATATTTGTAAATTCTTATTTTCTAAATTTAGAAAACGTTTCTGGTTCTTATTGGGAAAACATTCCCAAACTTCTTTATCGGATTTAAACTGATGTTTAAATAAAACATCGCTTGGCCCATTCAAGCCATTTTACTTACTAACTAAATTCATTTAACCAATCTTCACTATCGAACCTTAACTACTCCTTAGTTAAAAACGAAGTTAATCAAGGTTGGGTATTATTACCTCTCAGACCTTAACTGAACAACATTTCTAACCTCGAAATAGACAAAGTTCATCTTATAACCCTTCAACAAACTTCTTACGCAAACTCTCGGATTCTATTTACGTATCCACTTCAAAAATCATTTGATAATAACGCTAGTGTTATAATTTCATGTTTTCGAATATATATTAACTTAAATATAACTTTTCTTTATTAATTTGGATAATTAAACAAACAACTAATTTATTAACAAATAAGTAAAAACTTGATTTGAAATGGAAAGTAAATATCACTTTCCTTAATTCGATATAATCGAATTCCAATGTATAATTCACTCTCGAATAATCACTATTCGATAACTCTCTTTTGAATAAACTATATTTGATAACTCTTTCTTCGAATAACTATATCCGATAATCTCCCTTCGAATGATTTACATACAATTAATTCTCTTCGAATGATTTACATTCAATTAATTCTCTTCGAATTATTTACATTCGATTAATCTCTTTCCGAATAAACTATATTTGATTAACTCCCTTAATTCTATTCGAATAAACTATTTCGAATAACTCCTTTAATTTTATTCGAATAAACTATTTCGAATAGCTCCTTTGGATTAACTCATTTGGATTAACTCGGTTTGATTAACTCATCTTGACTAACTTAACTCGATTAACTCAACTTGATTAACTTACTTGATTAACTCAGCTTATTTAACTTACTTGATAACTCAACTTATTTAACTTACTTGATTTACTCAACTTATTTAACTTACTTGATTTAACTCCTATCGAATAACTAATATTCGATTAACTTATATTTGAATAACTATGTCTGTTTTAACTTTATTTCGAATGGCTAATATTCGATTTAACTCCATTCGCTTGACTCTAGATCGCAGTGATCACAATGGTTACGCCTGATTCCCTCAGGAAACATCCGACCGCCGTAGGCTATCTACAGCCCTGCAAATTACGCTAGTAGTCGTACGAAATGGCAATTCATCCTGAATAACTATGTTTGACTAACTCTATCTCAAATAACTACATTCGATCAACTCTAATTGAATAACAAATATTTAATTAAATCCTAATTCGATTAACTATGTTCAATTAACTCTATCTGGTTAACTCTTTATTCGAATAACTAATATTCGATTAACTCTAATTATTAACTCTAATCGATTAATCTTATTCGAATAAATTATATTTAATTACTCTGTTCGACTAACTCTATTCAATTACAAATACTTCCTTTTCTATTTGTCTATATTTATTTCATTTAAATATTTCCTTTATATATTTCCATTTATTTCCTAAATAAATATTTCTGTTTATTCTATTCGTAAATATTTCTCAAATATTTCCTCTTTAAATTCTTTTTGTTTTACTTTCTCTTTTCTAAAGTATCCTATCTATTTCCTACAGTTCTCCTTTTATAAAATCCATTTTGATTTGATCGAAATTCTTATTTCAATATACACTTCAAATTTCCTTTTTATATAAAACCCCTTGATTTTATATAAATATTTTATTTCAAATTATAGTTTGAAATTTCCCTTTTCACATTCCAATATTTCTTTTGGTATTTTAAAGTACCAAATAACCATGTTCAAACACACATAATCAACAACAGATTATAAATCACATCGTATATCACAATATATGAAAAACAGTGAAATAAATATTGAGGAATCCAGCTGGATTCCTTCGACCTGTTTCCCTGCATCCATAGATGTTAATCAACATAAATTGCACGAATATGAGATGTTCTGATAAACAGAATCAATATTCGATTACGACTTATATAAATATATCGTTATCGATAATTTAAACCAGTTAACTAGCAGTTCAACTAAACAGCCAACACAAAACAAACAACTATAATTTATAAATTCTAAAAATACGTTATAAAAACATAAGTTGAGCAGAGTTAGTGAGAGTTACTCACATCGGCCGGTTTAACGTTAAATAACGATAATTGGTCATTGATTTGATTCAGGCGTTTAATTTCACCGTAAATCCAAACGATCTCCAATTCACTCTCGGTCAGTTCCATAGTGTAGCCACCGTCCATATGATCCCAACGGATCTTGTTTCGCTGAAAACCGATATCGTATGATAAAGTTATTCCATTTTGAAGTTTATACACATTTAAATTAAATTAAAACTAAAGATTTAAATATGAATTGGGCTCACCAATTTCATAAAGCCCGACCCATTTCCATATAACCCAGACCCGCTCGTGATGTTCTTCCCTAAAGCTTTGAAACACACTGCTCCTCACGGCAATACCATAGCTGATCCTTCCCAAGCTCATATCTCCTTCTTTCCCTTCTTTAAATTTAAATAAAAATAACTAAAATTCATCTCCCTTCCTCCTCTTTCACCTCATACTACTTTTCTCCAGCTCGTACTCCCCTACTGACATCTGACATCGCACCTTAACCCCCTCTCCGGTACATACGATCGACAGTTTTTGATAGGAATACCACAAAAAAATTTCAAAACGATTCTATTCTACCTCCTAATCACAAAACCGACGACTAAATCATGAATCAAAGCCTCAAAATCCCTAATTTACGAACCCTAGCATCAAAAATCAAATGCTAGAAAAAGTCGATGTCGCCAAAGTTCATCACATCACCTTATGGAACCACTGGGATGGAGCTCTTACGTTATTGAATCCAAATATATAGCTTTGGTGATTTATAAGAATTTATTCGAATTTATTTTGATTTTTAAAGGAGCGCTTTTCACATTTTTGTTTTTCTATGGTGGCGGCATGAGTTTTTCAGAAGACTGGAGGATGATTTAGGGTTAGGAAGGGTTAAGATGTATTTATAGGTAGGATATATATTTTAATATTCGAATATTATATAAATTTTAAGCAACCGCTATTTTTATTTGTCCTCTAAAATTCCTGTGATCACATACCCAAAAATAATGAAAATGGACATGCAACTACAGTTCGACATTACGGTCCCAACGAAACTGGTTTCATCGAATTCCGACTCCGTTTGCTCACACAGCGTATTTTTAGCCGTCAGAATATCGACTGTTTTCCACATTAAAATCCCGTACGGCCACATATTGACTTCAAAAATGATGGAAATTGAAATCTAGCAATAATTTAACATTGCGGATCCAACAAAATTAGTTTCGTCGAATTCTGAGGTCGTTTGCAAAACTGGCTATTTTTAAAGCTCTAAATAACCCATTTAAATATATAGATATATTTAAAAACAATTAAATTAAATATTTAAAAATAAATATTATCGTATATATTCACAACAGTATATCATACAACTCCAATTGGGTTTACAACTCGATATTCACATCTCGGTTGAATCGATATTCAATTTATATTGAAATTCCTTTTATAAATATAAATAAATCGTTATAAATTATAAAGGAATTCCATACATAAATCAAAATCTACACAATGAAATCCCGATTTTTCTCTTCCATTAGAAAGATATACTTCACCAGCTCTGAACGTTTCTTGTTTCACAGAAATCCGATTTAAAACGGACCCTGTATATTCAGTTGAAGTTCAAATCGCCAAATAGCGAACTACCGTGCCATTTCGAGCTCGATTATAATTATATTATAATTATACATTCAAACTGCCGTTCAAATAATATATTCGTTATTCTAATTCAATTCTAAACTGAATTAAATATCACAGATGATCCAATTCACACCATTTTGTGAATTCAACTATTTCTGACTATTTCAGAAATTAAATATATTATTATATTATTTATTTTAATTAAATATTCAATATTATTTAATTCTGGTCATTTTAAATAACCAAACCATTATTTAAATAATTAAATAAATTATTTATATACTGTAAAAATACGGGTCGTTACATTCTTTCCCCCTTAATATAATTTCGTCCTCGAAATTGCTAAGTTAGAGAACAAACCCTATTGACTAGTACAAATTTATTTGTTTACTTACCAACTTTAATTTCAACCGAACCAATTTAATTTCAATTAAAATATTAACTAATTCTTATTAACGATAATTTTCTAACACTCTAAATTTTCGGAAAATTTCTCCAGCACCTCCTTTGTACCGGTCAATAGTTCAAACCCCAACTCGCCTCTCTAGGCCTTTTCCAATCCAAAAGAAAATCAAACAGTCGAGCGGCTTGCCAAATCGGCCCATAAATCACCAAATCCATAAAAATAAACGTGTACCTTTTTGTCGGGCATATCATCAAATCATGTCACTCTGCTGCCAATTCAGCATATACCAAAGTCATCCCAATCAATCTCCAATTATCTGTTCTCAAATCCAATCATCCTATTTTCAAACTAAATCTCATTCTCAATCTCAAATTCCATTACTAATTTCACCTCTTACTTACCCGTCCAATATATTTAAACAAATTCATAACTCACAAATCCAACTTTATTCGATATCGTTCTATTTCAATTAAATTTTCCCTTACTGGTTTTAATTCAATTCCAGTTTGCTTTCGCCAAATTTCTTTAAATTTGTTTTAAATTAAACAGTCTCTTTCTGGGAGTTTTTAAACAGCTTAGCTTTTCTAAAACCAAATATTCCTTTTCAGATTTCAAACAACTTGTTTTCCTCAAACAATCCAACACAAATCTTTGGTAGTAATCCGTCACTTAGAACTCGAAAATGAACACTGATGATGTGGCCAGCATCATCAGAGTTATTTCCCAGTGATCAAAGTGAGTTCAATACTATATCACTTTTAAAAATCCTTTTAAATAATTCCACATTGAAATATACTTCAAAATACCCTTCACAATGGTTAGGAATGAGAATGAGAATGTTGATGATGAATCATGTGGAGAATGGGTTGTGGTCTATTTGCTGAATACTAAAGTTATACGTAATATGTATGAACTTTGAAGTATGCTTATAAATTCGGTTAATTTGTATCACGTAATATATACTATGGTTTGAAGTATGCCTATATATTTTAGTTATGAAAGTGTGTTGAACTTTGAAGTAAGGGTCTATAATTTGAATTATTGACGTCTACCAACATTGTGAATTGAAGTTGAATTTTGTAGTTTTTAGTTTGGATATGTTGTATTTGTGCTAATTGAGTATGAGTTGTTCATTTCAACTTTGTAACTTTGTAGCTATGAAGATTTCAATTTGTATTGGTAGGTATGACCTGCTCATAAATTTGTATTGATGGGTATAAGTTGTTCATGTTTTGCTTAAACTGAAGCTTTAAGCTTCAGGTAAAGGTATCAGATTAATATGCAGTTTTTTCAATTGAATTTAGCTACTGTCCAAATCTGTGGCTAAATCAAATAAAAAAATAACGATGTAAAATTGCCACGGTCCAAAGCCATGGCAAAATGATATTTTGCTACAGACCGAAGCTATGGCAAAACACTAACCTGCCATAGTTAAGGGTTGTGGCAAAACTTCAATTCAGCCACGACTTAAGGCTGTGACAGAGCCATAGCAAAAAAATTCCATGCCCTATTTTGCCATGGCTTTAGGCCGTGGCAAAACTCATTAGCCACGGCCTAAAGCCGTGATAAAATTGCTTTTCTAGTGTAGTGCTTTTCGTATGGAAAGGAAGTAGTGTCTAGTTGATCTTTATTCATCTTTTATCCTTATACTGAATTGTAAACTAGATTGACCCGTGTGTGTATTCCTCGGGTCAGACCGAGATGTTTCAGGTATAGGTATTAAGCTTGGGATTAGCGGGTTCTTTTGGGATATCTTTTCTGTTGCAGCTTCCAGCTGAGTTCGAGTTGTTGAGATTTCCCATTGATTCATTTGTACCATGTTGTATGAGTGTTAGTGTTGTATCTATTCTTTTGTAGCACATGTATTTGTTGTACTCTATGATTGTAATATTATGGAATTGTTCTGTAGACTGTGATGGTGTTTATATATGTACTGTGTTTTGAGATGATCCTGTAGCCACAGTGGAATTGTATTGTGCAAGTATTAATTATGTCGAGCCTCGAGAAAAATATAGCGAGCATTTCTTCATCGTACTTGAGACTTTTTAATGCAAATCTACGAATGGTTGCCCCTAACCAGTCACATTCTCCGCTCTAATCGACAATATTGCCTTGTAATGCTCTTTATTTGGGTGAGTCTCGGGGTGGGTCATTACATTTTGGTATCAGAGTAGATGTTCGGAACAAAGTATGTTAGGCACAAAACAGAACCAGAGTAGTACATGTGTTACAACGTGGAAGGATAACAATCGTGTCTACTTTATCATTTCCTTTGTTATCCTATCTTGAGTTCCTTATTTGAGAGTCATGGGGATCCTTGTGGTTGAGGAATACATTGAGTTCTAATGGGCTTATTCCATAAGTATTCCATTGTTAATATCTCTTTCCGTAATGTGATTTGATAAGAGAATCTTTTCAGCCTCTTTATCTTTCAAAGTTTGAACCTTTGGGAAAGTTTTTTTTAGCCCATCCTTTATATTTGAGTTGGATATTGGATTTGGAAAAAGGGAATTTGAAGATATTTGAAACTTAAAATTTAAAAGTGAATTTTACATTAACGATGAAATATTAGAGTTTAAATAAAGTAAATCGGAGTGTGCAGCGGAAGCAGGTGAATCATTTCGGTTGTGCTAAAAATTTGATGTAATTAAGCATGGGAATAATGAGGAAATACAAACATTTATGAGACAATCACTTTGTAACCCTGTAACTAAATTAAAATTTCAGGAATGTGGGTTGTTTATTTGGGGTAAAACAGAGAATATTGTTGATGTGTAATAATAAAAACGACCCGTGTGTGAAATTAAATTGGTTATCATTTTATGTGTTGAATAGTCCAACGACTGTCTTAAGGGTTTTGGTCGATACTTCTGATCAACGATATCGATAAAAATTACTTAAACACTTATTCGAGACTATTTAACACCAAAGATGAGCAGTGAAATATGATTTGTTGGAAAGTAAGATACGAAATTATCACGTTGGGGTAGTGTTAAACGACTACGTGGGATGTAGAGTATAGTGGCTTTGGCGAGCTTATGGCGATGATTTGTCGACATCATAGCCATGTACTTAGAAGGATTGAGGGAAATAGAAGTTTATTGTTATTCCAATCGAATTGTAAATGCGAAATTAAAATGGGTTGAATATAATAGCATTTTAATTATACAACTTTCTGAAACAAGTGCGTCACTTTTGGGATACACATTCATAATTACATTCACTTGACATGTTGCCGCCATTGAACTGGATACAAACACCGGGGTATGGCGAGGCTATTTGATGATTGAAAAAATAAATTCAAGTAGTTACCATAGTTGAGAGAATTTAAATAACTTCAATGGCAAAGTAGTGTCATGTAATGATGTGGGAGCGAAAATCTTGAGTGTGTATTTCAAAATACGCCTTGTGAAAGGTAAGTTGGTTGTTTAAAGCTTTTACTAACGAATCAATGAACATGATTAAAACATTGCTAAAGTTTTGGGTAAATTAAAATGGGAAATTTTGATGTTAAAGTGAAATGAATTGGAAAACTTTGAACTCCATGGGGCAATTTCGCTAATTGTAAAGTTCTTGAAAAAAAGAATTTGTGATAAGCAACTTATAACATTTAAATTGATGAAGAGCTAATCTTAACAAATTACGAGGACACAATTTAATTAAAGGGGGAAGTCTGTAACAACCCGGATTTTCGGGTAATGGGGAAGTATAGATTTATTATGTTTTGTGATTCTTAAGATAATATTTTGGTGATACGAGTTTGTGAGACCAACTCATATATCATTTAATTTAGAAATAGAGTTTTTGAGCATTTCTAAATCGAGTATTTTGAATAAATTAGGTAAATTAATTATAATATAAATTTATTCCAATCTATAATCTTAAGACCACAATTTAATAATTGTAGAGGATACTGAAAATATATTTTGGAAATCTATGTTTATGGGGAAATTTATTTACAATATCAAAGGGTAAATTATTGATTTAATTATTAAATTACTATCAAAGGGTAAATTATTGATTTAATTATTAAATTACTAATTGGGGTTTAAGTACAAGGATGTATTTTGATAATAATATCAATAGAGGAATTGTGTTTAATTTACATTAGTGAATTTAAAGTGTATATGTGGCTTTTGAAATTTTAATCAATGAACTAAATTGGATAGTTGATTGTATGAGAATATAAATATTATTTTTTTTGAAAATTGGTTCACTTTATTGCTAAAAACCAATAAAACCTCCTTTATAAGCTTCGTTAAAACCTTGTAATCCCCCTAACCTAAATGGGTACCTTACAAGGAAAAAGAGTACTTATAAATTTGGTATACAACATAAAGAAAACAACAAGGTACAACAATATTAAGAAAAGAAATAACAAAACAGATCACAAGCTTCAAAGCCTAACTAGGCCCAACAATGACTATAGAGTTCCACGTCTTCAAAGTCAACCACTATCTCTGAGTTCGATGCCCCATCTACTCAGAATTACTTCACTTCTCCTATCTCGAGAACATTTGCTTCCATTATTATTCACCAACCATTTGATTTCTCTTTCGATTTTCCATAGACACAACGAAGGATTCAAGCTTTTGCCATGAAACACTCTCAGATTTCTTTCTTTCCAGATGGAGTAAACAGCACAAGTAAAGGTAGCACATGCCAAGTCTTTCAATTGATCTTTTCTCTTGAATTTGTTATGTATAATCATTGCTTCTTCTTTCAGATCTGATAAATTTGGAACAAGATCCAATTTTTGCTTCAACGATAACCATATAAACGCCGAATAATCACATGAGAAGAATAAATGTTGAGTAGTCTCTGGATGATTGTTGCAAAGGGGGCACAGAGGATCTGAAATGATACTGTAGCGCCGAATTATGTCCTTCGTGTTTAATCTGCCGATAATAGCAAGGTAAGAAATAAAAGACATTTTCCTACTGTTTTTACCATGCTATATAACTGAGAAAAGATCTTCCTGATGCTCATGATTTCGTAGATAATCCCATGCTTTATGAAAAGAAACTGGCCACCTTCACACCATTCATAAAAATCATGTCTTTTATTTGGATAAGTAGAGATGGAGCTAATTTCTTCAATCAATTCTCTTGTGGCTGGATGGATTTCAGGTATAAACACCTCATTTTTGATAATGCAATTTACTTTCTGATCTACAGCACCAATAAGATTTAATCTATCATATCCAAGCAAGTCAACCAAACTTTTACAGCTTATCCAGGGTTCATGCCACATATAAGTATCATCTCCATTGACTATAACTTTGTTAAACAACTGTTTAGACCTTTTCCTTAGCCTTAGCATAGATTTCCATGTTGAAGATGCATTATTGTCTAGAGCCATTGTCCAAAAGTAATCCTTTTTGCAATATTTATTATGAATCCATTTACTCCAAAGTGATGTATTAGATAAAAATTTCCATAGCAACTTCACACATGCTGCTTTTTTAAGATCTGAAAGATTTTTTAATCCAACACCACCTTCAACCTTAGGTCTACGCAAATTTTGCCAAGACAATTTGTGTGATGAACCACCCCAAAAGAAATCAGCACAGAGTGAGTGCAACTTATCTATGGTATTCTCTGGAATTTGATAAATGAATATCCAATAAAAAAATAAGTCATTAGTCTTGGGTGCATTTTATTATCGTTAATAATAAATTTAATTTGTTGAGTTAATAAATGTACAACAATGTTGTTGTATTGATAAATTGGAAAATTTGTGTTTTAAATGCCAATAGTATATATAAATATATTGTGTAAATAAATAATAAATATAAAAAATATGTGTTTTGTCATGTTAATGACTTGTTTTGTTAAAATAAGTCATTAGTGATATTTATTGTTGTGTTGTAGAGATTATACATGTAAATAATGATGTTTGTTAAACATATTTATTTTGGTGTTATGTTGAAACTATTATTCAAAAAGTAGGTGTAAACATGTTTGTATGTAAAAATTTGTTTATTGAAATGCAAATATTGATCGTAAATCAACATATGAGGCTAAAAAAAATTCTACGGATTGGACAGATTCGATTTGCTTAAATTAATAAAGTGTGTAACTTTGTTACAAGTATATAATTAGTTTTTGAGTGTGAAATAAGTGTTTTAACATACATGTTTATATTTATATAATTGTTTCAAAACTAAATACTAATGGGTTGTCAGTATTATAAACATGTTTGCGTAATTTTATAAACAATTAAGCATAATTTGGTTTTTTAAATGTTAGATACATTGGATTTAATTTGAATTAATAGTGTTCAGTTTTGTGTTTTGGTATCTTGTAACAAATTGCAACACTTCCAATTTGTTACCCTTGTTGAAATGGGGTTGTGAACCCATTACCTTAAGCCCAAAAAAACCTAGGGTCTTCATTTTGTTGGATCTATATTAACCCTAGAGAGGGGGGGTGAATAGGGTTTATTGAATATTAAGCGAGAAATTGAAAATATCAGATCATAGAATGCAGCAGAAATAAAAATACAGAAAGTAAATGACACATAGATATACCCAGCTTCGGCAAAATCCTGCCTACTACTGCATTCCTAAGGTTTCTACTAGGTAATAGAACAGATCCCGCTTACAAGACCATGTAAACTTGCGATCCCCTCGCTCCTATTCTAATCCTACGCTCAAAACCCTAGACTGATCTAATCCCCTAGATCAGATTTTTCCTAGTTTTACAGACTCTAGTAAACTGCCTAGTTTTATAGATGAAACTAGGAAACACCTAGATTTTACATACTCTAGAAACTGTCAGTTAACCCCTAACTGAATCCCCTAGTTTTTTACAGACACTAGAAAAACTGATAGATCGTTTACAAAACAAATTTAAAATAAAAACACTTCAAAAACAAAATAATAAAAACCCTAGTCCCTTTAAACAAATAGGCCGGCCTCCCTTTTCATTTTGATTGCACCGTATTTCATTGACCCAATCCCTTTTTCTCTTTGGAATTAAAAATGGCGGCGACACAAAATCTAGGGTTTTCAAATCATCCTCCCAGATCGCGATGCTTATAAATCGATGCAAATTGATGGCTTTGACGGCTTTGTTATTTTATGCTTCTTGCTTCATGATTTTGGGTTTTTGCTGGCGATCGAAAACATGTGAGTAAAATTGTTTTTAAAATGATTTCTGCACTTTAAATTTTTGATTATATTTTCGATGGGATGCTTGTTAGTGATGAATGGTGTTAGAAATAGGATTTCAAATCCTTAAATTGTGCTCTGATTTCAATTAAACGGCTTGGCTGATTTGTTCCTCTTTTGAATTGCGAGATTGAATTGATGAATCTGGATATCCTTTCAACCTTTGAATGAACCCACTTGATTGAAAATTTGCCAAGAATAAATATGATGATATTTTCTTGCCAAATATGATTCCTTGAATAAAAATGAAACGGCTATAATGGTTTTGATTACATGCTTTCCTGGAATGAGTTGCAGCATATGATTTGTGAAATTCTGGAAAATTAATTGGCCCCTTGCAATACGATTTTCTGTCCCTTAAGAAGTTTGCCTTGAATGAAATATTTCCCTTGATATAAAAACTGTCGTGAAAGTCATGAACGAATTCTGAAAATATTCAATGGATTTATTCCAAAAAATTGATTTCTGGAATTGAGATATACCATATATGGTGATTCGAGAGTTTGGTAGAAAATCTTGACTGATTAAAAACTTCTCAAGAATCAATAAATTGCCACAAATGCCTATTCTGGAAAATGTTTTAAAACATGCCAAACTAAACTTTTTCAAACCGAGAAACAAATTATCTATCCAAAGATGATGTTGTGACTCATAATTGATTTCAGGAATAATTTTTTTGCCAATTTGATTCCTTAACACTAGTTTCAGTTGAGTGGAAAATTACTTGGCCAAGTTGAAATGAAATGATGAACACTTTCCATATATTTGTGAACTGATTTTCCTTCTTGTCAAAAAACAGTTAAGCATGATTCTTTACTTGATTATATAAACGTGCTCGACGCATTTGTCTACATTGGTAACATGGTTTTGCTGTATATTCTCCTGTGCATCTTTGCATGCTTCTAATGCATGTAGTCTGTTGTACTTTTGGGCTTACCTTATGCCCTTGTTCACCATACTTCCTTTGCTATGTCCACGAATAAACTTGCTAAGATTTTTGCCTAAAAGTAATACTAATCATTGCCGTGTGTATACTTGAAATATGGCATTGCATTTACACTTATTCATGCATATTCCAGTTGACCAGAATTTGAGCAGACACTATCTTTGGCTTGATTTGTACTCTGCCTTGTTAGTTTTCATTTCTTCTTCTCTATGCTCATTAGCTTATGCACGCATCTTTGCTTTGATCTAGCTGTTTGTACACATATGATGCTTGCTTCTTCTTCTTTTCGTCACATATAAATGAATGTCCACTTGTACTTGCTTGTAAACATGAATACCATGTTGTGCCTGTGCATATATCCACTGTCCTCTTGTTGTTGCTGTGACTATACACACTGTGCTTTCCTGGACATGACGATCTGAATGCGCCATGACTGTTTGAATTTGATGCTTTCCTTGAACATGATCTGAATGTACTTGACTTAGTTGGTTGGACTTTTCTTTGCTGAAAACATGTTGGTTCAGCCATGAATCTGATTTGTATATGCTTGACCATGCTTGACTTGTGCTCGTACACTTGAATACTTGTTTACTTTATCATTTGCTACTCGACCATGTTGTCGTGTTTACTGCTCCATTTCACTGCCATGTTGAACATGTTGTTGACCTGTATGTATACATATATGTATATATATATATATATATATACACGTATGTGTGTGTATATATATGTGTGTGTGTGTGTGTGTGTATGTAACAGGTATGAAGACTGGACTGACTGTGAGTTGCGAAGACTGAAGACTTGAGAGATAGTGTCAATGTATAAATGAGATTGTATAACTGAAATTGTATAAGAAACCGAGTGAATGAGTGACCTATAGTGAGGAGTTGTGTATATAATGAAATTGATTGTATTGTAATGAATATCAGTGAAATGTACAAATAGTGGGGTTGTAGATTTGTATTGTTTAAATGTTGAAATAAAATATTATATTTAATAAAATACTGTTTGAATATTTAAATTCTTGTCCAGTAGTATTTTATAAAAATATAAATATTATATTTCTGTCTGTGATGTAGAAAAACAGTACAATAACAAGCACATTTCAAATAATACTTATTTGGTTGTTATCATCAAACAAAAATCATATAATTGTGTATACAACACCATTATATACAATAATCTTCCCCCTTTTGATGATGACAAACAAATAAAAGATTTTGAGCACAATAAATGTGTTTGGCTGTAAATATTGAACTCCCCCTATTTGTTAGCTCCCCCTACAACAGAAACTCCCCTTATAACTGTGCATGAGTGAAAAAAATGAAAATTAAAAATATTTATAAAATATTCACTCATAAATCAAAATATCTCAGTCCATTCTCCCCTTTTTATTATCATCAAAAGGATTCAGACATTAAAATATAGATGAAAAATGATTAAAAATATAATTTCAGCTTAAGAGGAAGAACAGTCATCGTAAATCTGAATCAGTCAAAAAAAAATCATAACAAACTAAGAACTAGTGGCATATTTCACATTGCAGAGAATGACGGATTTACGATGAAATATATATATATATATATATATATATATATATATATATAATAGAGAGAGTTTAAAAAATAAATATTTCCAATTATTTTCATAAGAATTTTATAAAAAAAAAATAGCACAAAAACAGTGATAGATTTGGACTATAATTATATATTCAATTTAAGCGACGCAATCATATAATCTCAAATCCCAATAGTTATCAATCAACAAATCATAATATTTCATAAGATTTTAACACATTTCATAAATTGGAAAATGGATTAATAGGCTGGTTTTTACACACCAAGGAGAATTTCATTTGAAAATTTATTTATTACAAATTATTTTCTTTTCTTTTTCTTTTGATTTAAGAGCATACTGACCACACATCACCAGATCTTGGATTTTTAAATGAGATCAGTTGCAGCTTAAATATAAGTAATCTCATAACCATGCATAACCAGAGCTTGGATTGTTAAATGAGGTTAGAGAAACACTTATGTATTAATTATATTTATCATTTCATTTTCAGCTCCAAAATGAAAAACGCCTCAGTATATATATAAACCAATATGAACGATAGAAATGTGATAGGTACGAAAATGGTTTGTGAAATAAATTTCTAAATTAATCATATTATGAAATATGAGCAACTGTACCGGGATCATTGAAATTTTCAATTATAACTAATTCTGAGTAATAATGTAACCACAATTCCATCACAAATATTTTCACTATTTATTCAAGATGATTTTTAAAATATATATATATATTAAACTCTCCACATTAATATAAAAAAATGATGGATGGCAGAATAATGGTAGATAAAGAAGATGGTCGTGAAATAATTGCCAATTCAAAGATATTATAATAATTATTCAACCATCATGGAAATCTAAATAAAGTCTTCTCTTGTTGTGAAATATACTGCAATCACAATTCATCACAATTTCAAAATCTAATAATAATTTTGATGAATTATAAATACAGTTCAATTTGGATATTGATTTCAATTTCTGAATGAACAATCAATAAATAATTTTAAAATTGAAAATCAATTACAAGATGGAAATGGAGATCTATATAAGACAAGTGAGATTAGAAAAACATACAGCAAAAAAAAAAAGCAGCACTTCTAAACTGATACCACTTGATGTCTCTATTAATGAGGATTATAACATGACACTGGAGACAAACAAGGATATTACAGACAACATAATTTTAATCATAAAGTCCAAGCAAACAAAACTAGCAAATCAGTTCCATTAATCAGAGCCGCAAGATATGTTCAAAACAAGTTTCACAAGAAAGTTCTTAGACAATTTACAACAAGTCCAAGAGGTCAAATCATGATTCAATTCAGACCATTTTATTAGAGTAGCAGATGATACCAAAACAAGCAATCCCAATTTTTTTTAATTTATCGAAGAAGTACAACAGTCAATTTCAAAGCAGAATTGTCAAGAAGATGCTTCATAGATAAAACGGTCATAAAGATGATTCATGATCCAAGATCAATAATACTGTTTATTTGAAATCATTTGAGAAATATGAAAAACTCAAGATTCAATGAATCGATCACACCAGATTATTAATTTCAGATTCAAGATGTGTGTGAGATTCAATAAATCAATAATTTCAAATGATTTTAAACAAACAAATATTTAAATCAAATAACCATGAAACAACCGAGAGATTTAATACCGGATTTTCAAATATTTTTCACAAGAATTTCTGACAAGCACAAGAGTGATTTCAGATCATTTACATCATGTCTGAGAGATATTCATGATCCAAAAAATTAAAAATAATTTATTTGAAATCACTTGAATCAATGTCAAGTTTTGAGATATAATGAATCAGTCACACGGGATTGATAATTTCAAATTTAAGAGGTGTGTGATATTCAAAATATCGAGAATTTCAGATGATTTCAAACAAACAGATTTCAACCATAATGATCATGAATAAAGATGAATTTCAAGATGTATCACTGTGATTTAAGACATTTAAAATTTCCAAGGCAATCTAAAAATCAATGAAATTATCACAACTGATAAATAGCAGAGTGTTGTAATGAGTATAACATTTCAAGCTTTTCTAAAATGAATTAGAAGGAACTCAAAAACAGCAGAGGTGTGTGAAATTCCATTAATCTTTCAGATCTTGAAAAATTTAGAATTCAAATCAACAGTGTTCAAAATATGACAAAAATACATCAACACTGTTATGAATTCAAAAAACAGAAAATAAACTTCAAAACAATTGTATTGATTTATTGGATTAAGTTCAAGATCTGGAAAAGATAAAAAAAACATAAGAGTTTTATTCAATCAAAGCGAATTTCCAGAAAATCACGAATTCTGCAATATGAAGTTAAGAAAGCTTAAAAAAACAGCAGTGGCAAATCAAATTAGAAAGAAAAATCTAAAGTGAAGCAGAAGGGGTAGAGGAATGAATAAACACAGAAAATAAAATATTTACAAAGATGAGTTTAGAGGTCATACCTGAAATCGATGTAAACTTGAATCTCTAACTCATCACAATCTTGGGCTAGGGAAATCTGAATGATACAGAAATATGAAGCAACTTGAATTCAAACTCTTTTTAACAAAGCAGTTCCTCAGCCATCTATGGTACCTAACTGTTTAGAGAATTGAGTGGTCTAACAAAAACAGTAAAACCACTCTCATTTGTATTTATATGTTTTGGTACCTAGACTTGTTTGTATAACAATCCATCTGAATTTACCTTTGTACCCTTTGGAATCCAAATATGTTTGAATTTAGTGAAGTTTGTTTTGTTTCTTTTTGGGATGCAGGATTGTTTAGATGGATTATTATAAAACAAATTCACATTATGTTTATGATTCAAAAATACTTTGAGATTATCAGAGTTTAAATTTTCCAAAAAAAAATCTTTTGCAATACGGTTTGAAGAATTTTTAAAATCATTTGAATTTTGTTTATCAAAAATACTGTTTTTCCCAAAGCCAATACCATATTTATTTCCAACAAAGACTTGATTTTGCAACAACATATTCAATGATTTTTCCCCATTAGAAAATTTATCCAAAGTTGATTCCAATCGTTGAATTTTGGATTTAAGATCACTGTTTTCTTTCATCAAATCTGAACAACGATTTTTAGTGATCTTACATCTTTCAAAATCAGATTTCAAAACCAAATTTTCATCTTTAAGCAGTTTAGTTTTGGTTTGGGACTCAGCAATCTCAGATTCAAATCGTTTTTGTTTTTCAAACTCTAATTTCTTAGATTTTCAATCTCGTTTTCAAGTTCTTTCAAAATCAAATCGGATTTCAACAAGTTATCTGTAACACCCCACGTCCGTTAATGTCACTCACAAAGGGAATGCATTAAGTTTCGTGGAGCGTTATAAGTAAACAAAACAGAATATTACAACATAGATACATAAAATAGTAATTGAAAATTTTATAACTTTATTGTAGCAAAAACAGAAATAAGTTTGGTTACATCTTTAAACCCATTACATCAAAACCAAGTGCATAATATCAATCTTGTACAAAAGCCATCAGAGTACATATTTTTTAAAACCATAATCCCCAATCCAAAATGCCATAGCTAAGCATTGCTTTCAGCGCTTCATGCAGGAAAATCCAAATCAAGCTTCAACGTGCCTGCCCTGAGAACCTGGGAGGTAGGGGGAAGGAAAGAAAAGAGGCGAAACAAAAAGGGTCAGACATAAAGTCTGGCGAGTCCAGTGACTTTAACAATATAATTAGTAAAGAAAAATGATAAGAACATAAACTAGATATAAGAGATGACTGCAACATAAGTAGATAGGGAAAGGTAACAAGCCGAACATGATGTAACATTGACTGCGCTTCTAACCACTATAAGATATTCTCTGCACCGCACCAATACTAGTCTCGTACTGAAGGTTGAACCCTCATACAAATCATAATAATGGTAGTTTCGTGTTCTCCTAGCTGCTGTCATAGGTGCCGCCTGCTCCTATTTCACTAGTTGTACCCACTACCATCCTTGTTCGATTATGTACTCCTAGCTGCTCTCGTAGGTGCCCCACCTGCTCCTACCACCACTAGTTGTACCCTCCCTACTAATCATAATAATGGTAGCTTCGTGTACTCCTAGCTGATGTCATAGGTGCCGCCTGCTCCTATCTCCACTAGTTGTACCCACTACCTTCCCATTCGATCGGCTCCCTAACTCGTAGATACCCGTGCTGGTCCCACAGTAGGGTGTATCACTCTCTAAAGTGGCAACCCGATACTACTAAAATGCATGGCTTATACCTACACGATGCAACAGCGTCTTACCTACCAGCCCGGACCCACACACGCACATAACTTCGTTGGACTTGCACTGCCATCGCTAACTCTTTATTGACCTCTTACAATCAAACCCAGTTAGATATCCCGTCCTCGACCTAGTTCGAGCTCACATAGATACTAAATGAGTTACTGGTTGAAAAGGGTCCACCCACTTGACACAAGCTTCCCTCCTAAGCTTGGTCCCCACTAGGAATTCCCACTTAACCCCTCTTTATCCCCATGTCTAATCACATGTCTCATCTTGGTTAAGTGTTTTAACTATGTTTCACATGCTACTCATGTTACCCACTTAACCCTTTATGTCTTACCACATGTCTTATCCTGGTTAAGTGCTTATTATTTATGTTATACATGCTACCCATGCAATACAGGCTTCCCATGTCACCCACTTAACCCTTTTTCTATTCCCATGTCTTCCCACATGTCTTATCTTGGTTAAGTGTTTTTAATTATGTTTCAGATGCTAGCCATCTTACCCACTTAACCCTTTATCACCCACATGTCTAGTCATATGTCTTATCTTGGTTAAGTGTTCATTAATTTATTATAACCGTAATCATGCAAGACCTCTCACATTAGATTGCCGTTTTGCGGTTGCTGGATATGCTGGGCGGTTTTGGGCAGGCTTATACCGCAAACCGAATCTAACCTCGTGTCTTTGCATTATTACGCATCTAATTTCTGCCTTTGACCTCTCACATTAGATTACCAAATTGCGGTTATTGGATGTGCCGGGCGGTTCCGGGCAATCTTATACCGCAATTCGAATCTAACCCCGTGTCTTAGGCGTTCATTATCACTTTCTTTATTCAAGTCCCAATTTTAGAAATTAGATTAAAATATATTCCAACTACACATAATTTCCAATCTAAATTATGTTTATAGTTTTAATCCAAGTTAGGCCTATAATCTTATGTATACATGTTATGCCAAATTACACCTAAATTAATTTGCTTTCATTATTATCAACAATTTATGTCAAACCTCATGTATAAAAAAATTATCCAATTATGCCCAAATTAACTTATGTCAAATCTCATGTATACAATTTATACACAATTATGCTCAAATTGATTTATGCCAATAATCTCATTTTATTACAAATTTCCCCAAACTTTTCCCAATCATTCAAACATAATTCGTACGCAAATCTCAACGCAATATATTAGGCTTGATGTTAGCCTAATCTCATAAAAGAAAAGGAAAAGAAGAGGATAAGAGAATCAACATCAAAATTGGCGTAAAAATACGAACAACATATGAAACATAAACAGGCATATAACGATAAACTGGATCAGAAAGGTATATGAAATATGAACTGGAATAGGACAATAAAATAGATCCAATAGGCATATGGAATATGAATTGGCATAGAATAATAAAATAGATCCAATAGGCATATGGAATATGAACTAGCATAGAACAATGGAATAGATCCAATAGGCATATGATAACAGAACTTTAGGTATGAATCTGAAAGATAAGAATTTACACAACTTGATATGATTCATCTTACAGGCATGTTCATAAAATCCAATTTACAATCTTATCACAATCACTTTTAATTTAATTATATGTGAAAGTAACGTGGACTCACAACGACAGGGTCTAGAAGAGAGAATAGATCTGAATTCTGAATTTGATTAGCTAAACCGTTGTTGTAGAATTTGATTCTTATCTTCCAATTTGAATACTTCTATTTTGATTTGCTTTGGCGGAGAAGAAAGGCTAGGCTACTTTAGATTTGAGTGGCATGGAGGCGCCATGGATTAGTAATGAAATTAGGGTTAGGTTTAGGGGTATTTTATAGATGCTCTAGGTGAATTAGGACCCTTAGTTTAGTTTAGGATCCATTTGAACCATCTAAGCCAGAAAAACACGTCATCCGGCCAATCCTAGAAGGCCACGTCACCATCCAAACCTCAAAACATGTCACGACCAGATCTGGGCTGATGGGGTCGGTACCCCTATAGGGCGGTCGACACCCCTGTCGACACCCTATAGGGGGGTCGACACCTATGTCGACTCCCCTAGGGGGGTCGACACCCTAGAGCGGGAGATTTCCCGCTCACCCGGATTCGCTGATTTTGATTTTTAAATTCATTTTTGATTTGTTATTTAATTATTATTAAATTCTTGAATTCTTCTAAGCTTCATAACTTCTTTATGCTGTATCTGTTTTACACAAACTCGGACTCTATCCCAAGCAGAATTTCAAGACGAATGCAATGGCGCAACCCATTTCCCTTAATTCTTCTTATAAAAATTAAGTATTCTTTAATTATCCCTTATGTCATGTTTTAAAATTACAGGGTGTTACATTCTCCTTTTCAGCAATTTCAAATTTGGAATTTATATCAGTCTTAAAAATTTCAAATTCCTTTTGTAGAAAATTGTTCAAACTTGATAACTCAATCTTGTTTTCTTTTAAGAACAGGTTTCCTTTTCAAACTTTTGAATATTTTTATTGAGATAAACAAGATTGGTTTTTAATTTCAAACAATTTTTGCAATCTGAATTTGATGAATTTTTAAAATGTTCAAGTTGTGATTCCAAATCATCAACTTTGTTGGTCAACTCAGAATTCTTAGATTTCAAATATTTATTTTTAGATTGGAGTTTATCAACATATTTGGTTAGATCAACACAAAAATAAACAGATCTTCATAAGAGAAATTTTCTATTTCATTGTCTGTTGAGTCTCCATC
This sequence comes from Allium sativum, assembly GCA_030737875.1. Lineage (NCBI taxonomy): Eukaryota > Viridiplantae > Streptophyta > Magnoliopsida > Asparagales > Amaryllidaceae > Allium > Allium sativum. The sequence goes on along the minus strand of CM060912.1, from coordinate 656,674,884 downwards.
AGCTGATCCATATAAATTACATCTGTAAGACCTGTTAAGCATAAATCTGAATCTGAGTTGACATCCGGGGTTTTGAGCAGCTATTGTCAATTTGTCCATACTTTGTATTGAGAGTTTTCCAAATTCCATGTGAAGTCAAACAATGGGTGATAAAATAAAGTTGATTATTACTAAGATGAGAATAGAGAATATGCATAGTACAAGCATTAATATTCCTATCTATTATATCACTTCCACTGTTAATATCATCGCAATATTTAACAGATTTCAAATACGATTTCATTTCTAATTTCCAATTCAAAAAATCGGTACCATCAAAAATATTTGGAATGTGACTGGACTGACTCTCTATGGACTAACAACTAGGGTTGACCATTACTCTAGAGTTAACAGAAAACCTGCTCTGATACCACTTGTTGGATATATTTTAATCCTAGAAGGGGTGAATAGGGTTTATTGAAAATTAAGCGAGATATTAAAAATATCAGATCACAGAATGCAGCAGAAATAAAAATACAGAAAGTAAATGACACACAGATATACCCAGCTTCGGAAAAATCCTGCCTACTACTGCATTCCTAAGGTTTCTACTAGGTAATAGAACAGATCCCGCTTACAAGATCATGTAAACTCGCGAACCCCTTGCTCCTATTCTAATGCTACGCTCAAAACCCTAGACTGATCTAATCCCCTAGATCATATTTCTCCTAGTTTTACAGACTCTAGTAAACTATCTAGTTTTACAGACGAAACTAGGAAACAACATATATTTTACAGACTCTAGAAACTGTCAGTTAACCCCTAACTGAATCCTCTAGTTTTTTATAGACACTAGAAAAACTGATAGATCGTTTACAAAACAAATTTAAAATAAAAACACTTCAAAAATAAAATAATAAAAACCCAAGTCCCTTTAAATAAATAGGTCGGCCTCCCTTTTCATTTTGATTGCACCATATTTCATTGACCCGATCCCTTTTTCTCTTTGGAAATTAAAATGGCGGCGGCACAAAATCTAGGGTTTTCCAATCTTCCTCCCAGATCGTGATGCTTGTAAATCGATGCAGATTGATGACTTTGATGGCTTTGTTATTTGATGCTTCTTGCTTCACAATTTAGGGTTTTTGCTGGCGAGCGAAAACACGTGAGTAAAATTGTTTTAAAATGATTTCTGCTCTTGAAATTTTTTGATTGTATTTTCGATGGGATGCTTGCCAGTGATGAGTGGTGTTAGAAATAGGATTTCAAATCCTTAAATTACGCTCTGATTTCAATTAAATGACTCGGATGATTTGCTCATGTTTCCTCTTTTGAATTGCGAGATTGAATTGATGAATCTGGATATCCTTTCGACCTTTGAATGAATCCACTTGATTGAAAATTTGCCAAGCATAAATATGATGATATTTTCTTGCCAAAAATGATTCCTTGAATAAAAATGAAATGGCTATGATGCTTTTGGTTACATGCTTTCCTAGAATGAGTTGCAGCGTATGATTTGTGAAATTCGAAAAAATTAATTGGCCCCTTTCAATATGATTTTCTGTCCCTTAAGAAGTTTGCCTTGAATGAAATATTTCCCTTGATATAAAAACTACCGTGAAAGTCATGAATGAATTCTGAAAATGTTGAATGGATTTATTCGAAAAAATTGATTTATGGAATTGAGATATACCTTATATGGTCATTCGAGAGTTTGGTAGAAAATCTTGACTGATTAAAAACTTTTCAAGAATCAATAACTTGCCACAAATGCCTATTCTGGAAAATGTTTTAAAACATGCCAAACTAAACTTTTTCAAGCCTGGAAACAAATTATCTGTCCAAAGATGATGTCGTGACTCATAGTTGATTTCAGGAATAATTTTTTTGCCAATTTGATTCCTTAACACTGCTTTCAGTTGAGTGGAAAATTACTTGGCCAAGTTGAAATGAAATGATGAACACTTTCCATATATTTGTGAACTGATTTTCCTTCTTGTCAAAAAACAGTTAAGCATGATTCTTTACTTGATTATATAAATGTGCTCAACGCTTTTGTCTACATTGATAACATGGTTTTGCTGTATATTCTCTGGTACATCTTTGCATGCTTCAAATGCATGTAGTCTGTTGTACTTTTGGGCTTACCTTGTGCCTTTGTTCACCATACTTCCTTTGCTATGTCCACGAATAAACTTGCTGAGATTTTTTCCTAAAAGTAATATTGATCATTGCTGTGTGTATACTTAAAATATGGCATTGCATTTACACTTGTTCATGCACATTCCAGTTGACCAGAATTTAGGCAGACGCTATCTTTGTCCTGATTTATACTCTGCCTTGTTAGTTGCCATTTCTTCTTCTCTATGCTCATTAGCTTGTGCACGCATCTTTGCTTTGATCTAGCTGTTTGTACAAACATGATGCTTGCATCTTCTTCTTTTCATCACGTATAAATGAATGTCCACTTGTACTTACTTGCAAACATGAATACCATGTTGTACTTGTGCATATATTCACTGTCCTCTTGTTGTTGTGACCGTACACATTGTGCTTTCATGAACATGATGATCTGTATGCGCCATGAATGTTTGAATTTGATGCTTTTCTTGAACATGATCTGAATGTACTTGACTTAGTTGGTTGGACTTGACTTTGCTGAAAACATGTTGGTTCAGCCATGAATCTAACTTGTATATGCTTGACCATGCTTGACTTGTGCTCGTACACTTGAATACTTGTTTACTTTATCATTTGCTACTCAACCATGTTGTCATGTTTACTGATCCATTTCACTGCCATGTTGAACATGTTGTTGACCTATATGTCTACATATAAGTATATATATACACGTATGTGTGTGTGTGTATATATATATATATCTGTGTGTGTGTGTGTGTGTGTGTGTGTAACAGGTATGAAGACTGGACTGACTGTGAGCTGCGAAGACTGAAGACTTGAGAGATAGTGTCAATGTATAAAAGAGATTGTATAGCTGAAATTGTATAAGAAACTGAGTGAAAGAGTGACCTGTAGTTGGAGCTATGTATATAATGAAATTGATTGTATTGTAATGAATATCAGTGAAATGTACAAATAGTGGATTTGTTGATTTGTACTGTATGAATGTTGAAATTAAATATTATATTTAATTAAATATTGTTCGAATATTTAAATTCTTGTCCAGTAGTATTTTACATAAATATAAATATAATATATCTGTCTGTGATGTACAAAAATAGTGCAATAACAAATACATTTCAAATAACATTTATTTGGTTGTTATCATCAAACAAAAATCATATAATTATGTATACGACACTGCTAGATACAACACATTTCTCACTGTATGTTCATTTTCCTCTGATTGCTATCGTTCCTCCTAAAAACAAGAATACAGTGAACAAAAAATGGCTTCCCTCACCATTCTCCCTCGAAACCCTATGCATGTTCCAATTCCATGTATTTTTTAGATTCTAGCTTGCTCTCTATTCCTTTTTTGGCCCAATTCAAGCTAGAGAATCATCTCATTTACTACAAATCAAAGTTTTGAAGTTTCAGTAAACAGAGGTTGTTGCATGTCCCATTTTTGTTGTTCTATGAATCTGTTTGGCCTCCTACAGCCTCAAATTGAAGAGAATTCTTCCAATAGTCCAATCAAGGTGAGTTGTTTAACTCACTCTCTCTGGTTTACTTTAATTTTATGCATCAGAATAAGTTTATGCTTTATAGAATGAGAAATACGTTGCTTTCCTGTAGCTTTTCATGTTGATTTCTTCTTCATTGCTAAAATAGCAAAACCTCTACTTTGAGCCGTAAAAACTTCTTGATTCTTGAATGTTTTTGCCTGAAACCTTTTGCATGTTGTAGTATAATGTTTAGTGAGTTAAAATGAAAAATTTGGTGTCATTCTGAGTTGATTTGGGTGGGTAAATTGATGAACAATATTCCTAGGATTTCGAACTAGAATGATTCCCGTAAAGTGGGTCGACCCACCATGCATCTAGGTCGACCCAAGGATCGACCCACCTTAGGAAATTCACTACTGTAACTTCTTGTGGCCTCCATTTTGCTTCTAGTTCAAAAAAGTGTCCATGTTCAACTTCTGGGTGTTGTATCTCCTTTGTTATTGATCATAATTGAGTGATTCTTTTTATGTTACAAAGTTTGGGAATTTATCTATATGCCTGCAAATTCTGAGGCCAATCTGAGGCCGTTTGGTCATTCGAAATTGGTCCCAAAATTGGAATTGGAAGTGGTTTCAGCCCAGGTTGAAATCTTGTCCGAAGTCCAAGTTTGGAGTCTTATAACTTTTTCGTGCGATTTCGTAATTTAGTGAATCCTTTTTCATTTGAAATCCAGGTTTTTCTAGTTTGTGTATACCAAATGTTAGACCAATTAGAGATCATTTGTTCATTCGAAACTATTCTGAAAGTTGCAACCTGGATTGATTTCTAGGCATATTTTCATGCCTTAGTGTAAATTTTGGCATCCTTAAGTGTTTTCATGCTTCTCTTGCTCTAGTTTTAAGCCATGATTTTTGTGTTTTAGTTTGGCTTACTTTTATAATAGAGAAGCTTATATTATCGCCAACGCATCGTTTGGATTGGGTGAATTTAGTGATGAGTTTTGAGCACACATTACACTATTCTAAACTAGTTTTCGAGTAAATAAATAAATATCGATTTCTTTATAGTTATAGGGGATAAAAAGGTTTCGGTTTTGGCTTTTGAAATATAAATAGCCTCAAAACAATAGCATAGAAATATATTTCCAAATAAAAGGATTTAAGATAGAAAATATCTGATTTTCAAGGAACGTTTTATAAGTGGTTTTATTAAATCAAATATTTTTCTTAGGGCCTATGACATATTCATTGAATAATCCAATACAAGACCTTTGGGTCATCTGTGTAAGGCTTCGAACCATCTATGCTAGACCTTCCGGTTAGGCTTTGAAGCATCTATGCTAAACCTTTGGGTCATTCATGTTAGGGTTCGAGCCACTTGTGCTAGACCTTTGGTTCATCCGTGTTAGGGTTTGAGCTATATGTGCTAGACCTTCGGATCAACTATGTTACTTATGGTACCTGTAACACCCCATAATTTTAAAACATGACATAAGAGATAATTAAAGACTACTTAATTTTTATAGGAAGAATTAAGGGAAACGGGCTGCGCTATTGCGTTCGTCTCGGAATTCTGCTTGGAATAGAGTTCGAGTTTGTGTAAATCGGATATCATATGAAGAAGTTATGAAGCTTAGAATATTTCAGTTTAAAACATAATTTATTTAAATAATAATTAAAAATCAAAAAAGAATTCAAAATTCAAAATCAGCAAAAGGGCTGAGCGGGAAAATTCCCGCTTGTTGGTGTCGACCCCCGCAGGGGTATCGACATGGGTGTCGACCCCCGCAGGGGTATCGACATGGGTGTCGACAGGGATGTCGACTCCCCTATAGGGGTGTCGACCCCCACCAGCCCAGAGCTGGCCGACATGTTTTGGTGGTCTAGGGATGATGTGCCCTTTTGGGATTAGCTGGATGACGTGTTTTTCTGGTTTGGATGGTTCAGATGGTTCCTACTCTAATCTAAAGGTCCTAATACACCTAGTACCCCTATAAATAGACACCAAAACCTAACCCTAATTTCATTACACTAATCCATGGCGCCTCCATGCTGCTCAAATCTAAATTAACCTAGCCTTTCTTCTCCACCGAAGCAAATCAGAATAAGAGTATTCAAATTGGAACTTAAGAGTCAAATTCTACAACAACGGTTTAGCTAATCAAATTCAGAATTCAGATCTATCCTCTCTCCTAAATCCTGTCGTCGTGAGTCTATGTTACTTTCACATATAATTAAAAAGTAATTGTGATAGGATTGTAAATTGGATTTAATAATCATGCCTGTAAGTAAGACGAATCATATCAAGTTTTGTAGATTTCTTATCTTTCAGATTCATACCTAAATTACCATTATCATATGCCTATTGGATCTATTTTATTGTTCTATGCCAGTTCATGTTTCATATGCCTATTTTATGCCAATTTTGATGTCATGATCCTCTTCCTTTCTTCTTTTCCTTTTTCTTTATGAGATTAGGCTAACTTCGAGCCAAACATATCGCGTTGAGGTTTGCGTACGAATAACGTTGGAACGATTGGGAAAAGTTTGGGAAAATATTGAATAATATCTAATTAGGCATAAATTGATTTGTAATCATGTAATTGATTTGGGGCATAAATTGGTACAATTTATATACATGGAATTTTAAGGATGACTTAGATTAGAATTATAAACGTAACTTGAATTGGAAATTACGGGCAATTGGAATATATGTAAAAAGTCAGAACTTGAATTTGGGTTTGTAGAAAAAAGAGATAATGAACACCTAAGACACATGGTTAGACTTGGTTTGTGGTAGAAGTCTGCCGGAAACGACCGGCATATCCAGCAACTGCAAACAGCAGTCTAATGTGAGAGGTCAAAGGCAGAAATTAGATGCATAATAATGCAAAGACACGAGGTTAGATTCAGTTTGCGGTATAAGCCTGCCCGGAACCGCCTGACATATCCAACAACCGCAAAACGACAATCTAATGTGAGGGGTCTTGCAAGATTACAGCTATAATAAATTAATGAACACTTAACCAAGATAAGACATGTGATTAGACATGGGGATGATATAGGGTTAAGTGGGTAACATGGGTAGCATGTGAAACATAATTAAAGCACTTAACCAACATTAGACATGTGATTAGACATAGGGATAATAAAGGGTTAAGTGGGTAACATGGGTAGCATGTGAAACATAATTAAAGCACTTAACCAACATAAGACATGTGAATTAGACATGGGGATAATAAAGGGTTAAATGGGTAACATGGGTAGCATGTGAAACATAATTAAAGCACTTAACCAACATAAGACATGTGATTAGACATGGGGATAACAAATGGTTAAGTGGGTGACATAGATAGCATGTGAAACATAATTAAAACACTTAACCAAGATGAGACATGTGATTAGACATGGGGATTAAAGAGGGGTTAAGTGGGAATTCCTAGTGGGGACCAAGCTTAGAAGGGAAGCTTGTGTCAAGTGTGTGTACCCTTTTCGACCAGTAACCCATTTCAGTATCTATATGAGCTCTAACTTGGTCGAGGACAGGGACACGCTTACTGGGGTTGATTGTAAGAGGTCAATAAAGACATAGCGATGGCAGTGCAAGTCCAACGGAGTCATGTGCGTGCGTGGGTCCGGGCCGGTAGGTAAGACGTTGTTGCATCATGTAGGTATAAGCTGTGCATTTCAGTACTATCGAGGTTGCCACCTTAGGGAGTGATACACTCTATTGTGGGACCAGCATAGGTATCTACGAGGTTAGGGAGTTGATCAAATGGAGAGGGTAGTGGGTACAACTAGTGGTGGTAGGAGCAAGTGGGGCACCTATGATAGCAGCTAGGAGTACACGAAGCTACGATTATTATGATTAATATGGAGGGTACAACTAGTGGTGGTAGGAGCAAGTGGGGCACCTACGAGAGCAGCTAGGAGTACATAATCGAACAAGGAGGATAGTGGGAACATCTAGTGGTGATAGGCGCATAAAGGTTACCTATGATGGCAGCTAGAAGTACACGAAACTATCGTCATTCTATTTATCCAAGAGTTATCATCTTTTAGTTTGAAACTAGTATTGGTGCGGTGTAAAGAATATCTTATAGTGGTTAGAAGTGCAGTCAACGTTACATCCTGTCTCGTTACCTTGTCATATCTGCTTATGTTACATTAATCTCTTATATTCAGTTTATGTTCTTATCATGTTGCTTTACTAATTATATTGTTGAAGTCACTAGACTCGCCAGACTTTATGTCTAACCCTTTTTATTTCGCCCCTTTTCTTTCCTTTCCCCCCAGGTTCTCAGGGTAGGCACGTTGAAGCTTGATTCGGACTTTCCTGCTTGAAGTGCTGAAAGTAATGCGTAGATTTGTTTCTCTTTCATATGACATTTTGGATTGGGGAATATGGTTTAAAAAATTATGTTCTCTGATGGCTTTTGTACAAGATTGATATTATGTACTTGGTTTTTGTGCAATGGGTTTAAAGATGTAACTAAACTTATTTCTGTTTCCGCTGCAATAAAGTTATAAATTTTTCAAGTACTATTTTATGTATCTTTCTTGTAATATTATGTTTTGTTTACTTATAACGCTCCACGAAACTTAACGCATTCCCTTTGTGAGTAACATTAACGGATGTGGGATGTTACACGTGGTATCAGAATTGAGGTTACCAGATCAGATAAAAGATTTTGAAAGCTGGTTTCGAAACGGTTTTAAAAGAAGTATTTTCAAAAGCAAAGTTTGTTTTGAAAGACATATTCCCCAGAGCCATATGCACTATCTCTTGATTTTTCTGTTTGAATACTTGTTTCCTTCTTTTCTGAGTCTTCGAGGCTCCTGGCATTCTGGGAGGTAACTTAATCGCGGCATGGTTCCGTAGGCATGATGAGACTACGACGCATGTCGAAGGGCAAAGAAGTGCCTAACTTTCATCTATAGCCGCAGTAGTTTCACCTGCGTCCAATTTTCTTTCTAGCTTTGTAGGGTTTTCCGTGCAATGGAGGCAGTTTTAGAGAGACTTGTTAATATGTTTCACAAGGATGAGAATGAGAATGAGGGGGGTTTGGGCTAAGGAGCACAGCCCAAGGATGAGAAAGTCATGGATATAGCCTTGATGCACAAAGAAGATAAAGGAGAAAAGAAGGAGGTCAAGGTTGAAGAATCACAGAATAAGGAAGTGCAACCTAAGAAGGGTGGAAAGAACTATAGACCCCGAGAAAAGAGGAAGTGTCATTACCAAGGTATGGTGGGTCATACATAGCCAAAGTCCGTAGGAAGAACAAGAAGAAGAAGACTGGTTGTTATCATTGCGGAGAGGCAGGACATCTTATCAGGGATTTTCCAAAGGGCAAGGGCAAGGACAAAGTACAGGATCTTCCAGAAGATAGATGCGTGCTATCACGGCTGGCATATCTGATAGAGGTAGAAAAGTTTCTGTTAAAAGTTTGATTTTCCTTTTCGATCATCCTGTACGTACTTTGTTTGATTTTGTCACTTCACATTCGTTTATATCTGCTTCTGTTGTTGAGTCTCTACACCTAGATACTAGTTTAGTCATAGATCCCGTTGTAGCCTCAAATCCTATTGGTGGCTCAGCTCATTTATCTATGATTTGTCGGGATTTGAGAGTTTCTATCTTGGGCTTTGGGTTTGAATGTAATGCCTACGTATTTGGTTTCATGGGCTATGGTCTGATTCTAAAGATGGATTGGCTAGCCAGGTATGATGCCATCCTAGACTGTGAAAGCGGGATAGTTAGGTTGTTGACTCAGTGTGGAAGGACCCTTGATATCTCTTATGACCCTAGGGGTTCAGTGATGCTTAGCTACCTAGAATCACTTGACGCATCCATCAATGATTTGCAATCTGTTCGAGTAGTCCATAAGTATGATAATGTCTTTGATGAGGTTCGGAGTTTACCCCCGAGGTGCAAGATAGACTTTCGTATATACTTAGTAGGTAATGCAAAGCCAGTTGCATTGCCAGTGCACCACATGGCTCCGAGAAAGAGGAAGGAACTCAGTAAACAAGTAGGGGAGCTGCTTGAGAAAGTGTTCATAAGAAGAAGTATTTCAGAATGGGGTGCTCCGGTTGTTTTCGCTACAAAGGCTGATGGTTCGCTTAGATTGTGTGCGGACTATAGGGAGCTGAATAAGCTCATGAAGAAGGATAGACACCCATTTCCAAAAATAGGTGATTTGTTCGATCAGTTGGTTGGTGCTTCAGTTTTCTCGCAGTTGGACTTAACTATAGGTTTTCATCAGTTAAGGGTAGCTGAGGATAGTATAGATAAGATCGCATTTAGACTCCAGACGGTTTCTCTGAGTGGCTCGTCGTGCCTTTTGGTTTGACGAATGCACCCGCCTATTTAGTAGACTTGATGAGTAGGGTGTTTAGGGAGTTTCTAAACAAGTTTGTAGTAGTCTTTATAGATGATATCCTGATCTTCTCTAGAAGCAAGGAAGAACATGCCCTACATATTAGGGAAGTCTTAGAGACCCTTCGAGCACATCAACTCAAAGTTCTCCAAATGTCATTTTTTTGGAGGAAGGAAGTGAGGTTCTAAGGAAGGGATAACAGTGGAGCCCGCGAAGGTGGTAGCAATCCGAGATTGGAAGATTCCTAGGGATACAACGGAAGCTTTCTTGGTTAGGCGGAATATTATAGGAAAGTAATTAAGGACTCTGCGAAGATATCAAGCCCCAGTTTTGACTTTGTCGGATTGGAGCAAACTGTTCACTGTATATACCGATGCTTGCAGGCCAAGGCTTGGAGCAGTTTTCGATGCAAGAGGAGAGGGTGATATGCAAGAGGCGATAGGTACGCAGTTATGTTTGAGCATCGCTTATCGCCCTCAGACGGATGGACAGACAGAAAGGGTGAATAGAATCCTTGAAGATGTTTTGAGGTTATGTATCCTAAACTTTGGTGGGACATAAGAAGAGCACCTTCCATTTGTGAAGTTCGCTTATATCAACAGTTATTAAGCTAGTATTGGCATGGAACCTTTTGAGTGTTTTTATGGACGACCGTGCCGATCACCAACTTGTTGGTGGAGTCTACAGATAAGATTTTGCTTGGACCCGTGTAACGGCGGGAATTTTCGACCCAGAAAATCAACATAAAAACACACTGTTGACTATTCAAGCATCGAAAAATACCGGGACATTAATAGAAGAATTTAGAGGGTGAGAAAGAAAAGATAGAACTAATAGAATAGAAGAAGAAGAAAATCACAACTGAACAGAATCAGAGTAACACGAAACTCGCAGCGGAACAAAATAAGATGTATTATATAACATAACTTTGAATACAAAACTGTATTGTATATACATACCATTATCAGAGTACAATACATCATATCACAGCGGAAATAACTCTACATAACTAATGGTGAAGCTTCCTGCTTTTGAGCTCCTCCAAGTGAATCTGCAAAGCCTGAAACACTTGACTGCCCGTACAAATTTGGGCACCCAAGAGTTTAGGGAAAACAAACAAAATAAACTCTGGGTCAGTCATGGGACTGGTGTGAGTAAATTCCAACCATACTGTTTTACTTTGAAAATCCTTTTCAAAACAAGAAGATAATAGTAAGACCAGCCCACACATAAACATGGACGGTTTTTACCTTACTATAACCCGAAATATTCTTGATATCAAAACCCAGTGATTTTATGATAATGTCTAACCAAATAATTATACAAGTAGTAGAATGCTTGCATCTCACGCTCCCCATATATATAGTATAAAATCATAAACCGCAGGCGCTTATCGGAGAATGTATTTCAACAGACAAGGTATGGGAGCACCTTCTGAATAGTGTACTCTAGAGGGGATACACTCAGGGTTCAACAAGAACGTCTTGCAACCCGGCCACACATGACCGCTCACTCATTTAGCTTGAGTGTCGCGAATATATTGCCACCACGGTTGTAGGCCATCCAACCGTCATCCGAAGATACAGAATCGAAAAGAAGTATAAATATGAATTTTCTCTAGATCGGTGACAATACACCCTGCTTGGGGATGACCCAACTAGCCATGCTGCCTAGCCCAACTTCTGTCATTCCTGGTTGTGAGGCTAGAGGCTACGTCTATCTTCAAAACATCTGATCACCATTCACTTTGAATGTCACATCGTCAAATCTGTAATCACACATCGATTACACAAATGCACACTGGGTGTAGAATAAAGAGAAATTATCTTCTCCCCACCAACTTGGTATATTCGTAAAATCAATGGCATGACCGTTGGAAATACTCTGTCAGACACTCGTCCATACAAGTTGTCCTGGGACTGGACAAACAAAAACACACCATTCTATAGCTGGACGATCCTTGCATTTAACTCTGTCTTCAATTATCTTCAGCATATCTAATTCGCAATGATTATGCCTATACGGAGTGGTTTTCGGGTAATAACCCAACCGGTCTCTCTGTATTGACAACGACGGTCAAACACTTCGATAGTCGGTTATTTAACTATCGGAGTTAAAACAACATCCATTCTAATGTATAACTAAACATCATACAATCACGGGCGCTTTTTATTTAACATTCGTTATATTTTCAAATTCCCATATCTCACTAGATATTTCTCAAACTCTGTTTTTGCCTTTAACACTTTTGGAAAACATTTCCAATTATTATAAACTTTTATTCTTTCATGTTCCAAAAATATCCGTTATTGACGTTCGAACTATTTCCCATTAATTTCACATTCTTTATTCCTATACTTGGGTAATCTACCTTATTTACACTGGAAAATATTTCCAAATTCATCTTAACCTTTTAATCGGCCCAACGTTCACTTTTAAAACATTATTCCCTTTGAAATGGGAATACCATCCCTTCTTATAGAAATCTAAACACCTTGATCATATAACTCTTTATTCACGCAATAATCTCCCTTATCTTATTTACCGAATTCTCTTTCATACTTTTTCACTCCTATTCCACTTTATAAACTCTGTCTCTAAGTCAACTTCTTATCTAATCGATATCAGGCTTATAACTAAATACTGACTCCCATCCTGTTAACATTTATTTGTTTAAAACTAAATGTTAATTATTCTATCAGATTATAATCCCTAAAAATAGTTACTTTTAATACATTCGACATCGTCGAATTCTAGTTCCAAATACTAACGGTTTAATTCTAATCACATTTCGAACATCGAAATGTTGTCATCAGTTTCTAATACGATTCCCTAATTCTTTTTCTAAACTCTTTCTTATATTTCTTTGAACAAACGTCATTACTTATTACTCTAGAATAAGTGGATTTCAAACCAAACTGTTACATTCCCTAGGAAGTGCTGCTATATATAAAAGTCATGCTTAAGTCAAATCAACAGCAGTTAATTTGTCGCTATAGTTCTAACTTGTCATACGCTGTAATATTCTCCTTATAACTAATTACAGTCACACTTACCTTATCAACAACGTTATTTTATTGCTACAGTTCAACTTGTCATACGCTGTAATATTCTTTGTTATAACTAATCTTGACATAACAGTCACACTTATCTTATCAACAGCGTTATTTTATCGCTATAATTCTAAGACTTGCATACGCTGCCATATTCCTTTTATACAAAAATCTTGACATCTCTTTCCGTTACAGACTAATATCGTTCCTCGGTAATAGCGAAGTCGTTCAAGTTGGGGTATTCTATTTACCTCTCAGACCTTGATCGACAACGTTCTTACCTTAAAACCGATACAAGTCTGTACTCTAATCCCTTATTACTTATAACACCTATCAGATCGTATTTTCATGTTTATTTTTACCTATGGTTTTATAACACCATATCCTTACTTTGAAATCTCTGGTGTTTATGATTATTTATATTTTTAAACAATTACTCTTCGCTTTTCCATTCCACGGCTCTACTTATAACTTCTTAACTAAAAGTAATCAAATCTCATATACTTTGGTTAATTTATTTCTAAACTGTTTCATTAGATTAATTTAAGACCAATTAATCTAATAATCATTTTCCCTAAATAACAGTTGATTAAATCAACTTCATTTCATTAGTAGATTCTTTAACTGATTTTAATTACATCTCAACATTAGATTAATATAATTAATCTAATAATATTTCTAAATTGTTTATCTTAAACATAGTTATCCAAATATTTAATTGTCGGATAATTCTGCTTCATAAACTTATTTTAAATATCACCAATCATTTTTATTTATTTTATAAAAACGAACTCTAAAATACCGGTTTATAATAGAACTTCTATTATAATTTTAAAACTTTTACTTTAATTATAAAAATATAATTTTTATAATTATCTTTGTTGATTTGCCTGACGGCCAATCAAATCCTTAACAAAATGATGGTTTTACGGTCGACTGGTGTCACTTTCTAAATTGATATCGTTTATTTATTTATCGAAACAGATGTTGAATTTTCCGTTCAACATCAATATTCACATGGGGTTTTAAATATAATTCGGGTTCATACAAAACAAACAGTACATATAATTATCAAGGAATCCGGTCGGATTCCTCCAACCGGTTTCCGCATCCACAAATGTCAGTCAACACAATTTACACTGACTCTATAATAGGGGATATTCTAATCGATGGAATCAGTGTCCAACCGATGATGTGTGCATATGTAACGGTATATAATATTCAACCAAATTAACTGTAATCTACCTAATCGACCATTCACACAGCAATCAAACAACATTAAAATATATTAAAATTGATCAGAGTTAGTGATTTTACTCACCTTGGTGCGTTAACCATTAAATAACGCTTTGCGTCAGTTGATTATACCCGGCGTTCAACTCTGCCGTAAATTCAACGTGTTTTAAATTGCTCCACTTCAACTGGCGAACTCGAAATCCACTCAGCTCTGCTTCAGTGTATCGCCCCTTCAACCCTTGCACCATCTTCTCTGTAAAACAACTTCATTGCTCCATACTGGTAGGCGTGGCTCCCATATTTTGTTCTCATCCGCAACTTCTAAACTTTCATGCATCGCCAGCAACCTTTATGCTGCCATCCCACTTTAATATCAACCCCACAATCCTCTCATGATTTCAAACTAAACACCAAAGTACTCCACCATGAAGAATACCGCACCTGCTCCTCTAAAATCACTTAACCCAAGTTCAAAACTTCCCTCGTTATTTCTTGTAACAGCTTGACCTGTCTCGGCCCATGGACCATACTCCACGCGTCAAGTTTGTCTTCATCTTCTTTGCTATAACCTTCTTGCTGAGGTCTTATATGCATGTTCACATTCCGGCTTCATGCACAAGCATGCACAAACAAATCCTACGCAACTCTGCTGTACGCATTACTTTCTTCCTAAACATCAGAACATCCCCTTCCACTCTACACCGTTCTACTTCTATACTCACTCTTCCATCCTTTTCCAATGTCAAGGCCACGCATGTACCCCTTTTAACTTCCTACAGTTTCAAACTCCAGAATATTTTACTTCATGTACACACCCTCGTCTTATAAAATAATACTCCTTTCGCTCCATTCTTGTGACCTTCTAAATCACTAACCAGTTCTGAACCCACAACAGCAAATAAAGCTACACTATGTTTCAACAAATTTACCACCCGACCACATGCTCGCCCGCTCCTCGTAAACCCCGTTTTCTAATCTTCCAGTAACCACGTTCTAGCCCTTTAATTTGAAGATTAAAGATTTGAACATCGTTCCAGTAGAAAAGGTTACGATGCTTTCTCACTCCTCATAGTATTTAGTACTACTGCCACCTATTTCACGTGCTTCAACTATCCCTCACACACTGTCCAACTTCATGCTTTAACGTGCCCTATCCACACCTTTCAAGCCCTCACGCATGAAGTCTCCCCTTTAGGTCACCGCGTCGCCACCATGTTGACTGCCTCCTATGCTGCTCCCATCCATCTTCAGCTCCACACATTCCTCCACTTTACTATCTCTCTTCTCCATTATAAACATGCATGGTTCCAATACTCTTTCATGCAACCAAACAGACCATTCTCCAACCGTCTGCACACTCTCCCTCACGTTTGCCTTCTTCTTTCCATCAGTTCACGTTCGGTCATCTAGCAAGCCATGAATACCTCGACCCCTCCGCAGCTTCATATTTATTTAAATACCCCTTGTTTTCTTTTAGAAGGTTTATGTATTTGTTTTCTTTATTTTCCGAGATCCCAAAATTTGATCATCGAAAGGTGTGTTTATTTATAGATGAACGATCCTTAACAGTGAAGTATTAGGTGTATGGTTTAGTTGATAGGGTAGTCTTGGCTGTGAAGGAATAGGGCATGCGCATCTATGATGGGTGTCAATTCATGCCTATTGGTGTAGGAGACCTCACTTGGTAGGCACGTTCAGTTTTAGTAGGTAGCTTATAGGTTTGTTGTTAGGTTTTGTAGTCCTTTTGACATTTTGGTGGCCTACGGTGTAGCTGCTTTGATTGAGAGAGCATGGCTGTTGTACTGAAAACAATGAAACTTACTGTCTAAGGAAAAAGGAAAATATGTTTCATATATTTACTTTATGGTGCCTGTGCAATTTAGTCCTAGATATAGAGAGGTACGAAACTCTAGGGTAGGTATTGACAAATATGTGCAGAGTCTTGCATCGGCCATGCTCTTTTAAATATGAAAGGAAAGATTAGGTCGTAGGCTTAGAAATTTTTATGGCTTAGGGTAGGTTTTCATAAGGATTTTCCGAGATCTGTTACGGTTTAAAATTTAAGATTCCGTACATGTTCGAGTCGATACAGACAGAAATAAATATACAGTCATGTTCATCGAGGTGCCCCGATCCCAAAAATATAGTAATACCGGTAGATTGACTCATATTTTGAAATCCCGAAGTACTGATACAGGGTACACAATACTCCAAATAAAAAGTTGCATATTTAATTAATTAAAAATTACAGTAAAATTCTAAAAATTAAATTATCGCTGCGCCTCAAAAGAACCTTATCCCGATTTGCACCAGATATCAAATTATAGTCAAATAACCGTTACGGTCGATATATGATTTTACAGCGACTTTTCGAATATTTGATTTGGACATATCTTGCAATCTATACGACGAAATCTACATTTTCCACTTCCGTTGGAAAGATACAGTTCAACAGATTCTAACATTTCTCGTTTTGAAGAAATCTGATTCAAAACGAGTCCGGTAAACTCAGTTGAAGTTCAGAACGTTAAATTACGAACTGCATGGTCGTTTTGAGCTCGATTATAATTAATATATATTTATATACGTTTCAACTTCGTTTTAATTAATATATAAATCCATTTATATTCTGAATTCAATATTTAAACTGATTTAAATATTCAAATACCAACCGACAAAAATGCGGGACGTTACAACCCGAGCTGGTTAGAGAGACCTCAAAGAAGATAGACTTGATTCGAAGACGCATGAAGACAGCACATGACCGACAGAAATAGTACGCCGATAAGAGAAGGACCGATCTTGAGTTAAGGTTGGAGACAGGGTTTTCATTAAAGTGTCACCATTGAGGAATGTAGTTCGCTTTGGATTTATTGGAAAATTGGCACCCCGATTTGTAGGGCCCTTTCCCATAACAGAAAGGATGGGACAGATGGCCTATAGAGTAAAGCTGCCGGAGAGACTTAGTGGAGTTCATGACGTTCTTTTTTTCCATGTATCGCATTTGCGGAAGTGTTTGCATGATACCACGGAAGTAGTAGAACTGAACATGCTTAGGAAGGTGGAGGTAGAGCGAGAGGCAACGACTAAACATGTTCCTATATGCATTCTTAGATCGAAGGCCAAAAAGCTACTCAACCAAGAGGTCAAGTTGGTCAAAGTTCAACGGGGAGATGCGATTTGGGAGACATGAGACAAGATACGTGCATAATACTCTTTCCTTTTTTAGGATATGTCCTTAACTTCTCCTTTCCTACCAGCTTTGTTCATATTTGTTTCTGTCGTTTTGTACATCCTCTCGATTATATCTTCGATCCTTAGGTAGAAGCTAATGGATGTAAACATGTGTTTGAGACATGTTATGATTGATGGTTGCAAGTGGATACAATTGTTTGCAAGTGGTTGCCCGTGGACGCATATACACACACTTTAGGCACTAATATCGGCTCAGTCACTCTCATATTGCATATGGATGCGTGTGCATACTTTTATTTTATGGATGGAAATTGGAATGTTTATCATATGGATGCTGAATTTGAATGAATGGTTGTGCACTCATATAGAAATGATATGTATCATTAGGATTCTTTTGCAGACATAATGGACGCATGGAACTATCATGTTTCGAATTAAGGAGGTCAACTAAATCAGTAGACCGCTTGATCTTTGCATTAGATAGGGGACATATACACACACTTTTGCATATGTTCATATAACGTTAGAAATCTTTTAAGGATATTGGATGGATGTGAATGAGTAGATGGGTGATGGATGGTAGGATACATTCTTATTAACTTGAAGATTTCGGGGATGAAATCCTTTAAAGAGGGGAGAATGTAACACCGCGTAATTTTAAAACATGATATAAGAGATAATTAAATAATACTTACTTTTTATAGGAAGAATTAAGGGAAACGGGAAGCGCCATTGCGTTCTTCTTGGAATTCTGCTTGGAATAGAGTCCGAGTTTGTGTAAATCGGATATCATATGAAGAAGTTATAAAGCGTAGATGATTTCGGTCTAGAACAGAATTTATTTAAATAATAATTAAAAATCAAAAACGAATTCAAAATTTGAAATCAGCGAAAGGGCTGAGCGGGAAAATTCCCGCTCATGGGTGTCGACCCCTCATAGGGGGTGTCGACAGGTGTGTCGACCCCCACCTGCCCAGATCTGGCCAACGTGTTTTGGTGGTCTAGGGCTGATGTGTCTTTCTGGGATTGGTTGGATGACGTGTTTTTCTGGTTTGGATGGTTCAGATGGTTCCTAGTCTAATCTAAAGGTCCTAATACACCTATTACTCCTATAAATAGACACCAAAACCTAACCCTAATTTCATTACACTAATCCATGGTGCCTCCATGCTGCTCAAATCTAAATTAACCTAGGCTTTCTTCTCCATCGAAGCAAATCAGAATAAGAGTATTCACATTGGAAGATAAGAATCAAATTCTATAACAACGTTTTAGCTAATCAAATTCAGAAATCAGATATATCCTCTCTCCTAAATCCTGTCGCTGTGAGTCTATGTTACTTTCACATATAATTAAAAAGTAATTGTGATAGGATTGTAAATTGGATTTAATGATCATTCCTGTAAGTAAGACGAATCATATCAAGTTTTGTAGATTTCTTATCTTTCAGATTCGTATCCAAATTACTGTTATCATATGCCTATTGGATCTATTTTACTATTCTGTGCCAGTTCATGTTTCATATGCCTATTTTATGCCAATTTTGATGTCATGATTCTCTTCCCTTCTTCTTTTCCTTTTTCTTTATGAGATTAGGCTAACTTTGATCCTAACATATTGCGTTGAGGTTTGCGTACGAATAATGTTGGAACGATTGGTAAAAGTTTGGGAAAATATTGAATAATATGTAATTGGGCATAAATTGATTTGTAATCATGTAATTGATTTGGGGCATAAATTGGTACAATTTATATACATAAAATTACAGGCATGACTTGGATTGGAATTATAAACGAAACTTGAATTGGAAATTATGGACAATTGGAATATATGTAATAAGTCTGAACTTGAATTTGGGTTTGTAGAAAAAAAGAGACAATGAACGCCTAAGACACGAGGTTAGACTTGGTTTGCGGTAGAAGTTTGCCCGAAACCGCCCGGCATATCCAGCAACTGCAAACGGCAGTCTAATATGAGAGGTCAAAGGCAGAAATTAGATGCGTAATAATGCAAAGACATGAGGTTAGATTCGGTTTGCGGTATAAGCCTGCCTGAAACTGCCCGACATATCCATCAACTGCAGAACGACAATCTAATGTGAGGGGTCTTCCAAGATTATGGTTATAAAAAATTAATGAACACTTAACCAAGATAAGACATGTGATTATACATGGGGATGATAAAGGGTTAAATGGGTAACATGGGTAGCATGTGAAACATAATTAAAGCACTTAACCAACATAAGACATGTGATTAGACATGGGGATAATAAAAGGTTAAGTGGGTAACATGGGTAGCATGTGAAACATAATTAAAGCACTTAACCATCATAAGACATGTGAATTAGACATGGTGATAATAAAGGGTTAAGTGGGTAACATGGGTAGCATGTGAAACATAATTAAAGCACTTAACCAACATAAGACATGTGATTAAACATGGGGATAATAAAGGGTTAAGTGAGTGACATGGGTAGCATGTGAAACATAATTAAAGCACTTAACCAAGATGAGACATGTGATTAGACATGGGAATTAAAGAGAGGTAAGTGGGAATTCCTAGTGGGGACAAAGCTTAGGAGGGAAGCTTATGTCAAGTGTGTGGACCCTTTTTCTACCAGTAACCCATTTCAGTATCTATATGAGCTCGAACTAGGTCGATGACAGGGACACGCTTACTGGGGTTGATTGTAAGAGGTCAATAAAGACTTAGCGATGGTAGTGCAAGTCCAACGAAGTCATGTGCGCGCGTGGGTCCGGGCTGGTAGGTAAGACGATGTTGCATCGTGTAGGTATAAGTTGTGCATTTCAGTATTATCGGGGTTTCCACCTTAGGGAGTGATACACCCTATTATAGGACCAGCACAGTTATCTACGAGGTTAGGGAGACGATCGAATGGGGAGGGTAGTGGGTACAACTAGTGGTGGTAGGAGAAAATGGGGCACCTACGAGAGCAGCTTGGAGTACACGAAACTACCATTATTATGATGAATAGGGAGGGTATAACTAGTGGTGGTAGGAGCAAGCGGGGCACCTACAAGAGCAGCTAGGAGTACATAATCGAACAGGGAGGATAGTGGGTGCATCTAGTGGTAATAGGCGCATAAAGGTTACCTATGATGGCAGCTATAAGTACACGAAACTTTCATCATTCTATTTAGCCAAGAGGGATCATCTTTTAGTATGAAACTAGTATTGGTGCGGTGCAGAGAATATCTTATAGTGGTTAGAAGTGCAGTCAATGTTACATCCTGTCTCATTACCTTGTCATATCTGCTTATGTTACAGTCATCTCTTATATCCAGTTAATGTTCTTATCATGTTGCTTTACTAATTATATTGTTAAAGTCACTGGACTCACCAGACTTTATGTCTGACCCTTTTTGTTTCGCCTCTTTTCTTTCCTTCCCCTCCTAGGTTCTCAGGGTGGGCACGTTGAAGCTTGATTCAGACTTTCCTGTTTGAAGTGCTAAAAGTAATGCATAGCTTTGTTTCTCTTTCATATGGCATTTTGGATTGGGGATTATGGTTTTAAAAATTATGTACTCTTATGGCTTTTGTACAAGACTGATATTATGTACTTGGTTTTGATGTAATGGGTTTAAAGATGTAACCAAACTTATTCCTGTTTCCGCTGCAATAAAGTTATAAATTTTTCAAGTACTATTTTATGTATCTATCTTGTAATATTCTGTTCTGTTTACTTATAACGCTCCACGAAACTTAATGTATTCCCTTTTTGAGTGACATTAACGGACGTGGGGTGTTACAGTACCCTCTCTATGAATAGTTGTACTGGCTATGGCATTAAGCCAATATGTGTAATTGCACATGTAGGCATAGCTTCATCTTGCCACTTTGTGTTGGATCCAAACTTCGTGTTTTTGTGTTTTGTGTTTATCACTAATTCCACTTTTAGTAATTATCATTATTATCATTAGTGGTTTCAAACTCTTAATAGAGTTTAGTGATTCAGTGTTTACATGTTTCAAAGATTTTATGATTCTGTGTTTTAAAGTGTTTGTGACTTGATTATTTGGTGATTTTGTGACTCTATGAAATTAGTGAATTACATGGTTTGTGATTCACATTGTGCTATATGTGATTCCGTAGTCCTCCAGTTGTTTTATGTATTTTTTAGTGTTGATTACCCTAACCAAAAAGTTCGGGTAATTCGTGCCTATACAGTGTTTAGATCCACTTTCATGTTTCTTCCTCGCTTTTTTATATTAAACTTGTGGACTTATGTTTGTGTCTCATTGACCTCTGATTATGACATTCCCTTCGTATGAAAAGGAGAATTTCTGTATCTAAGATCGCACTGGACTCGAGTATTAAGATTCCTTTTTGTATGGAAAGGAGTTAGTGTCTGGTTGATCTTTATTCATCTTTTATCCTTATACTGATTTGTAAACTAGATCGACTCATGTGTGTATTTCTCCGGTCAGACCGAGATGTTTCAGGTATAGTTGCTAAGCTTGGGAAGCAGGTTCTTTTGGGATATCTTTTATGTTGCAGCTTCCAGTTGAGTTCGAGTTGTTGAGGTTTCCCATTGATTTATCTGTATCATGTTGTATAAGTGTTAATGCTGTATCTATTCTTTTGTAGCATATGTATTTGTTGTACTCTATGATTGTAATATTATGGGATTGTTCTGTGGGATGTGATTGTGTTTATATATGTACTGTGTTCTATGCTGATCATGTGACCATAGTAGAGTTGGATTACGTAAGTATTAAGGAAGTCAAGCCACGTGAAAAATACAGCGAGCACTTCTTCGTCGTACTTGAGACTTGCTAATGCAAATCTACGAGTGGTTGCCCCTAACAATTCCTATTCTCCGCTCTAATAAACAGTAGTACCTAGTAACGTTATTTATTAGGGTGGGTCTCGGGGTGAGGCGTTACATTGATTTTCTAGTTTGTTAGCACATAACCAATCTATTTCCTTGAAACATTTAATTTTAATATTAACATCCTATCTCTACTTCTCTACTATTAACAAAGAGAATTGATGTTATAGGATTTAACTATTAGCAAAATTAAATGAATATTATTTCTTTTGTTTTCTAGTATTTTGTCGCGTTTCTACATCATAGATATAAATATGCACGATGGTTGGCAACTTATCACATGTTGATATGCAAATATAGAACTGTAATGTTCAATGCTTGGATTATTGTTAATATAGGTTCAACTAAAATTTAACATGATGAAACCGTACCTTATATCAATTTCAATTTGAAAATTATTGAATGCATTTGTCGTAAACGCATAAGAGAGATTCCATTTACGAATGTATTCATCACGCATGGATATATCTTAAGTTATACAAGTAAGAAATACTCCACTGTCCTCTTAAGTTAAATAATGCCCAAGTATTTGCAAAAATTTATTATTTTTTAATACTTTTCAAGCTATGTTTATTTAATATAAATCGGGTTAAAATTAAAAAAAACATTTTATGCAAATTATTTACAAAGATGAAATTTGAAAAAACAATATAAACAGAAGATGACAGAAGTTACAAAAATGGGAACAATGAGTAACATAATAGTATAAAACTAAGATATACTAAACTGTATGAACTTGATTTGGACTAATCAACTTTTTAATACAATTGAAAATCTGTCGCAAAAACTTATTGCTTGTTGGTTAAGATAAACAACAACTGCAAGCATAATAATAAAGTACCGGAACCATAGACAAATCAACAAAATATAATATTCTATATTACAAATTGCAAAATGTAATAAACTGATAAAATCCAGACGATAAAGAGTTGAAACTTAATGCAAATGGGTAAAAAAATACAAACCTAGAGTTAAGATCTCTGATTATGCAAATAAACCTAGTTCACGTCATGAAGATTGATGAAAGAAGGAGAATAAATCATGGTCTTTAGATTAGTGGATGTTAAGATTATTGTTTTATATTGCAAAAAGAAATTAATAAATAGAGAAATCCAAATGAAGAAGAACTGAAATCAAATGCAAACGAATGAAAAATATAAATTAAAATTGAGATCTCTGGTTATATAAAGTTATTCCAAACGACATCGATATATCTCTTATTTCAGTGCATGTATGATTGCATGCCTATATCTCAAACACGAAATAGAACAATTATTTTATTAAGTACAGTTTGTCATTTAGTTTTCTTTTCAATAAAAGATTATATTCTATCTATTTCATTATGAAATAGCGAAGATTGTTGATCATGGGATTTTCCATTCCAACGTTCATTGCATAAAAAACAAATGAGAAAACACCAACTATGTTATCTTTCTTCTATTTAATAACTCTTTTGCGCTTCCTTTTTTAATATTATCACACATTTTGTTTTGAATATTATTTATTTTTGGCTTTTGCACCTTGTTTTACTCTTTTTGAATCTATTTCCTTTTCTTAGAATTATGAGAGGTGTCCTAAAATAAAATGAGCAAATAGTGCCAATATATCACATGGCAACTGGTGATAGTGGGTTTAAATATGAAAATCTTACATAATGAACAATAAAAAAGTAAATTTTGACTTGTGTTTAATTTCAAAATAGCATTATTACTTTAAGATGTCATTTGATGATAAGGGGAAACTAAGAGCATAACCAACAATTCGTTCTGTTCACTTTTTCTCTTTCATCCAAACAAACCACCAAGCACCCAAAAATACAAAACCAGCCACAAACCACTTAAAAAAAATATATAATACAAACAGTATAAAACAACAAACAAGTCTTTCATCCAATATTACCTCTGTTCACAGCAGCAAACAACCTTTGCATGTTTGTTTATTATTAAAAGATTATAAAGGCAAAGTCTTTGGCGTTATAAATTTATAAAGGCAAAGACTTTTCCAGTATTAACTTATAACGACAAAGACTTCGCCGTTATAACCAATAGCCTCTATTCACTCAACCAGCCACGAAACCAGTCCAAACTAGCCACGGGTGACTGAACAAGCCACACCTAGTTGCTCCATGGCTTGTTTAGTCACTGAGCAAGCCATTGTTGGTTGTGCTCTAAGAAATTAAATAGTGAAAAAGCGTCTATATGTACAATCAAATCGGGAGACAAACAAAGGTTTATTACTTTTGTGAAATTAAATTTATCACTTAAGTTAAGCTAAAATTTGGATTATTTGATTAACATTCCAATCCAGAGCGAACAAAGGTTAACATTGAAATAAAATACCAAATACTCATAACATCTTTTTGTACGATCAAATTCAAATAATTAACATATATCTCTTATCCAACATCTATAATCTATCAAAAGAAGAAAATTTTACATAAACAAAGTAATTTCTTGCCTCCATATAAAACTGAAGCATGCAATACACCTATTCAACCGAAAAATCAATATCTCTCCAGTATGCTTGAAGCAACAATGTAAATAATTCTCATCCATTCAATAACGAAGATCTTCAACCCATATGAAAGCCAGAAATCTAGAAAACAAAACGTAATTTCAGATGAAAACCAAAAAACCTAAATTAGCTTTATAGTAAAGGAATCAATATCAAATAAGATTACCTACCAATCTATGGGGAAGTGCAGCCTTCAACGTATTTGGTATAGTGCTCTACGTCTTGGCTAAATTCAGATTTGCAGTGTCGTTTGGGTTCTTCAGGTCTATTTTTCTCAGTTTGAAAGGATCTTTCGGTGATGGTTGGCTTGTTTTTTGGTTGTATTTTGTCACCACTTTCAACAATATACGTGAAGCTTAGGTCTGGTGATTGCTGTTTTTGTGGTGGTGTCTCCGTTTCTGCCAAACATCGCCAATCTGAGGCATTGTCATAAGCTTTGCTTTCTATGTGATGGCCATGGCTTGCCATGATTTCTATGCGTTTGGTGGATGGCTCTGTCTCTTGGTTACTCCAAAATCTACATTTACTTAGCGACGCTGGCTTGGTCGCTTCCATGTTGGTCTGTCTGCTGATGTGAAGGGCCATGTCATTTGAAGTCACTATTGCTTTGCAACTTGGTTTGAGAGGCTTCCGTTGATGCAGAGATCAATGCTATCACGTCATGTGTCATTTGTGTACTGTGTTGCCATAGTGATATACCTTGGTGTCCTTGGTTGCTATAATTCGAAGTTGGTATGCTATGGTCTTTTTTGAAGTTGCTTTGTATCTTTTCCTTAGGACTAGGTTTGGTATAGATGAGTTGTTCGAGTAACATGGGATTCTATTTTCTATGAAGTCCCTTCTTTGTTGCACTGTCTTGTTGTAGTACACTATAAGGTTTCCTGGTCATATCGTCTTTTTCAACTAGCTTGATAAGTATTGTTTCTTATGTGGCGGTCATGTGTTGCTAGTGATTTGATGTTATAGTTGTTCTTTCATTGCTATTTTTTTTTTGCTTAACGGTGGCGTATGTAATAAACTCTTTGCGTGGAGTACGAAATTATAGTAGTCTAGACATTTTGATCTAAAACTCCTAGGCTTTTAGCTAGATTAGATTTAGGGGTTGGTCCACTATAAAAACCTTCGCGGTGGACGGTCCACCTTAAAAACTGTTTTTAATAGTTTGACAATCTACCAAACACCTATACTTTCTTATATTTATTATTTGTTATAAAGTGATATGAATCATTATAAAAATCGGCCGTCTTTGCCTTTTTTTGGATTATTTAATATAGGGGAATTTAGTTTTAAGGACACATTTCAAAAGAAAATTAGATCCAATGCTATATAGTTAAGTGCTTAGCGGATTCAATGTAAGAGAGGTCTAAAATTTTATAACAGGAACAAAGCGAGGAAATAGAAGGATATAATAGATGACCCAAAATTATATCATATAACTAATTCTTAATGTTTTTACGAATTTATAAACGATAATAAGATGAAAATTTAACACTCAATTAAATGATTATTAGTACATTATTAATTTTAAATATAAACATTTGTAAATATCTATAAATAAAAGTAAACAACTATTTAACTTAATTAATTTAATTGAATATTAGAGTATTTTTGTTTCTAGAAATACATGTTAAAAAAATTCAACTACAAAAACTAATTTTATAATTCTCATAATGTATAAATGTCAATTTTCAATTTATTTCTTTAATTAAAGATATATCGAGAATAACGTAATATAGTGGAAATAGCAGGATATACCAGGACAACGGAATATAGTAAGGCTTGAAGCAGAAAAGCTATATTAGAGGTTGTTTGGGAAAAGCATAACTGAAGTAATCCGTTATGGGGTATAGTGCGGTAATAGTTAGGCATTAACTACACAGATCCAAGGATAACTAATTTTAATAATTAGATCAAGGACAAAGACCTAATTATATTATTTCAACATGACATTCATTTTAATTTCTCATCATTACTAAATTATCTAAAAACTAGCCCTCAAAATTGAAAAAGAAAAAGTGATTTCAAAATTATTTTAATCGATTGATGTTACTATAAACGTATAGAAATAATCAACTCCAAAAGGGGAACGAATATAGCTTTATAACTTAAAAAATATAGTTTTATTTTGTATCACCAAAACATGGAACTACATCATGTTAGAGATAATTTCATTTACATCTAGAAAAAGCTATATGTAAAAATCGAATCTATATGCATTTAGTTTTTCATCCTAAAATTTCTTATATTCCATTTTTCCATATTTACAAAATAGAAAACATCTCCAAATTATTTTTTAATCTTATAACCATATGATAACATTTTTATATTAATTTTTGTAATCTGTGAAATGTTAGTGTGTTCTTTTGTTCAAAATATTTGATTTTTCCAATTAAAAAAATGAAAATTGTCATTGAATTATGTGGCAAAAGTTGTTTGTCCTTAAATCTATTTTTTTAAATGTGTCTTTTAGACAAATATTAATTTTAATATATATATATATACACAGTACACACACATAAATCTATACTTAAAATTAGCTTAGTAAATTAATTTTGGAATTATGTAATATAAATTCAAAATATTAAATTTAAATATAATGGTTGATTTTGAAATTTGAAATCACTTATATTAAATTTTAGATTGTCCAACAATATAATTATTAATATATATAACATTTTGGAAAGTATTACTTTATAATGTACAAAATTTGTAAATATTTATACATATATATTATATCAACAACACATATGTATACATCGGGTTAACATGTTCATTGTGGTGTAAATCACAACAACTATACATGGACATGTCAAAATATGTACACCGTTTATGTTGAACATGCATGTATATATACACACGCGCACAAACAAACATGCGGGTGTGGTCAAACACGTGTGTGCGCGTGCATGCACACACATACATACACACACACTTTTTTTTTTTTTGAAAATTGGTTCACTTTATTAACAACTAAAAAAACCATACAAAAGAAAGGTTAGCATACTAACCATTACAACAAAAACGAAACGAAATAAACATAAAATACGAGTAAATGTAAATCTAAACAACATATAACGGCTCATGATGAGGCCAACTTCCCGCCGTCGCACAACACTGCACTTCACTCCAACCAATCATCCCCCATAAAAAATACAATTCAAAACAACTTTTTTTCCTTAAGTGTAAATCAGAAACACCTCTTCAATTCCGTTAACAAGTCTTTCAACATTTCAGCACATATCATCCAGACCCATCTACCAAGAAAAATCTTCAACTAATCAACTTCATACTTCTTATGAAACCATATCGGGGTTTACATGGCCTCAAAGAAAGCATTTAGGTGAGCAGTGAATAAAACGGCCCTTCAACCATATGTTACTGCACCTGAATCACGAAAAATCAAATCCAACCGCTAAGTTTGGTTGATGAATCACAACTTTGTGAATTAATCTTAGCATTAGAATCAACAAAGTGAACCCAAATAATCCATGTGCCAATTTCTTATTAGAGCTGGAACATATCATAAAAGTCTGGATGAAGCACGATTAACATTGAACTACATAAAACTGAGCACATGTGGTCTACTTCTACCAACACAAGAATTGCAACTTAACAGGTGAAATGATACCATTTGAATTTGCTCCCTGAACTCATTGCCTATACGATACAGTAAGGTATACCGGCCCATTCATAGAAGTAAGGAGCTGGTTTCACACGCAGGACACATAAAAATCCTATTAAACTTCAAGAATGCTCAAACCAGCCCATTTATAGAAGTAAGGAGCTGGTTTCAATCATAGTACACATAATCAGATCATTTGAGAGCAAAAATCCTGTTAAATTTCAAGAAAAGAAGCAGAAAGCTCAAACCACACACATAAATCTGAGCTGTTATTCAAATATTTAAGCATTCCCTCTTTAGTAGTTCAAAAGATTAGTAACCTAGAATTTCTGAAGCCTTTATATAATCAATTTATCACCTATTCATGCTTCATAGCTGATAATCATTTATTCAGCAACCCCACTTAAATTTAATTCCCATAAGATTGAAGAATCTGTGATGGCACTAGTGTAGATCTTTTCCAAAAAAACTCTAGTCCATAATCCATTCAAGCTGTAGTTTATTGGGGAAGACTGTATAACCCTTGAACATCATGACCAATACCATTGATGGCTCGATGAAACCCAAACTGAATTACAGAGAAGACAACTATATCCACTCTTATTGGACGATAAACCGTGAAATTCAACATAAATTTGAATAGCAACTCAATAAGAATAGTAATCAAATAGGTTGTTTGGAACCGTAGATGGTTTGGGATGAAAAATCATGAAGAGGCAGTTCATCTTTAAACACACACACACACACACACACACACATATATATATATATATATATATATATAATACACAAGAGTATAGACTTAACAATAGACAAATAAATTATTCGTAAATAAGTTAAATATTAATTTTATATAAAATGAAATTAGATAAAATCTAAATAAAATGTACTTCTTTGCCCTAATAAGATCAAAAAGATTTTCTTCTTTGAAGTTTACCCGTTCACTTCGCTGCATGCAGGTCCAAATACAACGATTATACAAGATCTCTAAGATTTAGTTAATTATCTATAAGTTGAACCTTGTCTTTAGGGTTATATGAGGTTTATGCTTTGTTTTCTCTAGCAAAATTATGTTACACTATGCTTCATTGTCTTTGACAGAGCTATACAAGTTTATATCACGATACCTTTAGTTGAGTCGTATTTATCTAGAAGCTCTAATAGAGTGGTATGAGTTTCAAAAAATATTTGTAAGGAATAAGTTCAGCTTTTAATGAAATCTAAGAAAAAAGGTTATGATAATCGATGTTTTTCATAATTTTGATTTTGAAGAAAATTATGAAATTTCTCAAAAAAAGAGAAAAATTAAATAAATATATAAGTTAAAATGATTCAAAAATTTGAATATTGTTCGCAAAAATAGGAAACCTTATAAAGACCACTAGAAAATTTAAAATTAATTAAAAAATAGTTTTCTTATCGATTTAATAGAAATTAGATCATTTGTAAAAAAGTGAACTAAAAGGGAATCTTTTCTTTGGAAGAAAATAGGTTACTTACACTTAGCTAAACTTACATGACCCAAACATTGGATAAATTTGAAATGATACACAAAAAAATTAGCATGATCTTTATACTAAGATGAAAGACATAAATTGGGAAATGACAAAAATTAGGAAAAGGTTGGTTTTCGTATTAATTGATCAGTTATTTGATTTATCTACAAAAATTCAAAGTGTTTTTATGCAATAACGAGCTTCAAGAAACAGGTAGATTTAAGACAATTTGAAAAGACTAAAAATTCTTCTGTCTTTACATAAGGTCTAATCAAAGACAAATTTATTTTTGTCATAGTTAATTAATTAACGGTAACGATGGAAAGATGGACTTTAGTGGGTCTTAAAGTCAAAAGCTTTGATATAGGGATCTTTAACCTTAATCTCTGTCATGGACCAACTCACGTTCTGGGAAACTAATTAAACCCGAAGAAAAAAAAAAACCACAGTACATACTATCTTTTTCTCCTCCAAATGCAAGAACTCTAATCATGCTCAAAAAAATCCTTCTCATGAATCTAATCAAACTCCTCTTTCCGCAAATATACTCCATTTTTGCTAATCAAGAGAAAGTAAAAAACGGGTGTTCTAACTTGCTGAGTTACACAATTGAAGAATACTATGGTTCAATTTCTTAATTCTCCTAGTTGTGCTAATTATTTTGCATAAAGTGACCATATGATAATATTGGTGGTGAATAATTTTATCGAATATCAACTGTCAAACTTGTACGACGACTGACTGACATGCTTTTTATTAAAATTATATTAAGTTCATTACATGTTCGATAAAATCTTACATAATCATTTAAAGTTTAAAACACGGTCAACTAATGTTTGACTCGTCTCATCTTGTATTAGAAATAAAAAATCCCCAGTCTATACAATATTTGCACGCTATACGGTTTCTAGTTATTATATTTTGCAATGTTTCTACTTTTACAGTTTCAGTTCTATTAATTAATATTTGAGCAAGATTTGTATTTGCAGAAATAAATTTGTAGAGAGCAGAAATAAAAGTGATTGTATTATTGTAGAATCATAGATTATGTACAGAGATAAGCTAAGTGTATATAGACCAATATACACAATGGTAAAGCATGTAACAGTAAGAAAAAGAAAAACAAAAAAGAATAAATGGGCCTGGCCCAATCTGCTGATGTAATGCCCATTTGTAATAATCCGTTTGTAATAATGAAATATATTCGACCAGCTCTGTTATGTTGGCCCCTCTAATACTCCCCTATGGAAACTAGGGTTTCCCATTCTCTATTTGCAAATTATCATGGCGGCGCTTTAAAATACTCCTTTTAATCTCCTCGAATCTGACTCATAACATAATCTTTGACTTTAGTAGTATCAGATCTGAGTTGAGAAGTGCTTGCTCTCTCCTTGGTGCTGTTATCTCTTTGGCGTTTTGTTAGTCATCGGTTGGTGTTGGTCAAAGTGCTTACGGGTTTGTTTTGCTTGCTCTTCTCGTCTGTTAATGTTCATTTCAACATGGAATCTAGTAAAGTTCTTTGTTTTAATAGCTTTAGTCAGTACATCTGCTGAAACAACTAGAAATCCCCCTTACGAGAAAGCTCGGATTGCTTTGAGAACACGACTCATCAGAATACAAACAGTAGAACATTTCATTGCTATTACAACAATTTGCATTAAAGCACAAGAATATCCGAGAATAAATAGTATACAATGGAAAATAAATATAAGAGATTTACAAATTTCAAAGCAGCGGAAAATATAATACATGAACATAATGTGTAGTGGAAAATATCTACAACCACAACTGAAAGAGATACACGGATACAATGCTTTCCGAATATAGCTCCAGCTGTAATCCAGGATCCTGTGAAAAGTAATATCAGCGAAAACCAAAACAATTAGCTTCCCCTGTGGAAAATATGGGCACCTAGAATTTAGGTTAAAATAGCAAACTCCGAGTCAATCATGGGACTGGTGTGAGAAGTAAAACAGTTATTAACTTGATTTTAAAGTTAGGTAAATCAAGGGACCACGTTGTATAATACGGAACAGGTTTATCCTCCATGAATACCAGTGCATAAAAATAAACAGCGCAATGCGAAAGAGAAAAATGAAGCTATTATAAGACCCAGTCCCATCACACAATGAACGCAGTCGAGGATAGAGTTTTCCCATATAATAGACAAATATGTTTGTTATGCGAAATTTCATCTTTTATTATTACTATATAAGTGAAGAAATCAACTTCAAATATAAATGTATCAATCATAGGCGGTGTAGGTACCATTATATTACGTCGCTATATATATATATATATATATATATATATATATATATATATATATATATATATATACAACTAAAACTGAAAAATCACGTATTGGAAATTGGTTCTCCATCTATGAACCAAGGGAAGCAACCATCCTTACCGATTCGAGAAACACTAGCAATGCCTCAGGATCACACCTACGGGCAACCCTAGGTTAGCGATAGGCCCGGTCATCCATCGATGATTGACAATACCATAAACTATATGTTAGTCGGTTCTATCGAACCTCCAAAATGGTCATCCAGTCGACCATATCGAGAGTCATTTAAGGACCTACCTCGCTTCCTAGGTACCTCGTCTATTTGTCATAATAGTATGCAACATCCACATGAGTAAGCAGTCTGGACACCATACCATGACTTTACTCGTAGCTAGAAACTAACATATGTCCATTTCCCTGAAATCCTCATCTCGTTTCTGGTTCATGCCGGGGTGTGAAGCTCGCGAATTAACGCTACACAAAGCTATGCTAATTAAAGTTGTGCTTTGATCATCAACCACAAGACTCTGCTTTTCAACAAAAGCCTTGATCATTT
This sequence comes from Allium sativum, assembly GCA_030737875.1. Taxonomy (NCBI): domain Eukaryota; kingdom Viridiplantae; phylum Streptophyta; class Magnoliopsida; order Asparagales; family Amaryllidaceae; genus Allium; species Allium sativum. The sequence goes on along the minus strand of CM060912.1, from coordinate 656,642,077 downwards.
GCATCTCAGCATGCCACACTGTCATTCCATACCATACCACTGATTTCCACCAATATATAATCTCTAAGCTCATACGTCTCAGAGAAGGGTGTTAAGTAAGAGAATAGATTATCCACCACCAAACAGATATATATTTAGCAAAGATCAACGAATACAGTATAAAGGAATACAATGTCAAACACACTATCCATTTGTAAGTCCGTTCTGGGTTTGAACGTAGCCGGAGACACCTTATTCCTCATCCCATATGTCGAATACAGGAGAGAGGCCCTCGCATATCTGGTCGATCTCCAAGTACGTCTGGACGATCACCACTTATTACCTTGTCTTGGGTGTACATCATAATCAAGACATCAATAATCAACCAAACGATGTGAAGAATTCCGGTCTTCAACCACCATCTTCATCGTCGACTTTCAATCGTCGTATCAATTATTCAGAATGGGTCAAATTCGGTCTTTCCGAATAACTCGCATATCTTATAATCAAGTACTATAAAAATACAACATACGCCTCATTCCAATTCAGAATATTCTTTTATTAAAATATTAATTTCTTTGGCGAAAGGTTCCCATTAATTTTATCAAAGATAAATTCTTATAAATTTTCTCTTTAATCTTCCTTTGGATATCAATTTCAAAAGATTTTATTTTATCTTTCCACAATTCTAAACCAAATTAAGGTTTATAAAACTAGTCGGGATTATCGAGCCATACCGAAGTAATTCTTTATTTTATTAATCCCAATCCCAACCTATTCATCCCATGGAGCAAAACTGGTAGTACCCCATATCTAACACCCACGGTGCTATCGGTAAATTTAATTACCATTTCACGTTCAAATCTAATTAAAGATTTAACTATCGCCTGGAGTAAAACTGGTGGCACTCCATTCCCGATCATTTCATGAATTCGATAAATGTCATTATTCCATTCTCATTACAATCTAATTAAAGATTCATTAAAACTCCAACTTGGTTTTAATATCATAAATCATTACTTTATGATTATTCAATTTTAAGAAATTAATCTTCTCTTTAACTGGGTTAAAGAACCAATGTCATTTAAAAGACAATTCGCAATAAACCCAAATCAACTTCCATTTAAAATGGAATCTCCACGGAAAACACATCAATATATAATCAATATAATTTCCGTATCAGACTAATAATATAAATGGAATAACGGCAAAGCCTTTTAAATTCCATATATAGTAACGATTTTCCTTTATGGAAGCTCTCTCGATTATTACCAAATTGAATTCCATTCAATTCCAATTTAATATATTAAATTGGAAAACTTTACTTTGGAAAATTTCCATTAAATCTTAATAAAAAGATTTATAAATTCCAAATCATCTCTTCACTGTTAATTAGGTTAAAGAACAAGTGTTATTTAAAATACCGTTCACGATAAACTCAAAAATCCAATTTCATTTCAATTCCAATTAAATATTAATTAATTGGCAAACTTCTCTAAATCTTATTTAAAAGATTTATTCTTTTCTCATCGGGGTTTAAGAACGGTGTTAATAAAGACACCATTCACGACAAACCCAAAATCCAATTATATATTAAATACAAGGCTATGAATAGAAATTATATCGGTTTATATTCAATATCAAAGTCTGAAACCAACAAATATCGTATTGGGAATAATGATATATATATCTTCCAAATTCCTCAACAATATCCATATAATCACGGAATCCAATATCGAAATATCCGAAGATAATTCCTATTCCAAATCCGTTTCAGTTTTTCGTTGGAAAATTCTGGTTATTTTAAAACCATTTATAAATCCATTGTATTATTTCTAAAAATAATTGGATTTTTATTCTAGTTTTTAACCAGTTCATTTCGATAAAAATATATTTCTATCCTTTCAAAACTGGAATTTTCATCCAAATTCTTTCCAAATAATTTATTATGATTTTACATGATTTTTTCATATTTTTAATAATTTTATCAAGGTCTGTACAGTCAGTTTCCAATAACGGCCACCGAACTGCATCCATAGCGACCTTTTCTAAAATTGATTGGGACATAATTCCAAATCCAACTGTTTAAATTTAAATCACTTATATCCGTTGGAAAGCGTTTTTGGATACACACGAATAGTTCCGGTTTTAGAAGGATCTGACGGTCGGATCTCCCGTAACATCAATTTGAAGTTAATGGTTGAAATTCGCGAACGGCCGTCGCGCGACGCGTTTTCTTCAAGCCATTTAATAAATTATATAATATATATATATTTCATCGATTTCCATTTAAAACGTATTCTACAAAATCGTTATAAATTCGTTTTAAAATTAATTTTAACTTCAATTTCAGTTTTAAATCAAAATCGAATATTCCATACTAGTATAATATTAAAATGATAATATTTTCAAAATATCTAATTTTGAAATCCATTTCCATTTCATATTCATTATAAAATGAATAAAATCGATCGATAAACCCGTTTGGGTTAAAATGGCGTTTAGCTACTTACTCGGCTTCATATATTCCAATATTTTCGTGTCCATCCAAAATCGAACATCCAAAACCATAATTTAATTCTTTATTAAATATAATTATAAAATATTTACTGTTATTATTTTAAAATCTTTATATTATTATTTTAAAACCTTTACTAAATATAATTTTAACATCTTTACTAAATATTATTTTAAATATTATTTTAAAATCTTTACTAAATATTATTTTAAAATCTTTACTAAATATTATTTTAAAATCTTTACTATATCTGAATTGGAACCAGACTCTATCAGTTACCATATAATTTTATTTATATAGATTTCATCCATCGCTTGTATCCAACAATGATGATAAATAATCATTCAACATTCAAACATCATCCAGAGTGCATTCTACAACCGTGTAGGCATTAAAATAAATAAATAACGCTCATCACAGCCTGTCAACACATCAATTGACATACAACTAAATATTGGGATTAGTGAATGTCAAATATCGTCCCAATACCCGTGTGAGGTTTTCAAACAATAAATACTGATTATTATTCGTACACTTGGCGATGTGTAGAAATTATCGTCCCAATCAATATCATTTAAATCGGTGTACATAAACGAGCCGTCCGGCTCGTAAGTGAATATTTATTCCAATTTCTTTTCATGATAATTTTATATACATTTTACATAAATAATTTTATACACAACAATATCAATCAATGACACTCTCAATCACAATCCAAACAAACAATCAACCATGGTTTGCAAGAAATAGTGTCAGGAGCTACTAAGCCATGTCTGCAACCTATGATATAATTACATAACAAAATAGTTAAGTGAGAAAGAGTTCTCACATTCGTTTCCACTCCGCTAGTGTTTTTTTTAATTTCTGGTACGGTTAGGGTTCAAATTTGCCTCCATATTCAAACAAGCTCCAAATTGGATCCAGTTAGTTTCGTTGTGAAGCTCTCGACTCCACGGTCGTAACGGATCCCGTTTCACTTGATTTGGAGTTCGTATGAAAAAGATATTCAAGTTTATACCTTAATTACATTAATTAAAATTAATTAGGCTAATTAAATAAATTAATTTAATAACTCTTAACTTAAGCGTTCCCTTTCCTTCGTCATCTTCCTCTGTTACCAGCGGAAAACCATCGAATGGTTCCTCCTCAATTCACGCGCTCTCGAGATGAACGAACCCAGATCTGTGAGTGCCACGAGAAGCACCTTGGGGTGTGCCTCCATCTCTAGCGACGCCATCCAACTCGTCGCCCTCTATCGTGTCAAAATCCCCTTTGAACGCCGATCCTTTGAGCATAGATTTTGAGAGATTCATGCTATAAAAATTCATCAAAAATGTATGGATTTGAAGAACAAGAAAATCTCTACAATTTTCATATTGATTTCATCTTTTAATTCAAAGTATGAAGGAAGATTTTGAGGATTGAATTTCGGAGCTTCTAAACCTTCCGATTTTTGCGTGGCGGCTGAAAGTTATGAGGGTAGGTTTTGGGGATTTTAAGTGTATTTATATATTTTTTTGTTTTATTTAATTCGAAAAATACTAATCTTTCCATTCGAACTCCAAATCAAACCCAATGACTGTCGCCCCTAGCTGAATACCCCCATTCCGAACACAACGGGATATGTTTCGTAAGCCAATTCGATCCTTTCAATCAGTTTTTATGAAAATTAAAACATAAATCAATGTATATTGAATTTAAATGCACATTTTAATTTACCGGGGCCACATATTGACTCAAAAAATTACAGAAAAATAAATCTAGCTATGTTTTGGCGATATGGTCCTAACAAAACTAATTTTGTCGAATTTGGAGATCGTTTGAAAAAAGGCCCTTTTTCCAATTGATTATATTCAAACTGAAATTACCAAACACATTTAAATTCACTGCGCTCACATATTAATTCAAAAAATTATGAAATTTGAAATATTACTATAATTTGACATTCCGGATCCAACCAAAGTAGTTTCATCGAAAATGGAGGTCGTTTGCAAAATGGCTATTTTTAAGGGCTATATATTATATTAAAATATATATAAATTCCATAGCAACTATTCTGAATTTTAAGCTGGACATAACTTTTAATTTATAAATTGAAATCTGAAATTTTCACACTCATTAGAAAGATATGATTAAATAGATTCTGACATTTCTTGTTTTACTGAAATCCGATATATTGAATCATATACATTCAATTAAAATTTAAAATCGAATTTTCAAACTACCGCGCCATTTCAAGCTCGTTTTATAATTAAAATAAATTTATATGTTCTAACTTCGATTTAAATAATTTTTAGTTGCTATTATTTAAAATAAATCATTTTAAATTCTTAAAATCTATTAAAATATCTAAAATAAAAATTTTAAATTGGTTCAGAAATTTCGGGTTGTTACAATCTCCCCTACTTAAAATCTTTTTGTCCTCGAAAAGGAACGAAGCTGAAAGTTGTTTAACTAACCAACTCAACTTTCATTCTAGCTTTCCTTCTTCAACTTTTTAGATTCTAAGAATTTTCTAATTTCCCATAAATTTGGCTAACACCCTAAATTTTCGAAAAATTTGGCCATAACCTTCTTTGTACGGACTGATCGGTAAAACTGCAACTTGCCTTACAGGGTCGTCATCAATAAAAAAGAAAAAGCCAAGCGGCTAGCAAATCGGCTCATAAAATCATCAATCCCAATGAATATAGTAAACATGTACCTATTTGTTGGGCATACAATTTTATTCCTCTTCTTAGCTTCCATGTTATGGTCTATTCAACATATATACATGTATATATATGCAATTCCAATCAATTTTCAATTCGGTTCAAAATTTGACTCGATTTGGCTTAATTTCTCATTCATTCTCATATTGGTTAGATTAATTATCATTCCAATATTTTTATTAGTTATACTAATAATCAAACAACACAACCAGCAACCAATTAGTTGATTAACTTTTCAAACATATATTACTTTTATGTATACTTAAAAATCATATTTCAGTGCCAAATCATAAACAATAATTTCGAACTAAGTTTTGGATCTCACACCAGTCAATTGGAAATATATAGACATCCCACTTTCGAAACTCGAAAATAAATTCTGATGATACTCGAGTAATCATCAGAATCTTCTTCGGGTGACTAGTGTGAGATTCTATATCTATCTAGTATATTTGAGACTTTATATATATGTGGATAAGACGTATATTAAAATCTCCTAATACCTGATAGTCTAAATCAATATAAAATAAAATAATCAAATATGTAGAATAAGGTATAATTTTTCAAAATCAATTTGTTTTTAATAAACAATACTCTTCAAACTCATTCTAGGATACTACTGATCCTATCTTTAACGAGTTATACTCATAGGATGTTACTAATCCTAACTCTGATGAATTCTTTTGTTTGGTTCTAACGTGTCTTGTTCTCGAGCTTTGTAAAACCAAAGCTCTGATACCAAACTGAAACGACCAGAAATCCTCCTTACGGAAAAGCCCGGATTGCTTTAAAAACACGACTCATCAAAACACAAACAGAAGAACATTTCATTCCTATTACAACAATTTGCATTAGAGTACAAGAATACCAGAGAATAAATAATATGCAGCGGAAAATAAATATCAGAGATTTACAAATTTCAAAGCAGCGGAAAATATAATACATGAATATAATGTGCAGTGGAAAATATCTACAACCACAACTGAAAGAGATACACAGATACAAAGCTTTCCGAATATAGTTGCAGCTATAATCCAGGATCCTATGAAAAGTAATATCTACGAAAACCAAAGCTACTAGCCGCTCGTGTGGAAAATAAGGGCACCCAGAGTTTAGTTTAAAACAATAAACTCCGAGCCAGTCATAGGATTGGTGTGAGAACTAAAACAATTATTAGCTTGATTTTAAAGTTAGGTAAATCACAGGACCGCGTTGTACAATACAGAATGGGTTTCCCCCGTGGATACCAGTGCATAAAAATAAACAGCGCAATGCTAAAGAGAATCATTGTGATAGCCCGTAACTTCCCCGGTAAGGAAAGCCCGGATTATCTTGAGAACACGACAAAATAGAACGCGGACAGAAGAACGTTTCATTGTTTACTACAACAATTCCATCAGATACAAGAATATACAGAGTATAAATGAATATTATACATTCGATAAACATCAGAGATTACAATAAATTACATAGCAGCGGAAAATAATACAATACACAACTGAAAGTAATACACGGATACAGAGCTTTCCGAGCATCGTTCCAGCTGTAAATCAGGATCCAATGAATATAAATCTGCAAAACCAAAACTACTAGCTGCCCGTGTCGAAAATAAGGGCACCCAGAGTTTAGGTTAAAACAATAAACTCCAGGTCAGTCATGTGACTGGTGTGAGAACTAAAACAGTTATAAATCTTTGTTTTAAAAGAGAGTGATTCAAGGGACCACGCCGTATAACACGGAACGGGTTTCCTCCCAAGAATACCAGTGCATATATCAAAACAGCGCAATGCTTTTTGGAAAAATGAAGCTATTATAAGACCCAGGTCCCATCACACAATGCAACGCAAGCCGGAGGATAGGGTTTTCCCTCATAATAGCCAAACATGCTTGGTACGTCAAAACAAATCATTTGATACTATTATAAGTGTGTAGTGTCAAAACAATTTCAATCATAAATATCAATCATAGACGGCATGGGTACCATATATCATGTCGCCATACTAGTTCTAAAATTAAAACCGCAATATCACGTATTGGAAATTGGATTTCCGTCATGAGTCGAGGCAAGGGGCAAGCTCCTCTCCGTTCGAGACACTCTCGCAAATGTCTCAGGACCCCACTATGATCCTTGGAATCGGTTGGGCCGATCCTCACCTAACTTTGGAGGATTGGCAATCCCTGAACACACGTTTCCCGGTCCTAACAGATCTATATCCGAGGCTCCTTGCATTCCAACATCCACACAGGTAAAAAGTATATAAATGTCAGGGCTGGTAGGTCACTGACATCACCCATAGCTAGAAAGAAACGTCGTGTTCTCCCAACGGTCTGTATCCCGTTTTTGACTCATACCGAGGTGTGAGGCTCGCGAATTAACGTTATACACAAAACTGCACCACACAGGTCGTGCTTTGATCATCAACCACAAGACTTTGCTTTTTAACAGAAGCCTTGATCATCTGCCACTTAGGCGTGCCACACAGGCAATTCACTCCATGCGACTGATGTCCATCGATATACAACCTCTGAGCTCGTACGTCTCAGAGAAGGGCGTTAAGCAAGAGAATAAATTCTCCGCCGCCAAACAGATGTATATTTAATAGAGATCAATCAACACAGAATAAAATCCAATGTCAGACACACAGTCCATTTACAAGTTCGTTCCGGGTCTGAACGAAACCGGAGGCACTTTCCTCGCATATCCATCGATCTCCAAGTACGTCTGGACGATCACCAACTGATTCCCTCATCTTGGGTGTACAACCCAATCAAGATCATCAGTAATCACCCAAACGATGTGAAGACTTCCGGTCTTCAACCACCGTCTTCATCTTCGACTTATCGCCGAATCGGTTATTCAGAATGGGTATAAACCCGGCCTTTCCGAATAACCGCGTATATAATAAACAAATTTTACACATACGCCTCATTCCAATTCAGAATATTCTTTTATTCAAATTTTCACATTCTTAGGGAAAGGTTCCCATTAATTTTACCGAATAACCCGCGTATATAATAAACAAATTTTACACATACACAAAATACGCCTTATTCCAATTCAGAATATCTTTTATTCAAATTTTCACATTCTTAGGGAAAGGTTCCCATTAATTTTATCAATGATAAATTCTTCTAAATTTATTCTTTAATCTTCCTTTGGATATCTTTTCAAACCATATTATGGTTTTCCAAACTAGTCGGGATTAGCGAACCACACCGAAGTAATTATTTATTTTATTTCCCAATCCCAACCTATTCATCCCATGGAGCAAAACTGTTAATACTCCATATCTAACACCACGGTGTTATCGGTAAATATTAATTACCATTTCACGTTCAAATCTAATTAAAGATTTAACTATCGTTTTGGAGCAAAACTGGTGGTACTCCATTCTCGATCACCTTTCAGATTTGATAATTTAAATTATCAATTCACTTTCAATCTAATTAAAGATTCATTAAAACTCCACTTAGTTGTAATGTTCTCAAAAATCAATATCCTGACTTTAACTGGGTTAAAGAACCAATGTCATCTAAAACACGGTTCACGATAAACCCAAAATCACTTTCTATTGTTAATCGGGTTAAAGAATAGGTGTTATTCAAAACACCGCTCACGATAAACCCAAAACCAATTTAAATTCAATTCCAATTAATCTTATTTAATTGGTACACTTCATTAAATCTAAATAGAAGGATTTAATCTTTTTCTCTATTGGATTAAAGAACAGTGTTAATGAAGACACCATTCACGACAAACCCAAACCACATTTGAAATTAAATACAAGACTCTGAATAGAAAATATATCGGCTTATATTCAATATCAAATTCTACGACCAACAAATATCGTATTGGAAATAACGATATAAATATATCTTTCAAATTTAAACAACCATATCTGTATAATCATGAAATCCAACATCGAAATATTCCGAAGATAATTTCGATTCAAATCTATTTCCACTTCACGTATTGGAATTCTGATTATTTTTAAAACCACTTCAAATTCAATTTATTTCAAAAATAAATTGATTTTAATTCTAGTTCAAAACTAGTTCATTTCGGTATAAATCTATTTTTATCTTTTCAAATGTGGAGTTTTTCATCCCAATTTTTCCCAAATCATTTCTTATGATTTTACACAAATTATTGATATTTTGAATAATTTTATCAAGGCTCGTACAGTCGATTTCCATCAACGGCCATCGAACTACACTTACAGCGACCTTTTCCAAATTTGATTTGGACATAATTCCAAATCCAACCGTTAGATTTCTAATTTCAAATATTTGTCAGAAAGCTCTTTTCGATACGAACCCAACGGTTCCGGTTTCAGGAGAATCCGACGGTCGGATCTCCCGTAACGTCACTTCGAAGTCAATGGTCGAAATTCATGAACTACCGTAGCGCGGCGCGTTTTATTCAGGCCATTATATATAATATATATATATATATATATTATATATATTTCGTCGATTTCCTTTTAAAACGAATTTTATAAATCGTTTTAAATTCGTTTTCGAAACGATTTCAACTTCATTTTCAATTTCAAATCGAAATTGAATATTCCACATCATCGATATACAAATGATAATATTTTCAAAATGTTATATTTTGAAATCACTTCCTTTTCTATATTCATTATAAAAATGAATATAATCGATATAAATATCGCTCACTTCAAAATGGCGCATCCCTAATCAACACGGCTTTATATATTTCAATAAATTCGTTATTCTATTCAACAAATGAATATTTATTCTATTCAACACATGAATATATATATTTCTTTCAACACATGAATATTCTCAACACATGAGCACTGTCAACACATGACTATTTTTGTTATTTAATATATTTTATAAAATTATGGTATCTATAGTTTGATTTTTAAATCAGACTCCAACCGTAAAGTAGTAAGAGAATGATTTCCTAAGTATTAACCCCGAAGGTCGTAACCAATATCAGGTCAATACCCAGGAAACCACTCATCTTATCTATTTTCCAGTTAGTTTCTAACTTTAAATATGATAAAGATGTAAATTTTATTGTTAAAATATTTCTTTCAACACATGATTATTTTCAACACACGATTATTTATATTTTATAATATTCTTTATTTCCCCAAATGGAATGAGGCCATATAATGTTAATTATGAGAATTCCATACAACACATGTATATAATAGCACTGACAAATAATCAACCATTATCCAAAGTGCACTACACTGTATAAGCATCAAATATAGATATCTAACGCTTATAACAGCCTGTCAATCAATCGATCGACATACAACTAATTATTGGGATTAGTGTATGCCGTATCTTATCCCAATACCCGTATGGGGTTTCAAATCAACAAACATAGATTTTTATTCACTCACATACCCGTTAAAAATTATATTTTTAACCATAAAATATTTTTAACTATATAAATATTGTAACGTCCCAGCATATTACGGTCTCGGAAATCGACATAAATACCTTTACCTTAACTCATGCCGATCCTCCAAGCACCGAAAACACTGGATAGTTAATGAAAGAAATTAGAGGGTGAGATAAGAAAGAAAGAAATATTAGAATAGAAGAAGAAGAAGAAACACCACAACACAGAGTCTCACATCGCAGCGGAAAAAAATATAATACTGAAATAAATCTTTACCGAGAGCTTTTAAAATACTTACAATATCAGAGTACACATCTGGACAGTGATAATAATCTGTCCTCATATAACAACAGCGGAATAGTAATATCATACATCTGGACTCTTCCATCTCGTCTATTCTCAGCAGTCGATAACCTGAACCTGTACACTCCGGGCTAACCCGAGCATTTACAAAATACCGGGTCAGTCTGGTGAACCAGAGTGAGATAAATTCGCACAGTAATAAGGGTGAATCATCCAATCATGATTTTAAAGTTCAAACATCCTTTCGAAAGAAAAGGATAATCGTAAGACCAAATCCACACATAAACACGAACGGTTTTTACCTTACGATAACCCAACATTTTTGAAACCAATATCTTTTCTGATATTATAATAATGTCTAAATACAAGTAAATAACAATCTAGTGGAACGCTTGCATCTCACGCTCCACATATATAGTATACAATCAAAACCGCGGGCGCTTATTGGAAATTGGATTCCGACCTTGACAAGGTATGGGACCACCTGCCGATAGTGTATCTCTAGAGACGAATACACTGGGTTCAACAAGAACGTCTTGCAACCCGGCCCTCACATGACCGACCACTCATTTCGCTTGAGTGTATCGAATGTATATCACCGACGGTTGGGATCAGCAACCGTCTCCCGATAAGGGACATCATCGAAACATAGATTTAAGAAACAAATAGGACTTCCTCTAGATAGGTGATTATACACCCTAATGGAAGCGACCCACATAGCCATGCTGCCTGCCCGATTTTTGTCATTTCCCGGTTGATGAGGCTTGAGGCCAGAATTAACTTCTGATCATCTGGTCACCATTCACTTTGAATGCCACATCGTCAGATCCGTCAGATATCACTAATTGACGTCCACAAAAATATTCTAGCCGAAAGCTAGAGAATGGCAATTCCCTGCCAACAACTATCGTACGTTTGAAGAAATCAACGTACGTGACCCTTTGGAAATACTCTGTCAGACACTCGTCCATACACGTCACCCAGGAACAGGATGAACCGAAGGCACTCTCCTACCGCATCCAATATAGGAATCACCCCATGGATCAGTAGCGAGTAGTCCTTGCAACCCGTAGATTCCAACCACGACAGAATCACAGTTTATCTCTGCTTGCCAGGCAGAGAATATTAGTAGTTCTTCCGTGTATGAAAATCCACAGTATTCAATGCTCCATCTCGATCATCTTCTGAGATCTTCACGTATTTGTTGGACGGAATGGTTTTCGAATATAAATTCGATCCCGGTCTTTCCATACCAACAATTGTATTGGGCGGGTTTGATAGTCGGTGTTTTAACTATCAAAATATACAGTGTTTCAATCATGACACTCCAATGAGTTCACTGGTTCAGTATTCGGCATCACTTGGCCTTTTAAATAAACAAATTTATTCACTTCTGTTTAATTAAAACTTCTAACTCTGTTAAACAGATTCATTTGAATTCGGCTTTGGATATACAACCCACTCCTTTACCCAAATGCACTTTTACAAATCTCATTTTCAAATAACGTTAATTCAATATTAACGATTTACACCTTGAAACTCATTTATATATTCTGGTTTATCTTAAACCCTTTTTAAAACCTTATCTAAATTTAAACGATATTTAACCCAAAAACACATTAATTTGATAATCAATTCAAATTCAAAATGGTCGATTTAGTTCACTCAAACTTGATTATCTCGTTAGCCGATTCCAAATAAATTTTCACTTTAAATTAATTAATTAATTAATTAATTTAAATAATTCCATAAATTTCTTCTTCACAAAAACAATTACCAAAGTGTAACTATGCGACCTTATTTCTCATCTTGTACTTACAAATTAGTCTAACATCAACATTTATTCTATAAGATAAATTTTTAACAAATCAAAATCTTAAATAAATAAAATATTTATTTATTTCCCTTTTATAACTTTTATTCAACATAATATATTCAAAAACCAACTCCAGTTATAAAATAAATTTTATAACTTCATCTTTTTCAGTTCACTTGACTGTAAATCAATATTCATGACACGATTGATTTTATAGGCCATACACTGCCAAATACCCAACCAATATCACCCATTGGTTTAAACCAAACAGATGTTGAATATTAAAAATCAACAATCAATTCAAACAATACAAACAGGGCAGTTCATATATGAGAATATGAAAATAAATAATATATTTGAGGAATCCGGTTGGATCCCTCCAACCTGTTCTTCCCTGAAATCACAACGGATTTCTCAAAACAGATCATTTAGTTTCAACCAATTCACACGCAATTCAAACAATTCAACCATTTTAAACACGTTTGTAAATAAACGTGACCAACCAAGGTGAGTCACCTTTATTGGAACCAATCGTTAAAAATAACGATTTGGTATTTCACTGAAAATTTAACACAGTTTAATTTCATCAGTTGGATCAACAAACACTTGTATAACTAGCAAATAAGCAACCATCAGCAAACCAAACACACAAAATAAAGAAACCAATTTATATAAAATATGAATGGGAAAACTGAGTGAGTTTAACTCACCTTGGTTTCCACACGTTGTCAAAACGGTTTTGTTTTTACAAGCCTCCAACTGCGTTCAACCCCGTCCATTTCACTACATAATATTACGCCCGTTTCCAACCTTCCTTGTCTGTCTCTTTCTGTTAACATATGAGAGCGATACATAAGTTAAAATTATATGTTATATGCTAATTTTTAAAGTAATATTACTATTTTAAAATCTTTACTAAACGTAGCTTTTAATCTGGACTAGGCATTTCCTAATTAAACACGATCAGTCTTATCACTAGAACTAGGCTTATTTATACTTCATCCAGATGTGATACTATTTACGCACATTTCAATTTAAACTCGATTGGTTATATTAAAATACTAACCGTGCCGTGTTATACAACTTTACATAAAAACTACACATGTTAAAGTATGTTTTATTATCTAAACTAAATTTTCAATCCATTTGCTACCAATCGTATTTTGTTCCGGCTCTACAGTTTTAAAATGACCATGCCACCTTATACATATCCCAAGAAGACTGACCCTGTCTGTCAGTTTAGGATCGGGCATTAAATAGTATCATATAATATATATGCGTTACTTATAATTTATAAATAATAACAATAAAGAGTTTGGGCTTTACCCCATTGCCACGGCCCAATTCTTTCATCATCCAACCCACCTAATACTGTCATCTTCCTCCGCGTAAAATATGAACCAGGCTGAAGCTCCATTGCTTTCCCACTTTACTACTCATCCTCCTCATTTGCTTCCGTTCCAACCCCTCTTCCATGCAACTTCAAAAGTCCACGCAAGCACTCCACCACATATCCATCACCGCACTTTCCAGTTCAGCTACTAAGTCCGAACTCACATCCATGTTCCGACGATCTCCTCCACACCCTCGTTCACTGTAGACCGAACTCCGCCTGTCAACACGCAACTACACCTCTGCTGTTCTATTTCGAATGTTACATCTATTCACTCATGCTTCGGATCTCCAAATGAAACAACCGCAGTTCCACGATGTCGGCTCCACCGAGCCGCCTGGCATCGTCCAGACGACGATCTGATGCTGCTAGTGGTCTCGTCTCAGCGCTCTCCACCAACCTCGACTGCCTCAGACCTCCTACTGCCTCCTTGCGCCATCAAAACCCATCAAACCTCCAGCCCTTATCTCCTCACTTCATTTCCTTGCAGCTTGCCATTCGAGACCGCATGTCTCCGTTCACCTCAGTTCCCATGGACTTCCGCCAGTAGTCCCCTCGAGTGCGACGTCCCTTCTTACGTAAAATGGACCAGCCCGCTTTGCTCCACTACATAGATCGAACCCACTGCTAAGCTTCCCTTTCCCCGTGTATACATAGTTCCAGCTCTTATATATATATATAGGTGTGTGTACAATTCTATCGAGAGAAGGAGGTGCAGATAAAAAGGTGGAGAAAGAAATGGAGTTTCGAGTCCTATTTATACCCGAGAATTCCTTGGCATCCAAGGTAAGAAGGCTCATAGGGGTGCAGTGCTATCTACTTAGCTGTGTTGAAAGAACAGTACAAAGCTATGTGGAGACATACGCTATTTGATGTATGACTGAACAAGAAATAGGTAGGCTTGAGGCACGTAGGGAAATAATTTCCATGTGCAAATGCTGAACATTCCATGTGAAATTAAATATATAGACTCGCAGTGGGTTTGAGAGGCATGTGCATCATTAAATTGTGACTGGACAATGCATGAGGTAGGGGTAAGTCTCTGTTATGGACCTATGGTGACTGGTGAGTAGCATACGCAGATGACTTTGGAAAAGAACACACAAGCACGGTGTATGGTGGGAAGGGACAAGAAAATGGGGTAGGCTGATACATCCTTAGGGTAGGTCTGTTGTATAGTATTTATAGGCTGGCCAAATAATTGAATACTATTAACGAAACTTCACCGCGAAGTAATACTCAGAACCCACCACAAACGACTTTTGTCTACTGATAAAAAAATTAATCTTGGTGTAAAAAGATATTCCGGACCCAATGGGACAAGTTTCGTCGAAATCCGAGGTCGTATGAAAAAATTTCCTTTATGAAACCAGAAATAAACACGCATTTTAATTTTTTCACGATCACCAGATAAACCCGATCAACTTGAAACTGCGAAGTCTGACAATAACTTTTCGATACGAACCCAACGACACTAATTTCGTCGCATTCTGAGACTGTTGCCCCGGTAGACTATTTTTACCGCGAACCGCCCTACCCTTTTTAACGCCAAATTTTCCCATCTCTAAAAATAACAAACTATATACCTATCCTGACTATAATCGACGCCAAGAACTCAACGGAACTGGTTTCGTCGAAAACAGAGTCCGTTTGCAAAACGGATACTTTAAAGGCCTATAATTTAATAACGATTTTCCATAGCGACTATTTCAAAATTTGATTTGGCCATAACTATCAAACTATAACACGAAATCTAGATTTTTCTCTTTCATATGAAAATTATCGTCAATACGGTCCCAACGTGTCTTGTTTTACAGAAATCCGACTTAAATCGAATTCTGTATTCTCAGTTGAAGTTCAAAACCAAATATTACGAACTGCACGCCATTTCCAAGCTCGAATTATATTATATATAAATTATAACGTTCAACTTCGTTTTTAATAACGAATTAAATATTAAATTCCATTAATATTCCCAACATAATATTTAAAACTAATTTAAATATTCATATTCAAATGGTCGAAAAACACGGGTCGTTCTTCCCCCCTTAAAATAATTTCGTCCTCGAAATTGCTAAGGTAAGAAAGAACGTTATAAGCTCATTAATTTCAAATCTAATTTTATATTAGATTAGAAACCAATTCAATACTGTAAATAGATATTTTCAAAAATATTGAAAATTTTCTAACACATTATATTTTCGAAATTTTTTTGCCAGCACCTCCTTTGTACGGCTCAATCGGTACAACTACGACTCGCCTTTCTGGGCCTTCTCCAATTCAAAAGAAAATGAAACAGCCAAGCGGCTTGCCAAATAGGCTCATAAATCACCAAACCCATATAAAAATAAACGTGTACCTTTTTGTCGGGCATATCATTATATCCTTTCCATCTGCTGCCCTGTCACCATATACAAATGCATTTCCAAACAAAATTTCAATCTTAACCTCAGAACCAAATCCCTTACGCATCCAAGCCAAATCCCATTCTTGACTCAATTTCCATCCATTATCAATTTCAATCTTTAACTTACCAGTTCAACATCATTTCAGATTCTAGTCTCACCATTCAAAATCTGATTCTACTTAATATATTATATCCCAATTCAATTTCTAGTTAATTGGTTTCAATTCAATTCATATTTGCTTTCACAAATTCGATTTAATCTTGTTCTTGTTCAAACACTTTCCCTGGGAGTTTTTAAACAGTTCAGTTCTTTCAAAAATCAAACATTTCTTTCCAGGATTCAAAACAACTTGTTTTTTTCTCAAAGCAGTTCAAAACAAGATTTTTGGTAGTAATCCGTCACTTAGAACTCGAAAATGAACACCGATAATGGCGCGCACATCATCGGAATCTATTTTCCAGCTGTCGAAGTGAGTTCAATACTATACCAATTTCAAAACCATTTCTAAACACTTCCATTTTGAAATCAGTTCAAAATATCCTTTGCAAGGCTTGTAAAACAATTTAAATACCTCCCAGGATTTTAAAATTCTCATATATTAAGTCCAATTCCATTTTCAACCACTTGTCCAAATTTCCAAAGTTTTAATTTCAATTCTGATTTAAATTCAGATTTAACTCCTCTGATTTTCATATATTTCACTTATATGAATTCTGATTGGTTATATATAACCATTTCACATTTTATAATTTTATTGGATTATAATCACAACCAACACATCCAATATATTATAATTACAATATATATATTTCCACTATATCAAAATATACTTTGGGTAAAATTATTTCATTTACCCTCTTTTCAAAACATATCGTGACGACCCATCGTATTCGAGTGTTTATAAACCCCTATCGATACAGTGGATCAAACTGATCGATCAGAACTCATAAACAACTCAAACAAATAAATCTCCACAATATAAAACAATTTTTATAAAATCTACAAATACGTTTACACTCAAACTCAATCTAGGGTATTACTAACCCCATCTCTACTGAGTCATGCCACAGAGCCAAGGTAATCACTTAACCTTAAGCTCTGATACCACTGTAACGAACTGGGATTTTCGACTCCGAAAATCAACATCAAACTACCGTGTTGACCATTCAGACATCGAACATTCCAGATCATTAATAGAAAGAAGTTAGAGGATGAGAATAGATAAGGTAGAAATATTGAATAGAAGAAGAAGAAGAAGAAGAAGAACACCACACAACAGAGTCTCACATCGCAGCGGAACAAAATATAATACCGAAATAAATCTTTACCGAGAGCTTTTAAAATACTTACAATATCAGAGTACACATCTGGACAGTGATAATAATCTGTCCTCATATAACACACAGCGGAATAGTAATATCATACATCTGGACTCTTCCATCTCGTCTCTTCTCAGCAGTCGATAACCTGAACCTGTACACTCCGGGCTAACCCGAGCATTTACAAAATACCGGGTCAGTCTGGTGAACCAGAGTGAGATAAACTCGCACAGTAATAAGGGTGAATCATCCAATCATGATTTTAAAGTTCAAACATCCTTTCGAAAGAAAAGGATAATCGTAAGACCAAATCCACACATAAACACGGACGGTTTTTACCTTACGATAACCCAACATTTTTGAAACCAATATCTTTTCTGATATTATAATAATGTCTAAATACAAGTAAATAACAATCTAGTGGAACGCTTGCATCTCACGCTCCACATATATAGTATACAATCAAAACCGCGGGCGCTTATTGGAAATTGGATTCCGACCTTGACAAGGTATGGGACCACCTGCCGATAGTGTATCTCTAGAGACGAATACACTGGGTTCAACAAGAACGTCTTGCAACCCGGCCCTCACATGACCGACCACTCATTTCGCTTGAGTGTATCGAATGTATATCACCGACGGTTGGGACCAGCAACCGTCTCCCGATAAGGGACATCATCGAAACATAGATTTAAGAAACAAATAGGACTTCCTCTAGATAGGTGATTATACACCCTAATGGAAGCGACCCACATAGCCATGCTGTCTGCCCGATTTTTGTCATTTCCCGGTTGATGAGGCTTGAGGCCAGAATTAACTTCTGATCATCTGGTCACCATTCACTTTGAATGCCACATCGTCAGATCCGTCAGATATCACTAATTGACGTCCACAAAAATATTCTAGCCGAAAGCTAGAGAATGGCAATTCCCTGCCAACAACTATCGTACGTTTGAAGAAATCAACGTACGTGACCCTTTGGAAATACTCTGTCAGACACTCGTCCATACACGTCACCCAGGAACAGGATGAACCGAAGGCACTCTCCTACCGCATCCAATATAGGAATCACCCCATGGATCAGTAGCGAGTAGTCCTTGCAACCCGTAGATTCCAACCACGACAGAATCACAGTTTATCTCTGCTTGCCAGGCAGAGAATATTAGTAGTTCTTCCGTGTATGAAAATCCACGGTCTTCAATGCTCCATCTCGATCATCTTCTGAGATCTTCACGTATTTGTTGGACGGAATGGTTTTCGAATATAAATTCGATCCCGGTCTTTCCATACCAACAACTGTATTGGGCGGGTTTGATAGTTGGTGTTTTAACTATCAAAATATACAGTGTTTCAATCATGACACTCCAATGAGTTCACTGGTTCAGTATTCGGCATCACTTGGCCTTTTAAATAAAAAAATTTATTCACTTCTGTTTAATTAAAACTTCTAACTCTGTTAAACAGATTCATTTGAATTCGGCTTTGGATATACAACCCACTCCTTTACCCAAATGCACTTTTACAAATCTCATTTTCAAATAACGTTAATTCAATATTAACGATTTACACCTTGAAACTTATTTATATATTCTGGTTTATCTTAAACCCTTTTTAAAACCTTATCTAAATTTAAATGATATTTAACCCAAAAACACATTAATTTGATAATCAATTCAAATTCAAAATGGTCGATTTAATTCACTCAAACTTGATTATCTCGTTAGCCGATTCCAAATAAATTTTCACTTTAAATTAATTAATTAATTAATTTAAATAATTCCATAAATTTCTTTTTCACAAAAACAATTACCAAAGTGTAACTATGCGACCTTATTTCTCATCTTGTACTTACAAATTAGTCTAACATCAACATTTATTCTATAAGATAAATTTTTAACAAATCAAAATCTTAAATAAATAAAATATTTATTTATTTCCCTTTTATAACTTTTATTCAACATAATATATTCAAAAACCAACTCCAGTTATAAAATAAATTTTATAACTTCATCTTTTTCAGTTCACCTGACTGTGAATCAATAATCATGACACGATTGATTTTATAGGCCATACGCTGCCAAATACCCAACCAATATCACCCATTGGTTTAAACCAAACAGATGTTGAATATTAAAAATCAACAATCAATTCAAACAATACAAACAGGGCAGTTCATATTTGAGAATATGAAAATAAATAATATATTTGAGGAATCCGGTTGGATCCCTCCAACCTGTTCTTCCCTGAAATCACAACGGATTTCTCAAAACAGATCATTTAGTTTCAACCAATTCACACGCAATTCAAAAAATTCAACCATTTTAAACACGTTTATAAATAAACGTGACCAACCAAGGTGAGTCACCTTTATTGGAACCAATCGTTAAAAATAACGATTTGGTATTTCACTGAAAATTTAACACAGTTTAATTTCATCAGTTGGATCAACAAACACTTGTATAACCAGCAAATAAGCAACCATCAGCAAACCAAACACACAAAATAAAGAACCCAATTTATATAAAATATGAATGGGAAAACTGAGTGAGTTTAACTCACCTTGGTTTCCACACGTTGTCAAAACGGTTTTGTTTTTACAAGCCTCCAACTGCGTTCAACCCCGTCCATTTCACTACATAATATTACGCCCGTTTCCAACCTTCCTTGTCTGTCTCTTTCTGTTAACATATGAGAGCGATACATAAGTTAAAATTATATGTTATATGCTAATTTTTAAAGTAATATTACTATTTTAAAATCTTTACTAAACGTAGCTTTTAATCTGGACTAGGCATTTCCTAATTAAACACGATCAGTCTTATCACTAGAACTAGGCTTATTTATACTTCATCCAGATGTGATACTATTTACGCACATTTCAATTTAAACTCGATTGGTTATATTAAAATACTAATCGTGCCGTGTTATACAACTTTACATAAAAACTACACATGTTAAAGTATGTTTTATTATCTAAACTAAATTTTCAATCCATTTGCTACCAATCGTATTTTGTTCCGGCTCTACAGTTTTAAAATGACCATGCCACCTTATACATATCCCAAGAAGACTGACCCTGTCTGTCAGTTTAGGATCGGGCATTAAATAGTATCATATAATATATATGCGTTACTTATAATTTATAAATAATAACAATAAAGAGTTTGGGCTTTACCCCATTGCCACGGCCCAATTCTTTCATCATCCAACCCACCTAATACTGTCATCTTCCTCCGCGTAAAATATGAACCAGGCTGAAGCTCCATTGCTTTCCCACTTTACTACTCATCCTCCTCATTTGCTTCTGTTCCAACCCCTCTTCCATGCAACTTCAAAAGTCCACGCAAGCACTCCACCACATATCCATCACCGCACTTTCCAGTTCAGCTACTAAGTCCGAACTCACATCCATGTTCCGACGATCTCCTCCACACCCTCGTTCACTGTAGACCGAACTCCGCCTGTCAACACGCAACTACACCTCTGCTGTTCTATTTCGAATGTTACATCTATTCACTCATGCTTCGGATCTCCAAATGAAACAACCGCAGTACCACGATGTCGGCTCCACCGAGCCGCCTGGCATCGTCCAGATGACGATCTGATGCTGCTAGTGGTCTCGTCTCAGCGCTCTCCACCAACCTCGACTGCCTCGGACCTCCTACTGCCTCCTTGCGCCATCAAAACCCATCAAACCTCCAGCCCTTATCTCCTCACTTCATTTCCTTGCAGCTTGCCATTCGAGACCGCATGTCTCCATTCACCTCAGTTCCCATGGACTTCCGCCAGTAGTCCCCTCGAGTGCGACGTCCCTTCTTACGTAAAATGGACCAGCCCGCTTTGCTCCACTACATAGATCGAACCCACTGCTAAGCTTCCCTTTCCCCGTGTATACATAGTTCCAGCTCTTATATATATATATATATAGGTGTGTGTACAATTCTATCGAGAGAAGGAGGTGCAGATAAAAAGGTGGAGAAAGAAATGGAGTTTCGAGTCCTATTTATACCCGAGAATTCCTTGGCATCCAAGGTAAGAAGGCTCATAGGGGTGCAGTGCTATCTACTTAGCTGTGTTGAAAGAACAGTACAAAGCTATGTGGAGACATACGCTATTTGATGTATGACTGAACAAGAAATAGGTAGGCTTGAGGCACGTAGGGAAATAATTTCCATGTGCAAATGCTGAACATTCCATGTGAAATTAAATATATAGACTCGCAGTGGGTTTGAGAGGCATGTGCATCATTAAATTGTGACTGGACAATGCATGAGGTAGGGGTAAGTCTCTGTTATGGACCTATGGTGACTGGTGAGTAGCATACGCAGATGACTTTGGAAAAGAACACACAAGCACGGTGTATGGTGGGAAGGGACAAGAAAATGGGGTAGGCTGATACATCCTTAGGGTAGGTCTGTTGTATAGTATTTATAGGCTGGCCAAATAATTGAATACTATTAACGAAACTTCACCGCGAAGTAATACTCAGAACCCACCACAAACGACTTTTGTCTACTGATAAAAAAATTAATCTTGGTGTAAAAAGATATTCCGGACCCAATGGGACAAGTTTCGTCGAAATCCGAGGTCGTATGAAAAAATTTCCTTTATGAAACCAGAAATAAACACGCATTTTAATTTTTTCACGATCACCAGATAAACCCGATCAACTTGAAACTGCGAAGTCTGACAATAACTTTTCGATACGAACCCAACGACACTAATTTCGTCGCATTCTGAGACTGTTGCCCCGGTAGACTATTTTTACCGCGAACCGCCCTACCCTTTTTAACGCCAAATTTTCCCATCTCTAAAAATAACAAACTATATACCTATCCTGACTATAATCGACGCCAAGAACTCAACGGAACTGGTTTCGTCGAAAACAGAGTCCGTTTGCAAAACGGATACTTTAAAGGCCTATAATTTAATAACGATTTTCCATAGCGACTATTTCAAAATTTGATTTGGCCATAACTATCAAACTATAACACGAAATCTAGATTTTTCTCTTTCATATGAAAATTATCGTCAATACGGTCCCAACGTGTCTTGTTTTACAGAAATCCGACTTAAATCGAATTCTGTATTCTCAGTTGAAGTTCAAAACCAAATATTACGAACTGCACGCCATTTCCAAGCTCGAATTATATTATATATAAATTATAACGTTCAACTTCGTTTTTAATAACGAATTAAATATTAAATTCCATTAATATTCCCAACATAATATTTAAAACTAATTTAAATATTCATATTCAAATGGTCGAAAAACACGGGTCGTTCTTCCCCCCTTAAAATAATTTCGTCCTCGAAATTGCTAAGGTAAGAAAGAACGTTATAAGCTCATTAATTTCAAATCTAATTTTATATTAGATTAGAAACCAATTCAATACTGTAAATAGATATTTTCAAAAATATTGAAAATTTTCTAACACATTATATTTTCGAAATTTTTTTGCCAGCACCTCCTTTGTACGGCTCAATCGGTACAACTACGACTCGCCTTTCTGGGCCTTCTCCAATTCAAAAGAAAATGAAACAGCCAAGCGGCTTGCCAAATAGGCTCATAAATCACCAAACCCATATAAAAATAAACGTGTACCTTTTTGTCGGGCATATCATTATATCCTTTCCATCTGCTGCCCTGTCACCATATACAAATGCATTTCCAAACAAAATTTCAATCTTAACCTCAGAACCAAATCCCTTACGCATCCAAGCCAAATCCCATTCTTGACTCAATTTCCATCCATTATCAATTTCAATCTTTAACTTACCAGTTCAACATCATTTCAGATTCTAGTCTCACCATTCAAAATCTGATTCTACTTAATATATTATATCCCAATTCAATTTCTAGTTAATTGGTTTCAATTCAATTCATATTTGCTTTCACAAATTCGATTTAATCTTGTTCTTGTTCAAACACTTTCCCTGGGAGTTTTTAAACAGTTCAGTTCTTTCAAAAATCAAACATTTCTTTCCAGGATTCAAAACAACTTGTTTTTTTCTCAAAGCAGTTCAAAACAAGATTTTTGGTAGTAATCCGTCACTTAGAACTCGAAAATGAACACCGATAATGGCGCGCACATCATCGGAATCTATTTTCCAGCTGTCGAAGTGAGTTCAATACTATACCAATTTCAAAACCATTTCTAAACACTTCCATTTTGAAATCAGTTCAAAATATCCTTTGCAAGGCTTGTAAAACAATTTAAATACCTCCCAGGATTTTAAAATTCTCATATATTAAGTCCAATTCCATTTTCAACCACTTGTCCAAATTTCCAAAGTTTTAATTTCAATTCTGATTTAAATTCAGATTTAACTCCTCTGATTTTCATATATTTCACTTATATGAATTCTGATTGGTTATATATAACCATTTCACATTTTATAATTTTATTGGATTATAATCACAACCAACACATCCAATATATTATAATTACAATATATATATTTCCTCTATATCAAAATATACTTTGGGTAAAATTATTTCATTTACCCTCTTTTCAAAACATATCGTGACGACCCATCGTATTCGAGTGTTTATAAACCCCTATCGATACAGTGGATCAAACTGATCGATCAGAACTCATAAACAACTCAAACAAATAAATCTCCACAATATAAAACAATTTTTATAAAATCTACAAATACGTTTACACTCAAACTCAATCTAGGGTATTACTAGCCCCATCTCTACTGAGTCATGCCACAGAGCCAAGGTAATCACTTAACCTTAAGCTCTGATACCACTGTAACGAACTGGGATTTTCGACTCCGAAAATCAACATCAAACTACCGTGTTGACCATTCAGACATCGAACATTCCAGATCATTAATAGAAAGAAGTTAGAGGATGAGAATAGATAAGGTAGAAATATTGAATAGAAGAAGAAGAAGAAGAACACCACACAACAGATTCTCACATCGCAGCGGAACAAAATATAATACCGAAATAAATCTTTACCGAGAGCTTTTAAAATACTTACAATATCAGAGTACACATCTGGACAGTGATAATAATCTGTCCTCATATAACACACAGCGGAATAGTAATATCATACATCTGGACTCTTCCATCTCGTCTCTTCTCAGCAGTCGATAACCTGAACCTGTACACTCCGGGCTAACCCGAGCATTTACAAAATACCGGGTCAGTCTGGTGAACCAGAGTGAGATAAACTCGCACAGTAATAAGGGTGAATCATCCAATCATGATTTTAAAGTTCAAACATCCTTTCGAAAGAAAAGGATAATCGTAAGACCAAATCCACACATAAACACGGACGGTTTTTACCTTACGATAACCCAACATTTTTGAAACCAATATCTTTTCTGATATTATAATAATGTCTAAATACAAGTAAATAACAATCTAGTGGAACGCTTGCATCTCACGCTCCACATATATAGTATACAATCAAAACCGCGGGCGCTTATTGGAAATTGGATTCCGACCTTGACAAGGTATGGGACCACCTGCCGATAGTGTATCTCTAGAGACGAATACACTGGGTTCAACAAGAACGTCTTGCAACCCGGCCCTCACATGACCGACCACTCATTTCGCTTGAGTGTATCGAATGTATATCACCGACGGTTGGGACCAGCAACCGTCTCCCGATAAGGGACATCATCGAAACATAGATTTAAGAAACAAATAGGACTTCCTCTAGATAGGTGATTATACACCCTAATGGAAGCGACCCACATAGCCATGCTGCCTGCCCGATTTTTGTCATTTCCCGGTTGATGAGGCTTGAGGCCAGAATTAACTTCTGATCATCTGGTCACCATTCACTTTGAATGCCACATCGTCAGATCCGTCAGATATCACTAATTGACGTCCACAAAAATATTCTAGCCGAAAGCTAGAGAATGGCAATTCCCTGCCAACAACTATCGTACGTTTGAAGAAATCAACGTACGTGACCCTTTGGAAATACTCTGTCAGACACTCGTCCATACACGTCACCCAGGAACAGGATGAACCGAAGGCACTCTCCTACCGCATCCAATATAGGAATCACCCCATGGATCAGTAGCGAGTAGTCCTTGCAACCCGTAGATTCCAACCACGACAGAATCACAGTTTATCTCTGCTTGCCAGGCAGAGAATATTAGTAGTTCTTCCGTGTATGAAAATCCACGGTCTTCAATGCTCCATCTCGATCATCTTCTGAGATCTTCACGTATTTGTTGGACGGAATGGTTTTCGAATATAAATTCGATCCCGGTCTTTCCATACCAACAATTGTATTGGGCGGGTTTGATAGTCGGTGTTTTAACTATCAAAATATACAGTGTTTCAATCATGACACTCCAATGAGTTCACTGGTTCAGTATTCGGCATCACTTGGCCTTTTAAATAAACAAATTTATTCACTTCTGTTTAATTAAAACTTCCAACTCTGTTAAACAGATTCATTTGAATTCGGCTTTGGATATACAACCCACTCCTTTACCCAAATGCACTTTTACAAATCTCATTTTCAAATAACGTTAATTCAATATTAACGATTTACACCTTGAAACTTATTTATATATTCTGGTTTATCTTAAACCCTTTTTAAAACCTTATCTAAATTTAAACGATATTTAACCCAAAAACACATTAATTTGATAATCAATTCAAATTCAAAATGGTCGATTTAATTCACTCAAACTTGATTATCTCGTTAGCCGATTCCAAATAAATTTTCACTTTAAATTAATTAATTAATTAATTTAAATAATTCCATAAATTTCTTTTTCACAAAAACAATTACCAAAGTGTAACTATGCGACCTTATTTCTCATCTTGTACTTACAAATTAGTCTAACATCAACATTTATTCTATAAGATAAATTTTTAACAAATCAAAATCTTAAATAAATAAAATATTTATTTATTTCCCTTTTATAACTTTTATTCAACATAATATATTCAAAAACCAACTCCAGTTATAAAATAAATTTTATAACTTCATCTTTTTCAGTTCACCTGACTGTGAATCAATAATCATGACACGATTGATTTTATAGGCCATACGCTGCCAAATACCCAACCAATATCACCCATTGGTTTAAACCAAACAGATGTTGAATACTAAAAATCAACAATCAATTCAAACAATACAAACAGGGCAGTTCATATATGAGAATATGAAAATAAATAATATATTTGAGGAATCCGGTTGGATCCCTCCAACCTGTTCTTCCCTGAAATCACAACGGATTTCTCAAAACAGATCATTTAGTTTCAACCAATTCACACGCAATTCAAAAAATTCAACCATTTTAAACACGTTTATAAATAAACGTGACCAACCAAGGTGAGTCACCTTTATTGGAACCAATCGTTAAAAATAACGATTTGGTATTTCACTGAAAATTTAACACAGTTTAATTTCATCAGTTGGATCAACAAACACTTGTATAACTAGCAAATAAGCAAACATCAGCAAACCAAACACACAAAATAAAGAACCCAATTTATATAAAATATGAATGGGAAAACTGAGTGAGTTTAACTCACCTTGGTTTCCACACGTTGTCAAAACGGTTTTGTTTTTACAAGCCTCCAACTGCGTTCAACCCCGTCCATTTCACTACATAATATTACGCCCGTTTCCAACCTTCCTTGTCTGTCTCTTTCTGTTAACATATGAGAGCGATACATAAGTTAAAATTATATGTTATATGCTAATTTTTAAAGTAATATTACTATTTTAAAATCTTTACTAAACGTAGCTTTTAATCTGGACTAGGCATTTCCTAATTAAACACGATCAGTCTTATCACTAGAACTAGGCTTATTTATACTTCATCCAGATGTGATACTATTTACGCACATTTCAATTTAAACTCGATTGGTTATATTAAAATACTAACCGTGCCGTGTTATACAACTTTACATAAAAACTACACATGTTAAAGTATGTTTTATTATCTAAACTAAATTTTCAATCCATTTGCTACAAATCGTATTTTGTTCCGGCTCTACAGTTTTAAAATGACCATGCCACCTTATACATATCCCAAGAAGACTGACCCTGTCTGTCAGTTTAGGATCGGGCATTAAATAGTATCATATAATATATATGCGTTACTTATAATTTATAAATAATAACAATAAAGAGTTTGGGCTTTACCCCATTGCCACGGCCCAATTCTTGCATCATCCAACCCGCCTAATACTGTCATCTTCCTCCGCGTAAAATATGAACCAGGCTGAAGCTCCATTGCTTTCCCACTTTACTACTCATCCTCCTCATTTGCTTCCGTTCCAGCCCCTCTTCCATGCAACTTCAAAAGTCCACGCAAGCACTCCACCACATATCCATCACCGCACTTTCCAGTTCAGCTACTAAGTCCGAACTCACATCCATGTTCCGACGATCTCCTCCACACCCTCGTTCACTGTAGACCGAACTCCGCCTGTTAACACGCAACTACACCTCTGCTGTTCTATTTCGAATGTTACATCTATTCACTCATGCTTCGGATCTCCAAATGAAACAACCGCAGTTCCACGATGTCGGCTCCACCGAGCCGTCTGGCATCGTCCAGACAACGATCTGATGCTGCTAGTGGTCTCGTCTCAGCGCTCTCCACCAACCTCGACTGCCTCGGACCTCCTACTGCCTCCTTGCGCCATCAAAACCCATCAAACCTCCAGCCCTTATCTCCTCACTTCATTTCCTTGCAGCTTGCCATTCGAGACCGCATGTCTCCATTCGCCTCAGTTCCCATGGACTTCCGCCAGCAGTCCCCTCGAGTGCGACGTCCCTTCTTACGTAAAATGGACCAGCCCGCTTTGCTCCACTACATAGATCGAACCCACTGCTAAGCTTCCCTTTCCCCGTGTATACATAGTTCCAGCTCTTATATATATATATAGGTGTGTGTACAATTCTATCGAGAGAAGGAGGTGCAGATAAAAAGGTGGAGAAAGAAATGGAGTTTCGAGTCCTATTTATACCCGAGAATTCCTTGGCATCGAAGGTAAGAAGGCTCATAGGGGTGCAGTGCTATCTACTTAGTTGTGTTGAAAGAACAGTACAAAGCTATGTGGAGACATACGCTATTTGATGTATGACTGAACAAGAAATAGGTAGGCTTGAGGCGCGTAGGGAAATAATTTCCATGTGCAAATGCTGAACATTCCATGTGAAATTAAATATATAGACTCGCAGTGGGTTTGAGAGGCATGTGCATCATTAAATTGTGACTGGACAATGCATGAGGTAGGGGTAAGTCTCTGTTATGGACCTATGGTGACTGGTGAGTAGCATACGCAGATGACTTTGGAAAAGAACACACAAGCACGGTGTATGGTGGGAAGGGACAAGAAAATGGGGTAGGCTGATACATCCTTAGGGTAGGTCTGTTGTATAGTATTTATAGGCTGGCCAAATAATTGAATACTATTAACGAAACTTCACCGCGAAGCAATACTCAGAACCCACCACAAACGACTTTTGTCTACTGATAAAAAAAATTAATCTTGGTGTAAAAAGATATTCCGGACCCAATGGGACAAGTTTCGTCGAAATCCGAGGTCGTATGAAAAAATTTCCTTTATGAAACCAGAAATAAACACGCATTTTAATTTTTTCACGATCACCAGATAAACCCGATCAACTTGAAACTGCGAAGTCTGACAATAACTTTTCGATACGAACCCAACGACACTAATTTCGTCGCATTCTGAGACTGTTGCCCCGGTAGACTATTTTTACCGCGAACCGCCCTACCCTTTTTAACGCCAAATTTTCCCATCTCTAAAAATAACAAACTATATACCTATCCTGACTATAATCGACACTAAGAACTCAACGGAACTGGTTTCGTCGAAAACTGAGTCCGTTTGCAAAACGGCAACTTTAAAGGCCTATAATTTAATAACGATTTTCCATAGCGACTATTTCAAAATTTGATTTGGCCATAACTATCAAACTATAACACGAAATCTAGATTTTTCTCTTTCATATGAAAATTATCGTCAGTACGGTCCCAACGTGTCTTGTTTTACAGAAATCCGACTTAAATCGAATTCTGTATTCTCAGTTGAAGTTCAAAACCAAATATTACGAACTGCACGCCATTTCCAAGCTCGAATTATATTATATATAAATTATAACGTTCAACTTCGTTTTTAATAACGAATTAAATATTAAATTCCATTAATATTCCCAACATAATATTTAAAACTAATTTAAATATTCATATTCAAATGGTCGAAAAACACGGGTCGTTACAAATATTTTATTCTATCTCACAACACACAATAAATTTTCACCATAACAAACAATCAAACATACAAGCCATCCATGGTCTGTGAATGACGGGTGTCGGGTGCTACTAAACACCGTCTGCATCCTAGTATATATTTTTAACTAGAAAACAAAATTTAAAGTGAGAAGTTCTCACCGACTAGTTAAACCAAACGCCACGACTCTTCATATGTAGAAATCTTCGTCGTGCTCGCCTTTTGTCACTTTCGTTGCCCGTAGCCACTACATATATAAAAATCTCATTTTTATATCGTTGCCATGTATATAAAAACCACATTTTTACACCGCTACTATATAAATAGAAATTCTATTTTTATACCGCTACTATATAGATAAAAAATCTATTTTTATACCGCTACTATATCGATAAAAATTCTATTTTTACACCGTTGTTCATATAATAAAGATTATATTTTTATCATGCCATTCTCTATATAAAATAAAAATCGTATTTTTATACTTTCTATACTATAAAAATCATATCTTTACATTGCTACTACTATAAAGATCACATCTTTATTATTCTACATTATATAAAATCATATTTTTATACTTTTACTAATATAAAAATTATATTTTTATATCGTTGCATACATTATAAAAATCGCCTTTTTTTCACAATGAAACCATTAAAAAAAATCCTTATCTTCATGAAGACCTTATAAAAATCGAATCTTTTGCTAAATAAAAAATTTAATCTTTATCGTATTGGAAAATATAAACTTTTCTGATATAAAAATTCCAACTTTACTATTAATAAGATTCAAACTTTACCAATATCAAGATTCAAACTTTACTGTTTAAAAATCATATTTTTAACTAAGCAAAGGTTATATATTTTTTCTTTCTTGTTATTCTTTTAAAAATCCTACCTTGTTCATCATAGAAAAACTGAAATTAAATAAATGATAATAAATAAAACTCACTGCGCAAGGGAGAAGGAGGGCGTCCGGTGCTCTGCGAACGGAGGTGGAGGAGGAGCGGGGTGGCGCTGCGTCATTGGGAGGTGCAGTGGGCGGCTACGAGGTGGCTAGGGTTACAGTGGAGGGGAGGACGTCGATTGGAGGGGGGTTTCTGCGATGAACGGAGGGGGGCTCTGCGATGGTCGGCGTCGCCTAGGGGGGCGCGATGGTGGGAGGAGCGTAGGCGGCTCCTCCCCCTTCCTTCTTCTTTTTTTCTATTTATTTTCAAAATTTTGACCAGGGAGAGAGAAATGGGAAGGGTGAGGGATTATATAATATATATTAATTTATTTAATTAATTTCAAAAAAACAACTTTCAATTTCGACATCGAAATCGAACCCACCGACTATCGCCCATAGCTAATTACCCCCATTTCGAACACAATGGGATATGTATCGTAAGCTAATTCGATCGTTTCATTCAATTTTCGTCAAAATCAACATATAAATCTATATATTGAATTTGAACGCACATTTCAATTTACTGGGGCCAAGTACTAACTCGAAAAATTCCAAAAAAATATTTTCTAGCTTCGTATTGACGATACGGTCCTAACAAAACTAATTTCGTCAAATTCTGAGACTATTTGAAAAATGGCCATTTTCCAGTCGATTAAAATCAACTGAAACTGGTCAAACGCGTTTTCCTTTGCCACACTCACATATTGATTCGAAAAATTACGAATTTTGAAACCTAGCAATAATTTGACATCACAGATCCAGCAAAAGTGGTTTCGTTGAAAACCGAGATCGTTTGCAAAATTTCCATTTTAAGGGCCGGAATTCCATAGCGACTATTCTGAATTTTCAACTGGACATATCTTTTGATTCCCGCTATGAAATTTCAATTTTCAGATTCATTGGAAAGATATTCTCAATTAGATTCAAATATTTTTGGTTTCGCTAAAATCCGGTTTATTTTGCACCCAGTACATTCATTTGAACTTTGAAGTCGAATTATCGAACTACCGCGCCATTTTAATTCCTTTTATAATTATAAATAAATATTTATATTCTAACGACGATCTATATAAATATATTCGTTCTAATTATATTCAAATTAAATTTCTCGTCGATATTATTTAAAATAATCTATTTTAAATATCAAAATTCACTAAAATTGCCAAAATAAAATTTTTAAACTCGCTCAGATTTTCCGGGTTATTACAATCTCCCCCACTTAAAACTTTTCGTCGCCGAAAAGGAACGATGCCAAAAATTGTTTAACAAACCAACTCAACTTCTAGTATTTTCATTACGGCTTAAGTTCTTCAACTTTTCAGTTTCTAAGAACTTCTCAAATTTTTCAAAAATTTGGCTAACACCCTAAATTTCCGAAAAATTTCGCCATAACCTCCCCTACACCAGGGACTTCGGGATATTTCCTATAGCCTCCCATGGCCTTCTTCAATCCAAAAGAAAAAAAAGTCAATCAGCTCATAAAATCATCATCACCCAAAGAAATACAATAAATATGTACCTATTTGTCGGGCAAACAATTTTATTCTTCTGCTCTAGCCTCCTTGCTATGACCTGTTCAAAGTAAGTACATGTATATGCTTGCATTTGTAATCATTTTTCAATACTGTTCAATATTCGGTTCCATTAGGCATAATGGTTAAAAATTATCAAACAACACAATCAGCAATCAATTAGTGAATTAGAGTTTCAACTTCATAATTTTGATATATATACAGAAAATCATGTTTTTGATGCCAATTCACAACAATGTATTCTAGCTATATTTTGGTTCTCACACCAGTCTAATGGAAATATATAGATATCACACCTACGAAACACGAACATAAATACTGATGATGTGGCCACATCACCAGAATCATCCCCGGGTGTCTAGAATGTAATTCTATATCTATCCAGTATATTAAAACTTCGAACATACGTTCATGACGCGTATTTGCAAAATCTTTATATACTCGATTGTCCAAATCAATATAAATAAAATATTCAAATACGCATAAAACGATTTAAATTTTCAAAACAAAATTGTTTTCAGTTGAAAAATATACTCTTCACATTCGTTCTAGGATACTACTGATCCTATCTCTAACGAGTCATTCTAATTGGATACTACTAATCCAATATCTGATGAATTCTTTAGTTCAGTTCTAATGTGTCTTGTTCTCGAGCTCTATAAACCAAAGCTCTGATACCAACTGTGATAGCCCTTAACTTCCCCGGTAAGGAAAGCCTGGATTATCTTGAGAACACGACAAAATAGAACGCAGACAGAAGAACATTTCATTGTTTACTACAACAATTCCATCAGATACAAGAATATACAGAGTATAAATGAATATTATACATTCGATAAACATCAGAGATTACAATAAATTACATAGCAGCGGAAAATAATACAATACACAACTGAAAGTAATACACGGATACAGAGCTTTCCGAGCATCGTTCCAGCTGTAAATCAGGATCCTGTGAATATAAATCTGCAAAACCAAAACTACTAGCTGCCCATGTCGAAAATAAGGGCACCCAGAGTTCAGGTTAAAACAATAAACTCCAGGTCAGTCATTTGACTGGTGTGAGAACTAAAACAGTTATATATCTTTATTATAAAAGAGAGTGATTCAAGGGACCACGCCGTATAACACGGAACGGGTTTCCTCCCAAGAATACCAGTGCATATATCAAAACAGCGCAATGCTTTTTGGAAAAATGAAGCTATTATAAGACCCAGGTCCCATCACACAATGCAACGCAAGCCGGAGGATAGGGTTTTCCCTCATAATAGCCAAACATGCTTGGTACGTCAAAACAAATCATTTGATACTATTATAAGTGTATACTGTCAAAACAATTTCAATCATAAATATCAATCATAGACGGCATGGGTACCATATATCATGTCGCCATACTAGTTCTACAATTAAAACCGCAATATCACGTATTGGAAATTGGATTTCCGTCATGAGTCGAGGCAAGGGGCAAGCTCCTCTTCGTTCGAGACACTCTCGCAAATGTTTCAGGACCCCACTATGATCCTTGAAATCGGTTGGGCCGGTCCTCACCTAACTTTGGAGGATTGGCAATTCCTGAACACACGTTTCCGGGTCCTAACAGACCTATATCCGAGGCGCCTTGCATTCCAACATCCACACAGGTAAAAAGTATATAAATGTCAGGGCTGGTAGGTCACTGACATCACACATAGCTAGAAAGAAACGTCGTGTTTTCCCAACGGTCCGTATCCCGTTTTTGACTCATACCGAGGTGTGAGGCTCGCGAATTAACGTTATACACAAAACTGCGCCACATAGGCCGTGCTTTGATCATCAACCACAAGACTTTGCTTTTTTACAGAAGCCTTGATCATCTGCCACTTAGGCGTGCCACACAGGCAATTCACTCCATGCGACTGATGTCCATCGATATACAACCTCTGAGCTCGTACGTCTCAGAGAAGGGCATTAAGCAAGAGAATAAATTCTCCGCCGCCAAACAGATGTATATTTAATAGAGATCAATCAACACAGAATAAAATCCAATGTCAGACACACAGTCCATTTACAAGTTCGTTCCGGGTCTGAACGAAACCGGAGGCACTTTCCTCGCATATCCATCGATCTCCAAGTACGTCTGGACGATCACCAACTAATTCCCTCATCTTGGGTGTACGCCCAATCAAGATCATCAGTAATCACCCAAACGATGTGAAGACTTCCGGTCTTCAACCACCGTCTTCATCTTCGACTTATCGCCGAATCGGTTATTCAGAATGGGTATAAACCCGGCATTTCCGAATAACCCGCGTATATAATAAACAAATTTTACACATACACAACATACGCCTCATTCCAATTCAGAATATTCTTTTATTCAAATTTTCACATTCTTAGGGAAAGGTTCCCATTAATTTTCCCGAATAACCCGCGTATATAATAAACAAATTTTATACATACACAAAATACGCCTCATTCCAATTCAGAATATTCTTTTATTCAAATTTTCACATTCTTAGGGAAAGGTTCCCATTAATTTTATCAATGATAAATTCTTCTAAATTTATTCTTTAATCTTCCTTTGGATATCTTTTCAAACCATATTATGGTTTTCCAAACTAGTCGGGATTAGCGAACCACACCGAAGTAATTATTTATTTTATTTCCCAATCCCAACCTATTCATCCCATGGAGCAAAACTGTTAATACTCCATATCTAACACCACGGTGTTATCGGTAAATATTAATTACCATTTCACATTCAAATCTAATTAAAGATTTAACTATCGTTTTGGAGCAAAACTGGTGGTACTCCATTCTCGATCACCTTTCAGATTTGATAATTTAAATTATCAATTCACTTTCAATCTAATTAAAGATTCATTAAAACTCCACTTAGTTGTAATGTTCTCAAAAATCAATATCCTGACTTTAACTGGGTTAAAGAACCAATGTCATCTAAAACACGGTTCACGATAAACCCAAAATCACTTTCTATTGTTAATCGGGTTAAAGAATAGGTGTTATTCAAAACACCGCTCACGATAAACCCAAAACCAATTTAAATTCAATTCCAATTAATCTTATTTAATTGGTACACTTCATTAAATCTAAATAGAAGGATTTAATCTTTTTCTCTATTGGATTAAAGAACAGTGTTAATGAAGACACCATTCACGACAAACCCAAACCACATTTGAAATTAAATACAAGACTCTGAATAGAAAATATATCGGCTTATATTCAATATCAAATTCTACGACCAACAAATATCGTATTGGAAATAACGATATAAATATATCTTTCAAATTTAAACAACCATATCTGTATAATCATGAAATCCAACATCGAAATATTCCGAAGATAATTTCGATTCAAATCTATTTCCACTTCACGTATTGGAATTCTGATTATTTTTAAAACCACTTCAAATTCAATTTATTTCAAAAATAAATTGATTTTAATTCTAGTTCAAAACTAGTTCATTTCGGTATAAATCTATTTTTATCTTTTCAAATGTGGAGTTTTTCATCCCAATTTTTCCCAAATCATTTCTTATGATTTTACACAAATTATTGATATTTTGAATAATTTTATCAAGGCTCGTACAGTCGATTTCCATCAACGGCCATCGAACTACACTTACAGCGACCTTTTCCAAATTTGATTTGGACATAATTCCAAATCCGGCCTTTAGATTTCTAATTTCAAGTATTCGTTAGAAAGCTCTTTTCGATACGAACCTAACGGTTCCAGTTTCAGGAGAATCCGACGGTCAGATCTCCCGTAACGTCAATTCGAAGTCAATGGTCGAAATTCACGAACTTCCGCAGCGCGGCGCGTTCTATTCAGGCCATTATATATATAATATATATATTATATATATTTCGTCGATTTCCTTTTAAAACGAATTTTATAAATCGTTTTAAATTCGTTTTCGAAACGATTTCAACTTCATATTCAATTTCGAATCGAAATTGAATATTCCACATCATCGATATACAAATGATAATATTTTCAAAACGTTATATTTTGAAATCACTTCCTTTTCTATATTCATTATAAAAACGAATATAATCGATATAAATATCGCTCACGTCAAAATGGCGCATCTCTAATCAACACGGCTTTATATATTTCAATAAATTCGTTATTCTATTCAACAAATGAATATTTATTCTATTCAACACATGAATATATATTTCTTTCAACACATGAATATTCTCAACACATGAGCACTGTCAACACATGACTATTTTTGTTATTTAATACATTTTATAAAATTATGGTATATATTGTTTGATTTTTAAATCAGACTCCAACCGTAAAGTAGTAAGAGAATGATTTCCTAAGTATTAACCCCGAAGTTCGTAACCAATATCAGGTCAATACCCAGGAAACCACTCATCTTATCTATTTTCCAGTTAGTTTCTAACTTTAAATATGATAAAGATGTAAATTTTATTGTTAAAATATTTCTTTCAACACATGATAATTTTCAACACATGATTATTTATATTTTATAATATTCTTTATTTCCCCAAATGGAATGAGGCTCAATCAATTACCATATAATGTTAATTGTATGGATTCCACACAACACATGTATATAATAGCACTGACAAATAATCAACCATCATCCAAAGTGCACTACACTGTATAAGCATCAAATATAGATATCTAACGCTTATAACAGCCTGTCAATCAATCGATCGACATACAACTAATTATTGGGATTAGTGTATGCCGTATCTTATCCCAATACCCGTGTGGGGTTTTAAATCAACAAACACGGATTTTTATTCATTCACATACCCATTAAAAATTATATTTTTAACGATAAAATATTTTTAACTATATAGATATTTTATTCCATCTCACAACACACAATAAATTTTCACCATAACAAACAATCAAACATACAAGCCATCCATGGTCTGTGGATGACGGGTGTCGGGTGCTACTAAACACCGTCTGCATCCTAGTATATATTTTTAACTAGAAAACAAGATTTAAAGTGAGAAGTTCTCACCGACTAGTTAAACCAAACGCCACGACTCTTCATATGTAGAAATCTTCGTCGTGCTCGCCTTTTGTCACTTTCGTTGCCCGTAGCCACTACATATATAAAAATCCCATTTTTATATCGTTTCCATGTAAATAAAAACCACATTTTTACACCGCTGCTATATAAATAGAAATTCTATTTTTATACCGCTACTATATAGATAAAAATTCTATTTTTATACCGCTACTATATAGATAAAAATTATATTTTTACATCGTTGTTCATATAATAAAGATTATATTTTTATCACGCCATTCTCTATATAAAATAAAAATCGTATTTTTATACTTTCTATACTATAAAAATCATATCTTTACATTGCTACTACTATAAAGATCACATCTTTATTACTCTACATTATATAAAATCATATTTTTATTCTTTTACTAATATAAAAATTATATTTTTATATTGTTACATACATTATAAAAATCGCCTTTTTTTTCACAATGAAACCATTAAAAAAAAATCAAATCCTTATCTTCATGAAAACCTTATAAAAATCGAATCTTTTTACTCTTGAAAATAAAATCTTTTGCTAAATAATTTTTTTAATCTTTATCTTATTGGAAAATATAAACTTTTCTGATATAAAAATTCCAACTTTACAATTACAAAGATTCAAACTTTACCAATATCAAGATTCAAACTTTACTGTTTAAAAATCATATTTTTAACTAAGCAAAGGTTATATATTTTTTCTTTCTTGTTATTCTTTTAAAAATCCTACCTTGTTCATCATAG
This sequence comes from Allium sativum, assembly GCA_030737875.1. Taxonomy (NCBI): domain Eukaryota; kingdom Viridiplantae; phylum Streptophyta; class Magnoliopsida; order Asparagales; family Amaryllidaceae; genus Allium; species Allium sativum. The sequence continues at coordinate 656,603,711 of CM060912.1, read as the reverse complement.
AAAAACTAAAATTAAATAAATGATAATAAATAAAACTCACTGCGCAAGGGAGAAGGAGGGCGTCCGGTGCTCTGCGAACGGAGGTGGAGGAGGAGCGGGGTGGCGCTGTGTCATTGGGAGGTGCGGTGGGCAGCTACGGGGTGGCTAGGGCTACAGTGGAGGGGAGGGCGTCGGTTGGAGGGGGGTTTCTACGATGAACGGAGGGGGGTTTCTGCGATGAACGGAGGGGGGGCTCTGCGATGAACGGAGGGGGGGGGCTCTGCGATGGTCGGCGCCGCCTGGGGGGACGCGATGGTGGGAGGAGCGACGGCGGCTCCACCCCCTTCCTCCTTCTTCTTTTTATTTATTTTGAAAAGTTTGACCTGGGAGAGAGAAATGGGGAGGGTGAGGGATTATATAATATATATTATTTTATTTATTTAATTTAAAAAAAACAACTTTTAATTTCGACATCGAAATCGAACCCACCGACTGTTGCCCATAGCTAATTACCCCCATTCCGAACACAATGGGATATGTATCGTAAGCTGATTCGATCGTTTCGTTCAGTTTTCGTCGAAATCAACATTTAACTCTATATATTGAATTTGAACGCACATTTCAATTTACCGGGGCCACGTACTAAGTCGAAAATTTCCAGAAAAATATTTTCTAGCTTCGTATTGACGATACGGTCCTAACAAAACTAATTTCGTCAAATTCTGAGACTGTTTGAAAATGGTCATTTTCCAGTCGATTAAAATCAACTAAAACTGGTCAAACGCGTTTTCCTTTGCCACGCTCACATATTGATTCGAAAAATTACGAATTTTGAAACCTAGCAATAATTTGACATCACGGATCCAACAAAAGTGGTTTCGTCGAAAACCGAGGTCGTTTGCAAAATTTCCATTTTTAAGGGCCAGAATTCCATAGCGACTATTATGAATTTTCAACTGGATGTATCTTTTGATTCCCGCTATGAAATTTCAATTTGTCGGATTCGTTGGAAAGATATTCTCAATTAGATTCAAATATTTTTGGTTTCGCTAAAATCCAGTTTATTTTGCACCCGGTACATTCATTTGAACTTTGAAATCGAATTATCGAACTACCGCGCCATTTTTAATTCCTTTTATAATTATAAATAAATATTTATATTCTAACGACGATCTATATAAATATATTCGTTCTAATTCTATTCAAATTAAATTTCTCGTCGATATTATTGAAAACAATCTATTTTAAATATCAAAATTCACTAAAATTGCCAAAATAAAAATTTTAAACTGGCTCAGATTTTCCGGGTTATTACAATAATGAAGCTATTATAAGACTCTGGTCCCATCACATAATGAACGCAACCGAGGATATAGTTTTCCCTTATAATAGCCAAATATGCTTGATACACGAAATTTCATCTTTTATTATTACTATATAAGTGAAGAAATCAACTTCAAATATAAATGTATCAATCATAGGTGGCGTAGGTACCATTATATTACGTCGCCATATATATATATATATATATATATATATATATATATATACACACACACAACTAAAACCAAAAAATCACGTGTTGGAAATTGTGTTTCCATCTATGAACCAAGGCAAGTGATCATCCTTACCGGTTTGAGACACACTAGCAATGCCTCAGGATCACTCCTACGGGCAACCCTAGGTTAGCGACAGGGTCAGTCATCTATCGATGATTGGAAATACCATAAACTATATGTTAGCCAGTTCTATCGAACATCCAAAGTAGTCAGTCTAGTCGACCATATCGAGAGCCATTCAAGGACTTACCTCGCTTCCTAGGTACCTCGTCTGTCAGTCATAATAGTACGCAACATTCACATGAGTAAGCAGTCTGGGCCCCATACCATGACGTTACTCATAGCTAGAAACTAACATATGTCCATTTCCCTGAAGTCCTCATCCCGTTTTTGGTTCATGCCGGGGTGTGAAGCTCGCGAATTAACGCTACACAAAGCTATGTTAATTAAAGCTGTGCTTTAATCATCAACTACAAGACTCTTATTTCCAACAAAGCCTTGATCATTTGCATCTCATCATGCCACACTGTCGTTCCATAGCGTACCACTGATTTCCACCAATATATAACCTCTAAGCTCGTATGTCTCAGAGAAGGGTGTTAAGCAAAAAAATAAATTCTTCGCCACCAAACAGATATATATTTAGCAGAGATCAATGAATAGAGTATAAAGGAATACAATTTCAGACACACTATCCATTTGCAAGTCCGTTCTGGGTTTGAACGAAACCGGAGGCACCTTATTCCTCGTCCCATATGTACAATACAGGAGAAATTCCCTCGCATATCCGGTCAATCTCCAAGTACGTCTGGAGGATCACCACTTATTACCTTGTCTTGGGTGTACATCCCAATCAAGACATCAGTAATCATCCAAACGATGTAAGGAACTCTGGTCTTCAACCACCGTCTACATCGTCGTATCAATTATTCAGAATGGGTTAAGCCCGGTCTTTCTGAATAACCCGCGTATCTTATAATCAAGTAGTATAAAAACACATCATACGCCTCATTCAAATTCAGAATATTCTTTTATTTAAGTATTCATATCTCCAGAAATTTCAAAAATAAGTATATATTCATATCTCTAGGGAAAGGTTCGCATTAATTTTATCAAAGATAAATTCTTTTAAATTTTCTCTTTAATCTTCCTTTGGATATCAATTTCAAAAGATTTTATTTTATCTTTCCGCAATTCTAAACCAAATTAAGGTTTATAAAACTAGTCGGGATTATCGAGCCATACCGAAGTAATTCTTTATTTTATTAATCCCAACTTATTCATCCCATGGAGCAAAACTGGTAGTACCCCATATCTAACACCCACGGTGCTATCGGTAAATTTAATTACCATTTCACGTTCAAATCTAATTAAAGATTTAACTATCGCCTGGAGTAAAACTGGTGGCACTCCATTCCCGATCATTTCATGAATTCGATAAATGTAATTATTCCATTCTCATTCCAATCTAATTAAAGATTCATTAGAACTCCAACTTGGTTTTAATATCATAAATCATTACTTTATGATTATTCAATTTTAAGAAATTAATCTTCTTTTTAACTGGGTTAAAGAACTAATGTCATTTAAAAATAGTTCACAATAAACCCAAATCAACTTCCATTTAAAATGGAATCTTCATGGAAAACACATCAATATATAACACTATAAATTTCCGTATCAGACTAATAATATAAATGGAATAACAACAAAGCCTTTTAAATTCCATATATAGTAACGGTCTTCCTTTATGGAAGCTCATCTCGATTATTACCAAATTGAATTCCATTCAATTCCAATTTAATATATTAAATTGGAAAACTTTACTTTGGAAAGTTTCCATTAAATCTTAATAAAAAGATTTATAAATTCCAAATCATCTCTTCACTGTTAATTGGGTTAAAGAACAAGTGTTATTTAAAACACCGTTCACGATAAACCCAAAAATCCAATTTCATTACAATTCCAATTAAATATTAATTAATTGGCAAACTTCTATAAATCTTATTCAAAAGATTTATTCTTTTCTCATCGGGGTTTAAGAATGATGTTAATAAAGACACCATTCATGACAAACTCAAAATCCAATTTGATATTAAATACAAGGCTATGAATAGAAATTATATCGGCCTATATTCAATATCAAAGTCTGAAACCAACAAATATCGTATTGGGAATAAAGATATATATATCTTCCAAATTCCTCAACAATATCCGTATAATCACGGAATCCAATATCGAAATATCCGAAGATAATTCCCATTCCAAATCCATTCCAATTTTTTTGTTGGAAAATTCTGGTTATATTAAAACCATTTATAAATCCATTTTATTATTTCTAAAAATAATTGGATTTTTATTCTAGTTTTTAACCAGTTCATTTCGATAAAAATATATTTCTATACTTTCAAAACTGGAAATTTTCATCCAAATTCTTTCCAAATAATTTATTATGATTTTTTCATATTTTTAATAATTTTATTAAGGCCCGTACAGTCGGTTTCCAATAACGGCTACCGAACTGCAACCATAGCGACTTTTTATAAAATTGATTTGGACATAATTCCAAATCCAACCATTTAAATTTAAATCACTTATATCCGTTGGAAAGCTTTTTTGGATACGCACCCAACGGTTCCTGTTTTGGGAGGACCGGATGGTCGGATCTCCCGTTACATCAATTTGAAGTTAATGGTAAAAATTCGCAAACGCTCATCGCGCGGCGCGTTCTATTCAAGCCATTTAATAAATATAATAAATATTATATGTATTTCATCGATTTCCATTTAAAACGTATTCTATAAAATCATTATAAATTCGTTTTAAAATCTATTTTAACTTCAATTTCAATTTTAAATCAAAATTGAATATTCCATACTAGTATAATATTAAAATGATAATATTTTCAAAATATCTGATTTTGAAATCCATTTCCCATTCGTATTCATTATAAAATGCATAAACTCGATCGGTAAACCCGTTCGAGTTAAAATGGAATTTAGCTACTTACTCGGCTTCATATATTCCAATATTTTCGTGTCCATCCAGAATCGCACATCCAAAACCATAATTTAATTCTTTACTAAATATTATTTAAAATCTTTACTATTATTATTGTAAAATCTTTACTATTATTATTTTATAATCTTTACTAAATATTATTTTAAAATCTTTACTAAATTTTATTTTAAAATCTTTACTATATCTGAATTGGAACCCGACTCAATCAATTACCGTATAATTTTATTTATATGGATTTCATCCATCGCATGTATCCAACAATGATGTTGAATAATCATTCAACATTCAACATCATCCAGAGTGCATTCTACAAATGTATAAGCATTAAAATAAATAAATAACGCTTATCATGGCCTGTCAACCCATCGATTGACATACAACTAAATATTGGGATTAGTGAATGTCAAATACCATCGCAATACCCGTGTGGGCTTTTCAAACAACAAATACAGATTATTATTTGTGCACTTGGCGATGTGTAAAAATTATCGTACCAATCAATATCATTTAAATCAGTGTACATAAACGAGCCATCCGACTTGTAAATGAATATTTATTCCAATTTCTTTTCATGATAATTTTATATACATTTTATATAAATAATTTTATATACAACAAAATCAATCAATGACACTCCCAATCACAATCCAAACAAATAATCAACCATGGTTTGCAAGAAATAGTGTCAGGAGCTACTAAGACCCATCTGAAACCTATGATATAATTACATAATAATAAAATAGTTGAGTGAGAAAGAGTTCTCACATTTGTTTCCACTCGCCAGTATTTGCTTCTGAATTTCTGGTACGGTTCGAGTTCAAATTTGCCTCTAAATTCAAACAAGCTCCAAATTGGATCCAATTAGTTTTGTTGTAAAGCTCTCGACTCCACGGTCGTAACGGATCATGTTTCATGCAATTTGGAGTTTGTATGAAAAAGATATTCTAGTTTATACCTTTATTACATTAATTAAAATTAATTAGGCTAATTAAATAAATTAATTTAATAATGCTTAACTTAAGCGTTTCCTTTCCTTTGTCATCTTCTTCTGTTCCCAGCGGAAAACCTTCGAATGATTCCTCCTCAATTTGCGTGCTCTAGAGATGAACAGACCCAAATCCGTGAGTGCCACGAGAAGCACCTTGGGGTGCGCCATCATCTCTAGGGACGCCATCCAACTCGCCGCCCTCTGTCGTGCCAAAATCCCCTTTGAACGCCAGTCCTTTGAGCATAGATTTTGAGAGATTCACACTATAAAAATTCATCAAACCCATATGGATTTGAAGAACAAGAAAATCTCTACAATTTTCATATTGATTTCATCATTTGATTCAAAGTATGGAGGAAGATTTTGAAGATCGAATTTCAGAGCTTCTAAACCCTTTGGTTTTTGCGTGGCGGCTGAAAGTTATGAGGGTAGGTTAGGGATTTTAAGTGTATTTATATTTATATTTTATTTTATTTAATTCCAAAAATACTAGTCTTTCCATTCGAACTCCAAGTAAAACCCAACGACTGTAGCCAAGCTAAATACCCCATTCTGAATACAATGGGATATGTTTCGTAAGCCAATTCGATCGTTTCGATCAGTTTTTATTAAAATTAAAACATAAATCAATAATATTGAATTTGAACGCCATTTTAATTTACCGGGGCCACATACTGACTCCAAAAATTGCAGAAAAATAAATCTAGCTATGTTTTGGCGATACAATCCTAACAAAACTAATTTCGTCGAATTTGGAGATCGTTTGAAAAATGTCCCTTTTTTCAGTCAATTAAATTCAAACTAAAATTACCAAACATATTTAAATTCAGTACGCTCACATATTAATTCCAAAAAATTTGAAATTTGAAACCTAACAATAGTTTGACATTCCAGATCCAACCAAAGCAGTTTCGTCGAAAACAGAGTTCGTTTGCAAAATGGCTATTTTTAAGGTATATATATTATATATAAAAAAAATTCCATAGTGACTATTCTGAATTTTAAACTGGATATATCTTTTAATTCATAAAGTGACATCTGAATTTTTCACATTCGTTAGAAAGATATGATTAAATATATTCTGACGTTTCTTGTTTTACTGAAACCCGATTTATATTGAATCATATTCATTCAGCTGAAATTTAAAATCAAATTTCCAAACTACCATGTCATTTCAGGCTCGTTTTATAATTAAAATAAATTTATACGTTCTAACTTCGATTTAAATAAATTTTTAGTTGTTATTATTTAAAATAAATCATTTTAAATTCTTAAAATCCATTAAAATAGCTAAAATAAAAATTTTAAATTGGTTCAGAAATTCCGGGTTGTTACATCTGCTCTTTGGTAAGCTCCGGGTATATGATTCATCTCGATTTCTCTTTTTTGTACCGGTTCCTTGACAAAACGCAGGTCAATCTCTATATGCTTTGTTCGTGCATGTTTAATTGGGTTCTCTGATATGTATACTGCACTTCTATTGTACACCATAGTACTGGCTTTGTTGTAGCCTTTATATGTAGCTCTTTCGGTACATATTGTAACACTTTATCTCTGCAGCAACATTTGTTATGCTTCTATATTCCAATTCAGTATTAGATCTAGAGATAGTTGCCTATGTCTTTGAACTCCAAGAAACTAAACTGTGACCAATGTATATACGGTACCACTTATAGATCTTCTATCATCAGGATCAGATGCCCAGTCAACATCTGCATATCCCACAATGTTAAAATGTTGACTGGTTTTTAATGTAAGTCCATAATCTGCAGTTCCCTTGAGATATCTTAAAATTCCTTTCACTAATTTCCAATGTGTATCAACAGGCTTATGCATACACTGAGATACTTTATTAACACTATACGCAATGTCAGGCCTCGTTATAGTAGCATATTGCAGTGCTCCTATAACCTTCCTGTATTCTGTGATATTGATTGTTGCTTCTCCTCTAAATTTTGAATACTACTGACTACTTATCATAGGTGTTGGTTAAGGATTATCATTCAACATCTTTGTTTTGTTAAGTATTTTAGTAATATACTTTCTTTTGCATAGAAATATTTCAGTTGGTTCTTGTTACTTCTATGTCTAAGAAGTAATTGACATCACCCAAGTTTTTGATAGAAAATTGCTTATCTAGATATTTTGTTAATTCATCTATGTCTGTAATTCTATTACCAGTTATTATCAGATCATCTACATATATTAATATGTAGATTACTGATGACTGGTTGATTTTTGTGAATAGGAAATTATCTGATTTGGCAGACTGAAATCCTAATTTATATGAAGTGCTTTTCAGTCTATCAAACCAAATTTGTGGAGATTTTTTAGGCCATATATGGCCTTGTTTAGTTTACAGACATAGTTTGAATTACTATTGTACCCTGGAGGTTTATTCAAGTATATCTCTTCTTCGAGAATACCATTTAAAAAGCCATTAACAACGTCTAAATGTTTAATATGCCAATTTTTGCACAAAGCTAGAGTTAGTATTAATCTTACTGTGGTGGGTTTTACAACAGGAGAAAAGGATTGATTAAAATCAAAACCATACTCTTGTGTAAAACCTTTAGCTACTAATCTAGCTTTGTACTTGTTTATTGAACCATCTAGGTTCTTCTTCAATCTGTATGTCCATCTGCATCCTACTATATTTTTGTTAGCATGTGGACATACAAGATCCCACATGTTATTCTTGATTAGAGCATTATATTATTCATCCATTGTAGCCTTCCAGTTCTTATTTCTGATTGCCTGATCAAAAGATTCGGGTTCAGATGAACTGGATGTTGTTGCAAATGTATTCGGTTTAAAGATACCACTTTTGGCCCTTGTGATCATTGGATGGTCAGTCTGAGCTGGTTGTTCAGTTGGTGATGAGTCACTAGTGCTTTCAGAATTTTCAGATGTAGGCTGTTGCGTACTTGATTCATTCTCATTTTCTTCTTGAATTTGGCTGATGCAGGTATATGAGATGTCATGCTGGGTGGCTCAAACTTTTCATGATCATCATTGATTTGAGGTGGTGAACTTTGAGCATTAGAATTTTGATTCACCTCTATCTACTACCAACTTTCATTGATGTGTGGAATAGCAGGTATAGATGCTTTGGGATTTCTCACATTACTTGTGGTTCTTATATCTTTTGTACAACGTGGAATTATTTTCATTGAATACAACATGCCTGCTAACATTTATTCTATCAGTGTCATCAATGCATTTATATCCTTTTTGATTAGTTGTATAGCCCAGAAAAGTACACTGTTTTGACCTGAACTTTAGTTTGTTAGCATTATAAGGTCTTAAATATGTAAAACACAAGCATCCAAAGATCTTAAGACCTTTATAATGTGGTTTGACACTGTACAATTTTTCAAATGGTGATAGATCCTTTAATACATTGATTAGTTGTCTGTTAATCACATAAACAACAATATTAAAGGCCTCTGGCCAAAATTTTAATGGCACGCTAGCCTGTGCAAGCAAAGTCAATCCAGATTCAACTATATACCTGTGTTTTCTCTCCATTAATCTATGGATAAGTGGTTTTATGAGTAACATCTCTTTGTTGAAAATACTTACACATACTTTTGAATTCACTTCCACCATATATTTGAATAGTTTTAACTTTATAATTAATCTGCTTCTCTATCATAGTTATTTAGTTTATAATAGCACTGTGTGTTTCAGACTTGGTTTTTAGGAAGTATATCCAAGTAAATCTAGTATAGGCATCTACAAATGACACATAGTATTTATAGTCAAAATCAGAATAAATAGGTGAATATCCCCACAAGTCTATGGCTACTAACTGTACTGGTTCAATATATACAGTATCTAAATCATTAAAAGGCAGCCTGTGATTCTTACTCATTTGACAATATTCACATACATATGGTAAGGATACATGATCAAACTTGATTTCATTATCATTCAATATTTTCTGAACAGTTTTAACACTTGGATGACCAAGTTTGCAATGCCAGAAATCAATTACATTTTTGCTGCTTTCAGCTTTGTCTTTAACATTCAAATTACCACATTTTCTTTCATTAATAGCAACACAATTTTCTTCACTAACATTGCTTTGGCACTTAATTGAATTAAATTTGTACAATCCATTAGTCGAATCACCCTATAAGTAACTTTCTAGTCAGAATATCCCTAACTAAACAATGTTTTGGGAAGAATTCGACATAAACATTGTTATCTTTAGCAAATTAGGACACACTAATTAGTTTTTGGTGATTGTTGGTACTCTAAGTAAGTTGTATAGATGTAATTGTTTTCTTCCATTAATATAAGTTTTACCAATTTGTGTAATTTGAATGCATTTACCATTAGCTATGGAGATAGAATTATTACCTATGTATTCCTTGCATCCAATGTTCAAGTTGTCACATTCTTTTGTAAGGTGATTTATAGCTCCAAAATCGAGGTACCAACTATCATCTTACAAATGCTCCATTCTGGTATTATCATTCCCTTTGTCTTGATTGCTGGTTTCTTGATTTATTTGAGCAACGTTTGCATTTGGATTGTTACTGTTCTTCTGATTATGGTTGTTTAAGTATATGAAACAGCATTTCAAGGCAGTGTGGTCAATCTTCTCAGAAATTTGAAATTTGGGTCTGTTACTCTTGTTCCATCTACCTCTTTCCCTTCCTCTGTTGGAACTACCACCACTCTAGTAAGAGGTTTCATGTTTATTATTATTCTGATTCTTGTTCTTGTTACCTATAGCAAGCTTTGCAATGTAATATTTTTCTTGAATTCTCTTACTACTAATTTTTGCTTCATGGGACAATAGAATAGAACGAACTTCATCAATATAAGGATCAGTTCTCTGAGATGTTGTGACTGCCACAACGGCTTCATAATCATCACTTAAACCGTTTAACAAATATAGCACATGATCTCCAGTGGGTATTTTGTTCCTTATTGCACTGAGTAAATCATAGAGTTTCCTTACCTTTGAAATGTATTCCCTCATATTCAAATTTTCCATTTTTATATTTTGATGTTGCTTTTTGTAATGCAACACCTTTGTAGAAGACTGGTTGTTGAATTATATTTCAATGATAGTCCGTATATCATTTGTGTTGGAGAATGAAATGTTGATGAAGTTTTGTTGACAACAACCTTGTTTCAATTATTATAATTATTGATTATAAAATATATACTAACATTTTTATTCAGAATATATATATGTATGTATGTATGCAGGAATTATATACAAGGAATAAGATATTGAAGAATGTACAGTTAAGAGTTTCAAGAGTTAAGAGATTCAAGATTTCAAAGCAAAATCAAGACTCAAGAGTATCAAGATACCAAGATATGAAGAGTCCACGATTAGCAGAGTATTAGAGTCTAGTTTGTATGTAAAACTCTGAATAACACTCAAACTTAGTTTTAAAATTATCTCTTTTAAATTGATTTCAAATTATTTTCAAACTCCTCTCGAAATGATTTTTAATTTTCCAAGGATTTTAAATTTATGATTTGAAATATATATACTTCCTAAGTTTCAAGGTTTATATATATTATAAGGTTTTATAATTATATATGTTTATAATTATATTATATAGTTTTATATTACTTATATACATATACATATAGTTTTTAAATTATATGTTTTATCTTGAGTTTATATTTGAAAAATTATGTGTTAACAACTAGTTTTATTTCAGGAAATTCCAGAATATATATGTATACATATATTGGTTTAAATATTTTAAAAATGATTTGAAATTTAAATATATAGTATATGTCAATGTACACATTTGTACATGTCGACATATAATCGTCACATTTTATTTAAATTTAAATAGTTATGTCTTTTCATTTTAAAACATTTCAGAAATGGTTGTGTCTCTTGGAACACTATATAAAGGCCTTAATTTTGAATTTTTTTATAACATATCTTCTCCTTGTTCCCTACATAACATATCATCGTTATTATTCTTAAATTTATAAGATTCTACACTTACACTCTGTCAATTTCAATATAAATCATATCATTCTTCTTTTATTTTCAATCTCTATCAAGTACTCTCTATCTAGAAGTGCTACTCAAGAGTTCTAGGGCAATTGTAATTAAAAACCATGAGAGGTGTTCCTTGTAGCCCGTAAATCAATGAAAAAGATAACAATGAAGTATGTAACCCAAATCTTATCAAAATGTTTTATGCAAATTTAAATTGTGATTTTTATGAAGGGAATGAAAACCAAGTTTGTAGTAGCAAGAAAGACACTCAAATTATTTTGGATTGTGATGTTTTGGGAACTATTTTGAATTGCAAGAAAACGGGTTTCGAATTTTGAAATTGATGAACATGATTTGGAAACTTTTCATCATATTTTTGAAAGTGATGAACATATGGAATTCAAAAAACGTTTTTTCCACCAAAAAGCAAGAATTGTCAATATTCTTCTTCAACATACTCTTACTCCCAGTTCCCGAAATTTTAATAACTCTACCCTCAAAGTCCAAAAGGCTCTTTTTGCCATCTTTGGCACTTATGATATTGATTGGGCCGAAGTTATTTTAAGAGAATTTAAACCCAAGGAGATGTCAACAAAAGAAAACACTCTCTACCATGGAATTTATCTTACCCAAATCTTTAAGTATTTTGGATTGGATTTCAAATAAGAGGAATTTGTTTCTAGAAAGGTTTTTACTTGGGAAATATATCACTTATGAAAATTCCAATCACTTTCAAACCTTATGAATCATATGCCGAAAAGCAAGCTAGAATGGAACAAGAAGGAATTCAAATGGAAATCGACGAAGAAGAATCCCTCATGGAGAGCATAGAATTTCCTACTTCACAAGAACCAAATCCAGAAGTAGAAATTTGTCAAAACCAAGTCAAACTAGCCAAAAACCAAAAGAAAATAAAGAAAATCTTAACTAAATATCATCCAAAATGAACAAGTTTTTTGGAAAACTTGGATTATTATCTTCCTCATCTTCATCCACTGAAATCTAAGTTTATTAGATTATATTATCTTTTCGTATTAGCTTGTATTTTCTTTTCGTTTTACGTATTTCATACCTTGTATCATTTGAATGTATCCTCGTATTAGTAGTAACGAATGTTCTTGTTTACTGTCTAATTAATTTAAACATTTGTAAAAACATTAGAACTAAACAAATAAATATAATATAATTAGAAATAATTCAAAATTATGTAAGAAGTTCAAAATACCCAAAAATATATGGGTATGTCGACATACAAGAATGTGTATGTCGACATATAACTGCCAAAAATTTGAAATTGTTCAAATTTGAATTATTATTTTTTGTAACTACCTTTTGTCTATTCAGTTTTAAACGAATTCCAGACTTTATATATCATTTTCTTCCAAAAAAAACATTTTTACTTCTATAATCACTCTCTCTATATATAATCAAATTAATGGCTACACCTAACCATAATCTAAGTGAAAATCATGAAGAAACTCTTAACTCTTTCAAGAATATCCTATCTATCATTCTCCGCCGTCAATGTCATTTAGAATTAAGTTAGATTAAAATGCTTGAACAACAAGAAAAACACTTGAATGTTATTCGTTGGATGATTTCTTCTCTTTCCAGAGAAGAAGATAACAACATCATCGGAGGACCTCTCACCAAATACAACGAAGACTAGGAAGTCATAAAAGCAGATCCAATGTTCGGTGGAGATGGATGGGTGGAAGTTCCAAGAAATGTATGAATAAATAACATACTTGATTTGAATTGATGGCTTCTCTTTGTGGTGTGCTTTTGAATTTAAAACTTGTAAATGATTAAATATTGTATGGATTGATTGTTTGGTTTGAAATATACATCGATTGTATTGATTGTAATCTTGTATATTTTTACTTAGTAGAATTATAATAGTATTGCCATAGAGTTAGGGGGAGTTACAGGAGAATTATAGATTTAGGAGAGATAGGTTTAGGAAGAGTTATATATGTATATAATTAGTCACTAGGATTCTTCTGAGTATAGATAGGTATACTTTTTGTTGATGAAGGGGAAGAAATTATAAAATAGGTATAGTTTAAGAGACAGTTAGAAGGAATTCATGGTGGAAGGGGTAGTATTCGGAGAATCAAATTAATAGGTCATATCAGGTATGAATATTTTATAAACCAAGGTTGTAATCATCAAAAAGAGGGAGATTGTTGGAGAATGGAATGTTGATGATGACAACAACCTTGTTTCAATTATTATCATTATTAATTATAAAATATATACTAACAATTATATATATATCTGCAGGAATTATATGCAGGTAATAAGATATTGAAGATTGTATAGTTAAGTGTTTCAAGATTTAAGAGATTCAAGATTTCAAAGCAGAATCAAGACTCATGAGTATCAAGATACCAAGATATCAAGAGTCCAAGATTATCAGAGTGATAGAGCCTACTTAGTATGCAAAATCTGAATAACACTCGAACTTAGTTTTCAAATTATCTCTTTTAAACTGATTTCAAATTATTTTCAAACTCCTTTCAAAATGATTTTTAATTTTTTAAGGATTTTGATGATTTTAGATATATATACTTCATAAGTTGCTTATGTTTTTATATATATTATATAAACTTTTATAATTATATATGTTTATAATTATATTATACGGTTTTATATCACTTATATATATACAATTTTTAAATCATATGTTTTATCATGATTTTATACTTGAAAAATTGTGTGTTAACAACTACTTTTGTTTCATGAAATTCCAGAATATTATTTGGTTTAATTACTTTAAAAATGATTTAAATTTTAAATATATATAGCATATGTCGACATACACATATGTACGTGTCGACATATAACCGTCACATTTTATTTACATTTAAATAGTTGTGTCTTTTCATTTTAAAACATTTCAGAAACGGTTGTGTCTCTTGGAACACTATATAAAGGCCTTAATTTTGAATTTTTTTATAACTTATCTTCTCCTTCTTCGCTATTTAACATACCACTATTATTCTTCTTAAATTTCTAAGATTCTACACTTATACTCTGCCGATTTCAATACAAATTATATCATTCTTTTTCGATTTTCAATCTCTATCAAACACTCTCGGTTTGGAAGTTCTATTCAAGAGTTCTAGGGAAATTGTAATAAAAAAATGTGAGGGTGTGTTCCTTGTAGCCGGTAAATCAAGGAAAAAGATAGGGTGTCACTGAAGGAAAAACCACTTTCAACCACAATCGAAGACAATGTTTTGGGTGCAAATGCTATCAAATTTTGGTCCCCCTAAATTCACTACTTAATGAAATGCTTCCGTTGATTTCAACGCTGGCTGAAACACTGATACAACACATGTGATAAAATATTTACCCTAATCAACATGCATAGCTAACATCCTGCCTCCACTTTCATTTCCCTCTACCTAAAAATTTTACTTTCCCTCTTCCTCCAGTTTCATTTACCTCTTTCGATTTCATTTCCCGCGTTCGATTTCAGCTTGCGGTAAAACCCGATTTTATCATTTCATCGTTCCTTATATCCTTGCCCTAGTTCCTCTTGTTCAGGTACTTCGATCGATTTAGTTATAATTTTTCTTTTGTATATTTAGTTCGATTGATTTAGTTTTCTATGGATTTAATTATTTGTCTTTCGATTCGATTGATTTAATTACTTAGTTCTTCTACATTTAGTTCGACCGGTTTGCACTTATTAGTGAAATCTATGGTATACGTTGGGCAACTTAAAGAAAATCAAGAATAGATACCTCAATATGTTTTTATGTGCTTTCTTTCACATATTTAAAGCAACAACCTTCCTGGTTGAAAATTGTTGTGTACATATGCAGATTCATATGCTCGTTCCTCTTTTTGGATCTGAAGTGCATATATTAATATCCTACTGAACATATACATATTACAAATTGACCTATTTGTTTTTATTTTCTAAATAAATTCCTGTAGTTTCATACATCGAGAGAAAAAAAACAAATACCTAGTGCAGTAGATTCAATTAAAGAGCACTTAACTTCTCATCATGCAGTTGAAAGTGTTAAGGTTATTATAACATTTTAGGTAGTTTCATAACTAAAACTAATCTTAAATACCTGTAGTAGCTATTTTTGGTTGTTATTAGCAATATGAACTTACAATTATAGGTTTTTATTTTACGATTATATGTTATAGGTCTTTATTTTCTATAACCAAATATATTTTCTTGAACAACAATGATCACAGCGTTAACAAATTCATTCATTACTGTTTTGTTACTCCATATCTCCACTTCTGATTTTAAAATGGAACAAAATTAAATTAGCGTTGGTTAGAAAACATTTTTGATACAGGCTACAAACACTAGAATGCCAGTATGTATGGTTAAATCCACTGTTTGAAACATATTTATAAAATGCCGGTGGGGGCAGGCGACCCCACTGGGCCTTAAGTGCATCCGTCATTGACAAGTAATGATTTGAGTATGTGTGAATTGCAACTAGGGAGTTGTGCACATGAGCTGTAATTAACCGTTTGTTTATAACCTTTTTGCTATTTGTATTTTAGATAATTGATTTCATACATATTGTATATAAGGATGGACGAAGATTGGTTGTGTAGACATAGGTATTAGTTGCTAATTTATATTAAACTTTCAATTTGACATAATCTGAATTCTGAAAAATATAAAGTAACGCTTCTTTTCAATTTTATTTATAGTCATAGGGGTGAGCGTTTAGTTGGTTTGGTTTATCTGATGATAAATTTTTCAAACCAAGCTAAAACCAATAAAAATGAAAACCAAACCAAACCAACCAAATTAAGTTTGGTTGGTTCGGTTGGTTATCCGGTTAAACCGAATTAAAAATGTTTTACACTTTGTGTTTGAAATATTCACTATAATTTGAAACAAAATATAAATATATGATTATAGTATTATTATTTTTGATTTTAATGCTTTTTAATTTTAATTCTGACACATATATGATGATTAATATATACTTAAATAACTAAACTAACCTAATATATTTATTATAAAATCGATAATTTTGAAAATATAGTAAAAATTCGGTTAAACTGATAACCGAACTTAATATTTTTTTGGGCCGATTACAAACAAATTTAATTTCAAAACCAAACCAAACTGACCAAAATAAATTGGTTTGGTTGGTTTATTTGGTTTAACCGAATAATGCTCACCCCTATTTATAGAACAAGCAGAGAGTATGGCCTAGATGTTCGAAAATTTGTGTTTGATGCCAAAACAAATTTAGGAGATGTGGAAGAGATTTTGTGTCCTTGTATAGACTGTCGTAATCTTAGTTGTCACAACGGAGACACCGTTGTTGAGCACCTGACTATAAGGGGAATGGATCCTAAGTATGAAGGTGGTATGTGGTATAATCATGGCGATTAAGTGACTGTTGAAAAATCAGTTAAAATGGGTGAGATGTATAACTTACTCAAAGCAATTCACTATGAAGGTGAAGACTATTTCAATCATACTTTTTTTGATGATGATAAAGATAAGGACGGTGCACAAAAGCGACATGATGATTTACTTAAAAATTTGGAAGACGCTGAAACCCCACTGTATCCTGGTTGCACATACCATACAAAGTTATCTGCCATTACTACTTTGTATAATTTTAAATGCGATACCGGATTATCTAATACTGGTTTTGATAAACTTCTTAACATCCAACATATGTTTTTGCCGAAGTATAATGTACTCCCCAAGACGTTATATAAAGCAAAAAAGTTTCTAAAACTATTTGATATGGGATTTGAAAAGATTCATGCTTGTGAAAATGATTGTTATCTTTTTCGTAAAGAGAACAAAAATTTAAATAGCTGCCCGAAATGTGGTTCTTCACGATGGAAGATCAATCGGGATACAGAGGAGATTATGCAAGGTATCCCAGTTAAGGTGTTGAGATATTTTCCAATAATTTCAAGATTGAGAAGAATGTTTAGATCAGAAAAAAATGGCAGAAGAATTAAGATGGAATTTCAAAAATAAAAGTAGTGATGCAAAGATGCGACATCTTGTAGATTCTGTAACATGGAGCATGATTGATGAAAACTGGAAAACATTTTCAACCGATCCAGTAATATTTGACTTGGTCTTGCTACAGATGGCTCTAATCCATTTTCTACATTAAGCTCCAAGTATAGTTGTTGGCCAGTAATGCTTGTGACTTATAATTTATTGCCTATGTTGTGCATGAAGAAGGAAAATATCATGTTTACACTTCTAATTCTAGGTCCAAAAAAACCAGGAAAGGATATCGATGTATACCTGGCACCACTAGTAGAAGACTTGCATTACTTGTGGAGTAATAGAGTAGAGACATATGATGCACTAAGTTAACTTGAAAGCTATTTTACTGTGGACGATAAATGATTTTCCAGCTTATGGTAATCTTGTCGGATGTCGTGTAAAGAGTAAAAAAAGCTTGTCCATCATGTAGTGTCAACATTTATCATTGGTGGCTGAAACATAGTCAAAAGACTATTTACATAGGTCATAGAAGATTTTTATCCACTATAAATCCATTAAGAAAAAAAGACATGGTTTGACAACACCGTAAAGGATGGGAAAAAGCCTAGAATTCTAACCGGCAAAGATATATCTTTAAGTTTGAAAGACTTTCCAAATGATTTTGGAAAAGGCACCGAAAGCGAAAAGAAAAATAAGGGCAAAGGTGAAAAAAGAAAGATTGACAACGACAGTGAAGATGATGAAGAATATAATGATCCAATTAAAAAAGACCTATAAAGGTGGAAAAAGAGATCAATCTTTTTTTACTTGCCATATTGGGAGGTTAGCATATATGCCATTTTCTTTATTGGCCTATTATAAGCAAAATGTGGGAAAACTCTAAAGCTTTACTTTTTCTTATTATAGGCACTTCCATTACATCATAATTTAGACGTAATGCACATTGAGAAAAATGCTTGTGAAAGCACACTTAGTTTAATGTTGCATGACTATAAATCAAAGGATGCAATTAATTGTAGACATGATCTACAGGATTGGAGAATTCGACATAGCCTTTATGCACAACCTCGTGGGACCAAAACATATCTTCCACCGGCTCCGTATACATTATCAAAATTGGAAGAAGAAAAATTTGCAAAAGGCTTTATGATTTTAAAGGCCCTGATGGTTATTACTCAAATTTCAAAAGATGCATATCATCGGTGGTTTGTAAAAGTAGTGGTTTGAAGTCTCATGATTATCATGTTTTACCGCAACAATTATTATCGGTTGCACTATGAGGTTTGTTGCCCATAAAACCCAGAAAAGTAATTATTCGTCTATGTTCATTCTTCAATAAAATATGTCAACATGTTCTTGATAGAGAAAAATTGCAGCAACTCGACGACGAGATCGTTAAAATATTGGGTGAATTTGAAAGATATTTTCAACCTTCATATTTCGATATTATGATACACTTGATGATTCATCTTGGGAGGGAAGCTCGGTTGTGTGGACCTGTTCATTTTCGTTGGATGTATCCCTTTGAAAAGTATATGAAAACGCTTAAAGATTACATAAGGAATTATGCGCGACCAGAGGGATGCATTGCGAAATCCTATCTCGCAGAAGAATTCATGAGATTTTTTAATGAATTTCGAAGTGAATCGACAAACTTGGAAAAAAAATCGAAATGAAGAGTATGAAGATATTGCAATACTCTAAGGACATCCAATTTCAATGTCCGAACAAGTTACATTGTCTGCCAAGGAAAAAGAAATTGCTTACTTAGTGGTGCTAATGAATACGACCGTAGTGGAACCGCTTTTGGAGTAAGTTAATATCATGTTATGTTTCCATTGATTTTTTGTAGTTACGTTTGAGGTTACAACTTGACATTACTTTTATTATACTAGTTTGCATTTGGAAGAGTTGCAAAATTCAAACAAGCGCTTAGAAAGAAATTCGACATTACTTTGGAAATATCATGGAGATAATTTTGCTAGTTGGATTAAACAAAAAGTTTATTACAAAAAATTCAACATTTTCCTATACGATTTATAAATACTATTTTGAAATAATTTCTTTTTCTTTTTTCAAATTCCTATCGACTCAAAAGATCATGATAAAATGTTAAAATGGATTGCTTGTTGCCCTAAAATATATTGTGTTATCCTGCAGAGGATTTATTATTAACGGACAATGATTCCATATAAAAGATGTTGATAGAGAAACTCAGAATAGTGGAGTGACCTTTAATGCGACCACCATGTGTAGAGAAAGTGTAAAAGACAGTTCTCAAGTGGTTGATGTGGTCACTCACTATGGAATATTGACTGATATATTTTTATTGGATTATAATATTTTTTATATTTCTATTTTCAAGTGTCATTGGGTGAATATAGGAAACGAGACAAAAGTTGAAGATGGATTTACTCTTATTAATTTGCATCAAAGTCAAGTTTCTTTTTCAAGAGACCCTTATATTCTTGCATCTCAGGCGAAACAAATTTTTTATTCAACAGAAAATAATTCTTCGAATTGGTATGTTGTGATGAAAGCGCCGCCAAGAGGTTTTCATGAATTAGAGAAAGATGGTTTTATTGAAGAAAACAACTATGTTGTAAGAGATTGTGAATAAATCGAGGACTTGGTTGAGGATGCTAGTTATGTTAGGAAGGATTGCGAAGGCATAATTGAGTAGTTCTAACGTCATGTTGTATTTTGGGTAATCAATTAGAAGTTTTGATTCAGATTTGATGTTTTATGTAATATTGAATTGTAAAACCTATTGATTTGGAACTTAATGTAAGTCATTAGGCTAGGCATGTTAGCATTTAAGCATTTGAACTTGGTAGTACCATAATTTTCTTTTTTGATACCTTGCATTTTGAGTATTTTCTTGTCAATTTTATATTTACATTATTGGCAAATAATTTAATTTGCTTACTAAGTATATTATCTAATTGTTCTTCTTTTTGGCATTTATAAAGGTTACATAGTCAAAGGTGTTCGAATAAGTAATTAACTGGAGGAAGAAAAGGGGAAGACTGTGTTGTTGCTGCTTTTCTTATTTTTCCTCACTGTACAAGGTTTGCAATCTATCACATACTCGTTTTATTTCCATCATTGCTTTTCCAGCATTGCATATAAGGCGTCATCCTTGATTAGCTCTTGCTGCATGGTTATTTCAGTTCATAGATGCACAATTATATTTCTCAGTGAAAGTGATATACAACAATACGCCAAACTGATGATGGATGTCCTTTCAGTTCACAGATGCACAACTATGATATATTTTCATTTTAATCGTAATTCTAGCTTCATGTGATATATGCTTATAGAATCGGAAAGAACTTGACAATACAACTTACCATCGTAGGAAATTTCATGTATAAAATGAGATAATGCATAAGAATGGTGCAACCAGTTTAAAATATAACAATATAAATAGAAGTGGCATATGCCAACTTGTTATTGATGTCAGCTGGTTCACGTGTTTGTGAAACGTCGGGTATGATTTAGTTTATGTTTAATATTTGTGGATATTGCTTATTTTTTGGTACACATAATATATGAGATGCCAAGGACAGTTGTACTTTACTAATATAGGAGATGCCTAGGACAAGACAGTGGCATGGCCAGTGGATAGAGTTGTTATCGGCATAAGAGAGAAGTTCGGAAAAGAAAATGAGGTACGAAAAGAAAAAAAGGGCAGAGAAGAAGACGCTCGAGAAGAGAAAGGATGAAGAAGAAGATAACCCTGAAACATCGGACTTGCCGCAATCTTATAAGCTGCGCCTGTTGCGTATTGAGAATTATCGAGGGTAGATTGCTTTCTCTTTTCCATTCAGAAAAAAGGCAATTAGGTATATTTTATTTATTTTTTGATTTTGTATGACTATCTCCCTTCTGTTTTGATTCTCTGTATGAATACTGGATTGCGAATTAGTTTCCCCTCTTTCCCTTTTTTACTTGATAAGTTTAATTATGGACACAATTCATGATTGTTCTAAATTAGAATGGATGAAAAAAATTAGTGAATCAATTGGAACATACCTGTATTTTTTATTGATTTTAAATTTTTATGTTATTAATTTAGAAATTCATACAGCATAGTATAGGAAAAAAGATGAAGAACGAAGACGATAAAAATTATATTAGATTTCGAAAGCAAAATTTTGGAGCTTATAATCGAAGATTAAAAGCAAAAAAAAAGAGGAATTAAAAAAAATCACTTATTGGCTCAATTTCTAATTTGTTTCAAACAAAAATACGAAAATCACAATATTCAACTTCAACAATTATTGAAGAAAGTAGCCATGAAAATGAAAATATTGACGAGAACGTTGAAATCAATGATGTAGTTGATGAAAATGAAATTATAGAAGCCAGTATTGATGAAGAGGTTATTGATAATGGTGAGAATATCATGAATGAAGAATCTCATAACAATTTGCAACACTAGAGTTGAAAAAAATTGACAAAAGTTGCTTTATACTCAAGTTTATGTTACAAAACTCATGCATGTATGATCTAATTGCAAGCCCCTTCTCCTTTTTACTTTCAGATATAACTAATCCTGTGAATTTTTCTATATTATGTTTTTATTGTAACCTCAGAAAACCGGAAGACAATCACATTCTTGGGAAGTTACAACCTAAAAGCGTCTGGTACCTCATCGGTCTTGGCTCTTTGGCAACCATTTAGCATGAGTACATTGCATTACATGCATTTATCGTCTAAGCAATCAAGTTAGAATTTATGCGAATGTTAAAATTATCACTGGAGTTGCTGCTATGAAACTTTGTAAAGTAACTTATTATCAGTAATGCCTGGTAGAAATGCAAGTGTTAGGAGCAGCAAACTACAAGCTGATGGATCCTTCATACACCTTTAATTATATAATAATAATTACATGCATAAGTATGAGTGGTACTGTGGTAGTAACATATGATTTTATGGCAGCCGAGAATTGTTTTCTAAATATGAAAAGCAACCTCCTGCAATACCAGATTTATGCCAGCCTAGATTATTATTATTTTTTGAGTAAAGGGCAACATATTTTTTTGTCGTCTAGGGAAACCCAATGATCCGAGCCGGCTCTGCATATAGGACTCGGGAAATACAGGAAAGAAACTTGACTTTTTTGATTCTTAGGGTAGGTTTTGTGTTTAGGGTAGGTTTTGATATTTATTTGTAGGCCTCTGTGTGTGTGTGTGTGTGTGTGTGTTTGTGTGTGTGTTCAGTAGTGTATCATCATGCATGTCAATTAATATATGTCAGTTTGATAGAGCATGAGCAACAACACAGAAGCAAGTGTAAGTTGTACGATTGGGATGGAAGCAAAGTATTGGTTGCCAAAGGACAAGTGCATCTATCCCCATGAGCAATTTTCCTAAATCTGTTACGGCAATACATTTATATTATTAGTATTTTTTTTAAAGAATTTTTGATTATGTATCAACAAATATTGGTTATATGATAGAGTGCAAAATTTCCCGTTGAATGCCAAATGCAAGCTCTATGGAGGCGTAACTCATTCATGGAATGCTTTTCAGATGCTTTTCCTTGAGATGTGAGTCGTGTTCATGTCTATGTAAGTGCAGTCGCAAATTGTATTGCCACAGAAGTTTCTAGCCTTTTCAATGACTAGTGACTGCAAAGGCAGCTTGGGGACTATGTGCTGGTTAGTGATACCATATTGTTGCCACACTTTATTGGTGACAAGCGACTGCTTCGGCTTGCTGAATTGCTGAGCCAAGAGTGGATGTACCCGCGGCTTGCTACTTTGAAACAACAAGCCGAAGCAGTCGCTTGTCACGAGTAGCAAGCCGAAGCAGTAGCAAGCGCAAGCTTTCTACTCCAAAACAGCAAGCCGTGGCTTGCTGTTTAGAAGAAGTAAGCTCAGGCTTGCTGTTCCAATAAGCCATGGCTTGCTGTTTCCGAACAGCAACCCACGAATACATCCACTCTTGGCTCATGCTATTTTGCTGTAATTTGTTGATTGTGGATATAGTCAAAATAGATGTTGAGTTCATATTATTTTGTAGTAGGTGTCATACGTTAAATATATTAATTTTAAATTTTTATCTGATCACTAACCGTAAAATTTCATCTTTTTAATGATCCAAAATCCCCGAACCCCGAAGAGACGGAGGAGCCCGGATTGTTTTGAGAACACGACCATCAGAACACAAACAATAGGAAATTTCATTGCTATTACAACAATTTACATTAGAGTACGAATAAATATACAGTAGGAAAATATCAGATATTTAAATTACAAAACAGTGGAAAATATATACATAAATATAATGTGCAGCGGAAAACATCAACTACCACAGCTGAAAGAAATACACAGATATAAAGCTTTCTAAATATATCTCCAGCTGTAATCCATGAAAACTACAAGCTGCTCGTGTGGAAAATATGGGCACCCAGAGTTTAGGTGGAAACAATAAACTCTGAGTCAGTCATGGGACTGGTGTGAGAACTAAAAACAGTTATAATTAACTTATAAAAATTAAGGCATATCAAGGGACCATGTCGTATGTCATGGAATGGATTTACCTCCAGGAATACCAGTGCATAAACAACAACCAATAATAGACACATGGATCTACAATGCATCATACAACATGCAATTCCTCAATCTATCCATTTAGGCTTAATCCCCAAATTTAGATTTTCGAAATCCAATTCACTTTACAGAAATTATTCTTGTGGACTTTATTTCCCGATTCTTATTTCAAACCATTTTGAAATACATATCTAGCTTTCATAGCAAAATAGATTTCACTTCGGGATCTCAAACCAAAATCTTTGGAAATATGATTCCAAGACATCACAATGCACACAAACAGTATGCAACCAAATATCGGGAGGTTTCTCCCATCAAACAAGGCAAAGGGCATGCACCTTAGCAACTCGATATATAAATGTGTGCACCTCTCACTATGGAGTAGGCTACACTGATGATGCATCATCCCACGCCCTCGTGGAAGACTTACACCACCGTAATACCAATACTTTTAGTCGTCCTGGGTTACCCGAATCTTTAGCCACATACTAAACCATTTTATATCCCAAAGTAGGGAAAATCATTTCACAACATAATAATCGCAAGTACTTTCAAATTATAGTACAACATAATAATCACAAGTACTTTCAAACTACAGTACTTTACGTCTGCAATTCGCACATATGATCGGTCACTATTAATCACTTAACCTTTGAGCTCGTACGTCTCAAAGAGGGGTGTTAAGCAAGAGAATAAATTCTCCGCCACCAAAAAGATATATCATCAATAGCATCTAATCGGTTATGTGTTGAACTACGATGTAAAACCATAATACTTTTCTAAATCATTTCAGAAACATCGGGTTTAGCCCTCGAAATCCTTTCTATTTTATAAAACATTTTTATAAAACATTCCCTGTCCAAAATCGGGAATAACACTTCTTTTCACTTATGAAAATCACATTTCAAAATCATTCATTAAATTTGAAATGAACCAAACAACATCGTTAAACACCTCATTGTCAAATCGTGAAGTATTTCACAAGGTGTTTGCATAAAAATATTTCTACCCAACCCAATGTTAAATGTAAAAGCATATTTTGCTCATAAACTGGTCGAGCACAATCCAAACAATCAATATATCACAATCAATGTCAACAACCAAGCATATTTTGTTCTAACACATCTCATGTTTTGGTAAATTTAATTACCTTCTATTCATTCCAAATCTAATTAAAGATTTATTAAACTCTACATAGTTTAAATCTCTAAAATCATTACTTAATGATTTTTCAACTTTCCGGAAATAGTCCGCATTTAATTGGGTTAAAGAACGAATGTTATTTAAAACCCAATTCACGATAAACCCAAAATCATCTTCCGTTTAATATGGAACCTTCACGGAAATCCGATCAGTCCTAATCGATATAAATTTCCGTATCAAACTAATACTATAAGTGGAATAACAGCAAAGCCTTTTAAATTACATAAATAGTAACGGTCTTCATTCACAGAAGATCATCTCGATTATTAAGAAATCGAATTCCATTCAATTCCAATTTAGTTTATTAAATTGGAAAACTTCACTTTGGAAAATTTTCCATTATATCTTAGTTAAAATTTTTATAAATTCCAAATCATAACTTCACTGTTAATTGGGTTAAAGAACATATGTTATTTAAAACATTGTTCACAATAAACCCAATATCAACTTTATTTCATTCCAGTTATATGTATTAATTAGAAAACTTCATTAATATTAATTAAAAGATTTATTCTTTCCTTAATGGGGTTTAAGAACAGTGTTATTGAAGACGCAATTCACGACAAACCCACAACCCTATTTGATATTAAATATAAGGCTCTAAATAGAAATTATATCGACTTATATTCAATATCAAAATTTTAAACCAACAGATGTCGTATCGGGAATAATGATATTTGTATCTTCCATATTCCTTAACAATATCCGTATAATCACGAAATCCAATATCAAAAATATCAGAAGTTCATTTCCATTCAAATCCACTCTAATTTATTCATGGTAAAACTCTGGTTATTTTAAAACCCATTTTCAATCCAATTTATTATTTCTAAAAATCATTGGATTTATTTCTAAAAATCATTGGATTTATTTCTAAAAATCATTAGATTATTATTCTAGTTATTAACTTGTTCATTTCGATAAAAATGTATTTTTATCTTTTCAAACTTGGAATTTTTCATCCGTAATCTTTCCAAATCATTAATTACGATTTTACATAATTTTTCCATATTTTTAATAATTTTATTAAGGCCCTTACAGTCGGTTTCCAATAACGACCACTAAACTGCATCCATAACAACCTTTTCCAAAATCGATTTGGATATATTTTAAAATCTAACTGTTCAAATTTATATCTCTTATATTCATTGGAAAGATCTGCTCGATATGAACCCAAGGGTTCTGGGTTTAGGAGAATCCGACGGTCAGATCTCCTGTTACATCAATTTGAAGTTAATGGTTAAAATTCGCGAACGGTCGCCGCTTTCTATTCAAACCATTAAATATTATATATATATATATATATATCATCGATTTCCATTTAAAATATAAATCGTTTAAAATTCATTTCAAATACGATTTCAACTTCATTTTCAATTTTAAATCAAAATTGAATGTTCTATATCATTATAATATTAAAATGATAATATTTTCAAAATATCAGATTTAGAAATCAAATGTTTTCGATATTCATTATAAAATGAATAAAATCAACAGAAAATTTTGTTCGAGTTAAAATGGCGCTTCTACTTAACTCGACTTCATATATTTCAACATTTTCGTTTCCATCCAAAATCGGACGTCAAAATCCTATTTTGATTTTTCACTGAATATTATTTTAAAATATTCGTTATTTCTGAATTGGAATCAGGCTCAATCAACTATCATATAATTTTATTTATATGGATTCCATATATCACATGTATTCAAAAATAGTGATAAACAACTATTAAAATTTCATTCACATCCAGAGTGCAATTTACAACTGTATAAGCACTAAATAATTAAATAACGCTTATAACAGTCTGTCAATCAGTCGATTGACATACAATTAAATTCAAGGGAGATGTGAATTAATTATCATCCCCAGACCCGTGTGGGGTTTTCAACCAACAACAATGAATTCAAATTAATCACTAGTTAATAATTTAACCAATTCTAATTTGATTCGAATTATTTTTCTAATTAACCAATTTTCACTGTTTAAATTATAAATAGATATCTATAATTTAATTTCAGCTACCATAACAATATTAACATTATTTTAATATGTTGATCATAACAATCACAATACAGTCAATTAAATCATCCATGGTTTTCAAACAAAAGTGAATGTGAGCTAACAGGCACCGTACAACATTTTTGTGATAATTAAACAAATAAAAATCAACACTGACAATCTATATATTTTCAAATATAAAATAAGTAACTATACAAAAAAAATTGTGAGAGAATTCTTACTTTAATTTCCACTCCACCGTTCTTTAATTTTACGATTGTTTTAACTAAATTAAACCGGACGTTTAATTTAGTCAAAAATTCTAACTGCTTCCAAATTCCTCCCAATCAGTTTTGAAATGTAGAGTTTGTTGTCACGATCGCATTGCAACTTGTTTCACTGAATTCCGAAATCGTACGAAAAAGTTACGGCATTTTATACATTGTATAATTGAATAAATAATTAATTATATAATTATTTACTTAATCCGTTTCTTCCTTTCTGCTAATTACTCCTCAACCCCATCGTATTTCTGGAAACCGAACCCAACACGCACAGCCAAGGGTTGAACGCCGTACCACCTACAGCTGATCTGACCTCGATCGGGATGCACCATGTCGATCTCCTTTCCATGTGCCTCCACTGCCCGTGACCATAATGAACTTGCACCTATTATGGCGTCGGAAAATGCGCTGGAAGACAGCCACTTTGGGGGAGAAATTCTGACGGTCTAGGCAATGAAACTCGATCAAGTTGGTATAGCTTCGAAGAGCACAAGAAGTATTCCAGTTTTTATTTTATAAATTTCTCGAACTGATTGTTGGATTAAGAGAGAAAAAGGAGAAAAGGGATGAGCGATTTCGGCCGTTGGAACTAAACTGGCGGCGGCTTTAAATGAGAACGATTGGAGAATAGAAGGGGTATTTATATATATTATAATATTACTTTAATACGAAAATAACTCGTTTAATCTTCGAACTCCAAATCAAACCCAACGACTACCTCTCCCAACCAATTACCCCCATTCCGAGCATAATGGAATATGTTTCGTAAGCCAATTCGACTGTTTCGATCAATTTTCATCAAAATTAAAATATAAATTAATATAATGTTCAATATTGAATTTCAACGTACATTTAAATTTACCAGAGCCACATACTGGCTCCAAAAATTATAAAAATTCAAATCTAGCTATGTTTTGATGATATGTCCTAACAAAATTAATTTCGTCGAATTTGGAGACCATTTGAAAATGGCCTTTTTAACTAGCTTATTGAATTTAAACTAAAACTAAAAACGCGTTTAAATTCACTACACTCACGTATTAGTTCCAAAAATTACGAAATTTTAAACCTGACTATAATTTGACATTCTGAATCCAACAAAAAGTGGTTTCATCGAAAACGGAGGTAGTTTGCAAAATGACTATTTTTAAGGGCTTAATATTATTAAAATAAATATAAATTTCATAGTGACTATTCTAAATTTTAAACTGGACATAACTAACAAACTATAAAGTGAAATCTCAGTTTCTTGCATTCGTTGGAAAATTATAGTTAAATAGATTCTAACGTTTCTTGTTTTACTGAAATCCGATTTATATTGAATTATGTACATTCATTTGAAATTAAAAATCGAATTTTCAAACTACCATTCCATTTCGAGTTCGTTTTAATTAAATTTTAAATTTATACGTTCTAACTTCAATTTAAATAAATTTTAAACCATTACTTCTCAAAAATAAATCATTTTAAATTCTTAAAATACATTAAATCAATTAAAAATAAAATTTTAAATTGGTTCCAAAATTACGGGTAGTTACAATCTCCCCCATTTAAAACCTTTTCATCGTCGAAAAAGAAACGGAGCTGAAAGTTGTATACCCAACCAACTCAACTTTCATTCTGGCTTATGTTCTTCAACTTTTCAGTTTCTAAGAATTTTCTAATTTCTCAAAAATTTGGCTGACACTCTAAATTTCTAAAAAAAATCGCCATAGCCTCCTTTGTATGGGCTGATCGGTAAAATCGCAACTTGCCTCACAGGGTCCTCTTCAACCGAAAAGAAAAAGAAAATGCCAAGCGGCTTGCCAATCGGCTCATAAAATCATCAAACCTGATGAATATAGTAAACATGTACCTATTTCTCGGGCATACAATTTTATTCCTCTTCTTAGCTTCCATGCTATGACCTATTCATTATGTATACATGTATGTATATCCAATTCCAATAAATTTTCAATTCAGTTTAACTTTAAATTTGATTTGGCTTAATTTATCTTTCGTTTTCATATTGGTTAACTAATAATCACATATCACAACCAGCAATCAATTAATTGATTAGCTTTTCAATCATATAAATTATATATATATAACATGAACCCTAACTATGTTTTGGTTCGCACACCAGTCAATTAGAAATATATAGATATCACACTTTCGATACTCGAGCATAAATACTAATGATGCAGCTGTCAGCATCAGAATCATCTCCGTGCGACTAGAGTGCGATTCTATATATACCCAGTATATTTGAGGCTTCGTATATACGCTAACTAGGCATATATGCAAAATCTTCATATACCCGATAGTTCAAATTCAATATAAAATAAAATACTCGAATACGTATAATAAGTTATAATTTTCAAAATTAAATTTGGTTTTTTTATATTCAAATAATACTCTTTAAACTCATTCTAGGATACTACTGATCCAATCTCTAACGAGTCATTCTTATAGGATGTTACAAACCCTATCTCTAATGAATTCTTTCGTTTGGTTCTAATGTGCCTTGTTCTCCAGCTTTGTAAACCAAAGCTCCGATACCACCTTTAACGATCCGAAATCCCCCGATACCCGAAGAGACGGAGGAAACCGGATTGTTTTGAGAACATGACGCATCAGAACACAAACAATAGAAAATTTCACTGCTATTACAACAATTTACATTAGAGTACAAGAATATATCAGAGTACGAATAAATATACAGTAGAAAAATATCAGAGATTTAAATTACACAACAGTGGAAAATATATACATAAATATAATGTGCACCGGAAAACATCAACTACCACAGCCGAAAGAAATACACAGATACAAAGCTTTCTGAATATAGCTTAGCTGTAATCCAGGATCCTATGAAAAGATATATATATATATATATATATATATATATATATAAACCAAAACTACAAGTTGCCCGTATGGAAAATATGGGCACCCAGAGTTTAGGTGGAAACAACAAACTCTGAGTAAGTCATGAGACTAGTGTGAGAACTAAAAACAGTTATAATTAACTTATAAAAATTAATGCACATTAAGGGACCACGCCGCATGTCACGGAACGGGTTTACGCCCATGAATACCAGTGCATAAACAATAAACAATAATAGACAGATGGATCTACAATGCATCATACAACATGCAATTCCTAAATTTACCCATTTAGGCTTAATCCCCAAATTTAGATTTTCGAAATCCAATTCACTTTACAGAAATTATTCCTTTGGACTTTTTTTCCCGGTTCTTATTTCAAATCATTTTGAAATACATATCTAGCTTTCATAGCAAAATAGATTTCACTTCGGGATCTCAAACCAAAATCTTTGGAAATATGACTTCCAAAACATCACAATGTATACAAGCAGCATGCTACCAATTATTGAGAGGTTTCTCTCATCAAACAAGGCAAAGGGAACGCACCTTACCAACCCGATATATATATATATATATATATATATATGCATTCCTGCAATATATGGAGCAGGCTACACTAACGATGCACCATCCCACGCTCTCGTGGAAGACTTACACCGCCATAATACCCATACTTTTAGTTGTCCTAGGTTACCCGAATCTTTAGCCACATACTAAACCATATTATATCCCGAAGTAAGGAAAATCATTTCACAATATAATAATTACAAGTACTTTCAAACTATAGTACTTTACATCTGCAATTCACACATATGATCAATCACTATTAATCACATAACTTTTGAGCTCGTACATCTCAAAGAGGGGTGTTAAGCAAGAGAATAAATTCTCCACCACCAAACAGAGATATCATCAGTAACATCTAATCGGTTATGTGTTGAACTACAATGTAAAACCATAATACTTTTCTAAATCATTTCAGAAACATCAGGTTTAGCCCTAGAAATCCTTTCTATTTTATAAAACATTTTTATTAAACATTCTCTGTCTAAAATCGGGAATAACACTTCTTTTCACTTATGAAAATTACATTTCAAAATCATTCATTAAATTTCAAATGAACCAAACAACATTGTTAAACACCTCATAGTCAAATCGTGAAGTGTTTCACAAGGTGTTTGCATAAAAATATTTCTACCCAACCCAATGCTAAATGTAAAAGCATATTTTGCTCATAAGCTGGTCGAGCACAATCCAAACAATCAATATCAACAACCAAGCATATTTTGTTCTAACACATCTCATGTTTTGGTAAATTTAATTACCTTCTATTCCTTCCAAATCTAATTAAAGATTTATTAAACTCTACTTAGTTTAAATCTCGAAAATCATTACTTAATGATTATTCAACTTTCCGGAAATAATCTACATTTAATTGGGTTAAAGAACAAATGTTATTTAAAACACAATCCACGATAAACCCAAAATCATCTTCCATTTAATATGGAACCTTCATGGAAATCCGATCAGTCATAATCGATATAAATTTCCGTATCAAACTAATAGTATAAGTGGAATAACAACAAAGCCTTTTAAATTACATAAATAGTAATGGTCTTCATTCACAAAAGATCATCTTGATTATTATGAAATTGAATTCCCTTCAATTCCAATTTAGTTTATTATATTGGAAAACTTCACTTTGTAAAATTTTCCATTAAATGTTAGTTAAAAGATTTATAAATTCCAAATCATAACTTCACTATTAATTGGGATAAAGAACAAATGTTATTTAAAACATTGTTCACAATAAACCCAATATCAGCTTTTATTTCATTCCAATTATATGTATTAATTGGAAAACTTCATTAATCTTAATTAAAAGATTTATTCTTTTCTCAACGGGGTTTAAAAACAGTGTTATTGAAGACACCACTCACGACAAACCAACAGATGTCGTATCGGGAATAACGATATTTGTATCTTCCAAATTCCTCAACAATATCTCTATAATCATGAAATCCAATATCAAAAATATCCAAAGATCATTTCCGTTCAAATCCACTCCAATTTATTCATTGGAAAACTTTGGTTATCTTAAAACCCATTTATCAGTCCAATTTATTATTTCTAAAAATCATTGGATTATTATTTCTAAAAATCATTGGATTATTATTCTAGTTATTAACTAGTTCATTTTGATAAAAATATAATTTTATCTTTTCAAACATGGAAATTTTCAACCATAATTTTTCAAAATCATTAATTACGATTTTAAATAATTTTTCCATATTTTTAATAATTTTATTAAGGCCCTTACAGTCGATTTCCAATAAAGGCCAACGAACTGCATCCGTAGCGACCTTTTCCAAATTTGATTTGGGCATATTTTAAAATCTAACCATTCAAATTTAAATCTCTTATGTCCATTGGAAATATCTTTTCAATACGAACCAAACGGTTCTGGATTTAGGAGAATCTGACGGTCGATCTCCCGCTACATCAATTTGAAGTTAATGGTTGAAATTCACGAACGGTCGCTGCGCGGCACGTTATATTCAAGCCATTAAATATATATAATATATATATATATATCGTCGATTTTCATTTAAAACGTATTTTATAAATCGTTTATAAATTCATTTCAAATACGATTTTAACCTTTTCAATTTTAAATCAGATTGAATGTTCTATATCATTATAATATTAAAATGATAATATATTAAAAATATCAGATTTTGAAATCAAATATTTTCGATATTCATGAATAAAATCGATAGAAAATTCCGTTCGAGTTAAAATGGCGCACTTCTACTTAACTCGACTTCATATATTTCAACATTTTTGTGTCCATCCAAAATCGGACATCAAAATCATATTTTGATTTTTCATTGAATATCATTTTAAAATATTCGTCATTTCTGAATTGGAATCAAGCTCAATCAATTACCATATAATTTTATTTATATGGATTCCATACATTGCATGTATTCAAAAATAGTGATAAACAACTACTAAACATTCAATTCACATCCAGAGTGCAAATTACAACTGTATAAGCACT
Source organism: Allium sativum (assembly GCA_030737875.1). Lineage (NCBI taxonomy): Eukaryota > Viridiplantae > Streptophyta > Magnoliopsida > Asparagales > Amaryllidaceae > Allium > Allium sativum. The sequence continues at coordinate 656,570,206 of CM060912.1, read as the reverse complement.
AAATAATTAAATAACGCTTATAACAGTCTGCCAATCAATTGGTTGGCATATAATTAAATTCAAGGGAGATGTGAATTAGTTATAATCCCTAGACCCGTGTGGGGTTTTCAACCAACAACAATGAATTTAAATTATTCACTGGTTAATAATTTAACCAATTTTAATATGATTCAATTTATTTATCTAATTAACCAATTTTCACTGTTTAAATTATAAATAGATATTTATAATTTAATTTCAACTACCACAATAATATTAACATTATTTTTAATATGTTAATCATCACAATCACAACACAATACAGTCAATTAAATCATCCATGGTTTTCAAATAACAGTGAATGTGAGTTAATAGGCACCATACAACATTTTTGTGATAAATAAATAAAAATCAACACTGACAATCTATATATTTTCAGTTATAAAACAAATAACTATACAAAAATTTAAGTGAGAGAATTCTCACTTTGATTTCCACTCCATCGGTCTTTAATTTGACGATGGTTTTATCTAAATTAAACTGGATGTTTAATTTAGTAAAAAATTCTAACTTCTTCAAAATTCCTCCCAATCAGTTCTAAAATGTACAGTTTGTTGTCACGATCGCATTGCAACTTATTTCACTGAATTCCGAACTCGTATGAAAAAGTTACGACATTTTATACATTGTATAATTAAATAAATTAACTACATAATTATTTACTTAATCCTTTTCTTCCTTTTTTCTAATTGCTCCTCAACCCCGTCGTATTTCTGGAAATCGAACCCAACACGCACAGCCAAGGGTTAAATGCTGCACCACCTACAGCTGATCTGACCTCGAACGGGATGCACCACGTCGATCGCCTTTCCATGTGCCTCCACCGCCCCTGACCATGATGAACTCGCACCTATTATGGCATCGAAAAATGCACTGGTAGACAACGACTTTAAGGAAGAAATTCTGAAAGTCTACACATCTCGATCAACTTGGTATAGATTCGAAGAGCACAAAAAGTACTCCGATTTTTGTTTTATAAATTTATCGAATTGATTGTTTGATTAAGAGAGAAAAAGGAGAAAAGGGATAAGCGATTTCGGCCGTTGGAGCTAAACTGGCAGCAGCTTTAAATGAGAACGGCGGAATTAGGGTTTTGGAGAATAGTAGGAGTGCATATATATATATACATATATATTTTATAATATTATTTTAATTCGAAAATAACTCGTTTAATCTTCGAACTCCAAATCAAACCCAAGTGGCCTCTAACCAAATACACTCATTCCGGACACAATGAAATATGTTTCATAGGCCAATTCGACTATTTCAATCAGTTTTCATCAAAATTAAAATATAAATTAATATAACGTTCAATATTGAATTTCAACGTACATTTTAATTTACCAGGGCTACATACTGACTCCAACAATTATAAAAACTGAAAGCTAGCTATGTTTTGACGATACGGTCCTAAAAAAATTAATTTCATTGAATTTGGAGACCGTTTGAAAAATGGCCTTTTTAACTGGCTTATTGAATTTAAACTAAAACTGAAAACGCGTTGAAATTCACTACGCTCGCATATTAGTTCCAAAAATTATGAAATTTTAAACTTGACTATAATTTGACATTTCGAATCTAACAAAAGCGGTTTCATTGAAAATGGAGGTCGTTTGCAAAATGGTTATTTTTAAGGGCTTAATATTATTAAAATATATTTAAATTCCATAGCGAATATTCTAAATTTTAAACAAGACATAACTAACAATTTATAAAGTTGAATCTCAGTTTCTTGCATTCGTTAGAAAATTATAGTTAAATAGATTCTAACGTTTCTTATTTTACTGAAATCCGATTTATATTGAATTTTGTACATTCATTTGAAATTAAAAATCGAATTTCCAAACTACCATGTCATTTCGAGTTCATTTTAATTAAATTTTAACTTTATACGTTGTAACTTCAATTTAAATAAATTTTAAATCGTTAATTCTCAAAATAAATCATTTTAAATTCTTAAAATCCATTAAATTAATTAAAAATAAAATTTTAAATTGGTTCCAAAATTACGGGTTGTTACAATCCTTGTAGGTAGGTGAAGAATAATGTCGATGCGAGGAATCCACAAGATGTTTTTTTGAAGTTTATTTTGGTATCCGTGTAGTAAGTTTATTTTGTAGTAGGAAAGACTTTTATTTTGGTAGTGGCTTTGTGTACTATAGTTATGTACCGTCATTGTTTACAAACTTTGTTTATGGATTGTGTTCAATTTCACTAATGGAAGCGACTACTTGTCATATTTTTATATAATTGTTTTTCATTTGATTTTTTGATGAAGCAATTGTACTATGATAGTAGTATAGTTTAGGTAATGATATGTGTGCAAATGTAACATCATGATATGGATGCTGTAAATTTAGCACCTACAGACGACAGTATAAACAAATTGCTGTGTAAATATTAGTGATGGTGTTTCATAAACGCTGATAAAACCTTGTTAACTTTTTACAGCGTGTGACAAACACTGTTCAAAAATTAATAACAACATTTAATATATGCTGTGCATATTTCTACAGCACAAATGACATGTTGTGTAAATATTACTAACAACGTTTCATGATTGCTGATAAAACAAGAGGGAACTTTTTACAACGTGTAAAAAACGCTGATAAATATTAGTAACATCGTTTAAAATTAGTTGTTTAAAGTCTAAGTGTGAAGTTGTACTTTTTCTGACAACATGTTTCAAATGTTGTCTATTTTTTAAAACAACTAAAATAAGATGTGTATGGCATATTAACAGCTAGTTCAAAACGCTGTAAAACGTGAAATGTAACAGCATTTATTCTACCACTATTGAAAAACAAAGGGCCTAGGAGGCTACGACAACATGTCGTTATACAACATTCATCAAAACATTGTAAAATCGTACAACAACATTTTTGGGACGTTGTTAAAAGCTTTTTTTTGGTGTCGTGTGTGTTCCTTATAGCCCATAAATCAAGGAAAAGGAGAGATGTTAACCTTGTAGCCGTGAAATCGAGAGTGTTGTAATTGGATACTGATATTAATAAAACTCTGTGCAACCAGTATTGTGCTGGACTAGACGTAGGAGTAATCCGAACCAATATAAAATCCATTGCGTTCTTTCCTTTTTTGCATTTTATTTTTTATCTATATCTGCATCTGTGATTGTTTCTATTGTGATATTTCATCTGTGATTCATATAGTAGTTTGAGTAATTGATAATTGGTTAGGATGTATATAAATTGTTTAAAACACTATTCAAACCCTCTCTATTATTAGTTTTGCCTTTAGATCCTCAACCCTAATAATTTGCTTAATTTCAACCAATAACAATAGGTAGCAAATTTTCACTTATTGAGGATAAAAGCCGTGAACTAATTAACCTATCTTGCCTGTGATATTACACGTATTCTTCATTAGGAATGGTTCTGTTACCTTGATATGTAATAAACTTTGTTGGAACAGGAGTAGTACCCAGAATAAACCCCTCTTAGCCATACCCTTGTATGGTTGTTTCGACTTGTAACTTCGACAATAGATAATTTTCTTCTTCGAGGTGAATTGTAATTAATTGGCTTTATGGACTTATAAATGACTTGACTAATTGTTGTACAGATGTGCTTGTTGGATTTTCTAGATTAACTCCAGTAGCAAATGCAGTAGAAGTGGTGTTGTCAACCATGATGAAAAGAATACGAGAATAACCAAAAATTCAGATCAAATACCGTTACTGATCGAAGATTGAGGAAGAATCGGCTAATCAGGTATAAAGCAGCCGAAAGATTTGATGATCAGGTATGTCTTTACGATTAGAAAATTTCTAAAAAAATGTTTCTGGAAAGGCTTTGATTGATATCTGGTTATTTCTTGATTTTCTTTTATTAGTTTCCTGGTGATTGATTCTGAATAACATAGAGTACAGTGTGTATGATTGAATTGTAGCCAAATTCGATAGAATTAATAGCAAGGCACCAATGATCACATTGTATTCAATCTCTCGAATGACATGAATAATCACTGATGAGAGAAAAATACCCAACTGATGAAGGTAATCTAATGGGTATAATCACACAAGATCAATGTGAAGAAGACGATGTCGTTAGGCTGTAGAAGCTCTGATACAAAATTAATATTTGAGCAAGATTTATATTTGCAGAAATAAATTTTTAAAGTGCAGAAACAAAAGTGATTGTATTATTGCATAATTATTGATTATGTACAGAGATAGGCTAAGTATATATAGCCCAATATGTACAACGGTAAAGAATGTGACGGTAAGAAAAAGAAAAGCAAATTAGAATAAATGGGCCTGGCCCAATCTGCTGATGTAATGCCCATTTGTAATAATCCATGTGTAATAATATATTTCCGATCAACTTTGTTATGTTGGCCATTCTCAGGGCCGGTCCTAGGACTTTTGGTACCTAAAGCGAAAATGAAAATGTGGCCCTTTTATAGAAGAAATTGTATTACATGAACACAATTTATAGTGACTAAACTATCACCATCATTCTCATCAATAATAAAGGGCATTATCCACATTCAAACTCGAACATTCTGTTGCACTTTTTCTGACCAATTTTTTTTATTAAGAGCACATGTCTATGAATTAATGAGTTCCTCCTTGCCTTCTTTTTCCAACCCTTTTAGCATGGCCATATTACTTTTTACGCATTTTCAAACAGTTTAAAAATAACATTGAATAATACCACATGTCAATGCTTATTATAATAACAAAACAAAAAAATTATGAATGTGTAATATATTATTTATAATTTATCAAAAATATTTTCAACGATAATTTGAAATAAATATTCCTTTTTTTTACTAATCAATTGGACTAAAATCCTTTAATCACAACTTCCTACTTCTATCGAAACATCGACTAATTGTACGTTAACTAAGTACTAACCTTTAAAAACTCATTGACTTCAACCAATTTTAAATTAATCCCAATTAACCACAAGCCTAAAAATTAAAAAATAAGACCAAAATGGATTTGCATCTCAATACAAGCTCATTAGTTAATAGTTCACTTCAGCATGCTTTTTTGTTCATTATTTAGTTTGACTTTTACTCCTCCGCCCGACAAGGTAAAACTAGCATGTACTAATTGCTAAACCATATACAATTAGGCAATATCCAAATTAGCGAATGAGTGAAGTTGAACAAGAATAAACAATATATATTCTCTAACGCTAAAGTTGAAGTTGTTGTCCACATAACTAAAAATTCTTTGAGTTTAATCCTCACGCCCATTCAGGTTTATTTCATTCTCCAAGATCAAACTGAAAGAAACATATTCAGCACTAAAAATTAATCAATACCAAGTACCAATGGCCAAGGTATTTTTTTTTCAAAAAAACGTGAACCAGATATATTACCAAGCCAACAAAGAAAATCTACTAAAGTTACAAATGATTTGAAAAACTGAAAATTCATTTTGCGCAGATGAATGTAAAGTAATGATTAAAAGATCTGATAGTGATAATACACGGAAGTATCACATAACACACTGCAGGGTATTCATATGCCGAATATAAATCCAAGGTTTGAATATGTCCAGAAAAATTGTTTACAAAAACAGGAACTTGTGCCAGCAACTTATAGATTACAATTAACAGATATACAAATGAAATCAAAATGTAAATCCCTAATACCCAAATATCCAAAATTTCAAATTGGTGAATTAGTTACCTAAAATTCTTGTGCGCGCAGTCCGACTTCAGCATCAAGACTGGTTCAATGAAACTGCCGTCATCACCTGTTCCTGTCGGCTGCCTTTCAACCTTCGCCTGCTTGGAGTTGGAGAATCGGGATTCAGATCACTACCGTCTGGAGACCATGGTTTGTATAAGCGATCGATTCAGGTAATGTTTCGCGATTGGATCATCTTTTTTTTCTTCTGTATACCATGAATGGATTGAATGGTGCCCTAGTTTTTTGTGTGCCCCAAGCGGTTGCTTTAGTGGCTTCGGTAAAGGGCCGGGCCTGGCCATTCTAATACTATTTTGATAGAAATTTGCATTATTCTCAGGCATGACCCAGAGGTAAGGCAGTCGAGACATTTATTTAGGGCAGCCCAGATGAAGATGGCAGAGGGGGCAACCTGGTGGAGCTGATGCTTGGAAAAAGGTATTATTTCTAAATGTGGCAGTGCGCCTCTAGCTGCAACTGTTGTTTGTCTCAGTGGTTTAATGTTTGGCTTTAGAATGCAAGGTCCGACGTTTGATTCCTGTACCAGACTTATTTACTGAGAAAATATTTTCCTTCCAACTCTTGCCATGATTTTTTTTTTTTTTTTTTTTCACGCTTGTCTCGCCTAGGGCAAGCAATGTGCTGGGGTCAGCACTGATTATTCTATCAATGTGTTTAATATGATTTTAAGTGCAAAAAGCAAATTAAAAAAGAGTTGTTTGTTTGACAAAATTAAATGCTTATTCCAACATTTGATTCCAACTAATAAAAAAGCAATTGTGTAAATGGTATAATTTTTAATTTACAATATTATGCATGCCTCATGATTCAATAAATGTAAAATATTGTTGTTAGTTTGAGATGTACACGATCTATTAGCTGCATTTGGAATTTTAAATGTGTTTCCAGTCTTCTATCTGCTTTCAACTCCTAAATGTTATTGTTATGATTTCCCCAGCTGAAGCACTTCATGTGTTATTTTTCATATTAGGTTTTATTTTGTCTTTCAATCTCTGTGCTAACATTTGCATTTTCATTGCCACTCAGGTGTGAAATGGAGGAATCTATGGTCAGATTTGCTGCTTTGGTTGCTGAGTTTGAATCTATGCATAGTTTCAAAACTATTATGTCCAGTTTCTCATCGAAATTCTTATTTGTTGCTAGCTACTGTAATAAACTTTGTTTATTATCATTTTTACCTATGCTATTTTTAATTTAACTTTTGACTTCCTTGTATATGTTTGGGCTATAGCTAGAGATATTTTTCTTCTGTATATATAGCTTTGTGTACGTTATTTCAGCCCTAAGATTCCGCTGTGTTTCTCGTTCGGATTCATGATATTGCATCTATTGCACTGAGTTTACGCTGGCCCGCTTGATTTTATTGCAGTAATTATCTATTATCTTGCATTTGATCAGGTGGACATTATATTTTGTTATTGGAGATTTTATTCAGAAGGAAAAACGGTAATAAAATTTAATTCGTTAGGACACACGCCTAAAATTTTACTCAAAAGGACAAACGGTATTAATTTTTTCCGTCGTTCTTCATCTCGTCGCTAATTATCTCGCTCATCACCTCGTCGTTCATCATCTCGAACGATTTTCTATCCCGAAATCATTTTTAATATCAATCAAATCAAAATCCGCGGCATCTCGTACAATCGATCCTCAAACATAAATCGACCAGCAAAATCTAGGGTACAAAATCGATCTCGCGCGTATTCGATTGCTGAAATCATGCACGAAATTAGGGTAAATTCGATTGCTATGATTCGTTTGGTAGTAAATATGATTTCGTGATTTTTTGATTTTGTGAATTCAGAGTAGAAATCGAACGAGAGAGATGAACGAGAAAAAAATCGCTGGAAAAAGTTTTTTTTTTTACGGTGAAGTTAGCAACAGCTCGTAGGTATCATTTTTCTATTTTTCTAGGTATCAGTTTTCGTGTTTTAACAGTGTTATGCTTTTGTGATTATAATTTTGGTGCTATATCAGTTTTCTACATGTACTGTTGCATTAGCTTTGCAACTCAATCGAAATTATGTCATTTTAACCAATCAAAGTGGGATGTAAATATTTTTTGAACTAGTTTTCCTTCAAAATATCAAAGCAGTTTCTAGGTATCATTTATATATTTTTTTAGGTATCATTTTTATATTTTCAACATGAATTTACATCATAGCAGTTTTTAGGTATCATTTTTATATTTTTTTTGGGTATCACTTTTATAATTTCTAGTTGAATTAACATCATAGCAGTTTTTAGGTACCATTTATATTTTTTTTTTAGGTATCACTTTTTTATTTTCTAGTTGAATTTGCAGTATTATGTTGGTATAAGTTTTGATTGTGTATGGAGTTCTTGCAGATACTGCATGCTGCTGGAGATTACTTGAATCAAGACCGGAGTGCATACAAGTAAAAGTAAATGCATGAATGCATGCTTGGAATGGGGAGCAGTGTTCTATGTACGTAGATTGTGTAGGGAAAAAAATGTATCATATTAAATCAGTTATGTATCATTGTAGGTATCATATGATACAAGTGGATACTATTGTGTATTACTGAGAATAATCTCATTTTTGTGACAATTGAATTGAATTGATTGCTGTTATTTTTTTAATCAGTAGGTATTATTGCGAATAAATATTATTTTTGTGAGATTTGAATTGAGTAGGTGAGTGTTATTTTTTTTTTATCAGTGGTTATCAGTTAAAATTAATGTTGTGTATCAAAAAAAGTCAATTGTCAAAGCAAACAACACAAATCTACCTACTTGTCACAGTTCTCATACACAAAGCCATAAAAATGATACCTAAAAAAATATAAAAATGATACATAAAAACTGCTTTAATATTTTAACGACAAAAGTAATACAGAAAATGTTTGAATCACAATTTGATTGATTAAAATGAAATAAATTCAATTGAATTACAAAGCTAGTGCAACAGTACAACAACAAAATTAATACAGCAACAAAAAGTAACTAAAAAAAACTAAAAAAAACAGCACAGTGAATACAGTAAAAATGATACCCAAAAAAATATAAAAATGATACCTAAAAACTGCTATGATGTATATTCAACTAGAAAATACAAAAATGATACCTAAAAAAATATAAAAATGATACCTAAAAACTGCTTTGATATTTTAAAGGAAAACTAATACAAAAAAAGTTTACATCCCACTTTGATTGATTAAAATGACATAATTTCGATTAAGTTGCAAAGCTAATGCAACAGTACATGTAGAAAACTGATATAGCACCAAAATTATAAACAAAACAGCATAACACTGTTAAAACACGAAAAATGATACCTAAAAAAAATAGAAAAATGATACCTAAAAACTGCTGATAACTTCACCATAAAAAAAAATATACAGTGACGAATTTTTTCTCCTTCATCTCTCTCGTTCGATTTTCTACGTCGAATTCGCAAAACCAAAAATAACGAAATCATCTTTACTACCTATCAAATTAAAATCCGTGGCACCTTCAATAATCGACGAAGTTTTTCAGACAAAATTAGGGCAAATCGACAAAATTAGGGCAAATCTCTTGATCGAATTCCCAAATCAGTACGTGCATGATCGATTTTGGTATGGATTTGATTTCATGCGATTTTCAGTTGAGATGATATCGTTATTTTTGATTTGCTGATTTCGTGGAAGAAGAAATCGGAGAAGAGAGAAAAGAGCGGAAGAAGAAATCAGAGAAGTGAGAAAGGGGCGACCGAAAATTGTCCTTCTAAGTAAAATTTTAAGCACGTGTCCTTATGGATAAAATATTAAGGTCAATTGTCCTTGTAAGTAGTTTCCTGTTTGTTATTTATCTATGTGTGATGATTCCAAAGTAATATTATGTTTCATTTGTTTGTCTACAACTAGTTTATAATAAAGACTGTATTAATAACTAATTTGGAACAGTGAGTGCGGTCTCTACTATTATGCAAGAGATCCATAAAATTATCTCTAGCTAGTTTCTAATCTAAACACTTATTTGAGATCGCTGGTTAGGTTACTAATATTTTAAAGACCAATGTTTGTGGCCTCTTATTGCAAATACTGACAGATATAAAATACTTAGCCACTCTTTGGCAATTGATAAATTCAAAAAACTAAATGTTAAATTTTGATTAAATGGAAATCTTTGACCGTTATAATGCTAATATAAATAAAATAAACAAAAAACAGGATGATAAAATAAAACAAGTTATGAATGGACTAATATGCCTCAATACATGCATATGGTATAATTTCGTATCTTCCTATCGCAGTAAATATCAATCATTTTAAATTTCTATTGTACAAGTTCTTCAGGTTTTAAATATTTTTTTAGTTTTGGGATCTGAACAACATTTGAATTTTGGATTTCTTATTAAATCACCGATGTCAATTCTGAAATTCCAAAGGTTCCTTATTTGCGTTCTTGTTCAGCTTAATCAGGCAGCAGTTTTCTTCTTAATCTATTTCCCACCAATATCAGGTTGGGATTATTTATTGAGTAGATTTTAAAATCTATCTGCACAAGCTGTGTTGCTGTTGCCAAATAATTGTTTAGATTAGAAAGTTCATCCTGTTGTATCAACCATCAATATATATATCAAGCAACCTAGGCATATATAGTAAATTAATAATCTCTATTCAAAATGAAAACAATTCAGCTGCTTATTCTCATCCTTGTTCTTTCAAGCATCTGCATCGTTAACAGCTGTAAGTTCACTCCTTTTAATTCTCGGGCAAGCTTTTATGTTCTCTAGATGGATAATCCTGTAAATTTATTATCGTATGCAGTTCCAAACCTATCATCAAATGGCATTGTGAATGGTGAATCAATTATGAAAAATGGTGGAAAAGGAAGAGGCGGAGGAGGAGGAGGAGGAGGAGGTGGGGGAGGAGGAGCTGGAAAAAAGCAACCGATTAATGAATGGTGCGGGAAGAATAAAAAATGTGGTCTTTTTGGAAAGTACCATTGTCCCTTCACTAAGAAATGCTTTAGGACTGAGGCTAAATGCAAGAAAATATGCCTTTAATGAATGCCCACACATTCATGCTAAGAATTATGTGAAGTTGTCACCGCATTGAATAAAGTGTGCTGCTATTCACACCCCAATTTACTCTTCTGGTCACCACACAAAATTTAATAAACTTGATTATATTTTTTACACTTCTGACCACCACATCATTTTTCTTTATTCGGCCATAATCAACCGAATTAACAATATGAATTCGGCAGAAAGCAACCGTACGGCTACTACCAACCGAAATATGATTGTAAATTCGGCAGGAAGAAACCGAAGCTTTGGTTCCGTAGTGGGGTGCCTGTTCATATTAATATTTTTAACGTACGGTAGCTGAAAGAAGAAAATGATATTCTTTATGGTGGCCTTTAGTTTTGGTGGCCAGAAGAGAAAATTGGAGTGTGACAAAAATTAGCAAAAAAATTAGTGACAAAAATTGGAAGTTTGGAATTTAGCCACAAGACTACCTTCTAGTGTAAAGGAAATGATAGTAGGCTCCCTGAATTTCTCTTTTTTGTTCTCTTTGTTAGAATTTAGTCCTTTGTATATTTTGTATGTGGAAAATAGGTGAAGGACAAAATTAGCAAAAAAATTAGTGACAAAAATTGGAAGTTTGGAATTTAGCCACAAGACTACCTTTTAGTGTAGAGGAAATGATAGTAGGCTCCCTGAATTTCTCTTTTTACACTAAAAAGTGTCTTTCTTCCTAAAAACCAAACTTCTCATCTTTTTAACTAATTTTTTTAAATAAGTTTGTCCATTAAACTAAAAACCCCATGCTGGGAAAACTAAGTAATGAAAGGTGTTGAAATACGTAACAAATTTGAAGGCCCTGGTTTTGAAAACCAAAAGGTGGGAAGAACCACAGTAGTCAAAGATTAAAGATTTCGAAGAGTTCAGTAGTTAAAACAGTAAAAAAATTCTTTTTCCTCCAACTTAAGGATTATCAAAGTCAATATGCAATAATATGAGAGTTTTGTCTATTAGAATTTGATGAAAGTGGTATGGGAGTTTACGTGGTTGGCTCTGTTACATTTAAGATATCCATTTAACATAAATATCACTACCAAAATTGTGATTGTTAGAGCCACAAAATTAGGGGTAAATTAAGTAAACTGTCCCAAATAACGGGTACTTAAAGGCTGATAAAATATCTGTCTGTAAAACCATTAAAGAAGGCGTATTAAAGCATCTCCAATAGTGGCTGAAGATGTCCAAATGGGCCATTCCTCCATTTAAATTGTCAAACTCATGCTTGAACAATGTGAGTTCGAGCGTTGGTTCGCAATTCGAATGGGGCAATGCCTCATTCATCAAATTAGAGTCGCGATAGGCCATGGGGGTTCTAAAATCCGTTTAAAACCTAAATGGGTTTCAGAACCCAATATAATGTTTATATTTAAACGGGGTTTGAAACCCTGTTTGCGTCAAAAGGGGTTTCTGAACCTCGTAAGTTTCATTTTTTTTCTTTATAAACTTGAAACTTACACCTTTTTTTTGAAACTCCTTATATATTTCAATTTTTTAGGCTTCGTTTTATGATTATTTTTTTCGTAAATTTATTTTCATATGAATACATTTAGAAGTTAATTTAGTATGCTTACAATATTATAATTTATAAATTTTGGCTATCTAGAGACGTATCTTTATACCAATCGTATTACATGTATATTCGATTAATCGATCATATTTATATTTTAATCTATTTATGTTTATTTTGTTATTTATCAGCTCTATATGATATAATTTAGTACAAATCAAAGTAGAAAAAAAATTAGTAAATATAAATCCTAATCATTGATTAAACTCAGTACAATAGTTCGAATATAATTTGAAATTAATCTACGGAAGGTTAACAGTGCAAAAAAAAAAAAAAAAAAAGAAATAACATAAAATAAATGATACTCGATAGTTGCGCAGTTAGAGCGCTCAGCGGATCCAATGCAGCGGAGGTGCAAAAGATTGTAGCGGTGATAAAGCGAAGAGATAGCAATATATAAATGATAAATAAATGGAGAATTTACATTCTGTTTAATTATAATTAGTACATAGTTAATTATAAATATAAGCATGTGCAAATAGATCTAAATAAATGCAAACCTTTATTTAGATTGATTAAATTAAACAGAATATTATAGTATTTTCTACTTTGAAAAACATATGTTGAAAATTTCTATTAAAAAACTATTTTATAAGTTTTATAATGTATAAAATTTTAGTTTACAATTCATCTATTTTATAGAAGATATAGCGGAATATAGCTAAAATAATGGAATATATCAAGAATATCGGAATATAGCGGGGATTAAAGCGTAAAGGCTATTTCAGAGGCTATTAGGAAATAACGTAATGGTAGAAATCCGCTATAGGTTATAGCGGGGATATGGCAGGATAATAGAGGGGAATTAACTACACAACTCGATACTTATTAACTAGTAATGAGGATGGTATACCATTCCGCTTCCTCTAAATATTTGAATTTCCTTCATCAGCGGTATACCTTTGTTGTTATGCTTTGTTTTTTACGTTTTTTGATTAAAACATATTCTAGTTCTCCAGATAACTGAGAAACATCCTTTGCCAAATACTCTTCATCCTCCTTTTCACATAAACGCCTTTCTCGTGCCTTACTCAATTCAGTTCTTTCTCTAAGAGCTCTGGTTCTGTCTGCATCCTGTTGAATTTGGACTTCTAGAATCTTCAACTTATGATCCTTAAGCTTCAATCTTTCCTCTTATTTAGAGGACGATGTAATTGAAATATCACTTAAAAGGCTTGTTTGTTGATCGGTTACTACAAGCAAGCCACATGATTCCTTGTTTCTCAACAAAGATCTCTTACTTAATTTTATGCCTTTCGGTCGATTTGTAACTCCACCGTATAACATTCCTGAAGTAGGTGTTACCAAGCTGCAATTATTGCCTTCTGCGTCCATAGATATTGAAGAGTCTTTTGAATTTCCAGGAGATGAATCCACCAAGAATCTAGATTCCGCATTTCGTATATTACATTCATTGGTATCTCCCATACCAACATCCTCTTCTTCATCAAGAGTTGCTCGCCGTGGCCTCAATGATAGAATTTCAAAAGCATCATGAGCCTTAAATTCAGGCTCGTATTTATAAAATATTGTTATAATGACTATATTTTGAGAATAAAAATCCTAATGGCTATGTATTTTAGTCAATGTATTAGAGTTTGCTCGCCATGTAATTAAAATCCAATGATCAAACGCTTTAAGTTTGCACTAAGTATTGAATTTTGGGTCATGTTTTCAATTTAGAACTATAAGTGTGTTAGATTTAGGTTCATGTTTTGATTTAAGTTTTATATGAAACTTTTACAACTTCGTGTGCAAGATTTAGGTTCATTTCTATATTTAAAACTTGAAGTGTTTGGTCGAGAGTGATCAACGTTCAATATGTTTAAGATGTAAACAGTAAGGTAAATATAATTTGGATTAACTTTTTTAACAAAACAAAAATTTGAGAACCCTTTTGGTTAAACAGTGTAGTGATCATCGTTTAAGCTTTAAACTGAGAAATGAACACCGTTTAAGTTTTAAACGATGATCATTTTCCCATTTAAGCCATTTTTTATATTTTCACGTAATGTAAATCAAATCTTGTAACATATAACATAGCCCGATCATCGATCAACTTCCTAAGTGAACTGGAGCCATGAACTAATAACATACATGATTGGTTCACATTGTGCATCTACCTGAAGCCATGTAGGTTGATTCACAGTCACATATATTGTATTTATTTTATAGTATTGATACAGGTATACAAGACATTCACATATACCCAGTATTGATTTACATTGTATAAACCTTAAGCTAGTATACATGCCATTGTACAAGCCATTATACATGCAATTAAACTCACTTGTCATGCCATTATACAAGCCATTTAAATTCCAGCATCTACCTGAATAACATGTAGTATTTTAGTTCAATAATCAAGTGCATACAACATATAATCTAAGCAGGTTGAAACTCAAATATACACACTAACCTACCATAAGATTAAACCGTCCACAGTCACAAGTCTTCCAAACCCATTAGACTCTTTTTTTGGGCTAATATCTGACTTTCCCTTGAACAAAGATGTAACTTTGCTCACAATTCCACTACTCTTCTTTTTTCCTTTGTTTATACCTTTTCAATGGTCCGAGCCTATATTATTAAGGGATTTAATTATAATTACAATTGATTAATTATTATCATAGAATTTTAGTCCAATAATCAAAATGAATAACACGTACTAATTTAATTTATCAAACTATAAAGTTGTTTAACTAATAAAAAAAAAAATATGCTTGTTTAGTTTAAATAATAAATAACATGTTTGTTTAGTTAAATTTAGTTACAACCGATAAATAATTAGCAAATATGTTTAGTTCAATAATCAAAATGTACATTAAACTCTATTTACCTACAGGAGAAGGTGAGGTGGTCGGTACTCTTGTAACAACCCGTATTTTCAATAACCTGTTAGAACATAAATTGAGGCAGAATTTAATTCTAAAATCTGAATCAAGGGAAACGGGATACGCCATTGCGTTCGTCTCGGAAAAATACGCGAAATAGAGTCCGAGTTTTCAAAAATCGGAGTCCGTATGACCCGATTAAGGCCCAACGAAGTTTTCAGAAAATTTCTAAGTAAAAACAGATTTCAAATTCAAGTTTGAAATTGGAAATTTGGGCCAGTTTGGGCCAGGCGGGAAAAATCCCGCCAGAACACCCAAGTCGACAGCCCTGTCGACTTGGGAGTCGACTTGGTTGGACCCAAGTCGACAGCCCTGCCGACTTGGCTGTCGACTTGGTCCAGCCGGGCTGTTTAGCCTGGTGCACCATTTTGAGATTGTGTTGAGTTTGGGGGCCAGATTCGGTTTTGAGGGCTGAGATTGGAACTAGGGTTTAATCCTATGGCCTAAAACACTTGCCTAATCTATAAATAAGACCCTAACCTACCCTAAATCATCATTATTCATTCTAGCAACTAAACTATGGCAAAATCAATCCTCTCATGGCCTCCACTCTCTTCATAAAAATTCCTAAATCAATTTCTAAGTGATTTTCCATGCATACAAGTGTTTTTAGACTTGTATGAGCATCATTAGCTTGCATTCAAGTCAAGTTTCTATATTTACATCATAAAGGAAGAGTTTTGATCATTTTGGTTCAAGGGTTTTGCTTGCATTTTGGGTTTTATTGATTTCATAAGGGCTTTCTTATATTTGCTACACTCATTTGAGTCCTCATAAGCATTGTAAGCCCTATTCTACTTTCATACTTAGACTCTAAAGTTAAATGTATGATATGCAAGTTTTCTATGATGTAGTATGCAAGTTTATCATGTTATGCAAGTTTTCTATGATGTAATATGCAAGTTTATCATGTTATGCAAGTATGCTATGATATGATATGCAAGTTCATCAAGTTATGTTATGCAAGTTTGATATGCAAGTTGTCATATGATATGCAAGTTATGCTATGCAAGTTTGGGTTGAACATTTTGTTCATGCTATCATGTTATGCAAGCTTATCTTGGGCTTATGAACATAAAGCTTTAAGCTTTATGCTAAAGGTTGCATTTTAGCAACATGTAAGTTATCATATCTCTTATGATAACTTGCATGTGAGGCTAAATGCGAACTTATGGCCATTTCTACATGTCATTTAGTACCATGTATCACCAATATGCCAAGTTTGGTTTTATGCATGCTTTTGGGGCCTAAAAATGTAATATGCAAGTGCATGAATACATGAACATTTCATATGCCACCATGTCAAACTTGTGGCTTCAACACCTTTATGTCATGATTATGCCAAGTTCCCTCTTTCTATCCTTTATGCGCTATTGCGATATGTAAGCGATGGGATTGCGTTTGGGGGTTGGGTAAACTTAAAAAGACATAAAACATAAGCTTGGGAATTTACCTATTAAGTTAGGTCTACCCATTGGGAATTTACCTATTAAGTTAGGTCTACCCAATTGCTTGAAAACTTGTAACATGTTTTGGAAACATGATAGACATGACACTTAGAAAATATAAGTGTGACCAACTCGAGGTTGGGTTGAGTTTGTAGCATAAACCTACCCGGAACCGACCGGCCTAACTAGTTGCTACAAACAATAGGACCCAATGTGAGAAGTTGGCCATGTTGTACCTTGGACCCGAGGTTAGACCAAGTTGTGGTGTAAAGCTACCCGGACCCGCCCGGCTTAACTAGTAACCGCAACAAAATCTAATGTGAGAGGTTAAGGCGCATTAAATTAATTAATGCCTCGTGATTAGGGTTAAGTCATGGTCCACTTAATACTTAACCAATTTGGGCTTGGTAGATTAATCGGGGTTAAGTCATGAACTCATCGTTACACTTAACCAAGTTAATCCATGATTAGCAAGAGGGTTAAATCGTACTTAACCCACTAGAAAATCCTAGCAATGGGGGGCCCACTCCAGTAGTAATCCCAAGTTAGTATCATCATGACCCTAGGGACTAGGCTAGGGTGGGGGCACGATTACTGGGCTAGAGGTAAGCGACCAAAAGCGACGGCAGAGGGTACGCCGGTGTAGTTCCGGGCGGACCATGGTCGTGCACATAGTTCGAAGCCGGGGAAAGCATGCACGGGTACCAGTAGATCGAGACTGTGCACTCATGTTTATGGTGTCCAGGGGTTGCCATCCTAGGGCTTGATACACCCGACGGGAGACCCTGCACAGTCTGACTACAATTATGTTTGGACCGTATTGACGCCAACACGTGACGAGTTAGGCTTAGGGAGCCGATCGACTAGACCGTTTGGTTGGACCTTGTGTTAGGGTCACTTCATGTTATTGGGCCAAAGCTTGGGCCAAGGGATCAATACTTGTTTATTCAAGTCATGTTAGTTTGCTAGTACACCTGTGGTGCAAAACCTTAATCCTGATTATGCGATGACATCTTTATCTACCTTGTTAGTTAATCATCATGCTAGTATGTTGTTATCCTTATGTTCATCCCTGCTGCTCATGCCAGTTAACTTTATCAGTTTACATTGATTGTAGTAGGGCTTACTCAGTCTTTTTGACTGACCTGTTTTCTTTTGCCTCTTTTCTTCCGTTCCCCCCCCCCCCAAGGTTCTCAGGGAGGGAATACTGGAGCTTAGCTTGGATTTCGGATTGCTTGCTTGTGGGATTTATCTCATGTACGGTTTGACATGAAGCTAGCTATGGCTATCACTTCTTTTGGGGATTAGTACTTATGTATTTCAGTTTTTCAGTTGATGTTGTTTTATCTAGACTTGTTTATTTGGAAAATTGACATTATGTTGTACCAGACTGGTTTTGAAATGTTTTGAAATCTTCCGCTGCTTTATCTATGTTATTTACTCTGTTTACATATATACATATGTTCTTGTTCTGCCTTGATATATCATTATGCATGTTTACCTGATTCAAACGCCCCTCCAAAGTCAGAGTGCTTGCAAGAGACACCCTGGCGGAGGCAGGGTGTTACAATTTGGTATCAGAGCATATGGTTTACGAGAAGGAACAAAAAGGTTTTTAGGAAACTTTTGGAAAACTATTTTCAAAACAAAGTATAAAGTATTTTCCAAAGAAAAGTCTAGTTTATTTTTAAAAGGCTATTCCCCAAAAAGCCATTAGCAAATTCCTTCGTTTTTCTCCATTCTGAATCTGTCTTTTTCTTCATTTTCAGTATGGCCGATAACTTTGCTCTTCCGGAGGGAGTACACGTACCTGTTTGGTATAGGAGACTTTTGGAGGCTAGGGCGACCGAAGCCGGCCCCGCGGACGTTCCTCCTCCTCCAGTAGTTGATGCTCCTCCTCCGGTAGTTAATGTTCCTCCTCCTCATGTCGCTGAGGTTCCTCTTCCTCCTCCCCCTCAGCATCCTCAACCTGACTTCGCAAAGACTTGCAAGGATTTCAAGGCAATGGGTGGCAAGAATTTTCAAGGCACTGAGACTTTTGTAGAGGCCAGAAATTGGTTGAAAGAGACCGAGGATTTATTTGCTATCTTTGGGTTAGACGATCAGAGGAAGATCTTGTTGGCGGTTGGGCTTATGAAGGATGAAGCCGCCTATTGGTGGGAAGTCACCAATGGTACTAGGCCTGTTGAGACTTGGGCCGATTTCAGGGCAAGGTTCGTGCTTAAGTTTCTATCTTCCGTGGAGGAGAATCTGCAAATGGAGAGGTTCATAACTTTGAAGCAAGGAGATATGTCTGTCAAAGAATATGTGAACAAGTTCAATCAGTTAGATCGTTTTGGCTTGGATATGGTGAGTACTCCTCAGAAGAAGGCTCTTCGTTTTGCTAGAGGATTGAATGAGCCGTTACAGGGATTGGCTATGTCACATATTCCCCATGGGGCCACGTTTGAGAGCTTGGTTGATATGGCATTACTTCAGGGAGATGTCAAGAAAGAGATCAAGATGAATGATACTCAAGCCAAGAAGACTGATTCCGAGGGGAAAGGAAATCAAGGAAATCCAAGTGGTCAGAGCAGTCAAGGCAATCAGAACAAGAACAAGAACAAGAGTCAAGGAAACAAGGGGAACAACAACAAGGGCAAGAACAACAAGGGGAAGTGCCATTATTGCGGTTCAGTTGGGCATCTTATTAAGGTTTGTAAGAAGAGAAAAAGGAAGAATGGCAAATGCTTTTTCTGCGGTGAGACTAGACATTTCAGTAAGGATTGCCCGAGGAAGCAAGGGCAAGGCCAGGGTCAGACTCAGCGTGCTGGACCTTCAGGAGGGCAAGTTCATGCTCTCAGTACCGCTCCAGTTCCCGATAGAGGTAGTATTTCTGTTGAAAGCCTTGTATATATTTCTGATTTTCCAGTTCGTACCTTGTTTGATTCTGGTGCATCGCATAGCTTTATCTCATCTGATCTTGTTGATAGTTTGCACCTTAGTACTAGCTTGGTAGAGGATCCCGTTTGTGTTTCAAATCCTATTGGGGGTTCCGCCCATTTGTCTATGATATGTGGGGATTTGAGGATCTCTATACTGAGTGTAGAGTTCTTGTGTAGTGCTTATGTTCTTGGTTTCAGGGGATACAGATTGATATTGGGCATGGATTGGCTGTCCAGATATGGAGCCATCCTTGATTGTGAGCATAGGGTTGTGAGGCTCGTGACTCGCCTCGGAAACACCCTAGAGATTTCTTGTGATTCGAGAGATCCCGTCATGTTGTGCTATCTGGAATCACTCGACTCATCAATAGAAACTCTTCAGTCTGTGAGAGTGGTTCGAGAGTATCCGGATGTTTTCGATGAAGTTAGGGGGTTGCCCCCTAAGCGAGAGATTGATTTCCGCATTTATCTGGTGGATAATGCAAAGCCGGTTTCTTTGCCCGTTCGGCACATGGCTCCGCGTGAAAGGCGGGAGCTAAGTAAGCAAGTGAAAGAGTTGCTTGAGAAGAACTTCATTAGACGAAGTATATCTGAATGGGGAGCGCCTGTGGTATTTGCTACCAAGGCAGATGGTTCTCTCCGACTTTGTGTTGACTATCGAGAATTGAATAAGCTGACTAAGAAGAACAGACACCCGTTACCGAGGATTGATGATCTCTTTGACCAGCTTGTCGGTGCTTCTGTTTTCTCTCAGCTTGATCTTATTACTGGATTCCATCAGCTCAGGGTAGCTGAAGATAGTATAGACAAGACTGCGTTCAGGACTCCAGATGGATTCTTCGAATGGCTTGTCATGCCGTTCGGCTTGACTAATGCACCCGCATATTTCGTGGACTTGATGAGTGGGGTGTTCAGGGAGTTCTTGAACAAGTTTGTCGTGGTCTTCGTAGATGATATTCTGATCTTCTCTAAGGATGAGGAAGAGCACGCAAGGCACCTCGTGGAGGTGATGGATACGCTTAGAGCGCATTAGTTGAAGGCCAAGTTCTCCAAGTGTCACTTTTGGAGAAGGGAAGTTAGATTCCTTGGGCATATAGTATCTAAGCAAGGCTTAGCGGTGGATCCCGCTAAGGTAGTTGCAGTTCAGGATTGGAAGACTCCAAGGAATGCAACCGAAGTGAGAAGTTTTCTAGGTCTTGCGGGTTTTTACCGGAAGTTCATCAAGGACTTCGCAAAGATTTCTGCTCCTCTCACTAAATTGACGAAGAAGAATTTAGTTTTTGCTTGGAGCATAGAATGCGAGCTTGCTTTTCAGAAGCTCAAGAGAGCTCTCACATCAGCACCTGTTCTAGCTTTGCCCGATGGAGGGAAGTTATTTACAGTATACACCGATGCATGTGGCACGGGGTTAGGAGCTGTTCTGATGCAAGAAGGAAGGGTGATATGATTTGGCGGTAGACAACTCAAAGTGCATGAGAAGAATTATCCCACTCATGACTTAGAGTTGGCAGCAATAGTATATGCACTCAAGGCTTGGCGCCATTATCTTCTGGGCGAAAGATTTGAGCTTTATACCGATCACAAGTCATTGAAGTATCTCTTTTCTCAGAAGGATCTGAATCTGAGGCAACAAAGATGGATGGAATTCTTGGCGTCCTATGATTTTGAGATAGCTTATACACCAGGCAAGGGGAATGTGGTAGCGGATGCATTAAGTAGAAAAAGGTTGACCCTAAGTCCTCTATTCGTTGAGATGAAGAATTTAGAGTATGTGGCAACCTTTGATTTCTCTTTGGCGGTTGAGTCAATGACCGGTTCTTTAGCATCTCTGGAACTCCGACCTACCCTTCTTGATCAAGTTGGGGCTTCGCAGAGAGAAGACCCTCAGATAGTTGAGATTATGGATAAGCTGATTCGAGGAGAGGCGTCTAGTCATCTCGCTCGATATTCTATTGATGACAAGGGTTGGCTGAGGAGAGACGGAAGATTATGTGTTCCAAAGGTAGAAGGTTTGGTAAGAAAAGTTCTTGAGGAAGCACATCGCTCTAAGTTGACTATACATCCGGGCGGAGATAAGATGTATAAAGATATGAAGCGCATTTTCTTTTGGCCTGGGATGAAGAAGGATGTGGCAGAGTTTGTCTCTAGATGTATCATTTGCCAGCAAGTTAAGGCCGAGTCGAAGAAGCCCGGTGGGCTATTGCATCCTCTAGACGTTCCACTTTGGAAGTGGGAGAGTATTTCCATGGACTTTATCGATGGGCTACCAAGGTCAAGGAAAGGGAATACGAGCATTTGGGTTATTGTGGATAGACTTACGAAGAGTGCTCATTTCATTCTGGTGAAGAGCAAGAGGACCGCATCTTGGCTAGCGTCTGTATATCTTCGTGAGATTGTGAGACTACATGGAGTCCCTTCTAGTATAGTCAGTGACCGTGACCCAATCTTTACAAGTCAGTTCTGGAATAGCTTGCAAGAAGCCATGGGCACGAGGTTGAATCTAAGTACGGCTTATCACCCACAGACGGACGGTCAAACCGAAAGGGTGAATAGGGTACTCGAGGATCTGTTGAGGCTTTGTATTCTGGATTTTGGTGGTACTTGGGAAGACCATCTTCCTCTTGTTGAGTTTGCATATAATAACAGTTATCAGGCAAGCATAGGGATGGCACCATTTGAAGCTTTATACGGGAGGCCGTGCAAGTCCCCTACATGTTGGTGGGAGACTACTGATAAGCTTATACTTGGGCCTGATATGATCAGAGATACATCCGAGAAGGTCGAGTTGATTCGGAGACGGATAAAAGCGGCCCAAGACCGACAGAAATCCTATGCTGATAAGCGAAGAACTGATTTGGAGTTTGATGTGGGGGATATGGTTTTCGTGAAGGTTTATCCTTTGCGGAATGTGGTCCGATTTGGAGCCGTTGGGAAGTTGGCACCGAGGTTTGTTGGACCATTCCCTATTATAGAGAGGATCGGGCAGATGGCTTATAGAGTTGAGTTTCCCGAGAAGCTTGCCGGAGTACACGATGTTTTTCATGTCTCGCATCTCCGGAAGTGTTTACATGAATCAGCAGAGGTTGTTGAGCCAAGTGTTCTGAAAGATGTGGAAGTGGAGAAAGAGGCTACCTTGAGGAGAGCTCCGATTCGTATCTTGGGGACGGAGACCAAGAAGCTAAGGAATCGAGAGGTCAAGTTGGTGAAGGTTCAATGGGGTGAAGCCGAAGAAGACGCAACTTGGGAAACCGAGGAGAAGATGCGTGGGCTTTATCCATTCCTTTTTGAGGATACACTCTCAATCTCTTTTTTTTGTTAGCATATCTTTCTCTTTGCTATCCATGTTTATCTAGTTTACAGTGTTAATCTTGTCATGAGAACCTTAGGTAGAAACCTTTTGGATGAAACATGTGTTTGAAACATGTTATGCTTGATGGTTGCAAGTGGTTGCAAGTGTTTGCAAGTGGTTACTCGTGGATGCATTATACACGTTAGGCACTAGATCGGCTCACACACTCCTCATATTGCATATGCATGAGTGTTTATGCTTATTTATGGATGAAAATTTTTGTGTTATCACATGGATGTTGCATATGGATGTATGTTATGTGCACACATATAGATGTTATACATTATGTTAGGAATTGCATACATATGGATTCATTTCACTAACATAATTTGCATTGATGCTACTTGCATTAGATAAGTACATATACACACACCTTTGCATATGTTCATACAACATTTAGAATCTTGTAAGGACAATGATTGCTCGTGGATGATGTTTTGAGTAGATGGATGATTGAATGGTAGGATACGTTCTTCCTAACTTGCAGATTTCGGGGACGAAATCCTTTAAGGAGGGGAGAATGTAACAACCCGTATTTTCAATAACCTGTTAGAACATAAATTGAGGCAGAATTTAATTCTAAAATCTGAATCAAGGGAAAAGGGCTACGCCATTGCGTTCGTCTCGGAAAAATACGCGAAATAGAGTTCGAGTTTTCAAAAATCGGAGTCCGTATGACCCGATTAAGGCCCAACGAAGTTTTCAGAAAATTTCTAAGTAAAAACAGATTTCAAATTCAAGTTTGAAATTGGAAATTTGGGCCAGGCGGGAAAAATCCCGCCAGAACACCCAAGTCGATAGCCCTGTCGACTTGGGAGTCGACTTGGTTGGACCCAAGTCGACAGCCCTGCCGACTTGGCTGTCGACTTGGTCCAGCCGGGCTGTTTAGCCTGGTGCACCATTTTGAGATTGTGTTGAGTTTGGGGGCCAGATTCGGTTTTGAGGGCTGAGATTGGAACTAGGGTTTAATCCTATGGCCTAAAACACTTGCCTAATCTATAAATAAGACCCTAACCTACCCTAAATCATCATTATTCATTCTAGCAACTAAACTATGGCAAAATCAATCCTCTCATGGCCTCCACTCTCTTCATAAAAATTCCTAAATCAATTTCTAAGTGATTTTCCATGCATACAAGTGTTTTTAGACTTGTATGAGCATCATTAGCTTGCATTCAAGTCAAGTTTCTATATTTACATCATAAAGGAAGAGTTTTGATCATTTTGGTTCAAGGGTTTTGCTTGCATTTTGGGTTTTATTGATTTCATAAGGGCTTTCTTATATTTGCTACACTCATTTGAGTCCTCATAAGCATTGTAAGCCCTATTCTACTTTCATACTTAGACTCTAAAGTTAAATGTATGATACGCAAGTTTTCTATGATGTAGTATTCAAGTTTATCATGTTATGCAAGTTTTCTATGATGTAATATGCAAGTTTATCATGTTATGCAAGTATGCTATGATATGATATGCAAGTTCATCAAGTTATGTTATGCAAGTTTGATATGCAAGTTGTCATATGATATGCAAGTTATGCTATGCAAGTTTGGGTTGAACATTTTGTTCATGCTATCATGTTATGCAAGCTTATCTTGGGCTTATGAACATAAAGCTTTAAGCTTTATGCTAAAGGTTGCATTTTAGCAACATGTAAGTTATCATATCTCTTATGCTAACTTGCATGTGAGGCTAAATGCGAACTTATGGCCATTTCTACATGTCATTTAGTACCATGTATCACCAATATGCCAAGTTTGGTTTTATGCATGCTTTTAGGGCCTAAAAATGTAATATGCAAGTGTATGAACACATGAACATTTCATATGCCACCATGTCAAACTTGTGACTTCAACACCTTTATGTCATGATTATGCCAAGTTCCCTCTTTCTATCCTTTATGCGCTATTGCGATATGTAAGCGATGGGATTGCGTTTGGGGGTTGGGTAAACTTAAAAAGACATAAAACATAAGCTTGGGAATTTACCTATTAAGTTAGGTCTACCCATTGGGAATTTACCTATTAAGTTAGGTCTACCCAGTTGCTTGAAAACTTGTAACATGTTTTGGAAACATGATAGACATGACACTTAGAAAATATAAGTGTGACCAACTCGAGGTTGGGTTGAGTTTGTAGCATAAACCTACCCGGAACCGACCGGCCTAACTAGTTGCTACAAACAATAGGACCCAATGTGAGAAGTTGGCCATGTTGTACCTTGGACCCGAGGTTAGACCAAGTTGTGGTGTAAAGCTACCCGGACCCGCCCGGCTTAACTAGTAACCGCAACAAAGTCTAATGTGAGAGCTTAAGGCGCATTAAATTAATTAATGCCTCGTGATTAGGGTTAAGTCATGGTCCACTTAATACTTAACCAATTTGGGCTCGGTAGATTAATCGGGGTTAAGTCATGAACTCATCGTTACACTTAACCAAGTTAATCCATGATTAGCAAGAGGGTTAAACCGTACTTAACCCACTAGAAAATCCTAGCAATGGGGGGCCCACTCCAGCAGTAATCCCAAGTTAGTATCATCATGACCCTAGGGACTAGGCTAGGGTGGGGGCACGATTACTGGGCTGGAGGTAAGCGACCAAAAGCGATGGCAGAGGGTACGCCGGTGTTGTTCCGGGCGGACCATGGTCGTGCACATAGTCCGAAGCCGGGGAAAGCATGCACGGGTACCAGTAGATCGAGACTGTGCACTCATGTTTATGGTGTCCAGGGGTTGCCATCCTAGGGCTTGATACACCCGACGGGAGACCCTGCACAGTCTGACTACAATTATGTTTGGACCGTATTGACACCAACACGTGACGAGTTAGGCTTAGGGAGCCGATCGACTAGACCGTTTGGTTGGACCTTGTGTTAGGTTCACTTCATGTTATTGGGCCAAAGCTTGGGCCAAGGGATCAATACTTGTTTATTCAAGTCATGTTAGTTTGCTAGTACACCTGTGGTGCAAAACCTTAATCCTGATTATGCGATGACACCTTTATCTACCTTGTTAGTTAATCATCATGCTAGTATGTTGTTATCCTTATGTTCATCCCTGCTGCTCATGCCAGTTAACTTTATCAGTTTACATTGATTGTAGTAGGGCTTACTCAGTCTTTTTGACTGACCTGTTTTCTTTCGCCTCTTTTCTTCCGTTCCCCCCCCCCCCCCCCCCAGGTTCTCAGGGAGGGAATACTGGAGCTTAGCTTGGATTTCGGATTGCTTACTTGTGGGATTTAGCTCATGTACGGTTTGACATGAAGCTAGCTATGGCTATCACTTCTTTTGGGGATTAGTACTTATGTATTTCAGTTTTTCAGTTGATGTTGTTTTATCTAGACTTGTTTATTTGGAAAATTGACATTATGTTGTACCAGACTGGTTTTGAAATGTTTTAAAATCTTCCGCTGCTTTATCTATGTTATTTACTCTGTTTACATATATACATATGTTCTTGTTCTGCCTTGATATATCATTATGCATGTTTACCTGATTCAAACGCCCCTCCAAAGTCAGAGTGCTTGCAAGAGACACCCTGGCGGAGACGGGGTGTTACAACTCTGATCATAACACCATATCTATTTGTCTGCACAACCCCACGGTGTCATCCTTCGTCGTCGTTATCATCCTCATCGTCCTCTCCATTACCACCTTCGTCATTATCACCTTCGTCATTATCACCTTCGTCGCCTTCTTCACCATCTTTATTCTTCTCTCCTTCTGCATCTCCCTCTTCATCGTCCTTCTCTTCATTTTCGTCTGCCTGGTAGAATGAATTTGATGTATTGTTTTTCATTTTTTTCGTAGATTTTGATTGGCATGTTGCCTTCGTCTGTAACGTCAATTTTGGTTGCCTTTTAATTTCCATGTTTTTTATGAAACATGAACAGATGAACATAAAGTACAAGCAGAATTATATTCGATAATTATTGGAAAGATAGCATAACTTACAAAATCTACTACCATATCATTTATCCTACGTTATCCTTCCTCATATTACTGAGATTCTTGAATAGCAAGTTCCCACATACCCAAATTCATCTCCTAAAGGCTATTGACTATGTAATGGGACAAGACTGGAGGTATGTAGGTCGAATACGGAATAGGTAACGGATCATCTCGTCATGTCCACTGCATGTTCTAGCCAGCATCTTCTGCCCATCTTGTTTGCTGGGGAGGTGGAGGTGGGTAAAACTGTGATGCATAACTAACTTCAAAAAACATCACGATAGGAGCTTGAATATCTGAATTCAATGCAGAAGGGCCGAATAAATCCAAATTCCCAATACGCACTACAAGGTCTAGTAATGGAACTACATCTCTAGCACTCTGTCGCCAATAAGTTGTTATACGTCTAGTATACTAAAATAGATAATAGTCAATTATAAACTTGTCGCACAAGTTTATAAATCAAATTTCCACTACTTTGTAATTCAATACTAGCTAATGATAGTAATAATTATGTTGTAATCAATTTTACAACAACAATGTTTTACTATTTTAAGAAATAGCACAATGTAGAGAATGAAAAGATTAAAGGATAATGTGTGTATATATATATATATATTTGGAAATGGGTTTAAATTTATTACTAGGCATTACAGCCCAGAGAGAAACAAAGGCCCAAGGCCTTGTTACAACGACTGAACGGGATAGTACTCACTAACCGAATAATGTGTATATATATACATACAAATTAACTAGAAATCTAACCAGATAATGTCTAAGGCTTGTCGTAACAATTTCCTTAAGAATATTATATCAAAATTCTCCCAAGATACAACAGACATATTCTGCATGAGATTGTAATGAGTATGTGACTCTGTGATTTTATATAAGAGCATTAGAGAAGAGAGAAGGAAGACTCAAAATGGAAATAAGTGAGGAAAGTGATCAGGTATCCAACTTATTTATAGTTGATCTGCATCTCTTACGAACGGTCGCGCTCGTACCTCTTCGTACAGCAGCATCCGCACCTTTTCAGATAGTCGCATCCGTCTGCTGCTGCTATTGAATAGCTGGATAAAAGAACGCATCCATTCATTGCCATTGTACGGTCAACCAAAAGACGTGCCCTCCTGTTTGTATCGCACATACCTCTTTAGACTCGCGTCTGTTCGCCAAAATACTGCAGTTTCATAATGGGTCTTACCTGTTTGCTATGCACCCGCCCGCTTCCAGAAGTCGCGTCCCCTCAAGTCCGCACCCGTTCAGTCAAACGGTTGTGCCTCTATCCGAATTCAAGGCCCAGTCCAGTTTCTTTCCAAAGTCCGAAACCATCAAAAAATGGCCCAGTAAAAATAAGGTCATATTAGACCCATACCCGAGCCCGACCCTGTTACGTTCGGTCAGACGGACGGCGGCGGCGCGTGCATGTGTGGTGGTGAAGCATGGCCTCCCTCCTCACAAGGAAGTATATATTTGGGTTCCCCAAGGCCACAACCTCCTCATGAGGAGATTACTTAAGTACTTTGAAACATCTTTAACTTTTGGTGATGTGGGGCTTAGTATATTTCAATTATACACTTTGAATTCCAACATAAGTATTGTAGTCAATGTCTACACCCTGATGTAAATACTGGTGACAGTCATCCTTGTATTAAGCTTGTTACATTTCTGTGTATGTATCATATGTCATGGTTTGTGTCATATGAAGCGGAGGATCTAAAGGAATAACAATTTGCCCAGTCAACTATCTATAACATCGCTCGCCTAAAAATAACTCAAAACAATCGCTTGGAGGAACGAGCAAAGGAAATCGTTCATTGACAAGTTTTGAGAAACAAGAACCACATTTTGACTAAAAGTAATTGAGGTGTTCCATGGGTTCCAATTAATATTACTAACCTATCAACGATCAATACTATAGCGTGTGATTGAAAATAAATGGCATGTGGTTTCGTGTGTTCTTCTTCTATTTTCTTTCTCCTAAGCTTTTAGTCTTGGATAAGATGACTGGATTATGCTTTCTTTAAAAATATAACCACCAACAGTCATATACTCAAAGAACTAGCACTGCAAGAAAAAGTGTCAGTTAATTGATTAATTAAAAGCACGTAAACTAAAATAAATTGAAAATAAAACAGGTTGATATACCTATAATAACTCGACAAATCCAGTGAGATGACCATCGTTGGTCACAGGTACATCCAAAATTTGATACAAATACCTCAAAATAGACGAACCCCAGTCAAATTGCTAAAATAATTCTAAATTTATAACCGATTCTATGTACCTAAGATTGATTGTGTTATTTGTCAATTTTAGAAAAAGAGTGCCCATCATGTATAACACAAAAATTCCAGCTATATGATCAAGGTTATTCAAATTAGCTGCTATATAATCCTCAGAAAAATACTTATTCAAATGAGACGTGGAAATATTTCCAATTTTGATATCTTTTTTGGCAAAAGCGGTAAAAATTGACAGCATTCACAAATCGACTCCATTGCTCATCGTATGGAATATAATAGGTATTCATTAATCCAACGGGTATCGATGCCAACATGGTAAAGTCTAAAGGTGTAAAGCCAATATCAGCATTCAAAAATAAAAAAAGCACGTGTTGTAGGCCACTGTCGCTCAACTATGGCAAGTACACATTTTTATCAGATTTTTTCAATCGACATCCATGAATCTACCAAATATTTTAACTATCGGATCTCTAATCTATGGATGAACTTTTAGTTTTTTCCACCATTTTAACATTGTCGTAAATGATTCATGACATCTCATATTATCGCGATTCCGTTCATGACACGATTTTACCATTATTTAGCAATATAACTGTTTACATTAACGTATAACAACTAAATTTAATAAGCAATATACAGTAAGTTCTTTTCCCATCACGAGAATGTGATGTACTCCTCAATGACTTGTAATAGACCGAAATGGAAATGCGGGAGAAATCGCTGTATCAACGCTTACCCCATAACCTCCATCGTCGCCGCAAAGAGTCCTCTTATTTCTTCTTGAGGTTTTTCTTTTCCGTATACGTCCGTGTGAGCTAGATTCTTCCATATCAACATCTTCCATCTTCAAATCTATTTTTTTGAACCATAGAATTTGGGAATAATTCAATCTAACCCCTAAACAATGTTAACAGGTGAAGACTGAAATGAGGATTGAATATAATTTGAAATTGGTTTGATTTGAGCAACTTGTTTTTTTTTTACTAGAATGGCTTTTTAGTGGGAAGCCATGAAACGAGTTTGCTCTCAGTTTTACTGAAATAGGATTCAAGGAACACACATTGTATTTTATTAAAAAATATATTCTTAAACGGGGTAATGAAACTAGTTTATGCATTTCAACGGTTAAATGAAAACCATTTAATTGCTAAATAAATGGTAGTCATTTCCATGTTATAAACGAGAAAAAAACATCTCAAATCCACACTATTTACTAGAGAAGTGGTGATTTGTGCAAATTTTTTCTCCGTTCGCACCTCCAATCCACGCTGACTGCTGGAAATGCTCTTAAAATGACTTTAATATTTCAACAAAAAGGTCACTTATTGGTCATTTCTCTAGAGGTAGAATTTTCATCCACTAATTACTAATTTACCTTGTCCCCTTTCCAAAACCTAAAATACAAAAATCAATCAGTAACTATCAACTGATTTATATTTGGAAATAAATTTTTGCAATGGTCGTGTTCCTAAATTCATCCAAATAGCCGAATCCAACCAAGGTCTGCAACTTCTCATATTCCTTCTCATATGTTTAATCATCCAGGTAGCCAATTCTAACTTAGATTTGTGGCTTTCCCCATCTGATTTCATATGCTTTTTTATTGCCCAGTACATTGAATTTAAAACTGTATTATGTTAAAGTTTTGCACTAGTGCTATGAACAAATTCTTACTAATTTGATTTTATATTAACTACGATTTTTATAATTGATTTCTTTAATCTATAATGCATTACAGGTCCTTGCTATTGTTTCATTGTCATTGATTAATCCAATTTTGCATTAGTACGATCGTTAATTCTCAATATGATAAGATAAATGATAGGTTTTTCTTCTTTTTTGTGTATTCCTAAGGTCGTCGTTAGTTATCCTTGAATAGATGATATTATAGCTTGCATTGGTTTACATGAGTTGTAATCAGGTGTTTAACTCGATTTTTTTCCCTATTGGCTAATTTGTTTATAGTGGTTATTGATTTGAGCTTTCACATTCTTTAATGTTTTTTTGATAGAATCCGTAAATTTTCAACTAGTGTTCAAGAATATTGCATATATCTTATAATTTGATCATACTTTTATGTGCTTATTCTTCAAAGTATCGTGATTCTGTAAAAAAAACATGTGTAAATTTATAGTTTTTTTTTGTAAAATTGCCCATTAAGTATCAATCATGATGCATTATGGCATTATAGTTGAACTTAAAATTGCCCATTAAGTATCAATCATGATGCATTATGAAATTATAGTTGAACTTATCTAATATGTTTATCCAGCCCAATTCTTAGCAGGTGACATACTTTTGTTGTTTAAAAGCCTTAATTTATTTAATTGGTTTCTTTAGAAGATATAATTTAGTCTCAGCTATTTTGCTCTACCCAAGTTTGTTATCTTACTTTTATGAAACTAGGCAGTCCACTGTTTTATTTTCGTTCATAAAATTAATTTCTTCTTCTTGGATAGAGGCAGTTTGCCTAGCCACTTTTAAGTCGAATTTATGTGGATGAAAGATCTTCTTATTTACTTGTTTACGTACATAAATGAATATTAAGTCTTTCAATCTTTATACACATTCATGTGTTCATTGTATTTAATTTTTCAAGTTAGATTGCATCAATTAATCTAAAAAATGAATATGCTAATTGATGAAGATCTACACGGTATTTGGACTTATACTCTTAATTTTGAAAGTAAAGTTGAGTCTTTTGTGAGAAACTGAATGGAAAAAAATAAAAAGCTAATTAGATAACTTAAATGCCACATATAACTTGCTAATCAATATTTGTGACATACATTTACACATAATATAAATTTACTTTCTCTAAATCTGTACATTTTAGTGGAATTTTTTATGATATCCTGTTGCGCCACTCATAGTATGCATGGTTTGCGGTACCTGTGCTCATCAAACATAATACTAAATGAATTCAGGTGTAATTTTTTAACTTGTAAACTTTGTTGGAAATATCTCCCTTATTACCAACAAATGCACATACTCCAAATGTTGATATATTGCGATAAAGCTTTCTAGATTGCCTCGAAGCGTGCATTATTTTCATGTTCGAGTTAGGAGTCCACATCCTTATTCTTGTCGCTATTGCCATTTCCAAGCTCAGCTTTGGTTTTCTTCTTTGACTGCAAATATCGATTGTGCATGGTTATACTTTTTTAATCTTTGGTTAATTGAATTAGTCTAAATTTAATGAATTGTCTCTAAAACATTTTGATCATTGTTTTTCCAATAACTGTCATTCCAGAATCTACATCCATAATTATTACGAGAGAAATTGCTCAAATAACTAAATTAATGAGAAATCAAAAATTCAAAATTTTTATTATAGTCATGTTTCAATATTAAGTTTATAACAGTCTTAACATTAAAATCTTAGGTAAAAAAGCATTTGGTGCTTCACCTTTAAACTATGTAAAAGATCTCTAGTGGTTACTTTGAAATAAGCACTTACGAATTTGTATCATAATAGGAAAATTTAGAATGAAAAATAAAAATTTAAAATAAGTGGATCTTTTGTTCATAGTGATGCAAATAAGTTTAAAAAATGGAAGTTCAAAGTTTTATATTATACAATAGCTAATTTCAAATAAAGTCTACTATAATTTATTTCAGGTTGTGTTTGCATTAATCTGACAATGGATTTAGATGTAATAAAACCTATTTATGATGGCAAGTTCAAAAAGAAACTTTTTACTAGTTTCTGAAAAGAGGCAAATCCAAAAAAGAAAAGACTTAACAAAACCTTTTCCACTTGTATTTGTTTACTCTTAACATATCTTCGTCCATCGTATTGCTACACCATTATCCACATGTGTAATAATCCTTTGCCTCCTATATAACTTTATTTACAAAAGAATGTACACATGACATGCTCTTGTCAAAATAATTATCCAGCCACCAACATTAAGAAAATTATTTCTCCCCTATTTCACTTCCCTAAGAAGATTTCCACTAATGATAAATGTAATCTCTAACATAATCGATAATAGTACATGGAAACTATCTTGTGCTAGTGACGAATATATTAGCGTAACACTTCCATGAAAAGTAAAATCAAATTTGATTGAAAACCAAAAACTACCTTAGGAAGGATAGATAGAAGTCAAACATAACAACAACACATGCTGACTCATAGGAGCACAAAAGGGTAGCATGACTGTTTTATAGCAAACATAAAAATGAAATCTTATTTTCGATAAAGTAAAAAATCTACCTCAAGCTTAATGTTTCCACCAAAAAGTAGTCCTAAAAAATGAAGTAAAATATGCAAATTCATGTAGTATTTTGGTCATGTATTAAAATTGGTTTTTAATGCACAAAATTTTATTCTTATAAAAAATTCTAACCATATAGCAAGTAGTTTATGCTTTTAAGCTCTGCTATTTCTGTTAAAACTGGTCGTTTTAGATACCATCCGCCAAGTGCAGTGAGTAACCAACTTCATCAGAAGATAAGGAGGGGACCGGTTCTATGAAAAAGTGGCCAAGGTTGAAATGTTGGGCAAGCGACTAATGAGATTCGAGTAGTATAAAGATGGGACAGAGGCACAAACATCGAGAATTATAGTTGTGGTTGGTGGGGACTTGCTAAATGCTTGGTTTGGCCTGAGTGGTGATAAATAGGTCGAAGGGACATGTTCTTAGGTGTGTGCAATTCGACTGCAAATGGTGGTTTCTTATGTATTTATTTGTCAAATGTGCTATATAAGAGATGGAGGGAAGGAACACTTAACCATGTCCCCTTATTTCCCTTCTGAAAGTATATCTGTGAACATATAAACAAGGTACAGTTTGGAACAATCAAACCAATTTTCCTATCATCTTTTCGTAATGAATATTATACTATGAATTCACTATATAATTTTTTGCATATACATCTAATGTTTAGAGTTAAACATTTTAAATGTTGCAACAAAAATTAAAATATGTTTCATCCACGTTAGAAGTATAATCTTTTAAAAAATAAATTACTCAAAAAAACTTAGGAGTATTAAGTAAATTTCAATGGTTAAAACATTTGTTTCGTTGTGCTATTAAGATTGAATTTGATCTATCTTTTCTTTTACCGATTATACAGATATAAGTAAGATCCTTTTTTTAAAATATGGATATGATATTCATCTACTAATCTTCAATGTTTGTCTATTACAACAATTCTTGTTAGTTGTGGTCATTATCTTTCGATGCAATGAGCGTGCTTAATGGAAAGTAGATTGATGACCGCTTAGTCCCTTTTAACAAAGCTGTAAACTTTGAACCTTTCATATATGTTAACTGGGATAGATTCTGGTGGATGAACATACTTTAGATAGGGTTGATATAGGAAATAAGTTATAATTTTATCTGTTAATGGTTGTTATGATCACTGTTTTGTGGATTATCTTTCATATATATTTACCATAACTTATGTTAGTATTAAAATACTCTCACAAAGTAATTTTTTTATAAGGACGGTTGTACTCATAAGATTAGCTCATTGAAATTGAAAAAAAAATATACACATGTTTGGTCATATCCTTGTTTGGCTTGCTTGTTTATACTAATCCCTCATCTTTGTGGTTTTGAGTTGAAGCCATCTTGAATCCACTTTCAATGAAATTTTTATACACTTCTATTATGTTGTACAACTAGGCTTTGGGTACATAAAAGAATATACTAATCCTTATGCTAAATATGTTTAAAACCTACTATGAATACTGGATTGTAGCTAATGTTATGCTTTCATGTAATAACAAAATGTGTGTTGCGTCGTTGCAACATTAGGATTCACCTAAACTCAGATTACTCGTGTTCTTAACAAAAATCAAGATGAAAGTCATAAGTTGACAGAAATGTATTTTTTTTTTGGAATATGTTGGATCTAAAATTATTTCAATGTAAATTGTTATATAGTAACACTTTTACTGTTGTGGGAGGTTATTGCTATCAAAACCTTTAAAAAAATTGAATGATGCAATATATTCTTGGATTTTTCTTATATTTGATTCAACTATGAAAGAGTGATAGTTTGTTCACAATGCTTAAAGACCGTTTCTTTTCTATTAGAGGTATGTATTGTCATCCATTTTGAATTAATATTAATATCCAACTGATTGTTACTTTCCCTTTTTTAAATTGGTCATCAATAGGGGCACTTATTTGTGTTTTTTCTTCTTAGCATTAATCCTACGTTGCATGCATTACACTAGGGGCAATTCAAGCATACAATTTACCTTTGATATTTATTAGGGACTTGGTATTTTAGGGCCATGCAACACGCCGAATTTTTAATAAACAATAATTGAATAGAAAAGGGTGATAAGATAATTCTTAATCAGGATAAACTTCAGAGTTAGACAATGGGACTAGCACCATTGTGTCCGTTGTAAATTTCTGATGAAAATAGAGATGTAGATTGCTAAAAACGGAGTTAAAATGAATAAGTTATGAATTAAAGAAGATAAGTTAAAAATCATAATTTATATTTCAAAAATAAATATAGTATAACAGGTGAGTGGGATGACCCAGTCCCGTTTGGGTCGACCTTGTGTCAACCCAGACAATACTTGGGTCGACACTAGGTCGACATAAGGTGGATATGGGTCGATATAAGTCGTAGTAACCACGTGCCATAGTGTGCACACATTGTTTAGCAAATGATTGTAATTTCCACATGTTATTTTAGTGATGTGGTTTTGTTTTATTGGCACAATTTGAACCAAAGGCTAACATGGCGCTTTCTAATTGGTCCAATGACATTGCTGACCCAAAATTAATCCTAAATTTGGACGATAGAGGGGGGCCAGTAAACCTTATAAATAGACTAGCAGAGCCTCTCTTTTTTCTTCTCATCCATTCTTGATCTCTTCTTCTTCCCTAACTCTATCCTCAAAATTTTGGAAGGGCCAAATAATTAAACTTTTACGGAGATAAAGAATTCTATACTTTTAAATATTTATTTTATAAATACTTCCGGAAGGGGAGGTTATGATGGAATAAGAAAGGTCACGGGGGAAACCCTCTTTATCAGATCTGTGAGTTTTTATGTAATTTCTAGATTAGTAATTTGTGTAAGAAAATTTAGACAGTTAAATCGTTTTAATTTGCAAGTTTAATGTTTACAGTTATGTAACAACCTGGAAAATCTGAGCCAATTTTAAATTTTTATTTTGGCAATTTTAATGAATTTTGAATATTTAAAATGAATTATTTTAAATAATAACGACGAGAAATTTATTTTGAATAGAAATATAAAGTATATATTTATTTTAATCGTCCTTAGAATATAATTATTTTATTTTAAATATAAAAGGAATTGAAAATGGCGTAGTAGTTCAAAAATTGGATTTCAAATGTATGTACAGGATTCAAAATAAACCGGATTTTAGCGAAACCAAAAATATTATAATCTATTTGAAAATATCTTTCCAACGAATCCCAAAAATTGAAATTTCATAGCGGGGATAAAAAGTTATGTGCAACTGAAAATTCAGAATAGTCGCCGTGGAATTCTGACCTTTAAAAATGGAAATTTTGCAAACGACCTCGGTTTTCGACGAAACCCCTTTTGTTGGATCCGGGATGTCTATTTATTGCTAGATTCTAAAATTCATAATTTTCTGAATCAATATGTGAGCGTGGCGAAGTTAAACGTGTTTTAACAATTTCAGTTGAATTCAATCGACTGGAAAATGGCCATTTTTCAAACGGTCTTCAAATTTGACGAAATTAGTTTTGTTAGGACCGTATCGTCAATACGAAGCTAGAAATAATTTTTTTGTAATTTTTGGGGTATGTATGTGACCCCAGTAAATTGAAATGTGCGTTCGAATTCAAAATATAGATTTATATTTTGATTTTGACGGAACCTGATTGAAACAGCCGAATTGGCTTATGGGACATATCCCATTGTGTTCGGAATGGGGGTAATTAGCTAGGGACGATAGTTGTTGGATCTCATTTGCTGTTAGTATACAAAGTCAACTTATATAGAAGGATAATATTAAATTATTATATATAAATTATATAAACCTAACCTATCCCTTTTACCCTCTTCTCTCTCCCTGATTGAATTGAAATAAAAAAAACCGCAGTTGGCCTTCAACCGCCCACCACCCGCTGTCGCACCGCTACCCCCTCCTTAGCGTCGCCCCCTCCTGACGCAACTGTCTCCCCTTCGACGCTTACTCCCTCTCCCCCTTCCTCTCGAGCCTCTCGAACCCCCTTTTACCAAAAAACGAATCCCAAGCCCCCTGAGCACCCAAATCCGCCGCGCCCTGGCCTCTGGGACCCACCACCGACAATTCGTGCCCCCTTCGCCACCTGTAACGCCTCCTCAACCCTCCAGCAACCCTCCTCTGTTCAAAGTTTGATATTTTTTTTACAAGCGAGAAGGTGTGTTTTGATTTATATACATGTTTTACATTTTGTTTTCTGAAATTTACATATGTATTGCTATAAAAATCCGATTTTTATATGTATAGACTTGACGATTTTTATATATGAAGACATAGGATAAAAAAATACGATTTTATATATATTATAGCGATGGAAAAATATAATTTTTAGTCACAGAAAGATAGGATTTTTAGCTTTAGAAAGATTAGATTTTTCTAAGCAAAAATGATTAAATTTTTATCTATAGAAAGATTAGATTTTTAAAATAGAAAATGTCCGATTTTTAAAGACATAAAGGTTTGATTTTTATTTATAAAAAAGTTTGATTTCTATTTGTAAAAAGATTTGATTTCTAATTGTATAAAAATAGAATTTTTATCTATATAGTAGCAGTATAAAAATGTGATTTTTATATACATAGCAACAATATAAATATGCGGTTTTTATATATGTAGTGGATACAGACAACGAAAGTGACAAAAGGCGAGCACGGCAAAGTTGTTCTACATATGAAGAGTTACGGCGTTTGGTTTAGCTTCTAGGTGAGAACTTCTCACTTTAATTCTTGTTTTCTAGTTAAAATATATATACTAGGATGCAGACGGTGCTTAGCAGCACCCGACACCCGTTGTCCACAGACTATGGACGACTTGTTTGATTTTGTTGTGTGGTGAAAATTGATTGTGTAAAGTGGAATGAAATAAAATATTTATATAGTTAAAAATATTTATATAGTTAAAAATATTTTATAGTTAAAAATATAAATTTAACGTGAATGTGAATAAAATAAATATTCATTTACCGATCAGACGATTTGTTTATGTACAATGATTTGACTAATATTGATTGGGACGATAAATTTTACACGTCGTCCAACTGCATAAATAATGTTCAGTGTTTGTGGATTGAAACCCCACACGGGTGTTGGGATGATATTTGAAGTACACTAATCCCAATTATTTAGTGGTATGTCGATCGTTTGATTGACAGACTGTGTAAGCGTTAATTAGTTATATTTAATGCCTATGCAGTTGTGTGGTGCACTCTGGATGATGGTTGATTATATATCGTTGCTATTATATAAATGTGTTGTATGGAATCCATATAATTAACATTATATGGTAATTGAGTGGGTCTCATTCCAATTTAGAAAATAGATTATATTCATGTGTTGAATAAACAAAATAGTCATGTGTTGACGATACTCACGTGTTGAGAATATTCATGTGTTGAAACCATTCATGCGTTGAAACCATTCATGTGTTAAAACTATTCATGTGTTGAACGAAATATTTTATACAATAGAATTCACATTTTTATTGTATGTAAGAATTAATAAATATTCATGTGTTGAATAAAGTATATATTCATATGTTGAAGAAAATATTCATTTGTTGAATAGAATAAAGAAGTTATTGAAATATATAAAGCCGTGTTGATTAGATATGCGTCATTTTGACGCGAACGATATTTATATCGATTATATTCGTTTTTATAATGAATATAGAAAAGGAAGTGATTTCAAAATATAATGTTTTGAAAATATTATCATTTATGTATTAATGATATGGAATATTCAATTTTGATCTAAAATTGAATATGAAGTTGAAATTGTTTTGAAAACGAATTTAAACGATTTATAAAATACGTTTAGAATTGAATCGACGAAATATATATAATATATATTATATATATAATATATAATATATATATATATATAATATATATTTTATATATATATATATTAAATGGCCTGAATAGAACGCGCCGCACCGCGGCAGTTCACGAATTTTGACCATTGACTTCGAATTGACGTTGCGGGAGATCTGACCGTCGGATTCTCCTAAAACCGGAACCGTTGGTTCGTATCGAAAAGAGCTTTCCAATGAATATTAGAAATTTGAAATCTAATGGTTGGATTTGGAATTATGTCCAAATCAAATTTGGAAAAGGTCGATGTAAGTGCAGTTCGACGACCGTTATTGGAAATCGATTGTACGAGCCTTGATAAAATTATTAAAAATATTAATAATTTGTGTAAAATCATAATAAATGATTTAGAAAGAACTGGGATGAAAAATTCGACATTTGTAAGGAAAAAATATATTTTTATCGAAATGAACCAGTTATGAACTAGAATTATAATCCAATATTTTTGAATAAATAAATTGGATTTGAAGTGGTTTTAAAAATAAGCAGAATTTCCAATATACGAATTGGAATGGATTTGAATCGAAGTTATCTTCGGAATATTTCGATGTTGGATTTCGTGATTATACGGATATGGTTGTGGAAATTTTAAAGATATATTTATATCATTATTTCCAATACGATGTTTGTTTCAGAATTTGATAATGAATATAAGCCAATATATTTTCTATTCAGAGCCTTGTATTTAATATCAAATGGGATTTTGGGTTCATAATGAATGGTGTCTTAAATAACACTGTTCTTGAACCCAGTTTAGAAAAGAATCAATCTTTTAATTAAGATTTAGTGAAATTGTCTAGTTAATTAGTATTTAATTGGAATTGAATTTAAATTGGTTTTTGGGTTTATCGTGAGCGGAGTTTTGAATAACACATGTTCTTTAACCCGATTAACAATAGAATGAGATTTTGGGTTTGTCGTGAACCATGTTTTTAAATGACATTGATCCTTTAACCCAGTTAAAGATAAGATTAACTTCTTAGCTCTGAATAACCATTAATATTGATTTGTGGGAAGATTAAAACTAAGTGGAGTTTAATGAATCTTTAATTAGATTGAAATGATCGAGAATGAAGTATCACCAGTTTTGCTCCAAGCGATAGTTAAATCTTTAATTAGATTTGAACGTGAAAAGGGTAATTAACATTTACCGATAACACCGTGGTGTTAGATATGGAGTATTACCAGTTTTGCTCCATGGGATGAATAGGTTGGGATTGGGAAACAAAATAAATAATTACTTCGGTGTGGTTCGCTAATCCCGACTAGTTTGGAAAACCTTAACATGGTTTGAAATGATATCCAAAGGAAGATTAAAGAATAAATTTAGAAGAATTTATCTTTGATAAAATTAATGGGAACCTTTCCCTACGAATGTGAATATTTTAATAAAGAATATTCTGAATTGGAATGAGGCGTATGCTATGTTTGTGTAGCACTTGTTTATTATATACGCGAGTTATTCGGAAAGGCCCCGATTCTGAATAACTGATTCGACGATAAGTCAAAGATGAAGACGGTGGTTGAAGACCGGAGGTCTTCAGATCGATTTGAAGATTACCAATGATCTTAATTGGGCTGTACATCCAAGAGGAGGGAATCAGTTGGTGATCGTCCAGACGTACTTGGAGATCGATGGATATGCAAGGAATAAGGTTCCTCCGGTTTCATTCAGACCCAGAACGAACTCGTAAATGGACTTTGTGTTTGACATTGGATTTTATTCTGTGTGATTGATTTCTATTAAATATATATATCTGTTTGGTGGCGGAGAATTTATTCTCTTGCTTAACACCCTTCTCTGAGACGTACGAGCTCAGAGGTTATATATGGATGGATATCATTCGCATGGCATGAATTGCCTATGTGGCATGTCTAAGTGGCAAATGATCAAGGCTTCTATTGAAAAGTAAAGTCTTGTAGTTGATGATCAAAGCACGGCCTATGTGGCATTGCTTTGTGTATAACGTTAATTCGCGAGCCTCACACCTCAGTATGAGTCAAAAATGGGATAAGGACCGTTGGGAGAACACGACATTTCTTTCTAGTTATGGGTGATGCCAGTGACTTAACAGCCCTGACATTTATATACTTTTTACCTGTGTGGTTGTTGGAATGCGAGGCGCCTCGGATATAGGTCTGATAGGACCGAGAAATGTGTGTTCAGGAATTGCCAATCCTCAAAAGTAAGAGAGGACCGGCCCAACCGATTCCAAGGATCGCTGTGTGTGGTCCTGAGACATTTTCTAGAGTGTCTCGAACGGAGAGGAGTTTTCCACTTTCTTGACTCATGATGGAATCCAATTTCCAATATGTAACATTGCGGTTTTAATTGTAGAACTAGTATGGCGACATGATATATGGTACCCATGCCGTCTATGATTGATACATTTATATTTGAAGTTGATTTCTTCACTTATAATAATAAAATATGAAATTTAGCGTATAAAGCATTCTTTGGCTATTATAAGGTAAAACCCTATCCTCCGGCTTGCGTTGCATTGTGTGATGGGACCTGGGTCTTATAATAGCTTCATTTTTCTTTATTTAGCATTGCGTTGTTTGTTTTATGCACTGGTATTCTTGGGAGGCAACCCGTTCTGTGTTATACGGCGTGGTCCCTTGATTTACCTAACTTTAAAAATAAAGATTAATAACTGTTTTAGTTCTCACACCAGTCACATGACTGACTTGGAGTTTATTGTTTTAACCTAAACTCTGGGTGCCCTATTTTCCGCACGGGCAGCTAGTAGTTTTGGTTTTGCAGATTTATATTCATAGGATCCTGGTATATAGCTGAAGTGATATTCGAAAAGCTCTGTATCCGTGTATTTCTTTCAATTGTGTGTTGTATTATTTTTTTTCCACTATTATGTATTTAAATGTAATTTAAATCTCTGATAATTATCAAATGTGTAATATTTATTCATACTCTGTATATTCTTGTATTCTGATGGAACTGTTGTAATAAACAATGAAATGTTCTTCTGTTTGTGTTCT
The DNA here is from genome assembly GCA_030737875.1 of Allium sativum. Lineage (NCBI taxonomy): Eukaryota > Viridiplantae > Streptophyta > Magnoliopsida > Asparagales > Amaryllidaceae > Allium > Allium sativum. Next base: position 656,527,977 of record CM060912.1, on the reverse strand, counting down.
GATTCGTCTTGTCCTCAAAGCAATTCATTCTTTCTCTTCTCTTCGAAGACCGGGGAAGTTCGGGTCGCTTCAGTTGGTATCATAGCTTTGGTTTACAGAGCTCGAGAATAAGACACATTAGGACTGAACGAAAGAATTCATCAGAGATTGGATTAGTAATATCCAATAAGAATGGCTCGTTAGAGATGGGATCAACAGTATCCTAGAATGAGCCAGAAGAGTGTTATTTTTGAAATAAAAATGAAAATGATTTTAATTTTAAAAATTTAATCTAATTATACGTATTTGATTATGTATTTTGTATTGAATTTGGACAATCGAGTATATGAAGATTTTGCATATACGCGTCATGAACGTATATTCGAAGTTTTAATATATTGGATAGATATAGAATCATACTCTAGTCGCCCGGCGATGGTACTGATAATTGTCATGACATCATCAGTATTTATGTTCGAGTTTCGAAGGTGTGATATTTATATATTTCCATTAGACTGGTGTGAGAACCAAAACTAGATAGGGCTTATTGTTGTGATTTGGCATCAAAAACATGATTTTCTGTATATATATCAAAATTATGAATTTGAAACGATAATCCACTAATTGATTGCTGATTGTGTTGTTTGATTATTGTTTTGATTAATTAAAATTTTGAACCATTTAGCCTGATGGAACCAAATTTAGAACTGAATTGAAAATTGATTACAATTGCATGCATATACATGTATATCCATTGAACAGGTCATGGCAAGGAGGCTAGAGCAGAAGAATAAAATTGTTTGCCCAACAAATAGGTAGATGTTTATTGTATTTCTTGGGAATTTGATGATTTTTTAGCCGCTTGGCTTTTTCTTTTTCTTTTGGATTGGTGAGGGCCATGAGAGGCTATTTGAAATATCCTGAAGCTCTCGGTGTAGAGGAGGTTACGGCAAAAAAAATCGGAAATTTAGGGTGTTAGCCAAATTTTTGAAAAATTTGAAAAGCTGAAGAACTTAAGCCATAAAGAAAATAATGAAAGTTGAGTTGGTTCTTAAAACAACTTTCAGCTTCGTTCCTTTTCGGGGACGAAAAGTTTTAAGTGGGGGAGATTGTAACAACCCGGAAAATCCCAACCAATTTAAATTTTTTATTTTGGCAAGTTTAATGAATTTTAAGTATTTAAAATGAATTATTTTAAATAATAACGACAAGAAATTTATTTTGAATAGAAATAGAAAGTATATATTTATTTGAATCGTCGTTAGAAAATAAATATTTTATTTTAAATATAAAAGGAATTGAAAACGGCGCAGTAGTTCGAAAATTCGATTTCAAATGAATGTACAGGATTCAAAATAAACCGGATTTTAGCGAAACCAAAAATATTAGAATCTATTTGAAAATATCTTTCCAACGAATCCGAAAAATTGAAATTTCATAGCGGGGATAAAAAGTTAGGTCCAATTGAAAATTCAGAATAGTCGTCGTGGAATTCTGACCTTTAAAAATGGAAATTTTGCAAACGACCTCGGTTTTTGAAGAAAAAACTTTTGTTGGATCCGGGATGTCTAGTTATTGCTAGATTCCAAAATTCATAATTTTCTTAATCAATATGCGAGCGTGGCGAAGTTAAACGTGTTTTAACAATTTCAATTGAATTCAATCGACTGGAAAATGACCATTTTTCAAACGGTCTTCAAATTTGACGAAATTAGTTTTGTTAGGACCGTATCATCAATACAAAGCTAGAAATAATTTTTCTGGAATTTTTGGGGTACGTATGTGACCCCAGTAAATTGAAATGTGCATTCGAATTCAATATATAGATTTATATTTTGATTTTGACGGAAAATAATTGAAACGGTCGAATTGGCTTATGGGACATATCTCATTGTGTTCGGAATGGGAGTAATTAGCTAGGGACGAAAGTCGTTAGGTCTCGTTTGGGGTTAGTATACAAAGTCAACTTATATAGAAGGATAATATTAAATTATTATATATAAATTATATAAATCTAACCTATCCCCTTTACCCTCTTCTCTCTCCCCGATTGAATTGAAAAAAAAAACGCCATTGGCCTTCAGCCGCCCGCCACCCACCGTCGCACCGCTGCCCCCCCCCCCCCCTAGCGCCGCCCCTCATGACGCAACCGCCTCCCCTCCAATGCTTACTCCCTCTCCCCTTCCTCTCGAGCCTCTCGAACCCCCCTTTCACCAAAACCCAAACCCCAAGCCCCCTGAGCACCCAAAACCGCCGCGCCCTGGCTTCTGGGACCCACCACCGACAATCCGTGCCCCCTCTGCCACCTGCAACGCCTCCTCAACCCTCCAGCAACCCTCCTCCATTCAAAGTTTGATTATTTTTTACAAGCGAGAAGGTGTGTTTTGATTTATATCCATGTTTAACATTTTGTTTTCTGAAATTTACATATGTACTGCTATAAAAATCCGATTTTTATATGTATAAACTTGACGATTTTTATAGATGAAGACATAGGATAAAAAAATTGATTTTATATATATTATAGCGATGGTAAAATATAATTTTTAGTCATAGAAAGATAGGATTTTTAGCTTTAGAAAGATTAGATTTTTCTAAGCAAAAAGATTAGATTTTTATCTATTGAAAGATTAGATTTTTAAAATAGAAAAGGTCGGATTTTTAAAGACATAAAGGTTTGATTTTTATTTATAAAAAAGTTTGATTTCTGTTTGTAAAAAGATTTGATTTTTAATTGTATAAAAATAGAATTTTTATCTATATAGTAGCAGTATAAAAATGTGATTTTTTATATACATAGCAACAATATAAAGATACGGTTTTTATATATGTAGCGGATACGGACAACGAAAGTGACAAAAGGCGAGCACGGCGAAGATGTTCTACATACGAAGAGTCGCGGCGTTTGGTTTTGCTTTTAGGTGAGAACTTCTCACTTTAACTCTTGTTTTCTAGTTAAAAATGTATAATAGGATGCAGACGGTGCTTAGCAGCACCCGACACCCGTTGTCCACAGACCATGGACGACTTGTTTGATTTTGTTGTGTGGTGAAAATTAATTGTGTAAAGTGGAATGAAATAAAATATTTATATATTTAAATATATTTATATAGTTAAAAATATTTCATAGTTAAAAATATAAATTTAACTTGAATGTGAATAAAATAAATATTTATTCACAGATCAGACGATTTGTTTATGTACACTGATTTGACTGCTATTGATTGGGATGATAAATTTTACACGTCGCCCAACTACACAAATAATATTCAGTATTTGTGGATTGAAACCATACACGGGTGTTGGGATGATATTTGACGTACACTAATCCCAATTGTTTAGCGGTATATCGATCGTTTGATTGATAGACTGTGTAAGCGTTAATTAGTTATATTTAATGCTTATGCAGTTGTGTGGTGCACTCTGGATGATGGTTGATTATTTATCGCTATTATATACATGTGTTGTATGGAATCCATATAATTAACATTATATGGTAATTGAGTGGGTCTCATTACAATTTAGAAAATAAATTATATTCATGTGCTGAATAAACAAAATAGTCATGTGTTGACGATACTCATGTGTTGACAATATTCATGTGTTGAAACCATTCATGTGTTGAAACCATTCATGTGTTAAAACTATTCATGTGTTGAACGAAATATTTTATACAATAGAATTCATATTTTTATTGTAAGTAAGAATTAATAAATATTCATGTGTTGAATAAAGTATATATTCAGGTGTTGAAGAAAATATTCATTTGTTGAATAGAATAACGAAGTTATTGAAATATATAAAGCCGTGTTGATTAGATATGCGTCATTTTGACGCGAACAATATTTATATCGATTATATTTGTTTTTATAATGAATATAGAAAAGGAAGTGATTTCAAAATATAATGTTTTAAAATATTATCATTTATGTATTAATGATATGAAATATTCGATTTTGATCTAAAATTGAATATGAAGTTGAAATTGTTTTGAAAATGAATTTAAACGATTTTTAAAATACATTTAGAATTGAAATCGATGAAATATATATAATATATTATATATATACATACATATATATATATACATATATATATATATACATATATATATATATATATATATATATATATTAAATGGCCTGAATAGAACGCGCCGTGCCGCGGCAGTTCGCCAATTTCGACCATTGACTTCGAATTGACGTTGCGGGGGATCCGACCGTCGGATTCTCCTAAAACCGGAACCGTTGGGTTCGTATCGAAAAGAGCTTTCCAATGAATATTAGAAATTTGAAATCTAATGGTTGGATTTGGAATTAAGTCCAAATCAAATTTGGAAAAGGTCGTTGTTAGTGCAGTTCGACGACCGTTATTGGAAATCGACTGTACGAACCTTGGTAAAATTATTAAAAATATTAATAATTTGTGTAAAATCATAATAAATGATTTAGAAAGAACTAGGATGAAAAATTCCACATTTGTAAGGATAAAAATATATTTTTATCGAAATGAACTAGTTATGAACTAGAATTATAATCCAATATTTTTGAATAAATAAATTGGATTTGAAGTGGTTTTAAAAATAAGCAGAATTTCCAATATACGAATTGGAATGGATTTGAATCGAAGTTATCTTCGGAATATTTCGATGTTGGATTTCGTGATTATACAGATATGGTTGTGGAAATTTGAAAGATATATTTATATCGTTATTTCCAATACGATATTTGTTGGTTTCAGAATTTGATATTGAATATAAGCCGATATATTTTCTATTCAGAGCCTTGTATTTAATATCAAATGGGATTTCGGGTTCGTCGTGAATGGTGTCTTAAATAACACTGTTCTTGAACCCAGTTTAGAAAAGAATCAATCTTTTAATTAAGATTTAGTGAAATTGTCCAGTTAATTAGTATTTAATTGGAATTGAATTTAAATTGGTTTTTGGGTTTATCGTGAGCGGTGTTTTGAATAATACCTGTTCTTTAACCCGATTAACAATATAATGTGATTTTGGGTTTGTCGTGAACCGTGCTTTTAAATGACATTGGTCCTTTAACCCAGTTAAAGATAAGATTAACTTCTTAGCTCTGAAAAACCATTATTGATTTGTGGGAAGATTAAAACTAAGTGGAGTTTTAATGAATCTTTAATTAGATTGAAATGATCGAGAATGGAGTATCACCAGTTTCGCTCCAAACGATAGTTAAATTTTTAATTAGATTTGAACGTGAAAAGGGTAATTAATATTTACCGATAACACTGTGGTGTTAGATGTGGAGTATTACCAGTTTTGCTCCATGAGATGAATAGGTTGGGATTGAGAAACAAAATAAATAATTACTTCGGTGTGGTTCGCTAATCCCGACTAGTTTGGAAAACCTTAACATGGTTTGAAATGATATCCAAAGGAAGATTAAAGAATAAATTTAGAAGAATTTATCTTTGATAAAATTAATGGGAACCTTTCCCTAAGAATGTGAATATTTGAATAAAGAATATTCTGAATTGGAATGAGGCGTATGCTATGTTTGTGTAGCACTTGTTTATTATATACGCGAGTTATTCGGAAAGGACGAGTTTATATCCATTCTGATTAACTGATTCGACGATAAGTCGAAGATGAAGACGGTGGTTGAAGACCGGAGGTCTTCACATCGTTTGGATGATTACTGATGATCTTGATTGGGCTGTACACCCAAGAGGAGGGAATCAGTTGGTGATCGTCCAGACGTACTTGGAGATCGATGGATATGTGAGGAATAAGGTTCCTCCGGTTTCGTTCAGACCCAGAACGAACTTGTAAATGGACTGTGTTTATGACATTGGATTTTATTATGTGTGACTGATTTCTATTAAATATATATCTGTTTGGCGGCGGAGAATTTATTCTCTTGCTTAACGCCTTTCTCTGAGACGTACGAGCTCAGAGGTTTTATATGGATGGATATCAATCGCATGGCATGAATTGCCTGTGTGGCATGTCTAAGTGGCAAATGATCAAGGCTTCTGTTGAAAAGCAAAGTCTTGTGGTTGATGATCAAAGCACGGCCTATGTAGCATAGCTTTGTGTATAGCGTTAATTCGCGAGCCTCACACCTCGGTATGAGTCAAAAACGGGATAAGGACCGTTGGGAGAACACGATGTTTCTTTCTAGCTATGGGTTATGTCAGTGACCTACCAGCCCTGACATTTATATACTTTTTACCTGTGTGGTTGTTGGAATTCGAGGCGCCTCGGATATAGGTTTGATAGGACTAGGAAACGTGTGTTCAGGAATTTCCAATCCTCAAAAGTAAGAGAGGACCGGCCCAACCGATGTTAGATCAAAATTTGGACCTAACACCCAAATTGTTCTGAATCTTATAGAGTTTCAACTGAAGAATGAGGAAAAAAGAAACTAACACACAGAATTTATAGTGGTTCGGCGTTAAAGAGCCTACGTCCACTTTATATATTATTGATTATACTTTGAAAGCTAATACAATCAATGATTTCTCTCAATGCTCTAGTAGTCTGACAATAATGGTGGATTCAGTGCTCAATATTGCCAAAAAGATCCCAAAAAATGCCAAACTCCGGGCTATTTATAGCTGATTTTGTCAGGCGGGTCGTGGTAACACGTGGCACGAATCCCGAGAACATCGGATCGCATCGCTGCCGTTGAAGAAATAGTCAAATTGGCCGTTGCAGACAGGTGTCGCGATCCCCTTGAAAATCGGATCGTGCAGATGGGGAGAATCGGTCAAAATGACGGTTAGGGACACGTGTCGCTAGATCCGTGCGTCTCGGATCGCTGAAGACTAGCTCGTGTTTGAACGGGTCAGAGGCTCCGCCATGCATCAGGGGATCAGATCGGTCAATACTGGGCAATATCACATGCATGGATCGAATCGCATAGAGTTATCGTTTCGCTGATGAATTGGGGGCGATCCGATAAGGTGCGATCCGATATGGGGGCGATCCGATGAGGGGCGAGTCAATGGTGCGATCCGTTCCTTCATGTTCTTAGAGAATGTGGTTTCATTCTTTCTTTTTATGAATGAACCTGGGTGGCTTGGTCAAAAAGCTAGCCAACATTTTGCCCCCTCGAAGTATGTTTTATCGATGATGGAACATGCTTCGAAGCTATAGAACGTCTTTTCGCATCGAGTCGCAAAACAGTGAACGATTCCTTTTCTGGGACTTTTTAGAGTCTTCATCACTGAATCTGTTGGTGATTTATCGATTCGTATCGCATACTCGAGTCGCGGTCCTTTAGCAAGCCATTCGAGCCATTCGTCTCGTTCTTTGGTGAGCGCTTGAGCTTCTTTACGGAACGGAACGAAATGGGCTTCTCTCCGAGACGTGGTGGGCTTTTGGTTCGCGGCCCGCCTATTTTCGTGGATCGAATAAAACAAAAAAGGGGAGATAAACGGTCGCCCTTTTGCCTAAATAAGTCGACCCTCCTCTTCACTTTCTTCCTTCTTTCTTTCATATCGTATCGCCTGCGTCACTGAGGAAACACCCGAGTTTTTCAAACCTCCAAAAATCTGACTGTTCTCCCAACTTTTATAAAGGTAATCCATTGAAAGCATCCTTATGCGACATCGCTCTCCATTTTATGAGTTTTTTCGACTGGTTTGAGGGAGGAAACGATGGGAAATTGTGATTCTTGGGGGAACCAGCGAAGCGCCATGGCTGATAGGTTCATAGGTTGGAGTTCGAAAACGAGAAGGAGAGGAGGAAAACGGAGGAGGAAGGAGAAGAAGAGGGCCGGTTCGGATCGTGGGCAAGGAGAGGAAAGGAAGAAGATGAAGGCCAGTGTCGAGTCGGAGGGTCGTGGTGGCGGCAGTGGCGCGCTTCGTGGGGGACTGCAACGATCCAGCAAAGACCCCGATTACTCGATTTCACGATTCATGAGGGGGGCGATCCCTCTGCCCTGCGATCCAAAGGAGGGCGATCCCTCTACCCTGCGATCCGAAGGAAGGCGAACTGTCATACACATCGCGGTCCGACTTGTAGTTCACGATCCAAACCAATTTTTGAACCTTAGACGATGCCTTGTCACCATAAAACTCTGAATAGTTAGGCTAGGGCCTTGATTTGGACTTTCTGGACTAAATGACCACATAATTTTAACTGCATATGACGACTAATACTTTGATGATCTTGATAGCTTTTACGCTTTATCTTTAATGCATGCACAAGCACACACACCGGCACTTGCACACACGGGGGACGGGTAGCTTTAATCTCACTTTTCATGTTTTCTCGCCTAGCAGTAATGTCGGATAATCAATCTTCTTCAAGATCCGCTACAGAAACGGAGTCCAAGGTTCCTGAGCAATACAACCCTGAGGTCCCTTCAATTAACCCAGGAGGTGAAGATTCTGGCTCTGAATACGAGGCAACGGAATCAAATCCGTCTAAAAGTACTTCATCTAGTGAAGAATCTGAGATAGACAGGCGAGCTCCCGACGAGATTCCTGGCGCGCTCGGAATAGATAAATTTTCTGATTCTTTAGCATCTAAGCTCGATGATATAAAGCTTAAAAGAATTTGCTTGAGACATGGGATTCCTTGGGATGATGTCTTGACACCCGGTAGCGAAGATAGACCCCACTTAGCTCCGGAAGGATATATGGCAATCAGTCGAACCATGTGCTTGGTAGGAGCTATTCCTCCGTTTCCTCCGATCGCCATCGAGACTTTAAAACGACTGGGTATTGCTCCGATGCAGCTTCATCCTAATGCCTACGCATCTCTATACACCCTATATGTTGCATACGCGGAGATCCTACACACCGAACTTAAATTCAGAGATTTGACATTCTTCTTTCTTTTCAAGCATCGTTCTTCGGCAACTCCAAATTTCTCTTTCTTTGAATCGGTGGCGAATAGGAAGGTTCTGTACGATGGATATAGCAATATAGGGGATCCTAAGTCTGATTGGTTTTATATAAAGAAACAGGCCGGATGCTCAAGAAGATGGCTTAAATCAAGTAAACTTTAAACTTTTAATTGAATATCTTGTTCAGGAAGTCTAGGCGTTAACATTCTCCCCCCCTTTTCTTTGTCTTAAACAGATCACGTCTTCCCGAAAACGGAGGGTCCGCTATAAAACAATCGATTGTCCATTCTTCTACAAAGCAGATCCGACTTTCTAAGGATCAAAAAGTGCATTACTGATGAAAATCTTCATAAGCATCATCTTCTGGATAGAAGATTTGGACTTGGCGCTGGCGGCAAACCTTATAAGTACGTGCCCCCAACGGAGGGAGAGGGAACTTCGCAAGCGGTAAAAACAACTAAGTTTCGCAAGAGTCCTTCCCCGATAGTCATCCAAGACGATGAGGACCTGAACATATACAGAGGGGATAAGGTCCGCGGTGACAAGTCCAAGGAAATCCCAATTTCTACTCCAATCGAAACCGCTGCTCCCGATGATTTGACAGAAGAGTAGTTATTCGACGAGCTGAGCAAAATTCCTCTACCCGTTGATGTATACACAGAGAGGGACTTTGAAGGGGGGCCATTCTTCCCTAATCTTGAGGAGGCCATCGCTCCAACTAGAGAACAAGAAACTAGCCAAATGAGCCTGTCTTCAGGCCCGGGTCTGTTAGGGGGAATTATATGGGATGCACAATTCACACACACTATCTGACCTCGCACCCTTATATCGTCAATATTCAAAGTTTTAATATGCTCTTTTCTTTTTTGCAGGAAAGATGTCCCGTAGACGATCTTATCCTTATCGTTCTCTTCGTGAGGGCACACCCAGTCTTCATCCAGGCACTGAGCGCTCTCGCGGCCCTTCTCACAAGCCGACTTCTTCACAACCCCGGTCTCCACCAAAATCGACCTCTGCCAAGCCTTCCGGTTATCCGATAGTTCCTGCAGGGGGAAAGAAACTTCCTAAAGAGTTAACTCCTCCAAAGAGTGCACCTTCCCACAGCAGGTCGTCAAAAAGGCATCACGAATCTAAAGATAAAAGCAAAGATCCAATCAAAGAGTCTAAAAAGGAGAGGAGTGAAGTCATCCCTTCCAGTCAGCCAGAGTTGGCTGCCCCCGGGTCACGGGACTACATCCATGGTCCCGAGATTCAAGGTAGGCTGGAAAAGCTGAGGGAACAATTCCCAGACATATTCTTCGACAGGATGACGTTTGTTCCAGCCTTGGAACCGGTCCCTAAAAACTGGGATAATGAAGTCGTCGGGCACATCCGCCACGTTGCTAGGCAGTATGAGATAATGAAGAAACATGCAGTTAACCTCTCAGAAGTCATCCGATCGCTTGAAATAGAAGCACATAGATCTAAAGCGAAACTTGAAAACAATAAAAGAGCCAGGACAAAGATGGAGAAGGACCTGGAAGATGCTCAATCCCAACTTGCTTTAGCGCGGAGAGATGCTGAAAATTATAAGATTGAATTAGAGAATGCTAAGCAGCGCTTTCATTCAGAACTTGACTCCAATAGCCAAGAGAAGATGGCTTTAAAGAAGGAGGTTGAAGATCTCAAAATGGCCAACATCGAGTTGAAAACAGCACAAGGCCATTTCGAAGCGGAGAAAGCTGCTTAGGAAGCAGAAAGAGCAAGTTTGAAAGAAAGTTTGGCTTTGGCTAAAGCGGAAACGCTAACTTTGAATGACCAAGTCGCAGATGCGGAGAGACGGGCAGCTCTCGCCGAACAGAATGTTGAAAGTGCCATCGAACTGGCTACCGCTTCAAACAACAAGCTCCTCGAGAGAGAGAAGGATATCGAGGGGTTTGAAGAGATGATTTTTGACTTCCTTGGCCAAGTCCTGAAAACCCGCAACATTTCGTGGATCCCGGATTACCATATCACTTTAGCCAATCTATGGGATGCCATTGTTGAGGGTGAAAAGCAGAGATTGGGAGTCGATGAAATTGACGAAGATGAGTTGATGAAGAGCATCTTGAGGGATAACGAGCCTGAGGACCTGGCAGAGGGTCGTCGCTTGATTCAAGCGGATATGGAAAAGGAGAGGGCCCTGGATAAGGGTAAAGGCAAAGCTGACGAGGGTTCGAGTTCAGCCGTGGAGCCCAAGACCTCCGGAGTTGAGGAATACCATCCCGATGATCCACTAATCCCTTTGGGCCTAACTCCCGTGGTTGTTGGAGCTCCTGCAGCTACTCAAGAAGGAGGATCTGCGGAAGGTATCTCCTTTTTTTCCCCACAATTTGTCAAAGCAATTGTGAATTATCGTCGTCTGGTAGAACAGCCAATTGAATTAGTAATGTGTGTTCCTCATAATACAGGTGGCGAGCGCGTCGACAAGGGTATTGAAAAAGAAAAAGAAGCGGAGAAGGAGGCTGTCTCGCCAGGTGCCGGTATTGATATATCAAAGCAGGCTGAGGTCACAACAGCAGAAAGAAGAATCCCGGCACCTAGTACTAATGTTCCCAAGGATGCTAAGACCATTGAGGCCTTGAAAGACATGGATGGGCGCCATGTAGAGGATGAGGAAGATATTATCGGCGCCAAAAAAGCCGACGACAATGACGACGAAACCTTGGCCAGCCGAAAGGCTAGGCAGGAAAAAGAGATGGCTTCGAAGAAGGTGGCAGATGAGGCTTTGGACATAGTCCCTCTTGCAGAATTTGATCCCAAAACTGGGATGATTTTGAAAATCCAGCCCAAATCCATCAGCAGACAGCTTCATTTTGCAAATCCCGATGACTTCCCGGCTTCCCTTTCTGATAGAAGGAAGAGAAAAAAGATGGAAGAGGAATCTTCAGAAGAGTCGGATGTTCCTCTCATAGACAAAAGGAAGAAGAAGAAAGGGATCAATCCGATGCCGACAAGGCGAAGCTGGAGAAGCAGAAGCAGGAGAAGAGGCTAAAGCGTAAATAGGATATTGTTGCTTGTTGATATTTTGTCTTTAGGTTTTCCATTGGCCAGGAAGTGTAATTGTGAGACTGGCCCTCACTTTCCTTTCTAGGTTGTTTTTTACTTGGTAGGTTTGCGGTATATAAATGAAAGTTTATCTCTTTTTGCATCATTTTGTACCTGTATTCAAATAAACTTTCCATATTTAGTAACAGACCATCTAATTATATCTACAAACCAATCAAACAACAGAAAGAAAATTTTCGTGCTGCATTGCTGCATTAAAGTTCGTGTGTATATGCATATGGCCCCCAATCAATCGTTAATGTGGCGCATAACTAGGGCTTATTAAAGATTGATTAGCATTATTCGCATGTTGCCCCCTATTTCTGAATATGGGGGACTTAGAAAATTTCATAAAATAAATGTTCTTATGGTACTGAATCTCTTGTGTTGGGCTGTGTTGGCAAATTGAAGGCTGTTTGCCTAGTTGAGATAGGGCTGAAAGCTAAACTTAGCTAGGGTAGCCGCTTGTTTCAGACCCTTTGTTCAAATTCAATAGTTCAGTCGGTTCCCATTCCTTTAGCAGGGAAGAAGATCTTTCTCAGCGCTCAATCGGAGACGCTTTTATACTCTCTCTCTCTCTGGAGAGTTAGAGTTCGAGCTCAGCGATTCATTCGCTCCCCGATCCTTCAGCGGGGAAGGAGCTCTTTCTCAGCGCTCAATCGGAGACGCTTTTATACTCTCTCTCTCTCTCTGGAGAGTTAGAGTTCGAGCTCAGCGATTCATTCGCTCCCCGATCCTTCAGCGGGGAAGGATCTCTTTCTCAGCGCTCAATCGGAGACGCTTTTATACTGTCTCTCTCTCTGGAGAGTTAGAGTTCGAGCTCAGCGATTCATTCGCTCCCCGATCCTTCAGCGGGGAAGGAGCTCTTTCTCAGCGCTCAATCAGAGATGCTTTTATACTCTCTCTCTCTCTCTCTGGAGAGTTAGAGTGCTATCAACGATATAATTTACTTTATTGTATCCTCAGAATCTTGACTTGTGATTACATTCCATTCTGATGGAAGGCATTTATGATTATATGCTTCTGGGATCGTTGGATTATTCGCAACGATTTTTATAACAAATAAACAGGCAGATAAATAAAGGTGCAATAAAGGTAAATGACACATAATATTTTTATAGTGGTTCGGTCGAATCATGACCTACGTCCACTTTATAATTTTTTGCTTTAAGGAATCAGAATATTCTAGGCAAGTCGTGCCTTGTACATGGTTTTCAACAAAGCAAAAGAATAGATTTGAAACTTTTATGTTAAGTATGGCCATAAATGTTGGGCATTCCACACTCTGGGGATTTCCTTTCCATCTACGGTTGCCAGCTTGAAGGTTCCATTATCAAGCTTGCTCAGAATGGAGTACGATCCTTCCCACTTCGCTCCCATTTGAGTTGGGGTGGAAAGACACGTTTCAGAACCAAGTCTCCGGGTTGCCAGGTTCGGGCTCGAACCTTTTTGTTGTAATATCGAGCGACCTGTTGTTTGCATCTCAAGGCACGCATGTCTGCTTCATGCCTCTTTTCTTCGATCATATCTAGGGACTCAAGGAGCAATTCATTATTGGTCATCAGATCATAATAAGTCACCCGGTGAGAAGGTACCTTTATCTCAACCGGGATGACTGCTTCCGTCCCAAAAGCAAGGGAGAACGGGGTATGTCCTGTTGCCGATTTATATGTTGTCCTGTAGGCCCATAGTGCCAAGGGCAATTCATCAGCCCACATGGCTCTAGCCCGCTTCAGTCTTCTTTTCAGAATGGACTTAATTACTTTATTTGCCGCTTCGACTTGTCCGTTCGATTGCGGGTGCGCCACAGAGGTGTACTGATTCTCAATGTGGTATTTTTGGCAGAAATTTCTGAATTCAGCGCTATCGAACTGAGTTCCGTTATCCGTTATCACAATCTTTGGAATCCCAAATCGGCAAATGATGTTTCGAACGATAAAATTGATCACCCGTTTGGTTGTCATTGTAGTTAGTGGTTCAGCCTCGACCCACTTAGTGAAATAATCCACGGCCACAATAGCGAACTTTGTTCCGCCCCTTGCTATGGGGAGACTTCCAATGATATCAATTCCCCACATAGCGAAAGGCCATGGGCTCATCATTGTTTTTAACTGATTAGGAGGTGCTCTAGGTATTTTTGAAAATCTCTGGCACGCATCACATCGTCGTGCGTATCTTGCCGCGTCCTTGTTTATGGTAGGCCAGAAATAACCATGCCGCAACACCTTTTTTGCCAAAGTTTGCCCTCCAGTGTGGTCGCCGCATTCGCCTTCGTGAACCTCTCGCAGCACACGTTTGATGTCATCGTGAGCTATACACCGGAGGAGGGGCATCGAAAATCCTTGTCTGTAAAGAACTCCGCCTTGTAGAACGTATCGGGCGGCTTTACGAATTACTTTACACCTCTCGCTTTTCTTGGTTGGAAGCGCTCCATTCATCAGGAAATTCTTCAGAGGGGTCATCCAGGACTCCCTTTCTGGTTCCGTCTCTAGTATTAGGTCGATTTCCATTTGATCTATGCTAGGGGACCGAAGTACTTCAATGGGGGCTAGCCCGGTCACTTCAGGATCGTCGGAACTAGCCATCTTTGCCAACTTATCGGCCTGCTGATTCTCTGATCGCGGAATATGAGATACGCTGTAGTGATCAAAGTCGTTCAGCAACTCTTTCACTTTCTTTAAGTATAAAATCAATCTTGCACTCTTAGCCTGGAATTTTCCAGTAACTTGGTTCACGACTAACTTGGAGTCGCAGAAGATGTTCAGCTTTGTGACCTCTAATTCCTTTGCGATCCTTAATCCGGCTATCAGAGCTTCATATTCGGAATCTTGTTAGTGGCATGAAACTCCATCCGGATTGCATAGGTTATCAATCGTTTCTCGGGAGTTTCAAGCACTATTCCGGCGCCGGATCTTTCATCATTCCTAGTGCCATCAGTATACAATCTCCAGGCATTGAGATCGAAAAGTAATTTTGAAGGATTGACCTCTTCATTGGCTATATCTTCCTCCGGTACGGTAAACTCTTCTATGAAGTCGGCTATCACTTGCCCCTGAATTGACCGTCTGGGCTGAAAGTTCAGATCAAATTGACTTAGCTCAATGTTCCATTTGAGTAATCTTCCAGATGCCTCTGGTCTCTGTAAAACTTGCTTGAGTGGGTGATCGGTGTATACGGTAATGGGATGCGCCTGAAAATAATGTCAAAGCTTTCTAGAGGCGATCAGTAAACTATACGCCAACTTTTCTATCCTTGGATAATTACGCTCTGCTGCCGTTAATTTTTTGCTTATGTAATACACAGGTCTTTGGACCTTATCCTCTTCTCTTACCAACGCTGAGCTGATCGCATGGGATGACACTGCCAGATACACGAATAAGTCCTCGTGATCTATTGGCGTAGATAATATCGGCGGTTTCTCCAGGTGCCTTAGTAAGTTCTGAAATGCTTCTACGCAGTCGAGCGTCCATTTGAAGTGGCGTTTCCCCCGCTTTATTAATTCGAAGAATGGGATGCACTTATCCGTAGCCCTGGAGATAAATCTGCTTAGTGCGGCCACTTTTCCTGCAAGGCTTTGCACATCCCTAATTTGTCTAGGTTCCTGAATGTCTCTGATTGCCGCGATCTGGTCTGGATTAATCTCAATCCCACGAGAACTGACGATGAATCCCAAGAATTTTCCGGAGGCAACACCGAATGAACATTTGGTTGGGTTGAGTTTCATTCCATACTTTCGAAGAATGCCGAACATCTCTGCCAAGTCAGTAGTGTGTTGGGAAGATTGCTTGGACTTAACCAACATATCGTCGATGTATACTTCCATTGTTTTCCCGATCTGGTTATAAAACATTCTGTTGACTAAACGTTGATATGTAGCGCCCGCATTCTTCAAGCCAAAGGGCATCACCACATAACAATATAATCCCAGATCCGTGATTAAACTAGTGTGTTCTTGATCTGGAACATGCATCGGAATCTGGTTATATCCTGAATAAGCATCCATAAACGAGAGAAGCTCATGACCCGCCGTCGAGTCCACCAACTGGTCAATCCAGGGTAACGGGAAACTATCTTTTGGACAGGCTTTGTTCAAATCCGAGAAGTCGATACACGTTCGCCACTTCCCGTTGGCCTTCTTTACCAGGACTGGATTCGAAATCCAGTCTGGGTAGGTCGAGTCTCTGATAAATCCATTACTCTTTAGCTTTCCAACCTCCTCTTTCAAGGCAGCGGACCTCTCTGGGCCCAACATTCGCCTTTTTTGCTTTACCGGAGGATGTTTAGGGGTTAATGCTTAATGAATGGCTCATGATTGAAGGGGATATCCCGCACATGTCCGCGTGAGTCCAAGCAAATACATCCAAGTTGTTTTTTAAGAAATCCGTCAATTCTTTGGCGAGATTTGGATTTAACTGGGATCCAATCTTAAGGACCTTCTCTGGGTCACTATCATTGATCAGTACATCCACAGTTGTCTCGTTGGGAGTCGCCATTCTACCCCCAGGTTCTTGATCCTCTCTAGGATCTATGTCCTCGGGCGACTCTCTGGGCGACTCTCCAACGGTTATCCTCTTTAGTTGCTATAAGGTCTCTGCCCTTGTAAGGGGAGAAGCGCCTTTGGTTTCTATGTCCCCTCCATTGCGAAGTAACTTTAGCTCAGCAACATAACATGCTCGCGCAGCAACCTGATCTCCTCTGACAATACCAACGCCAGCTTCTGTGGGGAATTTCAATAATAGGCACCAGGGGGCTATACAGGCTCTAAACTTTGCGAGGGCCGGTCAGCCCAAGAAGGCATTGTAGGGCGATTCAACGTCCAAAACCATGAAGGTAAGGATTCTCACTCTCTGGCGTTCTCCTTCCCCAAGCGTAACTGGTAACTCTACATAACCCAATGGAGCGGTGGATGCACCGTTAAATCCACGGATCCATCCTTGACAGGGCTTTAAGTCTTTTATTTCGAGGTTCATCTGGTCAAATGTCCTTTTGAAAAGAATGTTGACGGAACTCCCGTTGTCCACTAAAACCTTATGAACAGTGGCTGGTCCAATAGGTACTGTAATTACAAATGGATCTTCAATCGGAGCATGGACTCCAATGCTTTCTCGTTCTCGGAAAACGACATCGTCGGTCATCATATTTTGTTGCTTTACCGGGATATTGTCCTCAGGGTTGCTACACTCTCCTACCTCGAGGTGTTGCTTGGCTGCATTGACATATTGATCCAATGCCTTAGAACTATGCCCGGCAAGATAAAGTCCTCCGATTACGGTATTGATAACAATGTTCTTTCCCTTTTGCTGGGCAGTTGGCCTAGCCGCAAGTTGATTCTGGTTCTGATTTGGGGCCTGTATTGCTTGCCCCCTGTCTCTGGGCGTTACTCTGTATTCATCTAATTTTCCTTCTCGAAGCAGCCTTTCGACTACATCTCTTAGGTGATGGCATTCATTTGTCGAATGGCCGTGAATCTGATGAAAGAGACAAAACTTCCCCATTTCACGTTCTTTCTCCGTCGACTCTCTGGGAGGTGGCCTCTTATTCTGGAGGACTTCAAACGCATCCATGAAGATATTTTCCAAAGTATCATTTATTGGTGTATAACTTTCAAAGGCCCTTGGACGAGTCCTTCTCTGGGGGTCGTTCCCTCGGTTCCTCTTCCGATTGTTGCCGTTACCATTATTATCGTTGTTCCCTGACTGACGACCACCATGATTCCAATTTCCGACATTAACCTCGACTTTCCCCGAGTTGTCTCCTATCTGCTTAATGGCGACATTGCTCTGGATTTCCTCCTTATCGGTTGTTTTTTCCTTTCAGTTAGCATATACTTCTTCCCGGCGTAAATGTACGTTATCTTTTTCGTAGAATAACTCTCTAGTATGGGGCGGCTTGCCTGCCAGGTATCTCCCGAATTCAGTGTCTTTATCTACTCCATCAATCAGTGCTGCGAAAACAGTTGGTTCATGGGGATCTTTAACTTCAGTAGCGGCCAATTTGAAACGATCTAGGTACGCCCTCAAACTCTCGCCTGGTCGCTGCTTGACAAGGAACAAATCAATCACACTCTTTGTCTTTTGTGCATAGATACGGAATTGTTCTACGAACTTCTCACTCAACTCCCTGAAGCTAGAAATCGATCTTGCTGGCGAGCGGGTAAACCATAACAATGCTACATCCTCCAAGAATATGGGAAATGCTTTGCATTTGACAGCGTCAGAAGCTGCGGCAGCGGTCATTGACCAAGAGTATCTCATCAGATGCTGGACAGGATCAGACCTACCCGCGTATCGGTTCATCTGTGGCATGTTGAAACGCCTCGGGAAAGTCGCATCCAAAATATCATCAGTGAAAGGGGTGTGACTGCGGTCAATTCCCCAATCTTCATTCCGTTGCCCACGGCTATCCGCCAGAATTTGATGGATCATGGCTGCCACATTTGCACTGGTCAGCGGAGGTTCAGGGTCAGTGCTTCTAGCTCGGCGGGGTTCTCTAGTCTCTCTTCCGGGAGCAGTCACAAAATCTAGGGCTCGGATAGGGCTTCGTTGCCCCCTATTACCATGAGCACATGCGCGATGACGGGGCTGAGGTAGTCTGTTCTGTACAGGATTGTCCACATCTCGAGCTCTGGGAGTCGCGGCGTGATCGTTCACATTACGGTTTGAGGGCCCCGCCTCCAGCGCTTCTTCTTCCCGTGATGGCAGGGCTCCGAACCGAAGCTGCTCTATGTTTTCGGCTCTCTCATATGGTCGCCGCGGAGGTCTCGGCGATTCCTCTGACGAAGAAGAATATCCTGGAGTGAGCGGACGAGCTGGTGGCGTCCTTTGCCTTGCGAGTTCATCAAGCCTTTTATCCATAGCAGTCAAATTTTGTCGTAGGACGGAGCTTTCCTGCCTTTGGGCAGCCAATTCATTAAACAATCTCTCCCACATTTCGGAAAAGCGAGAGAGATCCCCCACAGTAACGGGGGCAGCAGGTTCATATTGGTCATCATCACTTTCTCTTATGCACAAAGAGCTTGAGCCAGGTCGAGCGGAGGGGCCAGGACGGTAGGAGCGAGTCATAGACTCCTTTCCAGGTCGAGTTGTAGTCTGGTCATCAATACGGATCGCTGTGGATCGAGGACGGTGGCTCGCAACGCCCCCCTGGGATCGGTTCGTGGTCACGATGCGCAGAGGATTCGAGGCGTTATCTCGGGATCGAGTAACAACCCCTTCAGCAGTGTGGATCGCCTCGTTCTCGTCGACTCGGAGCGTGGCGTCTTCATCGGATCGGTTCGCCCCCTACGCTCCGCGATCCAGAGTTTCCTTATTGCCTAGCTCGTGCACACTTTCTTCGATTGTTTCATTGGTTCGTGAAGCTCGTGCTTCCTTAGATCTCTTTCCAGCCATGATATCTGAATCGTTGGAATGTTCAAAGAACTGAATAGTGAGACTTTAGGACTGTTTTTCTCAGTGAAAGCACCAAAATGTTAGATCAAAATTTGGACCTAACACCCAAATTGTTCTGAATCTTATAGAGTTTCAACTGAAGAATGAGGAAAAAAGAAACTAACACACAGAATTTATAGTGGTTCGGCGTTAACGAGCCTACGTCCACTTTATATATTATTGATTATACTTTGAAAGCTAATACAATCAATGATTTCTCTCAATGCTCTAGTAGTCTGACAATAATGGCGGATTCAGTGCTTAATATTGCCAAAAAGATCCCAAAAAATGCCAAGCTCCGGGCTATTTATAGCTGATTTTGTCAGGCGGGTCGTGGTAACACGTGGCACGAATCCCGAGAACATCGGATCGCATCGCTGCCGTTGAAGAAATAGTCAAATTAGCCGTTGCGGACAGGTGTCGCGATCCCCTTGAAAATCGGATCGTGCAGATGGGGAGAATCGGTCAAAATGACGGTTAGGGACACGTGTCGCTAGATCCGTGCGTCTCGGATCGTTGAAGACTAGATCGTGTTTGAACGGGTCAGAGGCTCCGCCATGCATCAGGGGATCGGATCGGTCAATACTGGGCAATATCACATGCATGGATCGAATCGCATAGAGGTGTCGTTTCGCTGATGAATTGGGGGCGATCCGATAAGGTGCGATCCGATATGGGGGCGATCCGATGAGGGGCGAGTCAATGGTGCGATCCGTTCCTTCATGTTCTTAGAGAATGTGGTTTCATGCTTTCTTTTTATGAATGAACCTGGGTGGCTTGGTCAAAAAGCTAGCCAACACGATTCCAAGGATCGTTGTGTGTGGTCCTGAGACATTTGCTAGAGTGTCTCGAACGGAGAGGAGCTTTCCCCATGCCTCAACTCATGATGGAATCCAATTTCCAATACGTGACATTGCGGTTTTAATTGTAGAACTAGTATGGCGACATGATATATGGTACCCATGCCGTCTATGATTGATACATTTATATTTGAAGTTGATTTCTTCACTTATAGTAATAATAAAATATGAAATTTAGCGTATCAAGCATTTTTTGGCTATTATAAGGTAAAACCCTATCCTCCGGCTTGCGTTGCATTGTGTGATGGGACCTGGGTCTTATAATAGCTTCATTTTTCTTTATTTAGCATTGCGCTATTTGTTTTATGCACTGGTATTCTTGGGAGGCAACCAGTTCTGTGTTATACGTCGTGTCCCTTGATTTACCTAACTTTAAAAATAAAGATTAATAACTGTTTTAGTTCTCAAACCAGTCACATGACTGACCTGGAGTTTATTGTTTTAACCTAAACTCTGGTTGCCCTATTTTCCGCACGGGCAGCTAGTAGTTTTGGTTTTGCAGATTTATATTTACAGGATCCTGGTATATAGCTGAAATGATATTTAGAAAGCTCTGTATTCGTGTATTTCTTTCAGTTGTGTGTTGTATTATTATTTTTCCGCTACTATGTATTTAAGTGTAATTTAAATCTCTGATAATTATTAAATGTGTAATATTTATTCATACTCTGTATATTCTTGTACTCTAATGGAATTGTTGTAATAAATAATGAAATGTTCTTCTGCTTGTGTTCTGATTCGTCTTGTCCTCAAAGCAATTCGTTCTTTCTCTTCTCTTCGGAGACCGGGAAGTTCGAGTTGCTTCAAGTTATTTACGGTATTTATGCATTTAGTTTTTCTGTAAAGTTACTGTAATTTATTTACTGTCTATGCCTATTTCCTTCCAATTATTTATTTTTTATAAGTAATGCTCCTTCTTCTATCCCCTTCTCTATGTGGTTTTATTTACAGTTCAGGTTATGCCCTATTTTATTTCTTTTGTTTATTTTTGAGTCTAGGCCTTGCGAGTAGCCTAGAACATTTCCCTATTTCTTTTAGCGCTGAGCCTAGGCCTAAAGAGAGCTTAGGCCTTTATCGTTATTCTGCATTAAAATTGGAATAATATTGAAATTGAATAAAAAGGGATTGTTGTGCATGTTAGAGCTGATTAAATCTTATAATCAGTATTGGACTGTAAATTGGGGGATAAAACTTAATATGTTATTGGAGAACATGCAAAAATATAAGATGGAATAGGTAACTTAGTTTGATGCTAAGTAACGTGGGTTTGGGTTGTATATGTTCTATAAAAGAATAAACATTAAATAGAAAAGTTTAATACAAGCTATGAATATAACATAAGGTTATGTTGGGCTTATTAATAAACTTAAATTGTGTTAAGTTAAATTAAAAATAAAATTAATAAGCCAAGATAGCGGAGTACGTTAAGACGACGTGGGGATGATTAGGGAAAATAAGAGGCTTGTAGTTTAGGTTTGTTCCGACAGCGTGGGGATGATTGGGGAAAATAAAGAGCCTAATAAAATAATAAGATTGTAGTGGGAGTCTGTTCCGATAACATGAGGCTGATCCACTATTGCAAAACAGGCCATTTGTGATGCCTTATTTGCGACGGTTTATCTAAAAACAGTAGCACATATGGTTATGTACGTCTATTTCAGTTACGAACCATAGCAGATTGTCGAGGCAATGACGCAGATGAAAAATTTGCGACAGTTATTTTTAAAAACAGTAGCAAATATTTTGTAATTTGCGACTATTATATATAAATCCGTGGCATATAAACTGAGTTTGGAATTTGGTGAGGTATAAATTTGCGACGGTTAAGTAAAAAACCGTCGCATATATACGTATTTACAATTTTGCGCCAGCTATAAAATAATCAGTAGCATAAACCATTTTACGACGCTAAAAAATAAACAGTCGCACAATAGGGTTTTTATTTGGGTGCGCAAGCCTTCAGCCGCCGGTTAAGATGAACTAACCCTATTTTCCATCAAACAAAACAGTGACACACAAAATATAACCCTTTTTTTAATCGAACAAAGTATCATATCCACCACTTGTTCCATCAAAAAAAATTAAATCTCATCCAATTTCGATCAAATTAAATCTCCTCCAATTTCGATCAAACACGGCCTCCAAATCATCGTTTCGATCCACTGAGAGGAACGAATTCGATTTCTTTGATCTCCTCAAAAGCTGCATTTCAGATCTTGGTAAGTTATTGTGGTTTACTACAGAATTTTAATGGTTGATTTTAGGTGTTGATGGTGCCTATACAATGAGTACCGCAACTGCTGTTACTGTTCGTAGCGCAATCCGACGGTTGAGGGAGCAGACCGATAGTTGAATGCACTTGCCTCGTGGTAAATTGATGGTTTTTGTGACATTTTAAGATGAAAAAAATTTGCTGGATTCGTCTCTCTATAAAACCCTATTTTATTTAATTTCTATTTAAGTTCAGTTGTCTGAATCTTTAATTCCTCCTTAAGGTCATTTAAACAAAGTAGATGATGGCTGTGGCAGTTCTAGGAGATTAATTTGATGCATTTTTGAACCGTTTTGTTTTGAACTTGAGAGTGCATAATGTTTTGGACCAGAGAATATTTGTGATGATGGTTTATGGGATTTGGATTCTGTATGATGCTTGGTTTGAGTTTAGAGGAGATGTTGGTAGTGGGGCAAGGAATGTGCTGCAGCGGTTGGTGATGTGGGTATATTATTGAATGAGGAAGTGAAATGTTATGGTAATGCAGGAATGTAGCAGTATTTATGATGCTTCTATGGTCAAGGTAAGGTTTTGGAATTGAAGTGTGGTATATTAATGATGAAATAGGAGATGCTAATAGTTCTGGTTGAGAAGGGTTGATAATAAATGGTTGAATGATCAGTTTGAGGAGGAGGCTAAAGGCTGTTGAATGGATTGGACATTGAATTGGTGGTGAAAGTCTAATACGTAATTATCTCTTAGATATATGTTAGTAAAATCATACTTCGGACATAAACCCTAGCCTACAACTTATCTAAATAAATTGGTTTGCCTAACGTTGAAATCAATATCATCTCTTAGATATACTGTTTAGGAAATATATTTAGTAAAATTATTTATCGGTGGCTTATGCATTTAGTGTTGTTTCTTAAGTAATAACCAATTTATTAGTGTGTGATGTGTATAGAATCCCTTTTCTGGGTCATCAACCAGCATTTTCAACTATTTTATATGCTTTATCTTTTCATCCACTAAAAGATCAATATTCCTTTAATTGATAGCTTGAGGAACCATCCTCATTTCCAACAAATATTAATTGACAAGCGGGCAAAGCAACGTGATATTCTTGGGTTAGCTAAGTCCTTTTCTGGTCTAAGTGTTGGACAACAATTGTAAGTTCACTTTATCATTTTTTAGTGGTGTATAGCTTGCTCCTTTCTAGGAGTCGTTCCTTTCAGATTTGATTGGAGACATTTTTCAAATCTCACTAGCAATCACAGATCTGATTTTGATATTCTATTTCTTAGTGAAATCTCCAAAAGAATGTTTGCATATGGAACGGATAAACACTTGTACATATTGCTAAATTTATGACCTGTTGTACACTAAAAATGTTTGCGCTTTTTTTTCTAGTTGTTAATATTCTGCAACTCAATGTGGAAGACAATAGTGGATTGTTAGGAGGTATGAAGTTTAACAATTGATTTTGTCAGTGAATGATAAATCAAGTAGCAATGTAACCAATTATTAAAAATTATCCATAATAAAGAAGCTCTATTGAAATAGGCTTTTGATAAAGGAAACGTACTATCAAATTTATGGTTAGCTCTGGGAAGTGTTTCAGCCATATTGCTAACTAAAAATGCACGAGGGTTAAAACAATATTCCCTAATAGCTATTTCTGCAACCTTTTTTTTTGGAAAAGGAAGAGAATGCAAAATATGCTTTGATAATAAAAATATATTCCCTTAGTTAGCCCAGCATGTAAAATCCAACTACTAATGCTTTTACGTAGCCCATATATGCCACAATTTTGACCGTGATTTCAAATTATATAATAATTCGTATTGGTTGTGCCGAAAATGTATAATCGTTGACATATATCTACTCAATTAACAATCTTAACTGCAGCTCATTAAGAATAGCATACTCGTTGTCCAAATAATACATAATGATTACTTAAAGAAACACAACGCCATACTAACCAATTGTTCATCAGGAGCATTTTCAGGTATAATCGGTCTTAAACATTCAGGACACAACATACCTACTACACATGATGAACTTGGCACATCATACATGACAATATTTTCCTATCTACATAGGTTTTTCCATTAGTCCTAACCAATACTACTTATTCTGGTACTATGGCTTGTTTTTAAATTTGCAGCATCATACCATTCCTTGGTTCTCTAGTTTATGATTATAATGAAACAAAATATAATTTAAGAACAAAATATAATATACGATATGCAGCTAGTTATAGTATTTGTGTCACAATATTGGAAGTAACCGATATTAATTAAGTATAAAAGAAATTTTAGCCATTTCATTAGCAATGATGAGATGAACAGAGCTAATAAGTTTAATATATTTAGTGGAGAACAAAATAAATTCAAGCACATGTCTAGTAGAGTATATATATAAAAATGTAAGTCAAACCATGATCAGGGTTGACAAATTCCATAGCTTCTGTTCTTTCACTCGTTCTGGAAAGAAGAAAGAAGTATGGGATCTGATTCCATTGATAAACGCATGACAACAGTAATGCACTCAAGCCTATGCAAGCTTTTATCGTCCTATAGCCCAATATGTTAATAGATACATACCTGACATGTAGAGCATTTAATTACCACATACAAATTTCAGATAGTTGGATGCAAATTCCAATCATAATATGTTCCCTATCTTTTAAGCATAAAAGCATAAAAGCATAAAAATACTATATTTTGGATGAAGTAATATGACACAAGGCAAAATT
Organism: Allium sativum; assembly: GCA_030737875.1. Lineage (NCBI taxonomy): Eukaryota > Viridiplantae > Streptophyta > Magnoliopsida > Asparagales > Amaryllidaceae > Allium > Allium sativum. The sequence goes on along the minus strand of CM060912.1, from coordinate 656,502,838 downwards.
GGTTTTGACAATTCTCGTTCTACATAAACTTAACCTAAATAAATGCAGGATTACCTAACTACTAACTTCAGTGTGTGATACCACATATATAGCTTATTTATAATTGGTGTTTTTTCAAACAGATAAGTTTTTTCAATAAGATACAGTATATGATATGATATATCACTAAGCAAAGTTATGCCTGTGTACCATAGATACCGACATAAATGCATGATATAGTTTGTTTTGGTAAAGTTATATATGAACCGCAACATCGTTGTCATCATTATTATTAATAAATTAATAATGTAAAGCTCTGGATACACATACTTTTTTTTTTTAGTGAAATAAAACAAAACTAAATTATCCAGTTCAAATTCTTGCGCTTACAGGTTTCATTATGGTTGAGCCTGGAAAGAAAATGATAATGCTAAACGCTTACATTATCTCTAAATCTAATCAAATGTAATGGGCTCTAAACAGTCATAAGACAAAACCATCTTAAGATGATCCTTCTGTTAAATGGATGTTCTACCAAAGCCACACTGTTTGTGCATCTACAACCTTCACATTAGTACACAGTAATGGCACGCTATAATAGAATGAGATGGAATCATTGACACATTTGCTTTGCCTTTCAGAGTGCCCTTTTAGACTAATGATTCCCAAGGATCCTATTTCACGTACCTTCCCTTTTAACCCATATAGGAGGAATTCCCGTAGCATTGGCAACCAGAAATGACATTGCTATATCTTCGCAATTTCTTTCCCTTGTTATCCACCACACCGACTACCAACCTAAGTATTTGTAATATGCTACCCCGTCCTTCTTTTCACATAGCCAATGCATGCGAGGAACGAATCCTACCATCGTGTTTGGAGAAGACTGCCACACGATGAATTCATAACTCAAACCAGAGCATGGAATCAGAACATCATCACCAACTGAAGATACTGCATCATTATTCAGATTCACAATTGGCTTAAATCTATTATTGAGATTGGCCTCCTTGTGCAGTTCAAATAGAAATTTAGGCTTCTGAGCATTCTGAGAAATTTTGCGTACGATCATGTCCAGGTGAAATTTAGGTTTCTTCACTCCAAACAACATATATTGCATCGGTTTCGGTGCATGTTGCATAATGAGCTACAGTTCTCTGAAGAAAAGAGTTGCACTTCCATGTGTTGATCGATACTGCAAACCGATGATCCCTGGGGTTCGAAGCAGTAGCACAAAGCGGACTATTCCAGGTAAAAATAGGCCTCATAGACCCAAGAATAAGTAAAAACACAAGAACAACTAAAATATGATTCATGATAAAAGATCTGATCCTAAGAAAGCCAACTCGAAGTCTACTCTTGCGAGTGTTGGAACTGTTACTTCCTGACTACAAGAACAATTTAGAGCTGACATTTTCTGCTTTCGAATTCTTTAACAATGTGGCCATAGTTGCCTTGCCTCCATTAAAAGTAGACGAGTGCTAAAACTAATCATGGATACACACAAACGTATGGAGTGGGTGGGGGTAGGGGTGGAGGTGTAATCTTGTATAGGCAAAGTAAATGCTAAAAAACTCTCCATTATTTGTGCGAATACGGATCGAATCCGTAAGTAGTTGTATAAATACTAATTGTTTATTTAAATTCTAGGCGAGTCAAACGAAATCGAGTGATAGATCTGTTTATGTTAAATTAATAAACCGCTAAATTTGAACAAATCGGAATTTATAGAGAAAGATATAAAAGGAAGAAGTTTGTGCAATTGAAACTAAAATCGAAGAGCAATCGAAAATAAAGAGATTTATTGGTCTATCGATATTCCTTAGATCTAAAAATAGAAAGAGGAAATCTCTAGAAACTTTGGCGCAGGCTTACTTTATATTATCGTTCCTTATTATTATTTTTCTTCAATTCTTTATGAGTTCTTGATCCAGCACATTCTAGAAATATTGGAGTTGAACTGTTAAGAGCTTATAGCAATTTTTAAGAGTTTATAGCTTTTCTGAGGTAGATAACATTGTTTGAAAGCTAATTTTATGTGAAACACTTAATACTTGTTTTTCTTGTGTAGTGAGTCTCTGGCATTTGCTCATGGATCGTAGTTGGATATATAATGTAAAACATAGCGATACTGAATAACTAAGATTAACGAGTTCATACACTGTTCTTTAAACAATCAATCAAGAAGAAGGGAAGAAACTATTTTATGTCATTGTAGACTCTGCAAAAATACAAAGAGGTTTCATAACGTAGATCATATTAAGGATCACATAATTCGTAATGGATTTAAGTAGAATTATACACGATGGATATGGCATGGTGAAAGCATACTCAACAGAACTAGTTCTAGTAATCATGAGAACAGTAATAATGACATAGGAGATAATGTGAATAATGAGGTAAATGATGAGGATACTGAGAATGATCGTGTTCAAGATATGTTTTGTGATGTTGAAGAACAATTGATGGAAGAGCCAAAGTTGTATGAAAAAATATTAATTAATGCTGAGAAGTCTTTGTTTCCTGGTTGTGATAAGTACACAGTGTTGTCTGATGTGCTCAAGCTTTTTAATCTAAAGGCAAAATATGGGTGGAGTGGTAAAAGTTTTACATCAATTTTGGAACTTTTGAAAGACATGCTTCCAGAAGGTAACGAACTTCCTATTTCTAATTATGAGGCTAAGAAGATTATGTGTCCAATTGGCATAGGATACAAAAAGGTACATGCATGCCCAAATGATTGTATATTATATCGAAATGAATATGAAAGCTGGCATGAGTGTCCAAAATGTGGATTACTCCGTTACAAGGCACAAGGAAATGTTCGTAATGCCTTAGGTAAGAAAGGACCTCCAACAAAGATGTTATGGTATTTGCACATTATACCAAGGTTTAAACTCTTATTTGCAAATAAGGATAATGCAAAAAATTTGAGATGGCATGCAGATGTGAGGAAGGATGATGGGTTTCTAAGGCATCCAGCCGATTCTCCACAGTGGAGAAACATTGATACAATGTATCCTAGTTTTGGCAAAGAAATTAGAAATCTTAGACTTGGTATTTGTATGGATGGCATAAACCTATTTGGTAACCTTAGTAGTCAACATAGTACTTAGCCTGTTCTTTGGGTGATTTACAATCTTCCACCTTATTTGAGTATGAAGCGCAAATACATAATGTTGTCTCTTCTTATCTCAGGACCACGACAGCCAGGGAACGACATTGATGTTTATTTAGCTCCTCTCATTGATGATCTAAAACATTTGTGGGAAGAAGGTGTGCAAATGTTTGATGCATATAGTAAAAGTTATTTCACATTGCGCGCCATGGTTTTTTGCACCATAAATGATTTTCCCGCATATGGTAACTTATCTGGCTATAGTACAAAAGGTGCTAAAACATGTCCAATTTGTCAAGACAATATGGTTGTTGAACGTTTGCTTTTTTGCAAGAAAACGTGTATATGCATCATCGTAGATTTCTCCCTATCAGTCACCCTTATCTTAAAAGAAAGAAACCTTTCAATGGAAGGCAGAAAATAGAGTTGCTCCTTTTCCATTAACAGGAAATAAAGTTTATGAACGAGTCAAGAATATTGAAAATGTATTTGGAAAAGCCTTTCCGCTTGCAGAAGGCTCGTGGAAGAAAAAAATTTATATTTTGGGAACTTCTGTATTGGAGACACTTACAAGTTAGACATTGTCTAGATGTAATGCATATTGAAAAATTATTTGTGACAGTATCTGTGACACTCCATCTCCATTAAGGTCACTCACAATAGGAATGCCTTAATTTTGGTGGAGCGTTTATTGTGTATAGAACAGAAAAGTAAACAAGACAGATAAATATATTGGTACTTGGAAAATAAAAAAACAACTTTTTTTGCAGCGGAGAAATAGTTTGATTACATCACATCACAAACCAATTACAAAACCAAATACACTTATTATCCATCTTGACACATAAGTTCTGAGTACATAAAATAAAAAACATAACCCCAACATAAAATAGCCATAAATAAGATAGGCTGAACTTTACTTCAGCAATCCAAGCAACTTCCAAAAGAAAGAGATAAAGCTGTCCAAATCAAGCTCCACTAGTACTAGTCCCACCCTGAGCACCTGGGGGGAAGGAAGAAAAGAGGTGGAAACAAAGGGGGTCAGACATAAAGTCTGGCGAGTGCAATAACTTTAACAATATAATCATTAAAGTAACTAAGATAAGGCATAAGCTGGTAAATAAGGAAATGACTGTGAACAAATGGGCATGACAGAACAAACAAAGGAAATAAGATGAACAAAGATAACATTAAAGGTGCATCTAATCACTATAAGATAATTACTACATTGCACCACACCAAACACCCTAAAAGTTGATCCCCATCTACTAAATTTAGTAATCATAATAGTAGTTTCGTGTACCCCTACCTGTCTACATAGGTGTCGTCTGCCCCTATCTCCACTAGGTGTACCCACAACCCCCATGCGATCGGCTTCCTAACTCGTAGATACCCGTGCTGGTCCCACAATGGGGTGTATCACTCCCCAAACTGGCAACCCGATACCACCAAAGATGCACGGCTTATACCTACACGATGCAACAACGTCTTACCTACCAGCCCGGGCCCATGCACGCAGATGACCCCGTTGGACTTGCGTTGCCACCGCTAACCCGTTTTGACCTCTTACAATCAAATCCAGTAAGCGTGTCCCGTCCTCGACTTGGGTCGAGCTCACAAAGATACCTAATGGGTTACTGGTTTGAAAAGGGTCCCCATGCTTGACACAAGCCTTCCACCTATGCTTGGTCCCCACTAAGGTTTCCCCACTTAACCACATTCTTATTCATGTCTTCTTACATGTTTTAATCTTGGTTAAGTGCATCTAATCGTATTTCACATGCCACCCAAGGCACCCTCTTAATTCCACATGCCACCCAAGGCTTCCACTTAACCCCCTCCATGTCCCACCACATGTTTATTTGGTTAAGTGTTACTTAACTCATTAGAACCGTAACCTTGTAAAGACCTCCCACATTAGACTGGCATTTGGGGCTGCTGGATTTGCCGGGCGGGTCCGGGCAGTCTTACACCACAAACGAGCCTAACCTCGTGTCTTTACAATTGTTACGCATTTAATTTGTGTCTTTGACCTCTCACATTAGACTGACATTTGTGGCCGCTGGATTTGTCGGGCGGGTCCGGGCAGTCTTACACCACAAAAGAGTCTAACCTCATGTCTTAGGCGGTTCATTATTACACATCTTTATTTAACCCAAAGTGGATTAATATCCCTATTCAAATTTGTTAATAAATTCCAAATATACTTATGTCCATAATTGTCACCTCAATTATGTCCATTTATTTCAGGTATACAAATTATACCAATTATTGCCTCAAATTAATTGTATGCCTTTTAAGGCCACTACATGCCAATTCTCAATATGTGTATATTCAATATTACCCCCATCGTCCCCACGTTGTTCGTTCGCTTATCATGACATATATATATATATATATATATATATATATATATATATATATATATATTAGACTAGCAATTAGTCTAACACATAAAAGGGAAGAAACATCGTAAATTTGCATAACAAACAACATGGATCTAATCTTGCAAATAAGGATTACAACATAACTTGCATAAACTTTGTATTGTCATGAATCTAAACATAGACCTAAAGGTGTGAACTTGCATGTATGAATATAGTTTTCAACCAAACTTGCATAGGCCATAGTCACAAACTTGCATAAAACTATGTATGTCATAGATCTAAACCTAAAGGTGTAAACTTGCATATATGTGAATCCAATTACTACCTAAACTTGCATATAGTCATTTTACTTGGTTCATATGTAAACTTGTGTACAATTCACATAGAAAACTAGCGTATAATCTACACCCAAACTTGCATATATGATGTCAGACATGAATCAAGTTGAACATAGGTGATTTGGTATATAAAAAAGGGATCCACAACAAAAACTATCATTATGAACAACTAGCATATATTCACAAAATATCACATTTTTCCAATGATTCACAAACATATCCATATAACCCAAATTATAACTCAATCTAATTAACTTGTTGGTTATCTTATTAAAGAAATCTAACTCACAACTCAAAGAAGGTCTTGAGTTCTGGGATCTGTGTTCTGTAGTTGAATTAGCTCGCCTTTGAAGTAAACAAATTCGTTGTTGTTGTTGTTGTTACAGACTTGAGTTGAATTGAGTTGATTAGCTTTACTTTTCTTCTAGTTGGTGGCGGCTACTCTAGATTGCGGGGTGATAGCATGATGGCCATGGTTCTAATTTTGATTAGGTCTAGGGTTTGAGTCTACATGTGTTTACATAGAGATTAGGACTAATTTAGGCCATCCGGTCAACCTAGAAGCAACCTGAACCATCCAAAAAGCCAACTCAGCCCTAATGACTCAGCAGCAGCTCAGAATTGGGCTTAATTCAAATCTGCCCGAGGAGGGTAGTTTCGACCCCTAGGTCGACCCCCAGGTCGACCTATAGGGAAGGTCGACCTGGCCTTGGGCGGGAAATTTCCCGCCCTGCCCGGTTCTGAGTCTGAATTCATTTTGAATTTAAATTTGAATTTCTGGAAACTTCCGACAGCCATAACTTCTTCATACGAAGTCCAATTTATGCAAACTCGGACTCCATCTCAACCAGAATTCCGAGGTGAACACAATGGCGTAACTCGTTTCCCTTGATTCTCACATTTAAATTAATTATTCCCCAATTCGTTAGTTCAATGTTAACAGAAAACACGGGGTGTTACATTCTCCCCTCCTTAAAGGATTTCGATCCTGAAATCTTCAAGTCACGAAGAATACATATCCTACCATCCAAACGCCCATCTACTCAACCATCAAACACAGGCATTCATTATCCTTAAAAGACTTCTAATGCTTTCATGTTTATATGCACAGTGTATGTACATGTCTGTATCTAATGCAAAATCAGGCGGTCTACTGATTCAGTTGACCTCCTTAATGCAAATTATGATAGTGCCATGCGTCCATTATGTATGCAAAAGATCCCTAATGATACATATTATTTCTACATGCGTGCACAACCATTCATCCGAATGCAACATCCATATGATAACACAACCGTTATACATCCATTAACCTAAATAAGCACACATTCATATGCAGTATGAAAGTGATTGAGCCGATCTAGTTCCTAATGTGTGTGTATATGCATCCACGAGCAACCACTAGCAAAAACTTGCATCCACTAGCATCCATCAATCATAACATGTTTCAAATACATTTTTACATCCATTGGTCTCTACCTAAGGATAAAGAATATGACCGAGGAGATACACTAAAAAGGTAGATACAAGCTTGAATAAACTTAAGGAAAAAGAGATAAAAGATGTACCCTCAAAAAGAAAAGGGTAGGCTGCACGTATTTTGTTCTCAGTCTCACAAGTCGCGTCTTCCTCGGCGTCGCTCCATTGAACTTTGACAAGCTTGACTTCACGGTTGCGTAGATTTTTTGTAACAACCCGGAAAATCTGAGCCAGTTTAAAATTTTTAATTTGGCTATTTTAGTGGATTTAAATATTTAAAATAGATTATTTTAAATAATAACGACAAAAAGTATGTTTGAATCGATGTTTGAAAATAAATATAATTATTTTGAATTATAAACAAGGCCTGAAATGGCGCGGAAGTTTCAAAATTTGAATTCAAACTTTGACTGACTGTACCGGGTGCAAAATAAAATGGATTTTAGTGAAACCAAAAATATTTAAATCTGTTTATGAATATCTTTCTAACGAATCTGAAAAATCGAAGTTTTATAACGGGAGTCAAAAGTTATGGCCAAATGAATTTTCAGAAAGGTCGCTATAGAATTTATATAGCCCGTGAAAATAGACATTTTGCAAACGACCTCAGGATTCGATGAAACCACTTTTGTTGGATCCGGGGTGTCAAATTATTGCTAGGTTACAAATTCCATAATTTTTGAAGTTAATATGTGAGCGTGGAAAAGGAAAATGTGTTTGGTTGATTTCAGTTAAATTGGATCGACCAGAAAATGACCATTTTTCAAACGGTCTCAGAATTCGACGAAATTAGTTTTGTTGGGACCGTATCGTCAAAACATAGCTAGATTTATTTTTCTGGAATTTTTGGGATCAGTATGTGGCCTCGGCAAATTGAAATGTACGTTCAAATCAAATATTGAATATTTTATATTTTAATTTGAAGAAAAACTGACTGAAATAGTCGAATAGGCCTACGAATCTTATTTTGTTCGGAATGGGGGTATTTAGCTAGGGACGACAGTCGTTGGGTTTGGATTGGAGTCCGGTTGTGGAAGGGCGGTATTTTTGAAATTATAAAACCACGGGCCAATCAAATAATTTCTTTCATAAATTAAAAATATAAAAAAATCAACCCCCCCCCCCCCGTTAGCACGATCGACGACGGAAACGATTTCCGTTCTTCCCGGCCACTTTCCGATCAATCCATGCCCCGATAGCCTTCGACCCAGTTGAAGATTTTGAAGAGCATCACAAGAGCTTCAAATCCATATAAGGAGCATCTCGTATCGTTGCTCCATCGTCGAGATCCTCCTGCTCGAACTCCAGAGGTTTGAAGCGCCGCCGCGGCTACCTGCTGACGTCGAGTTCGACGTTGCACCCACCCCTTGGCGCGGATTCCGAGGCCCTACCTCGTGGTGAAGTCCGACCGTGCAACCGCTACACGGTTTGATCAGAAAATCGAAACCTAGTTTCGAACAAATCAGAAAGGTAACGGCCTTTATTTTATTGTTTATAACACTTTAAAGCGCTACGGTTTATGATTTTACAATAAAAATCATATTTTTCTCGTTTGTTGTCGAAATCCAGTGAAACAAGAGACAGTGGACTCGTGCGGACGTCTTCTACATTCTAGAAGAGACCAGATATTTTTCTGAGCCTTCTACAATTTTTGGAGGCATGGAACCCAATGTGAGATTTCTGAATTATAAACGATATGGAAATAACGATGTATAAATTATATAGTCGAAGTATGAGTTATATAAGCATTGTACACCTTATGTATAAGCGTTGTACAAGTTGTATGTTCAATGTATAAGTTATATATGCGTTTTAAAAATAATATATGCGTTGAAATGAATTGGAATGATATTGAAATGAAATCGAAATATAGTTATATATATATATATACTCCCCTCGTCCACAGACCATGGACGATATATATTGGTTGTGATATTGTTTGGATTATTGGTTGATGTGAAATTTGGTGAATATCATGAATGGTTGATTTGAAATGATTGATTGTGGTTGAAATCCCAATAGGATTAATATATGGGAAAATTCGTCTGCGTACGAACTAGATATTGAAAATCCCCATTGTCAAAAGCTGCGAGGCTTTAAGGTAGAGCGAGGAGCCGTTCTCGGTACGGTGCCGGTTTTAACTACCCTGCCGTTATGCTGCCAAAATTTTCAATAATATTCATGTGTTAGAATTATTTTCATGTGTTGAAACTATATTCATGTGTTGAATAGAAATTCATGTGTTGAATAGAAATTCATGTGTTGAATGAAGTTCATGTATTGAATAAATTCTTTGAAAAATAAAAATAACATTTTTACCTTATGTATAAACTATATAAAATAATCGTGTTTTTAAATAAATGGTTTTACAATAAAAATAACATTTTTACCTTATGTATGAACTATATAAAATAATCGTATTTTGAAATAAATTGTTTTACAATAAAAATCACATTTTTATTATATATATAAACTGTAGAAAACATCCATGTGTTGAATAAAGGACTAGAACGATAAAAATCATATTTTTATCGTATGTGTGAAGTCGAAAACATTCATGTGTTGAATATATAGATTGAATAATAAAATCTACATTTTTATTGCGAATATGAAGTGTTAAAAATAGTGATGTGTTGAAATGAATATCTGTTGGATAAAAATACCGTTTTTATCAAATATATGAAGTGAATATGGTTTTGAAGTCGAAGAATGAATTATATTTATATATATATAATTAAAATAAATCAAATAAAAAAGCTGTAGTTCGTATTTTGAAACCGTGATTTCAAAAGATTATTGCGGGAGATCCGACCATCGGATTTTCCCGAAACCGAAACCGTTGGGTTTGCTTTGGAAATATCTTTCCAACGACACCCACTTTGTAAAGATCCAACGGTTGGATTGTCTGGAATGTTTAATTCAAATATGAAGAAAAACAGCGCCAGAGTCGATTATATGTGTATATATATATATATATATATATATATATATATATATATATATAATTAAATTGAATCGAATAACGACGCTGTAGTTCATATTTTGAAATCGTAACTTCAAACGATTGTACGGGGAGATCCGACCGTCGGATTTTCCCAAAACTGAAACCGTTGGATTCGTTTTGAAAAGATCTTTCTAATGATATAAAATTTGTGAAGATCCAACAGTTAGATTTTCAGATATGTGTAAATCAAATCTGAAGAAAAACAGCGCCACGGCCGCGTTATGGCCTGAAGCGTCGTTTAAATGAATTGGCTATTTGTTAAATAAATAAAAATAGCGATAAATCGTGATAAAATATTATAAACGCTATGGAATGGAAATAAACTGATTTTGCTCGGTTTATTTGATATTTGATGGTTGAATGTGTTTGGCATGAAAATTACATTAATGAATTGAATTATTGGTGTTGAATAATTTAACCATTGAAACGAATTGATTTGAAATTCTAAATATACGTGAATTATTTGAAAAGGCCTAGTTAATTCTCATTTCAAATAATTGATCGACGATTAAAGGTCAAAGATATGAAGACGGTGCAAGACCGATGATCTTCACGTCGAATGGAGGGGTGCTACTGATGCTCATGATAGAAGTAGCTACCTTGAAGGGGCTGAAGTGGTAGTCGTCCGGACGTACTTGTTGATTGTACGGATATGCGAGGTATTAAGTGTCTCCGGTTTCGTTCAGACCCAGAACGAACTTGTAAATGGACTGTGTGTCTGACATTGGATTTTGTCCTGTGCTGGTTGATCTCTATTAAATATATATCTGCTTGGCGGCGGAGAATCTATTCTCTTGCTTAACGCCCATCTCTGAGACGTACGAGCTCAGAGGTTATATATCGATAGAAACCAGTCGCATGGAGTGAATTGCCTGTGTGGCATGTCTAAGTGGCAGATGATCAAGGCTTCTGTTGAAAAGAAAAGTCTTGTGGTTGATGATCAAAGCGCGTCCTATGTGGCATAGCTTTGTGATAACGTTGATTCGTGAGCCTCACACCCCGGTATGAACCAGAAACGGGAGAGGACATCAGGGAGGGCATGCGTTTCCTTCTAGCTAGGGTGGTGTCAGTGACCTACAGCCCTGACATTTATATTACTTTCTCCTGTGTGGTTGTTGGATTGCGAGGCGCCTCAGATATATCGGTGACTATGTGGAGCCGATGGAGTCATAGGACTCATTTACGCCCCAAAGGGCGGGGAAACGCAGTGTTCAGACAGTTTAATCCACATCGGTGGACCGGCCCTGACGATCCAATGGTCGATGCGTTCTGATCCTGAGACTCGTGATAGACAGTCTCAAATTCGGTAAGGACGATCCCTTGCCTTGGTTTATGACGGAAATCCAATTTTCAAATACGACATCGTGCGGTTTTGATTGTATACCTATATATGGCGACATAGTGGTATGGGGCATTAATGCCATCTATGATTGATACTTATGATGGAAATTGTTTTTGAAACATATAAACACTAGTAATAATATCAAATGCTTTTGTTTTATTCGTATCAAGCATATTTTGGCCATTATAAGGTAAAACTCTATCCTCCGGTTTGTGTTGCATTGTGTGATGGGAACTGAGTCTTATAATGGCTTCATTTTTATATAAAGCATTGCGATGTTTAAAAGATTTACTTGTTTTAAAGCACTGGCAATCCAATGGAGTAAACCCATTCTGCGAAAGTGGCGTGGTCCTGTGATTGGCCATATTATAAAGTAAGTTAAGTGGATTTCTCATACCAGTCCCATGACTGACTCGTAGTTTGTTTCACTTGCAAACTCGGGTGCCCCTTTTTCTACACGGGCAGCCTTGTATTCAGGTTTTAGCAGGCTCTTTCTGGATAGCTAGAGCTGAAGATGGATTCTATCATTTATCTCTTTTTATGCTGTTCATCTCCTATTTTACATATTATGTTCTGTTTTCCGTTGTAGACATTTATGTATAGCTGAACTGTATTTGTACTAAGTATGATCCTGTATACTGTGTAACTCTGATGATTATGTTTATCCAGTGTATTCTATTGTACATTATCTGGTTATTTATTTATGTCTGTTCTGCTGTTATCTGTTTATGTGTTATATTCCAAAGATTACCCTTGCCACCGTCGTACGGGGTTTGGGGTCGTCATATTTTTGACTTCCATCCCCAAGATACGAGTTGGAACTCTCCTCACAGTCGCTTCTTGTTCCACTTCGACTTCCTCTAGTATGCTTGGCTCCACAACTTCTTCCGACTCATGTAAGCACTTTCGTAGCTGAGAGACATGAAAAACATTATGAACTCCAGCCAGTTTTTCAGGTAGCTCTACTCTGTAGGCCATCGTCTCAATCCTTTCGATGATAGGAAATGGTCCTACAAATCGTGATGCCAACTTTCCTACGGACCCAAAGCGAATGACATTCCTCAAAGGAGATACTTTAAGGAACACCTTATCCCCAACCTCAAACTCAAGGTCGGTCCTTCTCTTGTCTGCGTAGGATTTCTGTCTATCTTGGGCAGTATTCATTCTCCTTCGTATCAAGTCCACTTTCTCTGAAGTCTCTCTAATCATGTCCGGCCCAAGTAAAAGTTTATCTGTGGACTCCCACCAACAAGTTGGTGATCGACATGGCCTTCCATATAAAGCTTCGAAGGGTGCCATGCCTATAGTGGCTTGGTAGCTATTGTTATAAGAGAATTCCACCAAAGGGAGATGATCCTTCCAAGATCCTCCAAAGTCAAGAATGCACAGTCTCAAAAGATCTTCTAGTACTCTGTTCAACCTTTCCGTCTGGCCATCGGTTTGAGGGTGATAGGCTGTGCTTAAACATAGCTGTGTGCCTACAGCCTCCTGCAAACTCCTCCGGAACTCGCTTGTAAAGATAGGGTCTCGATCACTCACTATGCTGGAGGGTATCCCATGGAGTCGAACTATCTCCTTAAGGTAAATGGAGGCTAAAAACGAGGCGGTCCTCCTACTCTTGACAGGTATAAAATGAGCGCTTTTCGTGAGCCTGTCCACTATTACCCAAATACCGGTATTTCCCCTTCTTGACCTACGCAACCCATCAACAAAGTCCATCGAGATGCTTTCCTATTTCCATTGCGGAACTTCTAGAGGATGAAGCAAACCACCAGGCTTCTTCTGCTCCGCCTTGACTTGCTGGCATATCATGCATTTCGAAACAAATTCAGCTACATCTCTCTTCATGCCATTCCAAAAGAAAACTCTTTTGATATCTTTATACATCTTGTCTCCACCGGGGTGTATGGTCACCTTGGAATGGTGTGCTTCTTCCAGAACCATCTTCACCAAATCTCTTGCTTGTGGGACGCATAGTCTTCCATCCCGTCTCAACCAACCCTTATCATCGATGGAGTATCTATTGAGGTGACTAGAAGTCTCTCCCTTAATTAGCTTATCTATCACATCAACTATCTGAGGGTCTTCACGTTGCGCGGTTCCTATTGAGTCCAACAAAGTAGGCCGCACCTCTAGCATTGCCATCAAGCCAGTCACATAATCAACAGAGGGTCTAAAATCAAAATTTGCTATGTACTCCAAACTTTTCCTTTCTACAAAGAGAGGACTTAAGGTCATCTTCTTTCTACTTAAGGCGTCTGCTACTACATTGCCCTTGCCAGGAGTATAGGAGATCTCAAAGTCGTATGAGGCAAGAAACTCCATCCATCTTTGTTGCCTTAGATTGAGGTCGTTCTACAAGAAAAGGTACCTCAACGATTTATGGTTAGTATACAATTCAAATTTCTCACCTAAGAGATAGTGGCACCAAGATTTAAGCGCAAAAACGATGGCTGCTAACTCTAGATCGTAGGTTGGGTTGTTTTTCTCATGCACTTTCAACTGCCTTCCACCATAAGCTACTACCTTTCCCTCTTGCATCAAAACAGCGCCTAGTCCCGTACCGCATGCATCTGTGTATACCGTAAACAACTTGCTCCCATCTGTTAATGTCAAAACTGGGGCTGTTGTCAGAGCCCTCTTCAACCGTTGGAAAGTGACTTCGCAATCCAAATCCCAAGTGAAAGTCAGGTTCTTCTTCGTTAACCTTGTAAGTGGGGCTGAGATTTTCGCAAAGTCTTTAATGAACTTGCGATAAAAGCCTGCTAGTCCAAGAAAACTTCGGACTTTGGTTGCATTCTTTGGAACCTTCCAATCCTGGACCGGAACTACTTTTGCGGGGTCCACAGCTAACCCTTCTTTGGACACCACATGCCCAAGAAATCTTACTTCTTCTCTCCAGAAGTGGCACTTGGAGAATTTTGCTTTCAACTGATGTGCACAGAGAGTATCCATGACTTCCCTTAAATGCAAAGCATGCTCTTCCTCATTCTTCGAGAAAATCAGAATATCATCTACGAAGACTACCACAAATTTATTGAGAAATTCCCGGAACACTCTACTCATCAAATCGACGAAATAAGCAGGTGCGTTTGCCAAGCCGAAAGGCATGACAAGCATTCGAAGAAACCATCCGGGGTTCTGAACGCGGTCTTATCAATGCTACCTTCAGCCACTCTTAGCTGATGAAATCGGGTAGATCTAATTGGGAGAAAACTGTTGCACCTACAAGCTGATCGAACAAATCGTCTATTCTTGGCAATGGGTGCCTATTCTTCTTGGTCAGCTTGTTTAGCTCCCTATAATCAACGCATAGGCGAAGTGAACCATCCACTTTGGTTGTGAACACCACTGGAGCACCCCATTCAGAAGTAATCCGCCTTATGAACCCTTTTTCTGGCGGCTCCTTAACTTGCTTGCTAAGCTCCTTTCTCTCCCTTAGAGCCATGTGTCTAACGGGTAAAGCAATGGGTTTTGCGTTATCAACTAGGTATATGCGGAAGTCTATCTCCCGCTTCGGAGGCAAGCCCTCTACTTCCTCAAAGACATCCGAGTATTCACGGACCACCTCTAACAGACTGCAAATTTTCAACAGACGCGTCAAGCGATTCTAGATAACTTAGCATAACAGAATTCATGGGGTTACAAGAGATTTCGAGAGTGTTGCCCAAACGAGTCATAAGCCTAACCTCTCTCTTTTCACAATCTAGGACGGCTCCATTACTGGATAACCAATCCATGCCCAGAATTAACCCATAGCCCGTGAAGCCCAAAACATAAGCATCACATCTAAACTCAACGGTAAGTATAAAAATTTCCAAATCCAAACAAATCATCGACAAATAGGCTGAGCCCCCAATTGGATTTGAAACAACTAAGGGATCCTCTACTATACTGGTGTTTAGGTGTAGTGACTCAACTAAAGCAGTAGATATAAAAGAGTGTGATGCACCAGAATCAAAGAGTGTGCGAACAGGATGATCAAAAAGATAAACTAAACTTTCAACGGAAATTGCTCTACCTCGTTCTTGCAGCGGTGGGGCCACGAGAGCCTGGACCTGCCCCCTTGCCTGCCCTGGTGCCATGAGAGCCTGAACCTGCCCTCCAGAGGTAGACCTTGCCCTCTTCCCTTTCTTTGGGCAGTCCTTAATCAGATGTCCTGCCTCGCCACAGTGGAAAAAACAAGTCTTCTTTTTCTTCCTATAGTCTTTGCTCAGATGGCCTGATGTCCCACAGTTAAAGCATCTTTTATTTCCCTTACCATTGTTGTCTTTACCACCCTTCTTGTTCTGTTGTTGCTGTTGTGGTTTCTTTTGATCCCCTTTCTTCTCAGGTGCCTTATTAGCATTGGCGCCTTTCTCCTCTTCATGCATAAGCACCATGTCAACCAGTCTCTCAAAGGTGGCCCCCATAGGGATGTGGTTCATAGCTAACCCATGTAGCAGCTCGTTCAAACCCTTAACAAATCTCAGGGCCTTCTTTTTGGGTGTATTCACCAAGTCCAAGCCAAATCTCGCCTACTGATTGAACTTGTTGACGTACTCTTTCACTGATAGATTTACCTGCCTCAACGCCAAAAATATTTCCATGTATAGATTCTCTTCGGCTCGTGAGAGAAACTTTGCCTCAAACCTACGCCTGAAATCCGGCCATGTCTCAACTGGACGCTCTCTATTGGTGACCTCCCACCAAAACGAGGCCTCATCCTTCATTAACCAGGCAGCTAATTGGACCTTTCTTCCATCCTCTACCTCAAAGATTCTAAACAACTCTTCCACATCCTTTAGCCAATTTCGAGCTTCAACAAACGTCTTCGACCCATGAAAATATTTTTCGCCCATTGCCCGAAAATCCTTGCATATCTTTGCGAAAGTATCAACACGAGGATGGGGAGGAACGGGCGCAGCTGGGGGAGAAGGAACATTTGCTGGGCCTGCGGCGGTGGCCCTAGCCTCCAAATACCTCCTAAACCATCCTGGTATCAGTACACCCTCCGGAAGGTTAAGATCCCCAGACATGCTGAAACGAAAAAAAAAGATTCAAAACGAAAGAATCAAAGGAAAGATATATGGCTCTTAGGGGTTATGTTTTTAAAATAAACTTTTCTCTTTAAAATACTCTCCTTAAAACGTATTTTTGAAAGTATCCTTTATGAAAATGCTTTTTGAAAAATAGTTTTTCAAAATATCTTATCTGTTCTGGTAACCTTCAACTCTGATACCATGTGTGACACCCCATCTCCTTTAAGGTCACTCACAAAGGGAATGCCTTAATTTTGGTGGAACGTTTATTGTGTATAGAACAAAAAAATAAACAAGACAAATAAATATATTGGTACTTGGAAAATATAAAAAACAACTTTTATTGCAGCGGAGAAATAGTTTGATTACATCACATCAAAAACCAAATACACTTATTATCCATCTTGACAAATAAGTTCTGAGTACATAAAATAAAAGACATAACCCCAACATAAAATAGCCATAAATAAGATAGGCTGAACTTTACTTCAGTAATCCAAGAAACTTCCAAAAGAAAGAGATAAAGCTGTCCAAATCAAGCTCCACTAGTACTAGTCCCACCCTGAGCACCTGGGGGAGGGGAGGAAGAAAAGAGGTGGAAACAAAGGGGGTCAGACACAAAGTCTGGCGAGTGCAATAACTTTAACAATATAATCATTAAAGTAACTAGGATAAGGCATAAGCTGGTAAATAAGGAAATGACTATGAACAAATGGGCATGACAGAGCAAACAAAGGAAATAAGATGAACAAAGATAACGTTAAAGGCGCACCTAATCACTATAAGATAATTACTACATTGCACCACACCAAACACCCTAAAAGTTGATCCCCACCTACTAAACTTAGTAATCATAATAGTAGTTTTGTGTACCCCTAGCTGTCTACATAGGTGCTGCCTGCCCCCTATCTCCACTAGGTGTACCCACTACCCCCATGCGATCGGCTTCCTAACTTGTAGATACCCGTGTTGGTCCCACATTGGGGTGTATCACTCCCCAAAGTGGCAACCCGATACCACCAAAGATGCATGGCTTATACCTACATGATGCAACAACGTCTTACCTACCAGCTCGGGCCACGCACGCACATGACCCCATTGGACTTGCGTTGACAACGCTAACCCGTTTTGACCTCTTAGAATCAAATCCAGTAAGCGTGTCCCGTCCTCGACTTGGGTAGAACTCACAAAGATACTTAATGGGTTACTGGTTTGAAAAGGGCCCCCATGCTTGAAACAAGCCTTCCATCTATGCTTGGTCCCCACTAAGGTTTTGCCACTTAACCCCGTTCTTATTCATGTCTTCTTACATGTTTCAATCTTGGTTAAATGCATCTAATCGTATTTCACATGCCACCCAAGGCACCCCCTTAATTCCACATGCCACCCAAGGCTCCCACTTAACCCCCTCCATGTCCCACCACATGTTTATTTGGTTAAGTGTTACTTAATTCATTAGAACCGTAACCTTGTAAAGACCTCCCACATTAGACTGGCATTTGGGGCTGCTGGATTTGCCGAGCGGGTCCGGGCAGTCTTACACCACAAACGAGCCTAACCTCATGTCTTTACAATTGTTACGCATTTAATTCGTACCTTTGACCTCTCACATTAGACTGACATTTGTGGCCGCTGGATTTGCCGGGCGGGTCCGGGCAGTCTTACACCACAAAAGAGTCTAACCTCGTGTCTTAGGCGGTTCATTATTACACATCTTTATTTAACCCCAAAGTGGATTAATATCCCTATTCAAATTTGTCAATAAATTCCAAATATACTTATGTCCATAATTGTCACCTCAATTATGTCCATTTATTTCAGGTATACAAATTATACCAATTATTGCCTCAAATTAATTGTATGCCTTTTAAGGCCATTACATGTCAATTCCCAATATGTGTATATTCAATATTACCCCCATCGTCCCCACGTTGTTCGTTCGCTTATCACGATATATATATATATATATATATATATATATATATATATATTAGAATAGCAATTAGTCAACACATAAAAGGGAAGAAACATCGCAAATTTGCATAACACACAAAATGGATCTAATCTTGCAAATAAGGATTACAACATAACTTGCATAAACTTTGTATTGTCATGAATCTAAACATAGACCTAAAGGTGTGAACTTGCATGTATGAATATAGTTTTCACCCAAACTTGCATAGGCCATAGTCACAAACTTGCATAAAACTATGTATATCATAGATCTAAACCTAAAGGTGTAAACATGCATATATGTGAATCCAATTACTACCTAAACTTGCATATAGTCATTTTATTTGGTTCACATGGAAACTTGTGTACAATTCACATAGAAAACTAGCATATAATCTACACCCAAACTTGCATATATGATGTCAGACATGAATCAAGTTGAACATAGGTGATTTGGCATATAAAAAAAAAGGGATCCACAACAAAAACTATCATTATGAACAACTAGCATATATTCACAAAATATCACATTTTTCCAATGATTCACAAACATAGCCATATAACCCAAATTATAACTCAACCTAATTAACTTGTTGATTATCTTATTAAAGAAATCGAGCTCACAACTCAAAGAAGGTCTTGAGTTCTGGGATCTGTGTTCTGTAGTTGAATTAGCTCGCCTTTGAAGTAGACAAATTCGTCGTTGTTGTTGTTATAGACTTGAGTTGAATTGAGTTGATTAGCTTTACTTTTCTTCTAGTTGGTGGCGGCTACTCTAGGTTGCGGGGTGATAGCATGACGGCCATGGTTCTAATTTTGATTAGGTTTAGGGTTTGAGTCTACATATGTTTATATAGAGATTAGGATTAATTTAGGCCATCCGATCAACCTAGAAGCAACCTGAATCATCCAAAAAGCCAACTCAGTCCTAATTACTCGGCAGCACCTCAGAATTGGGCTTAATTCAAATCTGCCCGAGGGGGTAGGTCGACCCCCAAGTCGACCCCTAGGTCGACCCCCAGGTCGACCTATATGGTAGGTCGACACTAAGGTCGACCCCCTACTCGACCTAGCCTGGGGTGGGAAATTTCCAGCCCTACCGGTTCTGAGTCTGAATTCGTTTTGAATTTAAATTTGAATTTTTGGAAATTTCCGACAGCCATAACTTCTTCATACGTAGTCCAATTTACGCAAATGCGGACTCTATCTCAACCAGAATTCTGAGACGAACACAATGGCATAATCCGTTTCCCTTGATTCTCACATTTAAAATTAATTATTCCTCAATTTGTTAGTTTAATGTTAACAGAAAACATGGGGTGTTACAGTATCATTGGGACGTTGCTGAATATACCTGGTAAGACAAAGGATGGTGAGAAATCTAGACGAGATATGTTGAAAATGGGTATTCGAAAGGAGTTAGCACCAGTAGAAAATGGTAAACGTGTTTATTTGCCTTGTGCTTGTCGCACATTGTCCAAAAAAGAGAAAATTAGTTTTTGTGAGTGTCTTCGTGGTGTTAAGGTTCCAACAGGTTATTCTTCGAACATTAGCAGTCGTGTATTGATGAAGGATTCAAAATTAACGGGCATGAAGTCTCACGACTGCCACGTGTTGATGCAACATTTGTTACCTGTTGCAATTAGAGGTATACTGCCCAAACATGTTAGACATGTTATTACTAAACTTTGTTTCTTTTTTAATACAATTTGTGGCAAGGTGGTTGATCCTCATACGTTGGATGAGAAACAAGATGACGTTAATATTACTTTATACCGATTTGAGATTTATTTTCCTCCTTCATTTTTTGATGTTATGGCGCATTTGGTTGTTCATCTAGTCAGAGAAATCAAGATTTGTGGTCCTGTGTTTATGAGATATATGTATCTGTTCGAAATGTGCATGGGAACTTTAAAAAAGTAAACAAAGAATAGATATAGACCCGAAGCCAGTATCGTAGAAGGTACTGTAGCTGAAGAGGTTATTGAGTTTGTTACTCAATACTTAGCTGGTGTTGAACCCTTGGACTTCACAAGTCTAGGCATGATGGACGACTTGATGGTCAGGGCACAATTTGGTCAAAATTGATTAACATTGGTGATGAAATGATGCAAAAAGCCCACTTACTTGTTTTACAACACCTCAGTGAGGTTCATCCTTACTTGGAGGAACACATGACAACTCTAAGATCTGAGAATCCTTCAAAGACCGAAAGGTGGTTAATAAATGAACACAACCAATCCTTCATTGACTGGTTTAGTGAAAAGGTAATGACTCAGATAACTAAAACAAATCATGGTATTTCTAATTCAATAGGATGGTTGGCATATGGGCCTCAACGTTTAGTCAGCTCTTATGAAGGATATGATATTAATGGGTATGTCTTTTATACGAAGCGTCAGGATGAAAAGAGAAAAATGCAAAATAGTGGAGTTAGTGTGGCATCTTCAAGAGAATTTGCTAGTGCTAAAGATAGAAGACCAATAAATGTGACAATGTCATATTACGAGATAATTGAAAATATTTGGGAGCTTAAACAAAAAGACTTCACGATCCCTCTATTTCAATGTAAATGGGTTGATAACCATCGTGTTGTGCAAGTGAATGAGCATGGGTTCACACTTGTTGACTTTGATCGAGTGAGTCATGATAATGATCCACTCATCTTGGCATCTCAAGCAAAACAAGTTTTTTACGTAACTGACCCCGCTGATCATAAGAGGTCCGTTGTACTTCCT
The DNA here is from genome assembly GCA_030737875.1 of Allium sativum. NCBI lineage: Eukaryota > Viridiplantae > Streptophyta > Magnoliopsida > Asparagales > Amaryllidaceae > Allium > Allium sativum. Next base: position 656,481,479 of record CM060912.1, on the reverse strand, counting down.
GGTAAAAGGTGCATTGTTGGAATTGGTGATGTGATAGTTGAAGAAGAGTATAATCAATTTGATGAGAATCCACCTTTCTCCGTCGGCGTAAGTTCACACGAAGAAGAAGCTGATTCAAATGCAAATTATGCACGTTTTGATCATAATGAAGGAATTTGGATAGCGGCTTACAATCATGTTGAAGAGTAATTGTTTTTTTTTCAATTGAAAAGGAATTTTCACTTATGTTACAAGCTCATGAAATCAAAGACCAAACTTATTCAGTTTAGTTACATGTATGTTAGTTTCATTTTAATAATTTGAACAAACTTAACCAAACTAATGGTTAGTCATTTCTGATATGATATACAGAGAAGGTTCCATTTCATATTACTTTGATTATCTGTTATATGATCATATCTTGGTTGTTTTCAAATTTGAGACATCATATCTTCAAGTGTCATCCCTTACTTTTCTAACAACTTCTTTAAGTCTTGTTTGCTTATCACTAGCTTGATTATGTGTGCTCCACTGTCTTCTTTATTTCTTGTATTCAACTAATTTTGGTTTTGTAATTGAATTAATGAAACGATTATACATATTTACATATTTATACACATAATGTAACAACCGCTTGGGCTTTGTAATAATACAGAAATCAAGTATTGGAAGAAAAAAAAGTGTGCTCCACTGTCGTCTTTATTTCTTGCCTCCTTCTGCTGGATCATCTTGATCTTTGTTTCCTTCTGGTTTTCACGAACTAATCGATTTCCCATTATTATTATTTCTGTTGATTCTTCTTTTTTCTATATATTGCTGGTGGGAGTAACTAGATATGGGCTTTAGGATCCGAGTTTATGAAATAGGGGGTGGTATTTATTTGAATAAATGTGATTAAAGAGGCATGTACAACCAAATTATTACTATAGTCAGACCCGGTGCTGGGGATTTGGATGCTCTATGCAGATTTTCTAATGATGCCCTTTGTTGTATAAAATTGCCTAACAATATTAAATAAAATTTTAATTTATTAATCTTAATTTCCTCGATTCAGAAATACGATTTATGTAAAGCAATATTTACATTTACATGATTGCTAGGTCTGGTTGTTCAATAGAGGGCATGGTGGATGATGTTGATAATAGTTTGGTTCTTTCTCATGAAAATAGTTGGTAATTTGATCAGGCTGCCTGATATTAAAAGTCTTTATTCTCGCAACTGTTTCCATCATTATGTTGTACACAATGAGTTTTACTTTAGTGTACCCAATATTGTTGGCTTTAGTGTTGACAGGATCTATGGTTTATTCATGATGCATGAATCAAACTCACAGTAGGCTTACATATTCAAAGCAAGCTGTACCACATATAACATGTATTTCAATATTTTACTATGTGTCCATAAAATGTAACCTCATGTTAGCACTTTTTAAGTTTAGAACTTGAGATCACTGAATCTACTACCAAGATAAAGGCTTATCACTTTGAATATATGTCGCATAAAATTAATTATGCTGGAATATACAGCTGTGGAATGCGCATAAATATACTAGCAAGATATCACATTGATAAAGGCTTACATTTTATGCGCATAAATCTATTGTTGCATAAATCTACTACCAAGATAAAGGCTTATCACTGAATCTGCTACCATGAATATACAGCTGTGGAATGCTTCTCTTATTGAAAATCTCAAATAATAGTAGTCTCATCTATGCTTTCTGTGCTCACATTGATCGCTCCATACAATTTTATTGCATCACATTTTGCTATATGCTGACTGACCTCTTCATGGTGAGATCTATATGATGTTGCCAGAGCCCCTAATAGCTATATCACAGTTCTGTTATTTTATTACAACCATGTTAATTATTGCTTTTTCCTCATATAAACATGAAAATTAATTCATACCTTTTGGTAAGGGTTAGACGCATCGGATACAACATCTTGATCCAGATTTGTTCTTGAATTTATAAATGAACCATTAAGGTGCATCAAATCTGGAATTTAGGCACATGATATATGCTGAACACTTAAGATTTCTCTTTTTAGTTTCATATAGTGTCTCTTTGGTACAGGAACATGGAAGTAGAACCACATACAAACAATGAAGAACCTAATTCTTCTGCTTCACAAATGTCTACAAAGAAGAAAAGAGGACCGACAACTGGAAAGAAGTATAGAACAAAAGAGCCAAAATATATTGAATGGAGTGGCAATGGAAAACCCATTGGAAAATGGGCGAATTCTTATAAGGCGTTTGTGGGCGAAATATGTAGATCCAGAATTGATATCAACATTAAGAATTGGGATGGCGTTATTCTGGAGCTTAAGGACACTATTTGGGAAGACATTAAGATATTCATATTTAGCTTGCCAACTAGTTGTATACTTATCGCCATTTAATAAGAATTATAAATACTTGTGAACTTTCATAATATACAATAGCATGTTGAGAACAACTTCAGATTTGGCTTTAAAAGAGTTTTTTCTCATGTTTTCCAAAACTTGCGCAAGAGTTTTTTTAACATTCAAGAGCCTTTAATCTGACATATTTCCAGATATACGAATTGCCTTAATATCAGAAGATTTCCAAACACATTTAATTTCAAAAGATTTAAAGTCTTGCATGTTGTTTATCATTTTCAAAAAGTTATAAAGTCAGTATTTTTATTTAGTTTATTATTTAAATACTGCGATACCAAAACATATTTAAAAATAAACCCTTAAATGCACTGCTTTTAGATGGAAATTATAAGCAGTAGTCTTATTTTTGACTTCTCATGTACACAATCTTATATACGTTAAAATAGGGAACTTGATAGGTTTTGAATATACACGCATAAATGATGACAATTCCATTGTTTTAGGAAAGTTTTTTTTTTTTGAGCATAGATGAGTATATGTGCAGTTTCACAACTAGCTTTTGCATATCATACATATATAAATTGGTTTCAGAAAATAGAGTATCTACGAAATTTCAAACATATTAAATAAAAACATTATACTTTAAAAAAAATTTGTTTTAATGTGTAAATAATAACATATATAAGTTTTAAAGTCTAATGTGCAATTAAATTGTTGCTTGTTCTTTGATTATCTCAGACCGAGTACCACATAGATGACAAAATGAAAGACATCGTTTTAAGAAATGTTAATGAGCGATGGAAGGATTTCAAATCAAGATTGGTTACAAGGTGGATTATAAAGACAAGAAAGCTTACAGAGGACCATAAAGAGCCGTATGAATTTTATGATGGTATTACACAAGCGCAGTGGGAAATATTTAAGGAGAATTGTGAAACGGAAGAATTTAAGGTATATTTGTATCTTTAAAACTTCACCGTCAAGTTGTCATTAAGTAGTAAACGTGTTTTCCCATCTTTAATTTGTATCTTTAAATTCAAATCATTTTTGTAATCAATTTTTGTGGTCATATATCCCTTCTTAACTAATCCATCAAAAAACATGTGTAGATTTTGGAGATAAATCATAACCTTGTATTTGTTAATGTCATAAAACAGGAAAAAAGTGAGGAGGCAAGAAAGAATCGAGCATGTAATGAACATCCTCATTATTTGGGACAAGCAGGATATGCTGGGAAGAAGGAAAAATGGATAGCTGAAGGCCATAATTCCACAATCACACTTCCAAGTGGGTCTGTTTTAGATCAAAGCATTGATTGGGTTATGGCAAGATCAAAGAAAGGAGCTGATGGAAATTATACAATCCCCAATGAAAAAACCAAGATAATTGATGATAAAATAGTATGATTTTTTAGCGTTAATTCAATACTTTCATATCATTTTTATACAATGTTACAATTTATTATTTTGCAAAATATAGCAACAAATTATTGAGAAATCTTTATTTTGACAGAATGATTTGAGAGAAAAAGCCACCAAAGGGACATGGGCTCCAAATAGACATGATGATGTCTTGAATCGTGCTCTTGACACAAAAGAGCATCCAGGCCGAGTTAGAGGAATTGGTGCGATGGCCGGTATCAAAGATATATTTGGAAGGGGAAGGAGAAATGAAGGTCCAAGTAGTGTAATATCGGAAGATCAACTACATCTTATCGCCGAAGAAATAGAGGCTAATATGAGCCAAAGATTCGAGTTTATAGTGGATGCAAAAGTAGAACAAAAAGTTGTAGATATTCTGAGCAGAATGGGTATGCACATGCCCAATGTTGCGATAGTTGACGACAACGTACCATCAACTAGTCGTCGTAGTAGTTGTCAATCAATACAGTTGGGTAAATTACAATCTACAAGCAAAACGCAATAGACGGATCCCTTTGTAGACTTGCAGGTATATATGTACATTTAATAGGTTCATCTGCCAAATCATCTTGTTATCCACATGAAAAGGTTTGACACATATAGCCATATGTCCTTTTGTTTCATTAATTTTTAGAAATTCTGCATCAAACTATAAACAAAATTTAGAAGTATGCAACAATTATACATTGAAAACTTTATGAAACCTTGTGACCTTATTCTATTTTTTTCATGCCATTTCAAAAACCAACGAAATGCCGTTTAGCCGTGAATTTCAACTCCAAAATTGTCATAGTGGCTCATGGCAGGGTACATCCTGCTTCAAGGTCCGGTGATCAGTGCCACAACCAACAAATGTTGCTTGATCATGTAAAGGTTAGGATTGACGCAGTGGAGCCTATTAATGTAGGGACCTCACTTCCCGTTCCAACTAAGCATCACATTATGATAGGAGAAGCAGTTGGTAGTTTTGTTCAATGGCCTAAAAATCTTGTGCTTTTAGGAGATAATGATATGGTAAATAAAACACTTATGTTATTTTGTTTGTTGATCTTTGACATTTCAAGTTTGTTTTGTATAATAATTGCCATATTATCCTGCATTGTGTGCAGGCTCCACCTTCCGCGAGCAAAAACAAAGAGAAAGAGTGTGTCGCTGAGACTAATGAAAATGTCATGAATAAAATGACAAATGAATCTCCAAAGCGCAAAACAATCGTGGCCGAAGAGATCTTCAAAAATTTAACGGACAAGTGTAGATATTTTCATGACCTGGTAGTTCAGACGTCATTCGATGATGATGCCATCAATGCAATTCAAGTAAATAAGGATTTATTTAAGTATGATGGGGACGTTGAAATCCGTATCACGATAGATGACATTATCCAATTTCTTAGCATGGCATGGTTGAATGAATCATGGTTGCAGATTTACATCATGTAAATATATTTTTCACAAATATATATATATATATATATATATTTGTTTAAATAATGTATAAATAATGTTGATTATATGTTTAAATAATGTGTAGGTGGTTAAACCAAATGTGTAATGATCTCGAAGTGGAGACCATTGGGTTTATGTGTCCTCAGAAGCTTTCCCAAGTGCGCAAACATGCAGACGCAACATTACATATACCACAAACACATGGCATACGTCGCAATCTAAGAGATTAATTTTAGCCCCGTACTATGAAGAGTATGAAAATTAAACTTTTAGTAATTAACTAGTTTACATATTTATTGATGATTTTAACTTCGTTTAAATTTTATAATGCAGGAAAAATTGTGTACTGCTTGTTTTTCAGATGGAGAAGAATGAAGTTTATGTTTTGGATCCGCAATCTGAACGCAAACGTAGATTGGAAATTAAGCCATAAGTGAACATGTATGTTGTATTACTAATTTTTTAAAATATAATTTTACTTCTTTCATATTTTGGAGACCTTTGTTTTTCATAATTTTATTTATTATGGCGAGTAAAAATTTCATCGTTTTGCGTTTTCACACAAATGTTTTACATGGCGGTATTCAGTGATCAGCAAATTGGTATATCAACTTTAAAGCTTTCTTAGCAAAGAAAATAATTGATGCATATGTGTAGGGCCTTTTAACTTACAAGTACGACGGTAAGACTCCAGGAATCTACTTGAAATGGATTAATTTTAAGGTGATTCTTTTTCGTCTAACAAAAAAAAATTGTAAATTGTTTGATATAAAACTTCATCTTAAAATGATTACTGAATCATTTTGTGACATTATTGTAGTGTCCTCAACAGTCTGCATCAATAGATTGTGTATATTTTGTGATGAAGTATATGCATGAAATAGTAAAAAACCACTGTCAAAACAATGATCTAAATGAGGTAACATTTTAATTTTTCCTTCATATTTTATGTTAAACAATTATATGTTTAATGTTTCGAAATAATCTCTTGATTGCATTACTTTAAACAAGTTGATTCTTTTAGCCAAACGGAGATGGACGAGGTTCGAGATAATTTAGCTGATTATATCATCCATAACTGGATGTAGTTTTCTTATACAAGGGAGCATTTTTGGTGAACATTTCCTATCCAATAATTTTTTTAGCCTGCATTTTTTTTATTTTGAAGTGGAAATAGTCCTATAACCATTTAATTTTGCTAAACACGCCTCACTCACCGTAATGTATAACCATTTAATTTTGTATAACTATAGATTTTTATTATACCCCACGTAAATTCTTAGGTATAAAATTTCCAAATATTACAGCAACATTGAATATTTTTTGCCCATCGCAAAACTAATAAGTTCAAAAGAATAAGTATACAACTTTGAATAAATGTAAAATTTTGATTTATTATGAACAAGAAGAACAGAAACCACATATATTAATGAAAGATATTTTTATTGGATCATAATAGTGTAGTAATAATCAAACCAGTAGTCATCAACATTGCAGACTACTAAGGTTGATATCTTAAACAAATTGAATATATACATTTCAGCCGAGCCTCACCAATACCTCTGTACTACTAGTTTATACTTGCCTCATCGGATCTAAAAGGACATCCTTGCAAGTTGTCTTGTGTTTTTTCATTTGAATATGATAAGGATTGACATATTTTATGTCAATCACTGCATATGATACGCCATAATTTGAGGAATAAATATCATTAATGATATTAATTCCATACCTGCAGCAGTACTTATAAATGACATGCTATAATATGAGGAATAAATATCATTAATGATATTAATTCCATAATTATATGAATGCATGTATCTTGTAATTATAAATTTGTGATTGCTGAATGGAAAAGAATAATTCTTCTCTTAAACTCTTCTTCATGGTATCAGAGCTTTGATCCAAATTAGTTCAAATTCCTCTTCTAAAATGTCTCTCATTAACCAAACTTCATTATATCAAATTCTTAATGGCCATGATATCACAAAGCCCTACATCTTTATAGGAAAATGTCAATGGTGCCGAGAACAAGGACATGTGATTGCTCATTGTCCTTTGTTTAAGCAAAAATTTCCTAATGTCATTCCTCCTTCTTCAAATTCCCAACCTTCGCCAAACCAATTCACACCAAAACCTCAAGCAAACATCGCAAATCCCTCTGCCTCTTCATCCTCTTCAACATGGCTTCTCGACAGTGGTGCTTCCCACCACGTCACGACAGATCTGAACAATCTATCCCTCCATTCTCCTTTTGATGGAACTGAAGAATTGATCGTTGGTGATGGCAAAGGCCTAAAAATCACTCATGTTGGTTCTTGTTCTTTATCATCACTCAAACTAAATAATGTCTTGGTTGTTCCTACCATGTCAAAAAATATAATTTTTGTTTCTCAACTTCGTCATGATAACAATATCTCAATTGTCTTTTCTTCCACCTCTTTTCAAATGAAGGATCTCAAGACGGGGGAATCTCTATTCCAAGGGCTGGTTACAGCAGACATTTATCAGCTCAAATCCACAACACCTACAGTCTATGCAAGCACAACTAGCTCACTTGATTAGCATCATCGTTTGGGGCATCCATCCCGTAAAGTATTTAGGTTCCAAAAATAAACTTCATGTTCCTAGTATCTCCACTTTAGATTGCAATTCATGTGCTTGCAATAAAAGTCATAAACTTTCTTTTTCTACTTCCTCTGTTGTGTCTACTGCCCCACTTGAGTATGTCTATTCTGATCTTTGGATATCGCCAATTTACTCTCATGATGGTTTTAAATATTATCTTATTTTCGTTGATCATTTTTCTAAATACATTTGGTTGTATAATTTGAAACGAAAATCAGATGCAAAACATGTATTCATTCGCTATAAAGCTCTAACTGAAAAATACTTTCAACTGCCTCTCAAAACTCTCTACTCGGACAACGGTAGTAAGTATGAAAGCCTACGTAACTACCTGTCCATCGATGGAATTTCACATCGCACAACTCCACCCCACACCCCTCAACACAATGGCTATTCGGAGCGACGACATCGACACATTGTTGAGACATTTCTATCACTCTTAACTCGTGCTAAAATGCCCCTTGAATATTGGACAAATGCTTGCTCAACAGCTGTTTACTTGATTAATCGACTTTTCACGCCAACTCTAAACAATGTTTCACCCTACTTTAAATTATTCGGCCAACATCCTAATTATTCCAAGCTTCGAAGTTTTGGATGTCTTTGCTACCCATGGCTTAAACCCTACAATTCTCACAAACTTGAACTCAAATCTCAACCATGTATTTTTGTTGGTTATTCACCGACTCAAAGTGCATATTATTGTCTCGAATTAAACACTAATCGTGTTTATGTTTCTCACCATGTTCATTTCAAAGAAAACATTTTTCCTTTTTCTGAACTTAATAATTCAACTACCTCTTTGTCTGACCTAGTGGAACAATGGGCGCCTCTCACATTATCTATATTATCAAATACTCAACCTTCCTCTTCTCATTCATTGCAAACTAACTCACCTTCCAACACACCTCCTACCTTATTCCCCGCATCACCTCTTTCATCTCCTATATCCACAACAAACTCATCTCAACCTCCTAATACCACTGTTGACTTTCCTCTACTCCATCTCAATCAAACCTTGATATATCCACATCTACAAATTCAACACCCAACAATCCTATACATTCTCCTCAAGTGACCACAAGACTACAACATGGCATTAGGAAGCCAATCAATAAACTGAATTTAAATGCGGAGGTCCATGAAATGGAGATCCCAAAAAATATCACCCAAGCATTAAAAAGCCCTGTTTCGCGTAAAGCTATGGATAAAGAGATCAATGCATTGGTGAAAAATAGAACTTGGTATCTTGTACCTTCATCCATGTCACAAAATGTAGTGGGATGCAAATGGATTTTCCGAATTAAAATAAATAAGGATGGTAATATTATTCAGTACAAGGCTCACTATGTGGCAAGAGGTTTTAATTAGAGAGTTGGCATCGACTACGGTGAAACTTTCAGCCCGGTAGTTAAACCCGCCACGGTTCGACTTGTGCTCTCACTTGCGGTTTGTCAAGGTTGGTCATTGTGCCAACTTGACATAAACAATGCTTTTCTATAGGGCACACTCATTGATGATGTATATACCATACAACCCCCTGGCTACACAGATCCTATACATCCAACACATGTATGCAAATTAAACAAGGCACTATATGGGTTAAAACAAACTCCAAGAGCTTGGTATAAAGAATTACGGCAATATTTAATTGAGTTGGGCTTCAAGAATACGGTCTCTGATTCATCCTTGTTCACATTGCACAAAAAATGGTGACATCATTTATCTGCTGGTTTATGTGGATGATATTATTATTACAAGTAATGCAACTCATGCTTTGGAAGCTTGTATAAAAAAATTGGCAGCATGTTTCCAATTCAAAGACCTTGGAGAATTGTCTTATTTTCTGGGGGTGGAAGTAGTGCCTCATCCAAAAGGTATTTTCTTGAGTCAAAAGAGGTATATCGCTGATATTTTATGCAAAGCTAATATGGATGATGCAAAACCAGTAGCAACACCATTAGAAACTCATCCTCTGTTAAACATACATGGAAATCTTCTCAAGGATCCTACTGCCTATCGTACTCTGATAGGTAGTTTACAATATTTAAGTCTCACAAGGCCTGATGTGGCATTCGCAGTGAACAAGTTAGCTCAATACATGCAGCGTCCAACTGAGGAACACATGCAATCCCTACATCGTCTTCTTTGATATCTAAGTGGAACATATAATATGGGTTTAATTATATACAAGGATTCACCTCTCACTCTCCATGCTTACTCTCATGCGGATTGGGCTCGTGACAAAGACGACTACATTTCTACAACAACATATATAGTCTATTTGGGCAAGAATCCTATCTCTTGGACGTCAAAGAAGCAGCGTACAAGAGCTAGATCATTTACCAAGGCTGAGTACAGGGCAGTGGCAAATGCTACTGCTGAAATTCTTTGGGTAGAAAATTTATTCAAGGAGTTTGTTCATAACCTCACTCTCACGCCAGTCATCTATTGTGATAATGCTGGAGCTACATATGTGAGTGCTAATCCAGTTTTTCATTCTAAAATGAAGCATCTGGGATTGGATTACCATTTTGTCAGAGAGAACGTGCAAAATGGAAACTTGAGGCTCTCTTACATATCCACTAATGACTAGCTTGCGGATGCCCTCACCAAGCCACTACCACGTATCTCCTTCGCAACATTGGTTAGAAAAATCGGTCTCTCATCTTGGCCGTCCGTTTTGAGGGGGCGTGATAAGGATTGACATATTTTATGTCAATCTCTGCATATGATACGCCATAATTTGAGGAATAAATATCATTAATGATATTAATTCCATACCTGCAGCAGTACTTATAAATGACATGCTATAATATGAGGAATAAATATCATTAATGATATTAATTCCATAATTATATGAATGCATGTATCTTGTAATTATAAATTTGTGATTGTTGAATGGAAAAGAATAATTCTTCTCTTAAACTCTTCGTCAGAATATTCCTCCACGTTCCATCAATTCTACAAGTGTCGTACAAAATCAAACATGAATCCATACAAAATAAAAGTAAAATAAAATTAAGATTCTAGTGGCATAAATGGATAAAAGAAAAAACTCTGAGAGAATCAATGAATTCATGCAAGAAATTTCAGTAAAATATTCAACTCATCAGTTTTGCCCATTTGCCGCCTCATTTACAGGCCAAGAATTTTCTGTAAAATATGTAGCTCATCAATTTTGTCCATTTGAATTTATTTATCTCTACATTTACCTTTAAATTGATTTATAGTTCAATAATTTTCGTAAAATATGTAAACTAGATTTGCAGTTATGTTCAAATGTGCTAACGCCTCGAGCAAATAAATAAAATATATAAAGAGTATCAATTAGATAAAACGTATAAAAACAATCATGACATGTTCGTGTGTATGAGGATATGATGTTTTATTATTAAATCTAAGGATATAGATGTTATAAAAATAATTTATATTTCAGTACTTAAGGAGGTATCTATAGATGTAATAAAAGTACTATATAGCTTATGGAGGTATCCTTAATTATTTATCATTTTGAAACTTATTGACTATACCAACATAAATAAATAAAATTCGACCTCGTGTTACTTCAAAATATAACCAAACTCATCTAACAAAAATGTACAATACAAGAATGAACAAGAAAGAAGTAGCATTCACCTGCCTAATTAATTTAACCTTTTTTTCTGGAGTATGTATGTATGTATTTGTGTACGTGAACAGGAAAAAAGTAGCATTCACCTGCCCAATCAATTTAACCTCTCTTTTTTGGGTGTATGTATGTATTTTTGTGCGCGTGCATTCGAAATGGTTAAAAAAGATGTGAAACTGCAATTTCTTCAAATGTTTCTTTCTCTATGCTACACTTGTCCTTGGATTGTTTTTTATATGCTACAATCTTTAGCCTCCTTTAAAAAACACGTCCTAACTGGCATTTGTTTTTCTATGGTTGAAGGTTAGTGGCTGTTGTTCACAACTGGGAATTCAACGTCTCAACTAGCAACTCAACATCAACTTCTCAATCCTATTTACTTGGAACCAAAACCGTGAGTTTAAATTGTACTCCTAAAATTTTCATTCTTGTACCGAGTGTTATTTATACAAACGAGTCCTTTATCAAGTAAATATTGCCCTCGTCTTTAACTGATGAACATCTTAATGTCTATGCAAATGTATCTTTCGTATGAATCAACAAATGTAAATAACTGAGCACATAGAATTCACAACATATAATTTACATACATTATTTTGCGGATTTCGTCGTTCTTCCATTTTTCTGTCATTGCTTCATTTTCAATTCATTATGAACTGAAACTATAAATTGATTAGTTGCATAAAAATTGGAAAAAAACATTCCCTCTTTTTGTTCATTGCTGATCATTCCCTTATATTGAGATTTAATTCTTAATGGGAAGAAGAATCAATGTGTTCTTACTAGCACCTGGCTTTCAGATTTTGATTTTGGTATTTCATAACTGCAGTTTACAGGTGATTTTGGTATTTAAATTTAGGGCTTTGCTAGAACGACCAGGTTTATACCCTGATTTTCAACCGACGAGAAACAATGTTTAAGGCGCAAAAAATAGAATTCAGGTGATTACCATTATCTTTACTCTACGTCGCTTGTTTTCACCGCTTTTAAAAGTTGTCGTTCTAGCATTTTTGTTAAATTTATTTAACTCGTTAGTTTACCTGAGCCACTCGGCTCAGGTAAATTGCTCAGTTTACCCGAGCCAGTGGCTCAGGTAAACCCAAGCCAGTGGCTCAGGTAAACCCGGGCTTATGGCTCAGTTTACTCGAGCCAGTGGCTCATGGTAAATGTAACAACCCGTAAAATTCACTACAAAATTATTTAAACGATTGTTTAAATATCGAAGCGATATATTAGTTTTGTGCCCAAAAAGGCGAATTTTTGTAAATGATTGAATTTGGACTCGAAACCAATTCCATTGAGTTCAAAATGTCGGACTTGACCTTTTTGACTATAAACATTGATACGTTTAGAGTAAGTGGAAAATTGGAACCTTTTAGTGGACTTGGTTTGGGTTAAGCTAGCCCCTAACCCAATGAATGCCACTACATAGCCTTTCCACCTACCTCTCCTTATCATTTAACTCTTCATTCATTTTATTAAGTAAATTCCTAAACCTAAGGGAAGAGGAAATTAATATCCCTAAGCTCCAGTCTTAGGAAATCTTGGGTTAGTTTATCTAATTCAAGGAGAAATCTAGATAAGATCATCTCCACCCTCCTTTACTTGCTTCCTCTTATATTTTTGGGTATTTTTCTAAACCTAACTATTGGGATTGGTATATCTAGTTGCTTAGGTTGAGGATTTGTAAGCTTCATGCGAAGAGAGGTTGATTTGGCTTTGTTTTGATTCATCTCCTTGCATTCAACAATCAAAGGTGAGTTCACATGAACTCACATCTAAGCCTCAAGCATTTATGCTTGTAAAGTGTGCCATTGGCACTTATGTGTTGTGTGCATTTAGTTGTGTTGATTGGTTTTTGTTTCAACATTCTCCAATTTATGATTTTTGATTTCATTTCGATGATTTCATGTGTGAATCTTTGTCTTGTATTGAGTTTGGTGTTATAGGGTGTTTTGGCAAGCAATAGAGGCTCCATTTTCACTTAGAATATGTCATATACATTCACCATTGATTCGAGCTCGTCCGAGAGCCGTTTGCACTTCATTCCTTAAGCAAATTAGCCTATGTTTCAGCTCAGACGTCTGTCCGGGAGGGGGACAGACAATGTTTGGAGGAGAAAATAAATAATTGCATCAGGTCAGACGTCTAACCAAAAATGGTCAGACGTCTGTCCAAACTCTCGGGAAGCAGTTTTCCTGACAACAGACGTCTGTCCTGGAAGGGTCAGACGTCTGTTGGCATAAAACTGCTGTTGACTAGTGGAAACCACGATCAACAGTTTAGACCCATTCAGGCTCTTTCCCGACCGAGTTTCAGCCCATTTCGACATTTTTTGTGACTTTTCATTTTCCCTACAGCACAGATTTCTGCAGTTCGGTTTTTATGGATTTTCGATTTATTAATTGTGAATGGATTTTATAATCGATATTTACGAGATTTAATACGTTATTAAAACGTGGATTCTTAGTTTGATCGATATTATACGAGATTTGCCGCTTCGAAACTATGTAAAAAGATTTTATATTATTAGTAGATACCAAATTCTTTTACCAAAATGGTTTACAAAAGCTATTTTACGAAATTGTTTTATAAATCGTTTTCCAATCTACTAGTATATATTTTTGTAAACCTTTTTCTCGATCAGATGAGGAATCTAATTAAATGCCTAAGTAAAAACAAGGACCATGACCCCTTGTGTTTGCTTTGACGATTAATTCTTGGACTCGTTCGATTGAACATGGTCTTCATCTATGGGACTTTGGTCCAACTTTCTATGATTTCCTATGATTTATGATGTTTTCCTCGATCGGGGTCACGACCTGGCTTCATGGGAAGCTTCGGCTCAAACAAATGGGTTCGCTACCTAGAGATCGTATCTCATCTATGAACAGACCTGCCTTTTTATGATGTTTTCTGGATTTCGAGTGATTTCTAGATTCTTGATGACTTTGATGCAATGTGCATCAAATTGATTTATGTTTGGCATTTATTTTTCAATCCTTGTTGTTTTATGCTCTTCTCTTGTCATGAGATTTATGGAGACTATATATATACTGACATCATGAACTGCATATTATTTTTGAATTTTCCTTCTTATTCCTATCATGCTATTTATGTTACGTTTCTTAATATTGCCTCATGTTATGAATGAGAATGGTTTGACTGATCTGTTTATTGTTTATTTTCTTAAATAATACTCGGGTCAGACCCAAGTGTTACAGGTGCTTAGGTGACATTCCTGCTGGGACCTTATGATGACTTTTGGCTTGACTACTTATAGTTGTAGTCTTTTTGGATTATATGTAGTTGTCTACCTTTATGACATGTATCATTATTACTATGGGATTTGGTACATGTATCTATTATGTTTGGAGTTAGAGCATCGTGTATGACCTCTAATTGATGTAAACACTCATGGTGTTATATTCATATCAGTCTATTTGCTTATGATGTGAATATCTGTGACTGACTGTGTTATATTCTTCTGTATGTGTTCCGAGGCTATTATGCCGTTGTGTGGATGCCCTTCGCCTGGAATGGTCATGTCGAAAAATTTTGGTACGGCCGTGCTATTCGACGTTATTTTCTAAGAAAGAGTAAATATATTAACGGTCGCTCCTAACCAACCTTTTTCTCTACTGTGGCCGACGACATTTCACACGAAATGAACTTTACTATGGCAGATATAGAGGCGGGGCGTTATAGTTGGTATCAGAGCCAATCTTCGGAACAATATAGAATTTTGTAGCAAGGATCATGTCTCAGACATCTTTTAGGAGTTTGAGGCTTAGATTTAGATTGAGTCATGGTTGCTTATCTATCCTAGAATAGGGTTATGATCCTTGATTTTTAAGTGATGTTTTCCTTTCCTTCTTTCTTGAAGGAGAGAAATGGCTGGACGCCCTCGTCGTTATCCTGCTAGGGCGAATGTCAGGCCCGAAGCTCCACCTCCTGTAGCCTCACCGCCTGTAGTTCCACCCCCTGTTGTTGGAGCGGTCACAGTGAGAACTCAACAACTTCTTGATCTTATTGCAAATGCCCACGTGGAAGGCGCTCCCCCACCTCCTACGCATCCCAAATCTGGGTTTGCAACTTTATGTAGCGATTTCTCAAAGCTAGGGAAAACCGTTTAAGGGCTCCGAAGGTGTAATCGAAGTCCAGAGTTGGCTCAGAATATGTGAGCGCATCTTTACTCACATGGATCTTAGTGATTTGCACAAGGTACAAGTAATTTCTAGTATGCTCCAAGAACGAGCGTTAATCTGGTATGAATTGCTCACCATTGATACTCCCGAAGCGAACCTTACTTGGAACCTATTTAAAGAAAGGTTCGAGGCGAAGTTCATACCGAACGGAGAGAAAATAGCGCTATCACGTCGCTTTCAAGACCTTGTTCAAGGCACATCTACTGTGGCAGAGTATGCCGCCTCTTTTGACTTGCTGTCCAAGTATGGACTCGAATATATTAATACCCCAAAGAAGAAGAATTTGCGCTTTATTCATCGACTCAAGAAATGTCTTGAGGAGCCATTGACTCTTAAGCTATCCGAAACATTTGATGAATTGGTTAATATCGCGCTACAACTGGAAGTGGTCCAGAAACGATCCAATGATGACGAAGCCGGGGGTTCTCAAAACAAGGGCAACACCAACAACAAGGGAGGAACCAGGAAGAAACCTTGGGTTCAACCCAACAAGAAGGCGAAGCTAGTGACTTCTGAGGCCAGGAACGCTAGGCTCCGTAACGGCGAATGTTTCAATTGTGGAGAAAAGGGTCATATCGCCTCTCAGTGCACTAAGCCTCGTACTTGCAACTATTGCAAGAAGCCAGGCCACATGATAAGCGCAAGTCCCACCCGTCCTCCTAATAATAGTGGAAAGCTCAATGTCATACAAGCTCCTCCCAACGCTACTTCGGGCCAAGGTACATTAAATTCTATTCTCGATAGCATAATTGATTTTCATGGACATCCTACATGAGTTCTTTTTGATACGGGCGCATCTCATTCTTTTATTTCACAAGAACTTGTGCATGCTAATTCTTTGAATACTGTTTGTTTAATGACTTCTTTATCGGTTACTAATCCCATAGGGGGATCAACTACTCTTAGTCTATTATGTCGCGATGTTGAAATTTCTTTGAGTGGTTACCCTTTCCTAGCGGGTTTGCATGTTATGCGCTATTTGGGTTTTGGAATTATTTTGGGAATGAATTGGATCCTCCATTATGAAGCCCACATATTATGTCCGGAACGGACAATTTATCTTCGACATCTTCAATCCAAAGACCGTGTAAAACTAGTACTTCCAAATCAAAACACGGGACTTATGGCATTGTTATTTGCTCCAAATTCTAGGGATGTGGATAACGATGATGAGGAGGATATGATATCTCGAATTGCGGTTGTTCGAGAATTTCCCGATATATTTGAGCCCATGTTGGGTCTCCCTCCTAATCGAGCTATTGAATTCCGGATTAATATAGTTCCCGGATCCCTTCCTGTTACGCGTCCCGCTTATCGATTATCTAATGAGGAAAATGAAGAAATGCGCAATAAATTATCCGAATTAGAGAAGAAACAATTTATACGCTCAAGTTGCTTGCCTTGGGGAGCCTTAGCAATCTTTGTGAAAAAGTCGGATGGAACTCTTAGGCTTTGCGTGAATTACCGCAAGCTTAATGACCTCAGCATCAAAAATAGATATCCTCTTCCATGCATAGATGATCTTTTTGATCAACTTAGTGGTGCTAGATTCTTTTCCCAATTAGACTTAGCTACCAGATTTCACCAGTTGCGCATCGCGGAGGATAGTATTCCATTGACTTCTTTTCGGACCCGATTTGGTTCTTATGAATGGATTGTGATGCCTTTTGGATTAACAAATGCCCCGGCTTATTTTGTTGATCTCATGAATTGTGTTTTTAGGGATTTTCTCGATCGCTTCGTGCTTGTATTTATTGATGACATCCTTGTTTATTCTAAAACCGAGGAAGAACATGAGAACCACCTTCGTGCCATTCTGGAAACACTTAGAAACCACCAATTAAAAGCTAAGTTTTCCAAATGCCATTTTTGGCGAGCAAGCGTGAAATTTTTAGGACATTTTATTTCCGAATCCGGAATTTAGGTCGATCCATCTAAGACAGAGGCCATTCAAAATTGGAAGAGACCGGAGAGTGTGACAGAAATTCGTAGCTTCCTTGGATTAGTAGGTTATTACCGTCGGTTCATTAAAGATTTTTCTAAAATCGTCGTTCCACTCACTCATTTGACAAAGAAGGAAGTAAGATACACTTGGTCAGACAAGTGTAAAGCCACATTCCAAAAGCTTAAGGAACTTCTTTCTAATGCTCCCATTCTTGTTATCCCCGAGGGAAATCAAGATCTTGTTGTTTATACCGACGCTAGCCTCATTGGATTAGGGTCCATTCTCATGCAACGAGAACGTGTCATTGCCTATGCATCTAGGCAATTAAAACCGACTGAGACTTGATATGCAACTCATGATTTAGAGCTCGCCGCGGTTGTTTTCGCTCTCCGAATTTGACGCCATTATCTTTTAGGGGAGAAATTTGTACTTTACACGGATCATAAGTCGCTCAAATATTTGTTTTCTCGGAAGGAACTCAATTTATGACAACAACGATGGATGGAGTTTCTTGCTTCTTACGATCTAGATATTCTTTACACGCCCGGTAAAGGAAATTGCATCGCCGACGCTCTTAGTCGAAAGCAACATGCAGTCTTTTCTATGATGTTATCGGAGTGGAAGGATCTTGAACTATTATCTTCATGCGAGATTCGGAGTTGTCACTCCAACCCGGGTTCCACTCCCATAATATGTAACCTCATGGCTCATCCATCCCTTTTTGACCGTATCTATGAAGCACAAATGCAAGATCCCGAATTGGCTCGTATCAGTCATAATCTTAGAAATAAATCTTGTATTGAAGAAAATGGTGACTATAGTCTTGATTCAAGAGGAGCCGTTCGAAAATTCGGACGACTTATCGTTCCAAATCAAGATGATTTGTGCAAGACCGTTTTGGTGGATTCTCATCATTCTAAGTTCTCTATCCATCCTGGGAGTAGCAAAATGTATGCGGACATGAAGCGACTCTATTATTGGGAGGGGATGAAACGAGATGTTGCTAACTTTGTTAGTTGTTGCACGACTTGCCAACTTGTGAAAGCCGAACATCAAAGGCCCGGTGGGTTGTTGCGACCATTAGAAATTCCCTTATGGAAGTGGGAAAATGTTTCCATGGATTTTATTGACGGATTACCCCGTTATCGTCAAGGCAATGATAGTATATGGGTAATTGTGGATCGTCTCACCAAATCCGCACACTTTTTACCCGTTCGATCTAATCGCACCGCTCCGCTTCTATCTAAGCTTTATGTTAAAGAGATCGTTCGACTACATGGAATCCCTCTTTCCTTTATAAGTGATCGTGATCCGTTGTTTACTAGCGGATTTTGGAAGAGTCTCCAAGGATCTTTGGAAACAAGGCTTGATCTTAGTACCGCCTATAATCCGCAAACCGATGGGCAAACGGAGCGGGTAAATCAAATTCTTGAGGATCTCCTCCGCGCTTGCATACTTGAATTTGGAGGAAGTAGGGAGGACCACATTCCCCTTGTGGAATTCTCATACAATAATAGTTATCAATCGAGTATTGGCAAGGCGCCTTTTGAAGCCCTTTACGGAAGGCCATGCCGATCTCCTTCTTGTTGGCTCGAAACCGGAGAGAATTTAATTATAGGCCTCGATCTTGTTCAAGATGCCACGGAGAAATTGAGCTTATTCGTCACCGCATGAAAGAGGCTCAGAGTCGGCAAAAGTCCTATGCCGATAGCAAGAAAAGGAAGTTAGAATTTTCCATGAGGGACTTGGTTTTTATTCGTGTATCACCCATAAAGGGTGTTATGCGATTTAGCAAATCGGGAAAATTAGCACCAAGATTTATCGGTCCTTTTCCCATCACCGAGTGTGTTGGGGTTGTTTCATATCGCGTGAAGCTACCGGATCGCTTTTCTTCAATTCATAATGTGTTCCATGTTTCTCAACTACGGACGAAATTAGGGAAATCTCATATTGCTATCAAGCCTCATGTTCTTGAAGAAATAGAAATTTCGCTGAATCTTACCTACGAGCAACAACCCCTTCGAATTGTTGCCACGGAATTAAAGCGCCTCCGTAAAAAAGAAGTTCCCCTTGTTAAAGTCCAATGGTCCGCTAATCCGAAGGCTTGCTCGTGGGAAACTAAGGAGTCAATCGAGCGTTCTCATCCGGACCTATTCTCAAAAGGTGAATTTTCTTTGTATTCTTTTTGGGAATTTGAAATTTTTACGGTTGTTACACTAGTAGTCTATTTTGAATAATTGCGAGGACGCAATTTCTTTAAGGAGGGAAGTCTGTAACAACCCATAAAATTCACTACAAAATTATTTAAACGAATGATTAAATATCGAAGCAATATATTAGTTTTGTGCCCAAAAAGGCGAATTTTTGTAAATGATTGAATTTGGACTCGAAACCAATTCCATTGAGTTCAAAATGTCGTTCGCGACCTTTTTGACTATTAACATTGATTTGTTTAGAGTAAGTGGAAAATTGGAACCTTTTAGTGGACTTGGTTTGGGTTAAGCTAGCCCCTAACCTAATGAAAGCCACTATATAGCCTCTCCACCTACCTCTCCTTATCATTTAACTCTTCATTCATTTTCTTAAGTAAATTCCTAAACCTAAGGGAAGAGGGAATTAATATTCCTAAGCTCCAATCCTAGGAAATCTTGGGTTAGTTTAGCTAATTCAAGGAGAAATCTAGGTAAGATCATCTCCATCCTCCTTTACTTGCTTCCTCTTCCATTTTTGGGGAATTTTCTAAACCTAACTATTGGGATTGGTATATCTAGTTGCTTAGGTTGAGGATTTGTAAGCTTCATGCGAAGAGAGGTTGATTTGGCTTTGTTTTGATTCATCTCCTTGCATTCAACAATCAAAGGTGAGTTCACATGAACTCACATCTAAGCCTCAAGCATTTATGCTTGTAAAGTGTGCCATTGGCACTTATGTGTTGTGTGCATTTAGTTGTGTTGATTGGTTTTTGTTTCAACATTCTCCAATTTTTGATTTCATTTCGATGATTTCATGTGTGAATCTTTGTCTTGTATTGAGTTTGGTGTTATAGGGTGTTTTGGCAAGCAATAGAGGCTCCATTTTCACTTAGAATACGTCATATACATTCACCATTGATTTGAGCTCGTCCGAGAGCCGTTTGCACTTCATTCCTTAAGCAAATTAGCCTATATTTCAGCTCAGACGTCTGTCCGGGAGGGGGACAGACGTCTGTCAATGTTTAGGGGAGAAAATAAATAATTGCGTCAGGTCAGACGTCTGACCAAAAATGGTCAGACGTCTGTCCAAACTCTCGGGAAGCAGTTTTCCTGACAACAGACGTCTGTCCTGGAAGGGTCAGACGTCTGTTGGCATAAAACTGTTGTTGACCAGTGGAGACCGCGGTCAACAGTTTAGGCCCACTAAGGCTCTTTCCCGGCCGAGTTTTGGCCCATTTCGACATTTTTTGTGACTTTTCATTTTCCCTGCAGAACAGATTTATGCAGTTCGGTTTTTATGGATTTTCTATTTATTAATTGTGAATGGATTTTATAATCGATATTTATGAGATTTAATACATTATTAAAACGTGGATTCTTAGTTCGATCGATATTATACGAGATTTGCCGCTTCGAAACTATGTAAAAAGGTTTTATATTATTAGTAGATACCAAAATGGTTTACAAAAGCTATTTTACGAAATTGTTTTATAAATCGTTTTCCAATCTACTATTATATATTTTTATAAACCTTTTTCTCGATCGGATGAGGAATCTAATTAAACGCCTAAGTAAAAACAAGGACCATGACCCCTAGTGTTTGATTTGATGGTTAATTCTTGGACTCGTTCGATTGAACATGGTCTTCATATATGGGACTTTGGTCCAACTTTCTATGATTTCCTATGATTTATGATATTTTTCTCTATCGTGGTCACGACCCGGCTTCGTGGGGAGCTTCGGCTCAAACAAATGAGTTCGCTACCTAGAGATCGTATCTCATCTATGAACAGGCCTGCCTTTTTATGATGTTTTCTGGATTTCGAGTGATTTCTGGATTCTTGATGACTTTGATGCGATGTGCGTCAAATTGATTTATGTTCGGCATTTATTTGTCAATCCTTGTTGTTTTATGCTCTTCTCTTGTCATGAGATTTATGGAGACTATATATATATATATATATATATATATATATATATATATATATGTTGACATCATGAATTGCATATTATTTTTGAATTATCCTGCTTATTCCTATCATGCCATTTATGTTATGTTTCTTAATATTGTCTCATGTTATGAATGAGAATGGTTTGACTGATCCGTTTATTGTATATTTTCTTAACTAATACTCGGGTCAAACCCAAGTGTTACAGGTGCTTAGGTGACATTCCTACTGGGACCTTATGATGACTTTTGGCTTGACTACTTATAGTTGCAGTCTTTTTGGAATATATGTAGTTGTCTACCTTTATGACATGTATCATTATTACTATGGGATTTGGTACATGTATCTATTATGTTTGGAGTTAGAGCGTCGTGTATGACCTCTAATTGATGTAAACACTCATGGTGTTATATTCATATCAGTCTATTTGCTTACGATGAGAATATCTGTGACTGACTGTGTTATATTCTTCTGTATGTGTTCCGAGGCTATTATGCCGTTGTGTAGATGCCCTTCGCCTGGAATGGTCATGTCGAAATTTTTTGGTACGGCCGTGCCATTCGACGTTACTTTCTAAACAAGAGTAAATATATTAACGGTCGCTCCTAACCAACCTTATTCTCCGCTGTGGCCGACGACATTTCACACGAAATGAACTTGACTATGGCGGGTATAGAGGCGGGGCGTTACAGTAAACTGAGTCATCGGCTCAGGTAAATGACCCATTTTACCCGAGCCACTGGATCAGGTAAACTGAGCCTACAGTGGCTCGGGTAAACTGAGCCAGTGGCTCTACTGGCTCAGTTTACCTGAGCCAAGTGGCTTAGCTTACAGCCAGTGGCTCAGGTAAACCCGAGCCTTTGGCTCTGTTTACCTGAGCCAATCGGCTCAGTTTACCCGAGCCATTGGCTCAGATAAACGGCTCAATTTACCCGAGACGGTGGCTTAGGTAAGCGGCCCAGTTTACCCGAGCAACTGGCTCAGGTAAACCGACCCTATAGTGGCTCAGGTAGTTTACCTGAGCTACTGGCTCAGTTTACCTGAGCCCAGTGGCTCAGGTAAACTACCTGAGCCACTGTAGGCTCAGTTTAACTGAGCCAGTGGCTCGGGTAAACTACCTGAGCCACTGTAGGCTCAGTTTACCTGAGCCAGTGGCTCGGCTCAGTTTACCGAGCCATAGGCTTAGTAAACTGAACAAATACACTGTATACTAGAGAAATCAGGTCCCACCATATTGTTTTCCTGTTTATTGAATAATACAGTTACTAATGCAGTTAATAAAGCCTTTTATTTTCCTGTTTATTGAATCGTTTATGTTCCTACCATATTGCAGTCTTATCATTCAAAGTCATTATGTTTATGCAGTTTTATGATGATGAAGTAGCGTGCAGCAACTATGATCTCTTGGAAGCATTTTTGGATTTGGATATGAAATCTAATATTTAGGATTTGGATATGACAGATAAGGAGATTATTATGAATTTGTGGACTTGTGTTGTCTTGTACAAGTTAGATAATGCAATCTCAGTATTATAAAGTTAATGATAAATTATATAACATGTGAATTTGTGTTAATTATGGTAAATGAGATCATTGATATTATTTTGATTTATGTTGAATGTTGGAAGTATGTTTGATCTTCATTCATTTATAGTTTCTGCTGAAATGTGTGGGATAATAAATCTATATGGGTGTAAATCTGATGATATTACCAATTTTTGGTAGATGCGGTGTTGTGTAAATTTGCGACGGATTTTAATACAACCGTAGCATAATCAAACAAAACATATATCTTTTGCGATGGCTTTTTATAAAAACAGTAACATAAGATGACATTTTGCAATGATTTTTAATAAAAAACGGTCGCATAACGTGTAATCTTTGCGATGGATGTTACTAAACCGTAGCATACTAGGGAAAGTCAAAACTAAAATAATGTTCATTTGCGACGGTTTTTCATTAACACTAGTCGCAAAACAGTAAGTTTTTGCAATGATTTTTAAAAATCCGTAGCATACCAGAAAAATTCAAAACTAAAATCTTTTTCATTTGCGACGACTTTTAACTGAAACCAGTCGTCCAAAATAAGTTATTTGCAACTATTTTATATTAAAATCCGTCGCATAAAAGAACATTATGCGACGGATCATAAACCGTCGCAACAGTTTTTGCTATTTGCGACGTCTGCATTTGCTACGGTTGTAAAACTGTCACAAACCATGCTACCGTCGCAAATGGCATGTTTTGTAGTAGTGATTAGGGAAAATAATTGGCTCGTATTTTAGGTTCGTTCGAGCAGCGTAGGGCTGATTGGGAAAACTAAGTGGCCTAATATGAAAATAAATGGGGACCAAGTCTAGGGGTGACTTGTGTCAATTGCATATTTTGTTAGGGACCCGTATCAGGCAGTATCCCTATTATCATCTATGAAGGTCTCATAATAGGTAAAGGAGAAGGCACACTTTACTGCACTTAATAGTAAGAGGTTCAAACGAGCTGGGTACGGGCGCTTTTCAACGGGATCCAGAATGAAGTTTTCATATGGTACATGCCAAATCATAAATTAGTAACTACATCCAATCTCTGAAAAAGTCCCAGTTGTTTCAAACTTTTTGGATATTTTATTTACGGAATTCCTATGAATAGGATCAAACCTTATTCCATGATATTCCATAAGATTCCTCTTTCTTATTCTTAAGAAAAAGATCATAAAAAGAAGATGTCTTCATAGATAAGGGTTCTTTCATGCTTTGTACTATCTTTCACTTTCAGAAAGAGAATTTTTCTTGCCCTAAATTTCTTTCTTATGGAAACACTAGTCCCCAGGCTTTTGAGTACTACCATAGTACTCATATGTGCTTTTCTTGTAGGGGAGTTCAAACAAACAAGAGGGGTTCTCGCCACAAATCCTTATTAATATTAATAAGTCATGGATTTTTAAGGGGGCCAGCGACAGGGTCTCTCTGACCTGATAACTGGTATCACTTCTCTATCCAACTCTATTAGCAGGTCGCTTCTTTAACAATACTTAATAAGGTCTCTCGTGGCCTAATACTTATGAAAGCCTTCTCCACCATAGAATTTGACCTTCGGGCAGCAACTTCCAGCATCGTGCCGATTGGAGAAAATAAGTCGATGTAATGCCTATGATTAATAGATATGTCTGTAACGACCCAGGGATTTTCGGCCCTGAAAATCGACATAAATACATTTACCGTACCTCATGCCGACCTTTCAAACACCGAAAACACTGGAACGTTTATAGAAAGAAATTAGAGGGTGAGATAAGAAAGAAAGAAATATTATAATAGAAGAAGAAAAAGAAGAAACAACACAACATAGAGTCTCATATCGCACCGGAAAAAAATATAATACAGATATAAATCTTTATTGAGAGCTTTAAAAATACTTACAATCATCAGAGTACATCACACATTTGGACAGTTATAATAATCTGTCCCATATACAACACATAGTGGAATAGATACTAGGTACAATACGTCTGAACACCTTCAGCTCGTCTCTTCACAGCATTCGATAACCTGAACCTGTACACTCCGGGCTAACCCGAGTATTTACAAAACACTGGGTCAGTCTGGTGAACCAGAGTGAGATAAACACACTAAGTTTAAGGGTATCACACAACTCGATTTTAAAAGTTAAAATCCTTTCGAAAGAAAAGGATAATCGTAAAACCAAATCCACACATAAATACGGACGGTTTTTACCTTACGATAACCCAAAACAGTTTTGAAAACAATAGCTTGTTCTGCTATTATAATAATGTCTAAATACAAGTAAATAACAATCTAGCGGAACGCTTGCATCTCACGCTCCACATATATAGTATACAATCAAAACCTCAGGCGCTTATTGGAGACTGGATTCCGACTATGACAAGGTATGGGACCACCTGCCGATAGTGTATCTCTAGAGGCGAATACACTGGGTTTAACAAGAACGTCTTGTAACCCGGTCCTCACATGACCGACCACTCATTTCGCTTGAGTGTATCGAATTTATATCACCAACGGTTGGGCTCAAACCACCGTTTCCCGAAAAGGGACAACATCGAAATAGATTAAAGAAGCAAAAGGAATTTCTCTAGATAGGTGATTATACACCCTAATGGGAGCGACCCACATAGCCATGCTGCCTGCCCGATTTTTGTCATTTCCTGGTTGTGAGGCTTGAGGTTTGAATTCCCTTTTTGGAACATTTGGTCACCATTCACTTTGAATGCCACATCGTCAGATCCGCCAGATATCACTTATTGACGTCCACAAAAATACCCTGTGGTTTAGCTAAGAGGTGTATAGCCTTCTCTGCCATCAACAGAAATACGTTTGAAGAAAATCAACGTACGTAATTCCTTTGGAAATACTCTGTCAGACATCCGTTTATTCAAGTCATCCAGGAACAGGATGAACTGAAGGTACTCTCCTACTGCATCCAATATAGGAATCACCCCATGGATCAGTAGCGAGAAGTCCTTGCAACCCGTAGATTTCAACCACGACAAAACCACAGTTTATCTCTAGCCACTAAACCAGAGATTATAAGTAATTCTACCATTTTATGAAGATCCACGGTCTTCAATTTCTTCGTCTCGATCATCTCTTGATATCTTCACGTATTTGTTAGTCGGAATGGTTTCCGAATATAAATTCGATTCCGGTCTTTCCGTACCAACAATCGTATTGGATAGATTTTGATAGTCGGTGATTTAACTATCAAAATAAACAGTGTTTCAATCATGACAATCCAATGAGTTCACTGGTTCAGTATTCAGCATCCCTTTTAATTAAAACAAACTAATTCACTTCTGCTTAATTACAACTTCTAACTCTTTTATTATATAAAAATACGATATTTGATTCTTATATACTAATGTTCTCAAAAATCAATTCTCTATAATACTTAGTAAAATAACCATATTCAATTTCCACTTAATTCTCCTTTAAAATCTTTATTACATCATTCTTTATTATTTAAATTTGGGAATCCATTCAACTTATTATTCGTAACAGCGTTAC
The DNA here is from genome assembly GCA_030737875.1 of Allium sativum. Taxonomy (NCBI): domain Eukaryota; kingdom Viridiplantae; phylum Streptophyta; class Magnoliopsida; order Asparagales; family Amaryllidaceae; genus Allium; species Allium sativum. The sequence continues at coordinate 656,454,679 of CM060912.1, read as the reverse complement.
GTAATATCTTTTATTCTGTTCTTGAAACAATAACTAATATTTATTAGTATAAATTAAACTCAACTTTACATTTCCTTCTTAACTCGAAAATGTCGTTATATTTTCACGCAAACCCTTTTTGTTTTTCTTCTACTTTGGAATTCTCATTTATATAATTTCCCCTTCTTACTAATTTCCTCCACTTTGGATTTCTCGTTACATATTTTCCAAATTCCCATCAAATCTTGCATTTTTATTTCACTAATGGAAATAATAAATTATCACTAACCTCTTTTACAATTACCAACTAATATCATCTTTAGATAATCCGGATGTTGTTCAAGTTGGGGTATTTTAATTACCTCTCAGACCTTGATCAACAACGTTCATATCTAAAGACAAATACTAGTTGTAATCCAAAAACCAATATTTCACTCTAATATCAACACAAATTCCATTTAACTTATTTTATTCCAAATACGGTTTCATAAACCTGCTTACCTTTTGAAAATCTCTTTCTCGGATATAATCACTTTCCCTTAATTAAATAATTAAGTAATTTCTTATAAACACCACTTTTTACTCTTTACCTTTTTGAAACAATTTCATTTCATAATTCGGGTTGTTTACGAAATCCAATGACCCATTTCTTTAACCATATTCACCTTCACCAATCTCCTTTCAAATCTATCCAACCTTTGCCCACTCGAAATTCTCATTCAATTCCCCACTTTTACTTAATTCCATTTTTAAGTAACGTTAATTTAGAATTAACGATATAACACCTCAAATCTCTTTTATGTAAGGCTAGTTTATTATAAAACCCTTTTATCTAAATTCCCTTTTACTTAATTCAATTAATTAAGTAACATTCAATTTAAGCTATAATAGTCGCTTAAAATTTCCTTTATAACTTTGTTATAAAACACAGATTTAAACAAAACATGTTCATAAACTTCTTTCACCATTCAATTGGATTTCACTTCACTTAGATTACTTTTTAAATGAATTCCCATTAAAAAGTAATTTTCTAAATTATTATTAATTAAAAATAATAACTTATTTCAATCATTAACTACTTCTATAGTTAATTGCTTTATTATCTAAAGTAAATAGTAAATCCCTTTTAAAATCTTATTAAAATTAAACAAATATTCTTTAACCATTTTATTCACAACGCACTAACTTATTCATAATCTTAATTAAAAACAGTTGACTTAGTCAAGTCCGACAACAATTATCTCATTAACCAATCCCAATTCATTTCCCTTTTTAAATTAATTAATAATATAATTAATTTAAATAATTCCATTTAATTATTCTTAACAAGACAATTATCCAATTTAATCGTTAGGTTAATCTCTAATCACTTGTTTATAATTCTGATTAATATCAGAATTCACTTTATTAAATCAATTAATAATTAATTATAAACTTAAATAATTAGTAATAATTATTTATTTTTCCTTTTAACAAACCTTTATTCAAAATATGTGTATTCAAATCTATCTTTAGCTATAAAATAAATTTTTTAACTTCAGTCTTATCAACTTACCTGACGGTAAATCGATATAAATAGAACAATTTACTTTTAGGCCAATTACTCAACGAATACTGCCCATTGGTTGAAACCAAACACAGGTTGAATTTCCAATCAATGATCAATACTCAAATCATTCACCCAAACATAATAGTTCATATGATAATATAAAATAAATAATATATTTGAGGAATCCGAAATGGTTATCTCCAAAAAGATCGTTTAATTTCATTTAACTGATAATAATAAATAACGACCATTTAATCCCAACCACAAGCAATTCAAACAATTCAACCAATTAAACACATTTATTTTATAAACGTGACTAACAAGGTAAGTTACCTTTATTGGAACCAATCGTTAAAATAATGATTTGGTATTTCACTGAAATTAAACGACGGTTTAATTTCATCAGTTAAATAAATAAATATATATATAAGTAGTGAACAGTCAACCATAGCAAATAGAGCACACAAAATAAAAACCCAATTTGTATAAAATATAAATGGGAAAACTGAGTGAGTTTAACTTACCTTGATTTGATGTTGCCAAAGCGGCTCGGTTTAATTAAATTAAACCAACGTTTAATTTAATTAAATCCCCAGTAGTCCCCAGTTCTGTCCAAGTCGGTTCAAAAATGTAGAGTTCTGCGTTGTGGTCCCAACGCCTTTTATTTCGTTCAATTCTTTTAATATACGTAAGAGTTATACCATTATTAATATACAGTATTACATTAATTAAATAAATTCTCTTAACTGTATATTATTAGTTGATTACTTTTTAGACTAGGCATAACAGGACCAAAGCTGTTTTCCTTTGCTTCTGTTCCTTTCTTCTGCTCTTGTTTGAAAGTTTTGCACCATTAAATTTCCTTCAACACACGTTATACAAAATATGAGTAACAATATTTTGTTAGCTAAGTTATTTCCTAATTAAGATTAGTCATTTTTATTTACCCTGTTCATCCAAAACACGACCAACTTCTGCTTTCCTTTCATTCCAGGCTACACCCGCAGACTTTCTGTTCAAAACCAATACAAGAATGATGTTTAATTAACAATATTTAATTCCCTTTTTATTTAGTATAAACCAGATGTTAAGTGCTGAAATTTTAAATATAATTACGTTGTGACAAAGGTCTGCCGGTCAAATTTGTTTTGATCTGGTCTTCGTTTGTTCAGCACCCTGCATTGTTCCAAAAGATTTAATTAATTACATTAACTTTCTTAATTACGGTTTTGACTTAAAATAATTCCTTACTAAATTTCTAATCCATACTAGTTACTTCTGTATAGAGATTAACAGGCCGAACTGAAAGTTTTCCCATCGCGATATCCCTCTTCTTTAATATATGTTGTTCCTTCATTCGCAAATACCCGCTCTCGTATACACTTTCTTCAACTTCACCGAGAACGCCAGCTTTCCTCCACCGCTAGCAGCTCCATAGTCCACCGGAGTACTATCACCAGCAGTTGAATTGTGTGCCCTCGCTTCCTCGACCAACACCTGAAATCGCGATCGACTCAGCAAACCCAATCACCGTGGATTTTCCATCGAACACCGTCCATTTCGAGAGTATTTCTGGCCTCCACGGGACAATAGAACATATCGCCACCGCTCGTTTCACAGATCTCGATGAGATCTACTTCTTCTAAGTTAAAGGATTACGTAACTGATAAATGGATTATGGAAAAATGATCGAAAAAATGGAAGAGTTTGTGACCGTCGGTTTTGTCATGGCGGCATACAAAGGAGAGTTGACCACGCATTCTCTTTGACCCGTAATTTAGGTTAGAGTATGGTATTTATAGGAGACAATATACTATAATAATATTATATGAAACTTCACCGCGAAGTAACAAGTGAAACTAACCACAATCGCCTTCTGTTTACTAATAAAAATGCTAATCCTAGCATAGAAAAATATTCCGGACCTAATGGGACAGGTTTCGTCGAATTTTGACATCGTTTGAAAAAAATTCCTTTATAAAACCAGCGAAAAACACACGTTTAAATTTTCCACGATCACTAAATAAATCCAATCAACTTGCAACTTTGAAATCCTACACTTATTAATTATTACGAACCCAACGGCACTAGTTTCGTCGCATTCTGAGACTGTTTCCTGGTAAGCTATTTTTACGCGCACCGCAATGCCATTTTGGACACCAAATTGCCCGGACTTCAAAAATAACAAACTATATACTACGATACGAACTCAACAGAACTCGTTTCATGGCTTAATTCGATCGTTTGCTCAAGTTACACTCAAATATCTCTCTATTAAATGAATTTAATCTAATTACGCGCTATAGAAAATAACTGGGCGTTCATGGCTGCCGTGACCACATACGACATCATTTTGCCACACAATTCAACATCGTACAATAATTTAACGTTACGGTCCCAATGAAACTGATTTTGTTGAAAACAGAGTCCGTTTGAAAAATGGCTATTTTAAAGGCCTATATTTTAATAACGATTTCCATAACGACTATTTCAAAATTTGATTTGGCCATAACTAACAATTTATAACACGAAATATGGATTTTTCTCTTTCATATGAAAATTATCATCAATAGGGTTCTAACGTTTCTTGTTTCACAGAAATCCGACTTATATCGGATCCTGTATATCAAATTGAAGTTCAAAACTCCATTTCATGAACTGCATCGCCATTTCGAGCTCGATTTATATTATTAATAAATTTAACATTAAAACTTCATTTTAATAACGATTTAAATATTAAAATCCATAAATGTTCCAAATATAATATTTAAAATAATAAATTAAATTAAATATTTGGCTACCAAAAATACGGGACGTTACAATGTCCTTCTTGTTGATGAGTTCGGGCTTGATAACCCCGAGTTCCATAGCTAGCATAGATTATCACATTATGGTTATAGGAGTCGATCAACGGGTAGAAATTAGGTAAAGTCTAATTAGTATATCTAGGTAAGCTGGTGCAGCAATCTTGGATATGAATGAGAAACCAATATTTATTCGTGCTTAACTTTATTTACTCCTTCTATACCTTTATGTATTATGTCCTTAGAACTATTCATTTGTCTAATGCTTCCTTAACTTATGATCAGGCAAGAAATTACTAGAACTCACCAAACGTATGTCTGACCTAGTTTGTTTTCTCCTTCTCTCTTCTTTGTCCCCCTGGTTTGCAGGGTGGGGGGACTCAGCGGTGATTCTTAATTTTTTTTAGTTTAACTTGGATTCAGACTCATTTCAGACTCATGCATTGGTTCATTTCTCATTTTCTGATTGTAGTGTTGACATTAAGAGGGATAGTTTTACTTATCTACTATGATATTAAGGTTTTCCATGAGACAGTGTATTTGGTTTTATGTTGATGACTATTTGGTACTTTGGAAATGTAGCAAGCACTGCGTTTTGACTTGTTTTGTTAAATGTTGCTTTAAAATTTCTATTGTGTTTTATGTTTCTATTTTGTGAATTTTAGTCTCTGTGTTTTTAATTTATGCCTAATCGCTTTATAAACCTTAGCACATCCTTATATGGGTGACACTTAGAGGTATATGGTGTTTCATTTGGTGTCAAAGCCTACAGTTACTAGATCAGAGAAAAGTTTATGAAAAACTGTTTTTAAAAGTAAAGCATTTCCAAGTAAAACTTGTTTTTTTGAAATATCCCCTCAAATAAACTACAATATTCCTTGATTCCTTTTTATATCCTTGTCTCTTTTCTTTTTCCAACATGTCTGAGGTTCCTAACTTTCCGGAGGGCGTTACAATCCCGACATGGTTCCGTAGCTATGTTGAAGCTATGTCGCCTACCAACGGGTATGGAAATGCCCAACCTCTAGCTATAGCCATGGTAGTTCCACAAAATCTAGTGGATAATTTTTCTAATCTCTATAAGGATTTTTCTGCTATGGGAGGTAAGTCATTTATTGGATCATAGAGTTTTATTGATGCTCGTAATTGGCTTAGAGAGATCGATCATGTATTGGGATTATTGGAGCTTGATGATAGGAGGAGGATTCAATTGACCGCTTGGCAGCTGAAAGGAGAAGCGTCATATTGGTGGGAAGTGGTCGAGGTAGAGCGGGCTGTGAGGACATAGGATGAGTTCAAGGAAAGTTTGAGAAAAAGTATTTATCACGAGATGAAGAAGGAACGTAGTTGGAAAGATTCTTGAGTCTGAGATAGGGTGATAAGTCGGTTAAGGAGTATGCGAATAGCTTTAACGAGTTGGTGAGGTTTGGCTTAGATCTAGTTAATACTGCACATAAGAAGGCACTGAGGTTTGCGAGGGGGCTGGATCAACCCCTCCAAGGACTAGCATTGGCACACATTCCTTTGTGTGCAACTTTCCAGGCTATAGTGGAGATGACTCTTATGCAAGAGGACGGAAAGGAAAGTACACAAGAGGCTAAGACAGAAGTGGTCAAAATAAGTTTTGGAAAGAAAAAGTGGTGGACCAAGAAAGGTGGAAATAAAAAGGGAGTAAAGTCGAAAAAAGCACAAATTAAGAAGGAGGTGAAGTGCCATAGGTGTGGCATGATAGGGAACTTCGTCAAAGATTGCAAAAGACAACTAAGAAAGGTGCTTGCTTTCAGAGTGGACAGATGGTACATTATAGCAGATAGTGCCCTCAGAGGCATAGACATGGAGTAGGTTCATCCAGAGCACAGGTTTATGCTCTTAAGCCAGCTCAAAGGGTGGTGGCAGTCAAGACAAAGGTAGGTTGGTCATCATAGAATATTTGATTTCTCTTTTTGACTTCCCTATTAGGGCCTTGTTCGATTACGATGCTTCTCATTCTTTCATATTTAGTTCTGTTGTTGATAGTCTACACCTAGATACTTCTATAGTTTATGATCCAGTAGTTGTCTCAAACCCCATAGGGAGTACAACTCACTTATCTATGATGTGTAGGGTTTTGAGGATTTCTATTTTTGGCGTCGAGTTTGATTATGACGTATATGTACTGGGTTTCATGGGTTACAGGCTAATTCTAGGGTTGGATTGTTTTTCCATGTATGGCGCCATCCTTGATTGCAAGAGGAGAGTTGTAAGGCTTTTGACGTGTCATGGTAGGACTCTCGAGATTTCTTGCAACTCGCAAGGGTTAATCATTCTTAGTTTCTTGGATTCCCTAGATGCTTCTGTAGACGATTTCAGTTTGGTGTCCGCAGTTAGAGACTTTCCGGACAAATCCGAGAGGCGCGAGGTTGATTTTCGGATATACGTAGTAGAGGATGCAAATCCTGTTGCATTGCTTGTGCGCCACATAGCTTTGGGGGAGAGGACGGAGATTAGTAAGTAGGTGGGTGAGTTGTTTGAGAAAGGGTTTATTAGATGCAGTATTTCTAAGTGGGGAGAAACAGTCATCTTTTCGACTAAGGAAGATGAATCTCTTCGTCATTGTGTGGATTACGGAAAATTAAACAAGCTCACGAAGAAGAATAGACACCCACTCCCTCGGACAAATGACTTGTATGATCAATTGGTAGGTGCGTTGGTTTTCTTGTACTTGGATTTGGCTATAGGTTTTCATGAGCTTAGGATGACAGATGATAGCATAGATAAGATTGCCTTTTGGACACCCAACGGATTCTTTGAGTGGTTGGTTATGCCTATTGGGCTAACCAATGCGCCAACATATTTTGTTGACTTGATGAGCCGGGTATTTAGGGAGTTCCTAAATAAGTTTACGGTGGTGTTTGTTGACGATATCTTGGTATTCTCGAGGAGCGAGGACGAGCAGCCTTGCGGAAGGAGGTGAGGTTCTTGGGGCATGTTATCTCTAGAGATGGTATAGCGGTGGATCCCGCTAGGTTTGTCACAATACATGATTGGAAAGCCCCTAAGAATGTGATAGAAGTGAGACGCGTTCTAGGTTTGGCAGGATACTATCGGAAGTTCATTAAGGATTTTGCACGGATCTCATCTTGGCTTACCCGTCTTACGAAGAAAAACCTAGTATTTACTTGGGATGTGGATTGTGAGGATGCATTCTGAGATTGAAGAAGGTTCTCACATCAGCTCCAGCGTTGACTCTTTCGGATGGTAAGAAGATGTTCACTGTGTATACAGATGCTTGAGGTACGGTTTTAGGTGCGGTACTTATGCATGAGGGTAGGGTTGTCTATTACGGAGTAGACAGTTGAGGGTACGTGAGATAAATTATCCTACCCATGATTTGGAGCTAGCGGAGATAGTTTTTGCACTTAAGTCTTGGAAACATTATTTATTAAGTGAGATGTTTGAGCTATACACCGACCATAAGTCTCTTAAGTACTTGTCTTTGTAAAATGATCTTAATTTGCGGCAGCAATGCTGGATGGAGTTTCTTGCATCCTATGACTTTAAGATATAATATACCCCGGGGAAGAAGAATGTAGTGGCGGATGCACTGAGTACGCACAGGATGACTTTGAATCCGTTGTTCATAGAGTGGTAGAGTTTGGAGTTTACCTCGTCAATTGATTTTAGACGATCTACGGACTATGCACCAGGATTATTGGCATCATTAGAGGTGTGACCTACTCTCTTAGAGCACATTGAATCCAGTCAGCGCGAGGATTAGCAGTTAGCAGGTATCATGGAGCGATTCAGTAGAGGAGTGTGACACCCCACATTCGTTAATGTCACTCTCTAACAGAATGCATTAAGTTTCGTGAAGCGTTATAGGCAAACAGAAACAAAAACAGAAACATCACAAGACATATATAAAATAATAGCGGAATTTAAAACTTTATTTTCTAAATAGAAAACATCGTGGTCCAAATTCAGTTACAACATAAGTCCGAAACACAGAAAACTCATTACATCAATTTAAAGTATTTTCCTTGTACTAAAATCATTAGAGTACAGTAATATAAAAGCATAGTCCCCAAAAATAGCCATATCAGAGAAGACATGAAATCAAAGAAGTACATCTAAGGAGCTACAAGCAGAATGAAAGAGAGAATCCTAATCAAGCTTAAGTATTCCCAACCTAAGAACCTGGGGGGAGGGAAGGAAGAGCGAGAAAAGGAAACAAAACGGGTCAGACATAAAGTCTGGCGAGTCCAGTTACTTTTACCATATAAATAAGTTAAAGTATCATGACAGACATATAAACTGGATGAGAGAGATAACATTACCATAAGACAGGTATATCAAACTGAGCAGGATAAACGGAATAAACATAACAGAATATATTGTGCTTCTCAAGTACTTTTCTTTGCACCAATACTAGCATACAGAAACAAGATGATCCCAATAAGAACAAGATGGTAGACTTAGGCGTACTTCTAGTGAGGGGTTTTACCCCGTACAATAATAACAAGGTATCCCAACAGAAATGACAAGTGTTACACCCAACGATAATAAAGGGCTCCTAAACAAGAAAGACTAGATGTACCCTCATTACTACTCCAATCTATTGGCTTCCTATCCCAGTAGATACCCTGTGCTGGCCCCACAGTAAGATGTATCACTTCCTAAAGTGGCAACCCCTTTATTAACGAGATGCACATCCATGTACTGATGTCACATCATCTTATTATCCCAACGCAAGCAGATTCATGCACGCACATGAATCCGACGGAGTGCACCGTCAACATCATTACTTTAATGAACCTCTTACAATCAACTCAATAAGCATGCCAAGACCCCGACCTAATTCGGGGTTCCCCGTTTGATACCAAGATGGGTTATTGACTGGTACGGGTCCCACACAACAGATGATACAAGCTTCCCCCTTTGCTTGCATCCCCACTACTAGGATTTTGATAGGTTATGCCTAACAATTTAACAAGGTTGCATAACCCCAACATATAAAACTGGTTAAGTTTGTCGGGTTTATATATATAACCCACCCCAACAGATTTAATAAGAGTAACTTAAACCCCACTGATTCAAGCAAGTTTACCTAACCCCTACTCAATTTGACAGGTTCATGTAACCCCCACAGATTTAAATAGGTTAAGTATTACAGGTTAACAAGTTATTATCATTCATCTATTTATGGTTGTAAATGCATTATACCTCTCACATTAAGTTTACCACTTATGGATGTTGGATATGCCGGGTGGTTCCAGGCAGACTTCTACCACAAGTCAAACTTAACCTTATGTCTTAGCACCGTTACGTGTAAATTTATGCACCCGACCCCTCACATTAGATTGACCACTTGTGGATGCTGGATTTGTCGAGCGGTTTCGGGCAGACTTCTTCTACAAGTGTAATCTAACCTCATGTCTAAGCACAGTTACAGTTTCTAATTACTGTAAATCTAGACATGTTCATTATTAAACAAATTTTCATGTTTATCCAAGGTTATGCCCCAGATCCCAGTCTGATCCACGATACAAGTTATGTCCAAATTAAATTTTTAGATCAAGGTATAGATTATTCCCCCAAATCCCAATCATGTTTTACAATATAAGTTACTCCCCAATTTATCATTCTCAACCGTTCCCAATTTTGTGCGTTTTCATATTTCAGCGATAGGCCTAGGCTCGAAGGTAGCCTGGCTATACAAATAAAAAGGGAAGGAGGGAGAGAAGTGAACAGAAATAGGCATAAAATCAAAACAAGCATATGATGGAAGAAATGGGCATACTAACAGAATGGGCATATGAGAGCTAAACAATAGATTAGGTGTACAAGTAGTGGCAGATTTGTTTAGTTATGATTCAACTTATTAACAGGCACAGGTTTAGATCCAAACTTATAAACATGTCAAGATTACTATTAAATGTTCATATCTAAAAATAACACGAACTCACTGTAACTGGATCTAAAGAAGAGAGAAATGACTGTTGATGTTGCAGCAGATATTCTTGTATGCTTATAAGTTATTGTTGCAGAAGAATAGGCTAATTCAATCCGAGTTGGGGCAGAACCTCGTTGTCTCAATAGTTTTTTAGGAATAAAACAATAGAAATGAGGTCCTATTTATAGCCTAATGCCAAAGAATCTAGTCAAGAAACGAGTCCGTGTTCACAGAAATGGATCTGCCCCCAAATTTGGGTGGGCCGACCCGGGGTCGACTCATGGGTCGACACCCCCGTGTAGGGGTCGACCCATGGGGCATAGGGTTGACCCCTAACGGACCGAATTACCTCCTCTTCCCGCTCTTTGATTTTTGATTTTCTAGGCATGATTTATATATATATATATATATATATATATATATATATATATATATTGCTTATATGCATACAAACTTCAAACCTTAATATCTTCTTCATGCGATGTCCGTTTTACGCAAACTTGGAGTCTATCTTAAGCAGAATTCCGAGACGAACGCAATGGCGCAATCCTTTTTACTTAATTCCCAATATTTAATTAAGTATTCTTTAGTTGTCACTTTAGTGTTCTTTAAAATTACGGGGTGTTACATTCTCCCTTGCTTAAAGGATTTCGTCCCCGAAATCTCTAAGTTAAGAAGAATGTATATCCTAACATCCATCATCCATCTACTCATCCACCAATCACAGGCATCCATTGTTCTTAAAATATTTCCAATGCTTACGTGAACATATGCAAAGGTGTGTTTATATGTCCCTATACTAAGGCGAAAGATCGGGCGGTCTACAGATTCAGTTGACCTCCTTAATGCAATGTATGTTAGTGCCATGAATCCAACATGTATGCAAATAATCCTAGTATAACATATAAGTTCTATATGTGTGCACAATCATTCATCCAAATGCAACATCCATATGATGATACACCTATTTTCATCCATGAAATTTAAAAAAAAAGGCACACACATCCATATGCAGTATGAAAGTGGCTGAGCCGATTTAGTGCCTAGTGTGTGTATATGCATGCACGAGAAACCACTAGCAAACACTTGCATCCATAAAACATAACATGTCTTGAACACATGTTTACACCCATTGGTTCCCTACCTAAAGGTCGATGATTTGATCGATTGGATATACTAAATGATAGAAATAAGTGCGAATAAATTTTTTGGAAAAGGAGTTAAGAACGTACCCTTGAAAAGAAAAGGGTACGGAGCGCAAATCTTGTCTTCGGTCTCCTAAGTTTCATTCTCGGGGTCTTCTACCCATTGCACTTTCATCAACTTGACCTCTCGGTTGTGTAACTTCTTAACCTACGATCCAAGAATACGAGTAGGAACACATCTAACTGTCGCCTCTTGTTCCACTTCTACTTCCTCAAGCATACTCGGCTCAACTACTTCTGCGGTATCATGTAAGCACTTCCGTAGAAGAGAAACGTGGAAAACATCATGAACACTCATCAATCACTCTGGTAGCTTTACTTTATGGGTTATTTGGCCAGTCCTTTCTGTTATGGGAAATGGCCCTATAATTCTTGGCGCCAATTTCCCTACAGATCCAAAACGAACCACATTCCTCAAAGGTGAAACTTTGATGAAAACCATGTCTTCCACTTCAAACTCAATATCAGTTCTTCTCTTATCTGCGTAGGACTTCTGCTTATCCTGAGCTATCTTCATGCGTTTGTGGATAAGATCAATCTTTTCCGAAGTATCTCTAATCATCTCTGGTCCAAGTAGAAGCCCTTTATGTAAACTCCCACCAACAAGGTGGCGATCTACAGGGTTGCCCGTACAATGCCTTGAAGGGTGCCATGCCAATACTAGCCTAACTGTTGTTGTAGGCGAACTCTACCAAAGGAAGGTGCTCTTCCCAAGTCCCTTTGAAGTCTAGGATACACAGTCTTAAAAGATCCTCAAGAATTCTATTCACCCTTTCCGTCTGTCTATCAGTATGAGGGTGATGAGCGGTACTAAACACAACTGTGTACCTAATGCCTCTTGCAAGCTCATTAAAAACTCACTAGTGAATATGAGGTCACGATCACTCGTAATACAGGAAGGTACTTCTTGTAGGCGGACTATCTCATGAAGATAAACTGCTGCCAACCATGATACTGTCCCCTTACTCATAACGGGAATGAAATGAGCGCTCTTAGTGAGCCTGTCAACTATAACCCAAATACTTGTAATGACCCGCATTCTACGCATCGCAGGATCGTAGAATATTTATTTCTTTCACATAAAAAGTCGTATGGTCATGTAACTTTAAGAGACGACTATTGGGGTCATTTCCCATGTTCATGATTTTATCCCGATTTTTAAATGACTGTTTTGCCCCTAGCTGATCTTGTTTTAACCATAACTTTTGACTGGAAAGGAATTTTGATCTGAAACCACTTCCATTGGCTTCGGATGATGGTTTACAATTCCGTAGAGTGGTCACATTAGCCAAACGGACTCACCATTTGGGAGATATGGCTGAAACAAGTTTCAGATAGTGAAAAACAGCTTAATTGGGTTTAACCGGGTGATTAACAGCTAGGCCCAATGGGGGATTTCGGAATTAGAGGTATTTAAGGGCTGCTAGGGTTAGGATTTCGGTTTTTCACTCATTTTCTAGCCGCCACAAACCCTCTCTTCAACCTAACAATGGCCTCCAACATCTAAAAACACCTCTAATCACTTCTTAATCAAGTTTTGGCTTAAACCACATCAAATTAAGGAGGAATAGCGCCAAAGCAAAGTTAGAGCTGCCGTGTTGCATTGAGAACAGCGTCGTAACAGTAGATTATTTCAGATCTAAAGTTCATTTGTTGCCAAGGTGAGTGATTAGCATTGTTTTGACACTAATTACAGTTAATTAGGGTGATTAGTGATAATTAGCGAATTTATACATTAATAAATTCTGGAAAAATATTTATAAATTCTGAGATATTTTTTTATACCTCTGTTAGAATTTTGGGTTGATTTGATTAAGTTTTGTTAATCCTATGATTAGTTTTGCTTAAACATGTTTAAGGGAAAATATGGGATTTTGGCTATGTTTGATCCGTTTTAACCTACCAAATTATTGTTTTGGTGTTTGTGAATGATTATACATGTTGCTATGACTGTATGGTATGCTTTGTGATTGTCTAGAAGTGATAGATTGGTCGAAAACGCCGTCGAATGGCGTAAAACAGTCGCTGGAAAGTTGCAGGAAATGTGCAGGGTTTGAAACCGGATCGGATCGGATTACTGGGCTTGGATCGGATAGGAGAACCGGGTAAGTGGACTTGATTCGGATTGGAACTTAGCATAAGGGGCTTGACGAGAAGGAAGGCCATTTGCTTAGAGTTGGAGTTGGGCAGAGGATCGGATCGGAGAGACAAAAAGGGGATCGGATCAGAGCTAGGGCGTGGGATCGGATCGGCTACCAAATCGAACCGGAGCTGGCATCTTCTGAGGCGTGCAAACGAAAGAGACAACAAGGAAGGTTGGACCGGATCGGAACTTGACACTATAAGAAGGACCTTGGCACTTTACCACCGGACCGGACCGAGCCACATGTGAGAAGCTGAACCGAACCGCATGGAGGAGGTGAACCCGAACCGAACCGAGCATGGGTGACCGAACCGAACCGAGCGTGGGTGACCGAACCGAACCGGACGTGTACTTCTATTTCTACATGACGACTCTTCTGAAGGCCAACTCCAATTCAACCAAAACCCAAGATGCAAAGGAGGTCCAAATGAGGAGCTTTGACTCAGGATCCAGTTGGGAACCAATGAGTTGACTTCATGAGTTGGGCTTTGCTGCGGGACGTGTGCAAAGGGGTTGTCGATGTCTGTAACTTTGGATCACTATGTGTAGGGAGTACGTGAACGGATTCAGGGCCGCAGTGGCCTAGGTATGACTAAAGAGCTATAGACCAATGAGGTGGGGTCATTTGCAAAGATTTGGTCATGACTCCATGGGGTAAGCTTGGTAGTAGCAGTAGTTGTACAAATCGAACTCCGTCACTACTTCGATGGGTCTAGTGACTGACAGTGGTGGACATCGTATGCTTTACGCACTGAGTGAGAGATTTGAGGATGGTTGCTATGTTTGATTTGTTTGCCATCATTATGACATGCACACCCCCACCCCTGTATTCTTTACACCATATGTAGTGGCACCTTCGAGTATTGTACGGTATGTAGTGCTAACTCTTTGGTTGCAGGTCCAGGTTCAGGTATGGTTTAGTATACCTGTTATTGTTTTGTTTAGCTGCTTATTGCTCATACCAGACTTTTTGTCTGACCCAGAGTTTTATGTCTCTTCTTATTACTCTGGGTGCTCTCACGAACAAACTAGAGACAGGTTAGGTGGTATGCACGAGTAGCTGTACCGGAGACGAGCATGAGGCTTCCACGTATGATACATATATAGATATTCTCCCTGTGTTGCTGCGGTCACTACTTTGGGCATTAGTGGTGTACCTTTCTTTCTTTTGTTTAGGGACGGTAATTTGGAAAGTTGTAATAAGCTGTATTTGGATTTCCGCTACTCTGATGATGATGTTGATGTTGGTTTTAGTTATCAGCTTATGCACTGTATCGTCTGTTTTATGTCAAGTATATTATTATTATATTTTGTTCCATGCGCTGTGAGACATTCTACAGGTTTTCGATTAGTTCATTCTCTTCTTTCCTTTCTTTGGCGACCGTTTCGTGCTAGTTGGGCATGTGTACACCGCACTTTCGGAGGAAATGCCGGCTGGTGCAGGGCGGGCCGTCACAATACTGATGTTGCCTTTCCTCGATCTAGGCAAAAACCATCAATGAAATCCGTAGAGACGCTCTCCCACTTCCACTGTGGAACCTCCAAATGATGAAGTTAACCACTAGGCTTCCTTTGCTCAGCCTTGACTTTTTGGAAAATCAAACATCGAGAAACAAACTTCACTACATCTTTCTTCATCCTAGCCCAAAAAGAAATCCCTCTTCATATCTCTATACATCTTATCACCGCCTGGATGAATAGTCATCCTAGAATGATGGGATTTCTCAAGGACTATCTTCAACAAACTCCCAACTTGGGAAACACAAAGCCTTCCATCTCGTCGCAACTGCCCTTTATCATCTGTGGAACATCTACTGAGGTGACGGGAAGTCTCCCCACTACTGAGCCTATCCAAGATGTCTACTATCTGTGGGTCCTCTCTTTGTGAAGTTCCTATCTGATCCATAAGAGTAGGTCACACTTCTAACGATGCCAACAAACCAGATATAAGATTTGTAAACGGACTAAAATCAAAGGTCGATATATACTCCAAGCTCTGCCTCTCTACAAATAGATCACTCAAGGTTATCCTTTGCCTACTCATTGCGTCTACTACCACATTACCTTTGCCAGGGGTATAAGCAATCTCAAAGTCATAGGACGCTGGGAACTACATCCATCTCTATTGCCTCAAATTGAGGTCCTTTTGCCAGAACAATTACTTGAGAGATTTATAATTGGTGTACTACTTGAACTTCTCTCCAAGTGGATAATGGCACCAAGTCTTAGGCGCGAATACAACGACATCCAACTCTAAGTCATAGGTAGGGTAGTTCTTCTCATGAACTCTTAACTGTCTACCTCCATAACGTACTACCCTTCCCTCTTGCATCAGAACCACACCAAGCCCTATACCACATGCATCAGTGTATACTGTGAACACTTTGTTCCCATCAGGCAAAGTCAAGACTTGCGTTGTCGTCAGAGCCCTCTTCAATCACTGAAAAGCATCTTTACAGTCTATATCCCAAGAAAATGTCAGAATCTTCTTCGTCAGCCTGGTGAGTAGGGATGATATCTTTGCGAAGTCCTTAATGAACTTCCTACGGAGTGCGCCGTCAACATCCCCACTTTAATGAACCTCTTACAATCAGCTCAGTAAACATGCTAAGACCCCGACCTAGTTCGAAGTTCCTCGTTTGATACCAAGATGGGTTATAGATTGATATGGGTCTCACACAACAGATGATACAAGCTTCCCCCTAGGCTTGCATCCCCACTACTAGGATTTTGACAGGTTATGCTTAACAATTTAACAAGGTTGCATAACCCCGACATATAAAAAAGGTTAAGTTTGTTGGGTTTATATATATAACCCACCCCTACATATTTAACAAGATTAACTTAACCCCTACAGATTCAAGCAAGTTTACTAAACTCCTACTCAATTTAACAAGTTCATGTAGCCCCCACAGATTTAAATAGGTTAAGTATTACAGGTTAACAAGTTATTATCATTTATCCATTTATGGATGTTAATGCACTAGACCTCTTATATTAACTCTACCACTTGTGGATGCTGGATATGCAGGATGGTTCCGGGCAGATTTCTGCCACAAGTCAGACTTAACCTCGTATCTTAGCACCATTACGTGTACATTTATGCACCCGACCCCTAACATTAGGTTAACCACTTGTAGACGCTGGATTTGCCGGGAGGTTCCGAGAAGACTTCTACCACAAGTGTAATCTAACCTCGTGTTTAAGTGCGGTTACAATTTCTAATTACTGTAAATCTAGCCATGTTCATTATTAAAAAAATTCATGTTTATCCAAGGTTGTCCCCCAAATCTGGGCATGTTCATTATGAATTCCCTCCTCTTCTCGTTTTTTGATTTTTTGTTTTCTGGATATGATTTATATATTTATATTTTACTTATATGTATACAAACTTCAAACCTTAATATCTTCTTCATATGATGTCCGTTTTATGCAAATTAGGAGTCTATCTTAAGCAGAATTCCAAGACGAACGCAATGGTGCAGTCCATTTTACTTAATTCCCAATATTTAATTAAGTATTCTTTAGTTTATCACTTTAGTGTTCTTTAAAATTACGGGGTGTTACAAGAGACCTTTAGTCACCTTGCTAGGTATTCTATAGATGAGAGAGGGTGGCTACGTCGTGATGGGAGAATATGTATTCCTCGGGTTGATGATTTTTGAGATCGGTTTTAGAGGAGGATCATCACCTTCGGATGAGCATCCATCCGGGAGGTGATCAAATGTATAAAGACATGAGGAGGATCTTTCATTGGATAGGGATGAAGAAGGACGTGGCAGAGTACGTGGCTAAGTGTATGACTTGTCAAAGAGTGAAGGCTGAGCAAAGAAAGCCTGGTGGATTTCTTCAACATCTAGATGTGACATAGTGTAAGTGGGAGAGCGTCTCAATGGACTTCATAGATGGGTTGCACAGATCGAGGAAGGGTAAGACCAACAATTGGGTTCTGGTCGATAGGTTGACTAAGAGTCATTTCATCCCGGTTAAGAGTAAGCGGCCGGAAGCTTGGTTGGCATCAGTATATCTCAAAGAGATCATTTGACATCATGGAGTTCCCTCTAGTATTCATTGTGATAGAGACCCCATCTTTACCATCGAGTTTTGGAGGAGCCTGTAGGAGCTATTAGGGATACCGCTACGACTTAGCGCTTCCTATCACCCTTAGACAGGTGAACAGATGGAGAAGGTTAATAGGATTCCTGAGGATTTATTACGGATGTGTATCTCGGACTTGGGAGGGACTTGGGAGGAACATCTTTCTTTGGTAGAGTTCGCATATAACAACAGTTACCAGACGAGCATTGGTATGGCTCCCTTTAAGGCATTATACAGATGACCCTGCAGATCACCTACTTGTTGGTGGGAGTCCACAGATAGACTTCTACTTAGGCCTGAGATGGTTAGGGAGACGTCAGATAAAATAGATTTGACTTGGTGGAGGACGAAGGCAGCCTAGGACGGACAAAAGTCATATGCATATCATTGGAGGATAGACCTAGAGTTCGAGGTATGGGACACTATTTTCTTCAAGGTTTCACCTCTAAGGAGTGTTGTTCGGTTAGGCTTAGTGGGGAAGTTGTCACCGAGGTTCATCGGGGCATTCCCTATAGTATAGATTATAGGTCAAATGGAATATAGGGTTAGACTACAGGAGAGATTGGCAGGAATTCATGATGTGTTCCATGTTTCACACTTGCAGAAGTGCTTACATGAATCTGCGGTAGTGGTAGAGCTGAGTACCCTAGAGAAGATTGAGGTAGAAAGGGAGGTATCGGTCAGGCAAGTTCCTATGCAGATACTAGGATCTAAGGTGAAAAAGTTGCGGAATAAATAGATCAAGCTTGTTATGATTCAATAGGGAGAGGACAGCGATGGGCGACATGGGAACAAGAGGATAAGATTCGCGCTTATTTTCTGTTTCTCTTTGATATTATGCTTTTAATCTATTCTTAAGCTTTGAATTTGAATATATTTTCCTATCGTTTGAATTATAAGTCTTAGGTAGAAGCCTATAGATGATAGGAATTGGTTTAAAACATGTTAATATAACATGTAATGGTTGAATGAGTTCACATGGATGCGGTATATGCATATACACACACTAGGCATTAGTTAGCAATCGACAGACTAGGACACTTACGTAATTCCATATGGATGTGTGTGCATTTTTAATTTATTTCAAATATAGATGAAAATTGGTTGAATCATTATTTGGATGTTGCATTTTGATGAATGATTATTGCACGCATATAGAATTATATGTATTATTAAGGTTCCTTTGCATACATATTTGATGCATGACACATACATGAAATTACATTAATGAGGTTAACTGAATCAATAGATCGCGTGATTTTTGCATTAGCATAAGGACATATATACTGCACCTTTCGCATATGTTCATAAAAAGCATTAGAAAATCTAAGGACAATGGATGTCAGTGGTTGATGGTTGAGTAGATAAGTGTAGATAACAGGGGTGAGAGTTCGGTCAGGTTGGAGGCAAAAGAAATTTCCAAACCGAACCGAATTAATTTCGGTTAATTCGGTCGGTAACCGGTCTAACCGAACTTGTAGGATTTATAATTATTTAAATGATGGATTTACTCAAAGTAAAACATAAATTCATGTTTAGAGAAATTTTATATAGTAAATTTTATATTTATGATAAGATTTGATCTATTTACAACAAATTCCTTTGTATTATATAACTAAACCAATTATTTAAATTACTACAATACCGTTAAATTAGATAATAAATCAAAAGTTCGGTAAAATCAATAACAAAAAAAATTTATTTTACAAACTGAATTCAAACCAATTTAGTTTTGAAACCGAACCGAACCAACCGAAATAAACCAGTTAATTCGATTTGAATCGAATATTGCTCACCCTTAGTAGATAATGATTGATAATATTTATATCATTCTTCGAACCTTGGAGATTTCAGGGATGAAATCCTTTGAGGAGAGGAGAATGTAATAACCCAAATTTTTAATAAATAATAATTAAATAGAAAAGGGTAACAAACTAATTGTTAATCCGGATAAACTTCAGAATCGGACAACGGGACTAGCATTATTAGGTCTGTTGTAATTTTCTGATGAAAGTAGACACTTGGTTTGCTGAAACCGGAGTTAAAATGAATAAGTCATTAATTAAAAAAGATAAGTTAAAAATCAGAGTTTATATACTAAAAATAAATATAATATAAGGATGAGCGGGATGACCCAATCTCGTTTTGGTCGACCTTGTGTCGGCCCAGACAATACTTGGGTCGACCTTGGGTCGACAAAAGGTGGACATGGGTCGGCCCATGGTGCAATAACCTCGTGTCTTGGTGTGCACGCAGTGTTCAATGAACATTTGTAATTTTCACACGTTATTTCACTGACATGGATTTGTTTTATTGGTTCATATTAAAACAAAGGCTGACGTGGTTATTTTTGATTGGTCCAGTGACATGGCTAACCCAAATTTAATCCTAAATTTGGACGGTTGAGGAAACCCAGTAAACCTATAAATAGACCAGTAGGGCCTCTCTCATTTCTTCACATCCATTTTCTCTCTCTTTTTCTTCCCCGGGCCTATCCTCAAAATTATGAAGGGTCAAATAATTAAACTTTTACGTGGATAAAGAAGTTCTATAATTTTAAATATTTATTTTTATAAATAGTACTGGAGGTAGAGGTTCTGCTGGAATAAGAAAGGCCATGTGGGAAGCTCTCTTCACCAGATCCATGAGTTTTTATGTGAATTCTAGGTTAGTAATTTGTGTATGAAAATTTAGACAGTTAAATAAGTTTAATATTTATAGTTATTTACAGTATTTATGCGTTTGGTTTTTCTATGAAGTTACCGTAATTTATTTAGTGTCTTTTCCTATTTCATTCCAGATGTTTATTGTTTATAAGTAATTCTCCTTCTCCTATCCCCTTCTCTATTGTGGTTTCATATGTGGTTCAGGCTATGTCCTAATTTATTTCTTTTGTTTATTTTTGACTCTATGCCTTGCAAGTAGCCTAGACCATTTTCCTTTTTCTTTTAGCGCTGAGCCTGGGCCTAAAGAGAGCCTAGGCTTTTATCATTATTATGCATTAAAATTGGAATAATATTGAAATTGAATAAAAAAGGATTGTTGGCATGTTATAACTTATTAAATCTTATAATCAGTATTGGACTGTAAATTGGGGGATAAAACTTAATATGTAATTGGAGAACATGCAAACATATAAACTGGAATAAGTAACTTAGTTGGACGCTAAGTAAATTGGGTTCAGGTTGTATAAAAGAATAAATATTAATTAGAAATGTTTAATAAAACCTAGGAATATAGCGGGATGTTATGTTGGGCTTATTAATAAATTTAAATTTTGTTAAGTTAAATTTAAGAATATATTAATAAGCTAAGATAGTGGAGTGCATTCCGGCGGCGTGGGGATGATTGGGAAAATAAGTGGCTCATAGTTAAGGTCCATTCCAGCAGCGTAGGGATGATTGTGGAAAATAAAAGGCCCAATAAAATAATAAGATTGTTGCGGGAGTCCGTTCCGGTAGCTTGGGGCTGATTGTGAAAAATAAGTGGCTCGTAGTTTAGGTCCATTCCAGCAGCGAGGGCCTGATTGGCGAAACTAAATGGCCTAATAAGAAAATAAATAGGGACCAATTATAGGGGTGACTTGTGTCAACTGGATATTTGGTTAGGGCCTGCATCAGGTAGTATCCCTATTATCATCTATGGAGGTCTCACACTAGGTAGAGGCGAGGGCATGCTTTACTGCACTGGATAGTAAGAGGTCTAAATGAGGTGGATACGGGCGCGCTTTGGATGGACGATGAGCGTGCATCGTGCCGACTGGGAAAAATAAGCCGTTGTAATGCCTGTGATTAACGGTTATGTCCTTTTTGTTGATGGGCTCGGGCTTGATAACCCCAAGTTCCATAGCTGTTATAGGTTATCATATTGTGGTTATAGGAGTTGATCGACGGGTAGAATTAGGTAAAGCCCAATTAGTATATCTTGGTAAGTTGGTGCAACAATCTTGGATATGGATGTGAAGCTAATCTTTATTCGTGCTTAACTTTGTTTACTGCTTTTATATCTTTTGTCCTTGGATCTGTTCATCTGTCTAATGCTTCTTAGCTTATGCTCATGTTAGAAATTACTAGAACTCACCAGACGTATGTCTGATCTAGTTTGTTTTCTCCTTCTCTCTTCCTTTGCCCCAAAGTTCGTAGGGTGTAAGGTCCTAGTAATGATTGTTGATTTAGTTCAGCTCGGATTCAGACTCATTTTGGACTCATGTATTGGTTCATTTCTCATTTCTAATTGTAGTGTTGACATTGAGAGGGATAGTTTTGCTTATGTACTCTGATATTATGGTTTTCCATGAGATAATATATTTGGTTTTATGTTGATGACTATTTGGTAGTTTGGAAATGTAATAAGTGTTGTGATTTGATTTTTTTTTATTAAATGTTGTTTTAAAATTTCTGCTGTGTTTTCTATTTTTTTGCCCCTATACTATTAGAGGCAAGTTGTTTATTTATGTGCCCATGCTACGTATGATAGAGGCATGTTTGGTGGCTTCTAATATTTGAATTTTGACAGTGAAGTGATGTTGTAAAGCATTGTAGTGGCATCACATGAAGCTATTGTGATTTCTTTGAACTTGATATTACTTAAGTCTCTTATCATGGTTGTTTAAATATTGTTGTTTCCCCTCTTCCAATATTTATTAATGTATCATTAGACATGGAAATCTCCCAAATTCAAGATTTGAGGGATAATCTTGGAATTTCAAAAATACATGATTGGAGGTAATTCATTGAATTTCCATTAGTCTAAGCAAAGATATATAATCAAACTGACCGTTAGGGAGGTTTCTAAGCTAAATTTAATTTGTCGGTCGAAATATCTGAATTTCGCGTTCCTGGGCTCTTTTCCGTTTCTTCCTCCGATGCTCCTTTGAATAATGTTTCTTATTATTTTCCGTAATCTTTAATTTCAAACAAACCCTGATTGACTCACAATCTGCGATGCCACAAATTTTGCAAACACCTCTTCTCTAGCGGACCATTTTCTCATACTTCACTAACTTATCTTTGATAAGTTGAGAAATCTAGGTGCGTATCCCCAACTCAATAACGATTTTTACGGTCTAACTATTTCTAGAGGATTAATTACAATTGTCTCTACACTTGCTATTTTCTTTCTATTCACATCAAAATCAGTAAGATTTTACATTTATTTCGTCATTTTTGGCAGTTAATTGAAGATGGAAAATTGAATTTTGGATCGTTGAAATTGAGATTAGATATTGTGCCATGATTTCATATATCTGAGTTATATTTATATAAATCATGATGTTGGGATATTTTTTTCAAGTGTTCATTGAAAATAAGTCAAAATTTATTAGGATATTTTTTTCATTGGATGAGCAACTAGCGGATTTTAATTTTTCTGAAACATTACTAATTTGAATTTAGTATACATTTATTATTTATGCATTACACTTCCAATTGTATATTTTATCTTCTGTTTGCAATGATACAATATGATTACTGTGGTTTTTGGTATTTCAATTGGACTAAATACCATTTTATTTTGATTTCCACTTTCGTTGTAAATTTAAAAAAAGCTTGAGGTTTACGATGAGCCTGCAAAAGGATAGATCCAAAGGTGAGAATTCTAACATTATTACTTTATAATAATCGTAATATGATTAAGAGATTATTTGATTAATCTAAGTTAGATATTTTGGAGCTATGTCTTTTATTATTAGAAATTGCAACTCTGATTGAACTTATAGTTTCCAACCCCGGTAATTTTGATTTTCTTTGCTTATTTAATCTTAAGTAAATTACTCCTTTATTGCTTATTTAAATAAATTTGAGAATACCAAAATAGCTGCCATCAAATTACCCAAATATAATAAACATGTACTTCTTCACGCTTTTATTTTCATTTTACATATATTTTATAAATTTAAGCAGACAAAAAAATGGAATTCTTCTGCTCCCTAAAAATATATTCTTTTCCTCTCAATAAATTACGAAGTCTTCTTAATCAATGCGTTAATATTGGAAATGACTTCAGTTTCAAATGCTTAAGATTCAATGCCTAAACACAAATATCTAAGCCTGTTATCCATTATATATTGATTTTTTTCTTTATTGTTTAATCAATTCTAGTACAGTTAGATATCATGATAAAAGAAGAAGAAAAACTGTTGTCTATTTCTTATTCAGAAGAAAGAAACACATCTATATGTCAACGAGATAAATTTCCATTTTCTGATTTTCAAATTTTCATCCCTATACTCTACGCTATTCAACTATAAATCATTTGGTTTCTCCCTGTAACAGTATCACTTCCTTTCATCTACTGTCAAAGTATTAGCCCTTCTAAGACATTTGATTTCTATCTGATTGTTATTTAAATAATAAACGATTCTATTATGGCATATTGATTATGGATTAGCGAAATTTGGCGAGTATTTGCAAAGAAATGATATGCATAATGCTGCTAAAGCTTTATTAGATGTTTTAAATGTTAGTTGTGACATTTGAAATTATTGTTGTCCCATGAGTAAAACCAAGGTAGTTTCATATTTAATTTAATCATTTGAACTTTGAGAAACAATATTTCCTTATGGATGAAGTAATATCAGTATCTTATATAAACTGTTCATTCATGACCCCTCCTGTAAAAGAAGTTACTTTATACGCTTCACATATATGTTAGACCATAAACATTTGGCTTTTGAAACTCTCTATGACTGAACTGATAATAGTGTTCCAACAGTAATATACATGAGTATTAAAAATATATACAGCAATACCTTTCTTAACTTAAGAAATTATTCCGAATTATTTATTGAAAAATAATATCTTTGAGGTTAAGATAGTATGCAGTTTCATTAACTATTTTCAAATAGATGTTAAAAATCATACCCAATTAAATGCACTTGTAGTACAGTTATAGACAATTGGTCACTAGCATTCAATTTGGTAGACCAAAGCGGTCTACGAATCATTTTTGAAGTTCGTGACGTTCAAGCTCGAGCGATGTGCAAGATGGCGTGGGTCATTATGAAAGCTTAAGTAGACGTTGATTCAGGCCCCTTTCATGCGACTAACGTATTCGAGCTTCACAGCGAGAGGAGGTACATGGTTCATCAACATAGCTCTGTCATGCTTGGAGGAGGTCAGTAAATGGCTTTTGGCTTAGTACAGGTATCATTTTCTTAGTAAAAATGATAGCAAGCATTTATGTGTCTTTATTATTGATAGCGGTTTACTTCCTTTATGCCTTGTTAGATTGGTTTTTACACTCGGATTTGTACTTGATGGTTTGTTTCTTGTTCTTCCATTATCATGTTAATATATCTGTTGCTAGATGTGTGTGTTCAATATTTTTATGTGCATTTTAAATGCTGGTGCATTTTAAATAGGTTAAGGAAGCGGTTGGTTTGCTCGTTTTAGTACCACTACATCCTTTCAATCGTCAGCGCTGCATATACCTGAGCTTCCATCACCAAAGCTTTCTATATATCTACCTTAAAATCTTACTCCACTAAGCTATCATTAAAGGTGTTGTTGTGGAGAAAGTTTGATTCAAGACCGCTTAAACCAAAAATCCCCAATGCCGCGGAAAACGAGATCGTGGTAATAGTGCAAAAACAACCAATCGAACAATCTCAATCTTATCCAAGCCAATCACAATCACCAAACAATGGAAATAATAGAGCAATAACGAGAAACTAAATCACACAGGGATTTAGAGTGGTTCCACCGACGTCTTGTAAGTGTACGTCCACTTTGAGAGAGAAACCTTTATTAATATCAATAGAAGAGTACAAGAGATTGATTACAATGATCAAATTTACTAGAAAAAAAATTGATTTTGTGGAGAAAATGAATTGAAGAAGATTAGGATTGCCTAAACCCTAATTAGAATAAACCTTGGTCTAATCTCTTGATTCTGTTGTGCCTCCTCCTTTTGGATCCGATGTTGCTTATATAGACATAGGGAAGTATATGGAAATTCCCAAAATTTCCTCTAGATCCGAAATATCCAAAATATCCTCCAGATCCTAAATATTCTCCAGATCTGAAAATATCCTCCAGATCCTAAATATCCTCCAGATCCTAAATATTCTCCAGATCTGAAAATATCCTCCGGATCCTAAATATTCAAAATATCCCGAAATATCCTCATCAATCTAAAACATAGTATCGCATACTTCAACACTCCACCTCGATACTAAATCCATCTACATCACAAACTTCAATGCACCCAAGCATTTCCTTCTATCTTCAATCAAGAAAGCTTGAATGTTTCCCCAATGAACTCCGGCATAGCCACCGCCCATTGCACTTCACTAACGAGTTCAGGCATAGCCCCCACTCGTCAATGAAGTGTTGAAACATCCAACTCCTAAACCAGTCTCACCAAAAGACAATGTACTCGGGAGTGAAAACGAGTACTTACCATGAAGACAGAACACCAACCTCTCACCGATACTCTTCTACATCCAAGTTTCTCTCTCAACTGTGCCACCACGTGGCACCTAGCATCTCTCCAAGCAAATTAAGTTCGAGCAATGCTCGAACTTTCCAATCGGCAATGCCTTAGTGAACATGTCTGCCGCGTTATCCTTTGTGTGCACTTTCCGAAGGCATACTTGCTTGTCTTCGTCCATGGCTACTAGAAATGACTCTCTCACTTCAATATGCTTCGTTCGTGAGCTAAATGCCAAATTCTCTGCCAAATGTATAGCACTTTGGCTATCACATCGAACATCGATACTCTCATGTTCGAGACCCAAGTCACACAATAGTCGCTTCAAATAGAGTGCCTCCTTTGCCGCTTCCACAGCGGCTACCAACTCCGCCTCCGTAGTGGATAAAGCAACTACGGTTTGCAATCTCGATCTCTAACTAATGGCCGTACCACCAAGTGTGAAAACATACCCGGAAGTTGATTTCCTCTGATCCCTATCACTGGCGTAGTCCGAGTCACAATAACCAACTAACTTGCAACTCAATCCATCACTACCACCAAAAACAAGACCATGAGATGATGTGCCTTTCAAGTATCTCAATATAGCCTTCACGGCTTCCCAATGTGATTTCCCCGGATTAGCCATATACCGACTAACCATCCCGACGGCATTTGAAATATCGGGTCTTGTACACACCATGGCATACATCAAACTTCCAACCGCACTAGCATATGACACCTTCGCCATATAAGCCTTGTCTTTCTCCTCGATAGGTGATCCCTTACTCGAAAGCTTTATATGAAAAGGTATAGGTGTATTTAACGCCTTTGCATTCTCCATGCTAAACCGGCAAAGCACCTTCTTAATGTATTCCTTTTGAGTCAATCTCAACTCAAATCGCTTTCGATCTCTTTTAATTTCCATGCCCAAGATTTTCCTTGCTTCTCCAAGATCTTTCATTTCGAACTCCGCCTTTAATTTTTCATTCAACTTGTTGATTTCTGCCTTGTCCTTAGAAGCAATGAGCATATCATCCACATACAAGAGTAAATACACCCAACAATCATTTCCTAACCTTTTGAAGTAAACGCAAGCATCCTTGATGCTTCGATGGAAGCCACTTTCAAGCATGAAATGATCAAATATCTTGTACCATTGCCTAGGTGATTGCTTCAAACCATATAGTGATTTCTTCAACTTGCAAACTAGTTCTGACTTACCTTCTACAACAAACCCTTCCGGTTGCTCCATGTAGATGTCTTCATCCAAGTCTCCATGCAAGAAGGTGGTTTTCACATCTAGTTGCTCCAACTCCAAGTCATAAATAGCAACTAATGCAAGTAATATCCGGATAGAAGTATGCCTCACAACCGGTGCGAATATCTCATCATACTCCTTTCCTTTCCTCTGTGCAAGCCCTTAGCCACTAGCCTAGCTTTATATCTTCCATCGTCCTTCACCTTATATATCCATTTGCACCCAATAGCACGGTTTCCTTGAGGAAGTGGAACCAACTCCCAAGTCTGATTCTTCATCAACGATTGCATCTCTTCCTCCATGGCGCAAATCCACTTCGAGCTATCACTCGAACCCATGACGTCATCAAGGTCCATCGGCTCATCTTGGACTACATGAAGAGCATAGTCCAAATTCTCACAAAAGCTAAGATAGTTCCAATCACCATATCTTTCGGGTGGCCTTATAACACGACGACCAACCCGAGTAGCAATGCCATCACCCGGTCTTTCTTCAGCTCCACCTTGAACTGAATCTTCTCTAGGCTCGTGCACATCACCAACACTACTAGAGGAATCTTGTGGACTATGTGATGTAACATCAACTGCATTCACCTCGCAAGCACCTCCAATAACTCTACTCTCTCTAGGCCTGAAAGTGGGAATAACTTCCTTTTCCTTTGATTCACCATGAACCAAATCTGGAACATCCGATGAGCCTTTATTCTCTTTGAACATAGCCGACTCATCAAAAGTAACATGACGAGAAACCATAGCCTTCTTTGTTTCCGGATTCCAAATCCGATAGCCTTTGACACCATCCATATAACCGAGAAAAATCCCTTTGAAAGCTCTAGGTGAGAGCTTATCATTCCCCGAATCATGCACATAAACAGGACTGCCGAATACATGAAAATAACTCAAGTCAATGCTCTTCCCCTTCCACACTTCCTCCAGAATTTTGTTATCAATAGCCGAGCACGGAATCCGCTTAATAATATGCACCGCGGTTGACAAAGCTTCGGCCCAAAATCCCTTAGACAAACCCGATGTCAATCTCAAGCATCGAGCTTTCTCTAGTAGAGTTCGGTTCATTCTCTCCGCCAATCCATTAGATTGCGGATCTCCTGGTGTAGTAAAATGCCTCTGAATACCATGATGCTTGCAAAAATTCAGAAATTCTCTAGAAACATATTCGCCGCCATTATCGGACCTAAGAACCTTCAAAGTCTTTCCACTCTCATTCTCAACAAGAGCCTTCCATTCTTTGAATCTTGCAAATGCCTCCGACTTGGCCTTCATTACATACACCCAAACCTTCCGAGAAAAATCATCAATGAAAGAAATATAATATCTTGCTCCTCCCAAAGAAGCTACAGGCGCTGGTCCCCAAACATCTGTGTGCACATACTCAAGAATCCCTCTTGAATTATGTATTCCTTCACCGAATGATACTCTAGTTTGCTTCCCCATGACACATTCCTTGCAAAACTCCAACTTGCTGAAACTCTCACCATCAATCATCTCCCTTCGACGAAGAATATCTAGACTCTTCTCCGAGACATGACCCAGTCTCAAATGCCACAGTCGTGTAGCATCTAAGCCACGAGAATTATCAGCACTGACACAAGTTTCGCCTTCCACGGTCACTCCTTGAAGCAAATAGATACCATGAGTTTTAGCACCCTTCATAACCACAAGCGCACCCTTCGAAACCCTCAAGTTATCACTCTCAATGGTGATCTTACAACCTAAATAATCCAACTGTCCCAAAGAGATAAGCGACTTCCGTAGTCCCGGAACATAGCGCACATTAGTAAGAGTACAAACCACTCCGTCAAACATCTGAATTTGCACGGATCCAATGCCCTTCGACTTGCAAACTGCATCATTTCCTATAACAATTGATTTTCCTTCCCATTCAACATATGAAGAAAAACAATTCCTATTAGGCGTCATATGATATGAAGCCCCCGAATCAAGCACCCAATCACTACCCGAAACATCTGATGCTACTGCCGACAAAACATCTACCTCTCCCTCACCAACATCTCTCTCCACCGCAACTGATGAAGATGCTACTTCCTTCGTCCCCTTGTCTGGAAAATCATTCTTCCAATGACTAGATTTTTTACATATAAAGCACTTGCCATTTCTTTCCTTTGACTTTCCTCTTCCACCGGGCTTCTTAGACTTAGAACGCCCCCGGTTTCCCTTCTTCTCTGTCTTTTCTTTCTCCGCAAATAAACCTTGACCATTACCAGCACCACTACTACCATCACTCAGCTCCTTCATCTGATCTCGCAATTCCTCACTAATAAGACCCGTCTTGACATCATTTAGAGTCAATGTATCTCGACCATATATCAAACTGTTTGAGAACCCAGTATAGCGCTCAGGCAACGAACATAGCAATATCATCGCCTTCTGCTCCTCCTCAATCTTCAAATCTACCGTCTTTATCTTCATTAGCAAATCATCAAACACATTTAAGTGCGCCTTTAGCGAAGTTCCTTCCTTCATCTTGTAAGTAAAGAAAATCCGCAACAAGATCAGTCGATTTGTGAGTGACTTCTTCATATACAACTCCTCCAACTTGTTCCAAATACCTTTAGCAGTCGTCTCATCACTAATTTCAAAAATAACATTCTCCCCAATGGCAAGTTGAAGTGTAGTGAATGCCCACTCTTCCATTTCTTCTCTCTCCACATCTGAGATGTCCTCTGGCAATAAATGTGTATCAAACACCATCTGATGTACCCGATTCCGCCTAAGAACCGCTTTCATCTTCCATTGCCACTTTTTGAAATCATTATCGCCATTCCACTTGTCGATAACCAATTGTGAACCAGCAGCTGCATACGACCCACGTACATAAGGAGCTACACCACTTGGACCAACTGTTGATGGATTATTTGAACCCGATTCCGGCATTTCTACAACTATCTACCAACACCAATGCTCCGATACAAAATATTTTGGAGAAATTTTGATTCAAGACCGCTTAAACCAAAAATCCCCAATGCCGCGGAAAACGAGATCGTGGTAATAGTGCAAAAACAACCAATCGAACAATCTCAATCTTATCCAAGCCAATCACAATCACCAAACAATGGAAATAATAGAGTAATAACGAGAAACTAAATCACATAGGGATTTATAGTGGTTTCACCGACGTCTTGTCAGTGTATGTCCACTTTGAGAGAGAAACCTTTATTAATATCAATAGAAGAGTACAAGAGATTGATTACAATGATCAAATTTACTAAAAAAAAATTGATTTTGTCGATAAAAGGAATTGAAGAAGATTAGGATTGCCTAAACCCTAATTAGAATAAACCTTGATCTAATCTCTTGATTTTGTTGTGCCTCCTCCTTTTGGATCCGATGTAGCTTATATAGACATAGGGAAGTATATGGAAATTCCCAAAATTTCCTCTAGATCCGAAATATCTGAAATATCCTCCAGATCCTAAATATCCTCCAGATCCTAAATATTCTCCAGATCTGAAAATATCCTCCAGATCCTAAATATCCTCCAGATCCTAAAATATCCTCCAGATCCTAAATATTTGAAATATCCCGAAATATCCTCCTCAATCTAACACATAGTATCGCATACTTCAACAGGTGTCTATTATTCCTATATAATTTTTTGATTTTGTTATTAATAGATTTTGATTGTAATATAGTTTTACTCATTTATTTATATGTTTTGTACATACATCTGATTAGAGGTTTCTAATCAGATTGCTAGTGTTATTTTTGTTTTGCACACTAGATTGTTACAGTTTGATTGGAATTTTATATAATATATACTGTGCAGTGACTGGTTTGTTTTGCATTCTTTTTCATTTGGCATGCATGTGGGTACATGCACATACTTCGTTATCAGAGTGATTTTGGTAAGCGGATGTGTCTTGATGGAATAATTTTGCCGCTGGATACGTTTTAGCTGATGGGTAATACGCCTTTCCGACGCTTTTACCAAAAAAAAAAGAATCGTATTTTGATACGTATATCCAATATTGTAATAATGATGATAGTCAATGTATTATATTCTACTATTGTACTCCTTATTCATGCATTCTCATTTTATTTACATAGGTATATTGCAGGCACTCTGGTCTATAGCTCAAAAAAATACTTTTTTTTAAATCCTGTAAGGGTATCTACGAATTCTATCCGAATTAGGGATATTTGTGAATTCTAAATTTTTAAGTGCGCCTGTATCTTAATTGCATGTTAGCACTCGAGACGATTACAAGCCATATGGTCTTTGTGCTGGCATATCTCTTTTTTGAATTATCTTTGTTCAAATATTAAATAAATTGTGGTTTTTTATGAAATAAGAAATTGCAAGAATTCGTTATAGTAATCCTCCACACTGTAGAGTTTGAATTTTAGAAGTGTTTTGTTCAAGTGCTTTAAGAAATGATTTTCCTCATGCATTTTGACAGATTAAACCGATTTGTTTTCTTCCCACTATTTGGAAAATCATGTCAAACAAATAGTCCGGCACAGGAACTATACATAATGAACCAATATAGTTTGCACGTGAGACTAGATATGCATTTAAGTGCTAGAAATTATGGTCTACCCAACAAACATATATTATTTGGCATGTTACTATTTGATAGTTCAACGTAGTTTAAAGGATTGCTTATGGAGTAGAAAGTCCCTCAAAGATTGATCTATCCAACTCAAAAGTGCCTTCAACACTATTTTCTCAAAAATTAAGCAAAGGATGCTGTTGATTTTGACAGCATTTCAAGGACAAATCTTAATGGATTGGGGTATATGATAGTGTCACCTATGATGATGAAGAATAAAAAGAAATCAGCGAGAAACATAGGAAATGCCATAAGAAGGAAAAGCTTTCACCTTTCAACTAACTTATTTTTAAGATTCAAAATGTCTTGATTGTTCTTATAAATATTTTGATATAACACTTCCTTGCCGTAGTACACACAAACAACAATGAAGCTACATTTATTTTGCAATATCCGTATGCGAAGCACAGGTGGTGAACACTAGCATTATAAATAATTGAATTGTATCAGCATAAATTAGTTTACTTCCTCGTTTCAGAAAAAGGTAAAAATAAAAATAAATGAATGAAAGCAATGCTTAATTTATTATTTATTATGAACTGATTTAATTGTGATCTGTTTTTCAATTTTGGCTTCGTCTTGGGTAAAACAATCTGCATATACATTGACTTAATGTGGTTTGGCCAGTGATCAAGATAAAGTGAATTAATGAATATTTGAATTATGCAACCACAAATTAAGACTCGAGCATTGCACTATCCATCTAATAGTAAATGAATTAGTAAGTTTGCTGATTTCTTTTCTTTTCTTTTCTTCTTCTTTGGTGTTTATCTCTTCCAGACTTATGCCATGATGATGAGTCACATCCAATCTGTGCTACGGCCGAGCTCATGAGTTTGGGTTCACAGGCCCATCATCATCTGATGGCTTTCACTTCACTCGAACATTTGTACTTCTCCTAATGGTGCACCTGCTCCAAATTCAGAATGCTTCAGCACCAATTATCTTATTCATCTCGGCGCTATTGTAATGCGCCAGCTAATTCATCAGAATATTTTGATCATGATTCATCGCAGGTTAGCGCTCCTACTCCTTCATCGGAATATTATGGTGAAGACTTTGGTTTATCACTTGACCTGGATATTTTAATGAAATTAATGGTTATCATGCCATGATCATGATTCATCTGCACCTGGATATTTTAATGAAATTAATGGTTCTCTTGAGAGCTACCCAGCTTCTGAAGAACTGCAATATGAGCACATGCAGATGTAAAAGAAGTATTTTATGACATCAAGTATATATGTGCATTTATAACTGTTATTCGCTACCAGTTTGGTCATCTGGTTTACAGCAACAGAAGAATATATAATGCAACAATTTATAGTCACATAATTGGTCGTTGCCTCTAATATAAAATAAATATTTAACCAAATTGGTCGTTGTGATTAAGTGCATAGGAATTGTTCATCCATCAGCGATGGTGTTTATTTGGAAGATTTGATGGAGAAAAATCCAGTAGGGCGAGCAGTGGTTCATCCATCAGCAATAATTTCTATGGGAAGATTTA